>LR738711.1:302736032-303112131 GCA_902687465.1 Secale cereale
CCCCCCCCCCCCGTGGACCGCCTTTTCTGTTTTTTTAATAAAAGAAAATGATGGAAATGTGAAAAAAATAAAAGAAAATAAGTTTCCAATGTGATATGTGGTCTAGTTGTTGGGAAAATTTACGAATATGAATTTGACTTTATTTGCAAAATCTCTCTGGAATTTAGTAAAATGGACATAACTTTTGCATACGAACTTGGATTAAAAAGTTTTTTATATGAAAAATCATCTACTCGAAAAGTTACATCCGAATTCAACCGGGGGAACCTCGTTGAACATTTTCAAAATCCCCAAAAACCTAACAGAACGAAAGTTATGGGGCTTTTAAGATCTAGAGGGGGGGGGGAATGAAAAAAAATCAAACTTAGTAGTGGCGCACCATTTGCTAGGTGCGCCACTAGTAACAGAAGAAAAAAAATTGGTTTTAAATTTTTTTTTGGAATTTTTTTTCAAAATATGATACGTAATATGACCGGGAAGTTTTAAATATTTTTTCAAAATTACATCACACTCATGAACATGAACAAAGTCCTAGACATCAACAAGGTTTAATAGGATTGATATGATAGATATATCAACAAGTGCGTGTGAAGTGAGCAGGTGCTGGGGTTGGATAGAACTCCGAAGTTAAGCGTGCTATGAGGATGGGTGACCTTTCGGGAAGTTTGACCATGGAGTGTGATTTGACTTGAGATTAAGCATATTGACCCGAGATTAAGCCATAGTGACCTAAGATTAAGAAAAAAACGAAAAAAAAATATGAAAAAAAATTGAAAAAAAATATGAAAAAAAATTGAAAAAAAAAATCCGAAAAAAATTTGAAAAAAAATTGTTAGTAATGGCGTACTTCTATGTGGTGCGCCATTACTAAGTCAGATAATAATGGCGCACTAGATAGGCATAGTAATGGCGCACTATAGGCGTTACTATTTGTTACTAATGGTGTAATGGAGCTGGCGGTGAGAGGTGCGCCATTACTATTTGTTACTAATGGCGTGATAATAGTGGTGCACCTATAGTGCGCCATTAATGGCTAAAACAGGTGCACCACTAATTAACCTTTTCCTAGTAGTGCCTGCACACCTCTCACCGCCAGCTCCAGCAGTGGGCGCGTGAGATCATAGCAGCGGAACCATCGTTCGATGCCGAGAAGCCGCTGAAATGGTCTAGCACACCTATCATTTTCGACACCGAGGTTCACCCTGATAGCACCACTACGGTCGGGTGTTTGCCATTGTTGGTTTCAGCAACAATATGCAACCTCAAGGTGACAAAAATGCTGGATGATGGCGGGGCCGGTCTGAACTTGATCTCGCCCGTTGTGATCAAAAGGCTGTAAATTCCCGACGGAGACCTCGAAGAGACGGGCACGTTTCAAGGGGTCAACCCGGGAATGAGTCAGCCCAAGGGTAAAGTCACACTGCCTGTGACATTCAGAGGCGAACTGAACTACATGACGAAGAGGGTTGTTTTTTATGTTGCCGAGATCCCCTTTCCTTACAACGGGATCCTCGGCCGCCCAGCGTTGGCCAAGTTCATGGCAGCATCACATTACGCCTACAACACACTAAAGATGCCTGGGCCGATGTCCATCATCACCATCCCCTCCGACAAGAAGGATGCACTGATCTACGCTGATCAACTTTACTGGGAGGCAGTTGAAGCGACTGCCGCCAAGGCACTTGCTCCTGCCGCTGAAGCCCCGGGAGGAAGGAAGACTGGTAAGACCTCTCGCACCCACTCTGGCAAGCGCCCCTCTTCGGAGTGCAGCGCTCCCGTCGAGGACGTGCCCGAGAGCTCCACCGGGAAGACCAAGAAATATAGAGCTACACCACCAGAAACCAAGAAGGTGTCCATCAAGGACGATGGCATGGGAGGGGCTTTCACCATAAGCTCCGCCCATGAAAGCAAATAGGAAGACCCACTCGTCACGCGTGGCAAGCATCCGACATCCCGGCGTTCCCAGGGAGGTGATTGAGAACCATCTTGTTGTCTGCCCTCATGCGTGGCCCTTCAAGTAGAAGGTCAGGAAGCAAGCTCTGGAATGACAAGAGTTCATCAGAGAGGAAACCAGGAAGTTAGAGGCGGCAGGCTTGGTCAGGGGAGTACTCCATCCGACATGGTTGGCCAATCTGGTGGTGGTGCGCAAGGCAAATGGGAAGTGGAGACTGCGTATTTATTACACGGACATCAATAAGGCCAGCCCAAAGGACCCTTTCCCATTGCCACGCATTGACCAGATTGTTGACTCCACGGCCGGGAGTGACCTGTTATCATTTCTTGATGCTTACTCAGGGTACCATCAAATCTTCGTGACAAGAGAAGATGAAGAGAAAACAACATTCATCACCCCATCTGGTACGTATTGTTTCCTATGAATCCCTTTTGGGTTGAAGAGTGTTGGCTCAACATTTGCAAGAGTAGTCCAAATTGGATTTGAGCCTTAGCTACATAGAAATATGGAAGCCTATATGGATGATGTAGTGGTCAAAACCAAGGACAAAGCAACGCTCATACAAGATTTGGAAGAGACATTTGTGAATTTGCGCAAGATCAACCTCGAGCTGAACCCTGAGAAGTGTGTCTTTGGCGTTCTGTCCGGCAAGCTTCTCAGTTTCTTCGGGTCACAACGTGGAATTGAGGCGAATCCAAACAAGATCAAGGCCATCGAGCAGATTGAAGCGCCTAGGCGGATCAAGGATGTGCGTCGGCTTGCTGGCTGCATTGTCGCCATGCGCAGACTCATCTCAAAATCTGCCGAGCACACCCTTCCCTTTTTAAAAATCTTGAAAAAGGCAGGCCCTGTGGAGTGGACCCCAGAAGCCGAAGCAGCACTACAAAATTTGAAGAAATACCTCTCCTCTATGCCAATACCAGTCGTGCCCAAACCACAAGAGTCGTTGCTGCTATATCTGGCGGCGACGAATCAAGTGGTCAGTGTTGCGCTAGTATCCCAGAGAGAGGTCAATACGGAAGGAATAGCAAGAACAGAACCTGACGCCACTAGGACAGAAATGACGCAACAAAATGAAGTAGTGCGGGAGAAGAAGATGATGTAGCACCCGGTTTACTTTGTCAGCTCCCTCTTGCAGGGGGGCTAGGTCGAGGTACTCCGGTGTGCAGAAATTGCTTCGGCCTCCTTATGGCCTCGAGGAAGCTGCGTCATTACTTCCAAGCACATGAACTTACCGTCGTCACCCACCTCTCGTTGCAGCGGATATTGCATAACCCAGATGCGACTGGGAGGATTGTGGAATGGGCCTTGGAACTTTCGAGCTTTGGTTTGAAGTTTGAAAGCACTTCGACGACTCAGAGTAGAGTCTTGGCTGAGTTCGTTGCAGAATGGACCTCAACACCACTCTCCCCGGCAAGGAAACGAGTCTCAACTGGATTATGTACTTTGACGGAGCTTTCTCGCTGCAAGGCGCTGGTGCTGGTGTGCTACTCGTTGTGCCCACCGGAGAGCACCTCAAGTATGTGGTCCAGATGCACTTCCCCAAGGAGATGTCGACGAACAAAACTGCCGAGTACGAGGGACTTCTTGCTGGTCTCAGGATCCCGACAGACCTCGGAATCAAGAAGCTCGTCGTCAGAGGTGATTCACAGCTTGTCGTCAAGTAAGTTAACAAAGATTACCAGAGCCCATTGATGGAGTCCTGCGTACATGAAGTGAGGAAGCTGGAGTAGCGTTTTGACGGTATACAAGCAGAGCATGTTCCTCGAGCGGAGAACGACATCACCGACTACTTGTCAAAGCGCCCCGCACTCAAACTACCTCTGGAACCAGGTACCTTTGTGCTTCGATTAACTCAGCCATCCGTTGAACCATTGACACAGCAGAACAAACGAAGGAAATCAGGCCCTGGCAAGTACTTCCCTGTCGAGCCCCCAGGGGCCACCGGCGAAGATGTTGCCGAGGACGCTGAGCCTGCTGTAGGGCAACAGACTCTGGCAGGACGTCTGATACGTCTCCAACGTATCTATATGTTTTTATTGTTCCATGCTATTATTTATAATGTTTTGGATGTTTAATGGGCTTTGTCATACACTTTTAAATTATTTTTGGGACTAACCTACTAACCCAAAAGCCCAGTCCAGATTGTTGTTTTTTTCATGTTTCAGGGTTTTGCAGAAAAGGAATATCAAACGGAGTCCAAACGGAATGGAACCTTTGGGAGAGATATTTTTGGAGAAAATCACGCACGGGAGACTTGAGAACCACGGAGTAGGGGCCATGTGGTGCCCACGGGGGTGGGGGCGCGTTCCCCCCCTAGGGCGCGCCCCCCTGCCTCGTGAGTCCCACGTACGGCCCCAGGTGCCCTCCTTCCGCCTATATAAACCTACGTACCCCAAAACCATCAAAACAATAGAGAAAACCCTAGTTCCACCGTTGTAAACTTCTCTTCCCATGAGATCCCATCTTGGGGCCTATTCCGGAGCTCCGTCGGAGGGGGGATCTACCACGGAGTGCCTCTACATCATCATCATCGCCTCACCATGAGTTGTGAGTAGTTTATCACAGACCTTCGGGTCCATAGCTAGTATCTAGATGGCTTCTTCTCTCTCTCTTTGGATCTCAATACAAAGTTCACCTCGGTCTTCGAGGAGATCTATTCGATGTAATCTCTTTTGCAGTGTGTTTGTCGAGATCCGATGAATTGTGGGTTTATGATCAAGATTATCTATGAGAAATATTTGGTTCTTCTTTGCACTCTTTATGTATGATTATAGTATCCTTGCAAGTATTTTCGAATTTAATGCTCCTTTGCCGGGGAGGCTTACGCAAAAGTCATATACCAAGTACCTGTCACAAACCCTTATCCTTTGCATTATATTTTTTGCCTCTCATTTTCCTCTCCCCCACTTCACCCTTGCCATTTTATTTGCCCTTCTTCTACCGTGTGTTTATCGTTCGCTTGCTTCTTGTTTGCTTGTGTGAGTTGGATTGCTTGCTTGTCACTATGGCTCAGAACAAATACCAAATTGTGTGACTTCTCCAATACCAACAATAATGATTTTATTAGCACTCTGATTGCTCCTCTTACCGATGCTGAATCTTGTGAGATCAATGCTGCTTTGTTGAATCTTGTCATGAAAGATCAATTCTCCGCCCTTCCTAGTGAAGATGCCACTACCCATCTAAACAACTTTGTTGATTTGTGTGATATGCAAAAGAAAAGGGATATGGATAACGATATTGTTAAATTGAAGTTATTCCCGTTTTCACTTAGAGATCTTTGCCTAGAAATAGTATTGATTCGTGGAATAAGCGCAAAGATGCTTTTATCTCTAAGTATTTCCCTCCTACTAAGATCATCTCTCTTAGAAACGATATTATGAACTTTAAGCAACTAGATCATGAGCATGTTGCACAATCTTGGGAGAGAATGAAACTAATGATACGTAATTGCCCTAGACATGGTTTGAATCTATGGATGATTATTCAGAACTTATATGTTGGCTTGAATTTTGCTTCTAGAAATCTTTTAGATTCGGCCGCAGGAGGCACTTTCATGGAAACTACCTTAGGCGAAGCTACCAAACTCCTAGATAATATTATGGTTAATTATTCTCAATTGCACACCGAAAGATCTACTAGTAAAAAAGTGCATGCTATTGAAGAAATTAGTGTTTTGAGTGGAAAGATGGATGAACTTATCAAATTAATTGCTGCTAAGAGTGCTTCTTCTGATCCTAATGATATGCCTTTGTCCACTTTGATTGAAAATAACAATGAATCTTTGGATCTGAATTTTGTTGGTAGGAATAATTTTGGTAACAATGCTTATAGATGGAATTTTAATCCTAGGCCTTTTCCTAGTAATTACTCTAATAATTATGATAATTCCTACAACAACTCTTTTGGAAAGATGCCTTCTGAACTTGAAACTAGTGTTAAGGAGTTTATGATTTCGCAAAAGAATTTTAACGCTTTGCTTGAAGAAAAATTGCTTAAGATTGATGAATTGGCTAGAAGGGTGAATAGAATTACTCTTGATGTTGATTCTTTGAAACTTAGATCTATCCCAGCGCAGCATGATATCAATGAGTCTCTCAAAGCCGTGAGAATTTCCATTGATGAATGCAAAGAAAGAACCGCTAGGATGCGTGCTAAAAGAGAGAATTATATTAAAGTGTGTTCTTCCAGCTATCATGAAAATAAAAATGAAGATATGAAAGTTATTGATGTGTCTCCTATTAGATCCTTGTTTTCTAGTACAAATCTCGATGAAGATAGGATTAGAGATGATTCTACTTTAAGGTGTCCCAATGATTCAGAGTTTTTAGATCTTGATGCTAAAATTACTAAAAGTGGGAGTGAAGAAATTAAAACTTTGCATAGTGATGAACCCAGTACTTTGGATTTCAAGGGATTCAATTATGATAATTGCTCTTTTATTGATTGTATTTCCTTGTTGCAATCCGTACTAAATTCTCCGCATGCTTATAGTCAAAATAAAGCTTTCAACAAACACATAGTTGATGCTTTGATGCAATCTTACGAAGAAAAACATGAGTTAGAAGTTTCTATCCCTAGAAAGCTTTATGATGAGTGCGAACCTACTATCAAAATAAAAATTAAAGATCATGAATGCTATGCTTTGTGTGATTTCGGTGCAAGTGTCTCCACTATCCCAAAAACTTTGTGTGATTTGCTAGGGTTCCATGAGCTTGATGATTGTTCTTTAATTTGCATCTTGCGGATTCCACTATTAAGAAACCTATGGGAATGATTAATGATGTTCTTATTGTTGCCAATAGGAATTATGTGCCCGTAGATTTAATTGTTCTTGATATAGATTGCAATCCTTCATGTCCTATTATTCTTGGTAGACCTTTCCTTAGAACGATTGGTGCAATTATTGATATGAAGGAAGGAAACATTAGATTCCAATTTCCGTTAAGGAAAGCCATGGAACACTTTCCTAGAAATAAAATCAAATTACCATATGAATCTATTATGAGAGCCACTTATGGATTGCCTTCCAAAGATGGCAATACCTAGATCTATCATGTATCGTGCCAAGCTAGGGGCGTAAAATGATAGCACTTGTTGGGAGGCAACCCAATTTTATATTTTTTTGTTTTTGCTGCTGTTAGGGAATAATTATTGCATCTAAATTCTGTTTAGATGTGGTTTTGTGTTTTGTTTAGTGTTTGTGCCAAGTAGAACCTTTGGGAAGACTTGTGTGAAGTTTATATAATCTTGCTGTGAAAAACAGAATCGTTAGCGCTCGCTCGAATGGTCATCAGATTTTACTGGAGCGTGCTATTTAGTTGTTCTTTTTGGAGATAATTAATAGACAAATTCCTCACGTTTACCAGTTTAGTTTGAATTTTTTGGAGTTACATAAGTATGCGAAACCTGCAGATTACTACAGACTGTTCTGTTTTTAACAAATTCTGTTTTTCGTGTGTTGTTTGCTTATTTCAATGCATCTATGAGTAATATTGGGAGGTATGAACCATAGAGAAGTTGGAATACAGTAGGTTTAACACCAATATAAACAAAGAATGAATTCATTGCAGTACGTTTGAGTAGTGGTTTGTTTTCTTATACTAACGGAGCTCACGAGATTTTTGTCTAGGTTTTGTGTTGTGAAGTTTTCATGTTTTGAGTATTGCTTTGATGGACTATGGAACAAAGAGTGGCCAGAGACTAAGCTTGGGGATGCCCATGGCACCCCAAGGTAAAATTCAAGGACAACCAAAAGCCTAAGCTTGGGGATGCCCCGGGAAGGTATCCCCTCTTGCGTCTTCATCCATCGGTAACTATACTCGAAGCTATATTTTTATTCACCACATGATATGTGTTTTGCTTGGAGCGTCTTGTATAATTTGAGTCTTTGCTTGTTAGTTTGCCACAATTATCCTTGCTGGACACACCTATTTGAGAGAGTTAAATATGGCCTAGGAATTGTTAGAACACTCTATGTGCTTCACTTATATCTTTTGAGTTGAATAGTTTTTGCTCTAGTGCTTCACTCATATCTTTAGCGCACGGTGGTGATAATATTTTGAAGAAATTGTTGAACTCTCATGCTTCACTTATATCTATTTGAGAGTCTATTAAAACAGCACGGTAATGTGTTCAGGCTATAAAACTAGTCTTCAGATGATAGACATCCAATAGCAATGTAGTAAAAACTTTCACACTAAGTGCATTGAATATGATGAGAAGTTGGATGCTTGATAAATGTTTTGAGGTATGAGGATAGTGATATTAGAGTCCTGCTAGTGGAGTTATTATGAAATTGAGAAATGCTTGTGTTAATGTTAGTGATCCCCGTAGCATGCACATATGGTGAACCGCTATGTAACGAAGTTAGAGCATGAGGTATTTGTAAAATGTCAACCTTTGTGTGGAGGTCGGGCGCGCGTGATGGTTAACTCCTACCAACCTCCCCCCTAGGAGCATGCGTTGATTGCTTTGTTTTGATGACTCGTAGATTTTTGCAATAAGTATATGAGTTCTTATGACTAATGTTGAGCCCATGGATTATACGCACTCTCACCCTTCGACCATTGCCTAGCCTCTCTTGTACCGTGCAACTTTAGCTGGTACCATACACCCACTATATATCCTTCCACAAAAGGCACCATATTATTCCTCAAAACAGCCACCATACCTGCCTATAATGGCATTTCCATAGCCATTCTGAGATATATTGCCATGCAACTTTCCACCTTTCTGTTCATATGACACGCATCATATTGTCATATACTAGTGGGAATTTTGATTATAGAACTTGGCTTGTATATTCCAACGAAGGGCTTCCTCAAATGCCCTAGGTCTTTGTGAGAAAGCAAGTTGGATGCACACCCACTAGTTTCTTTTGTTGAGCTTTCATACATATTTAGCTCTAGTGCATCCGTTGCATGGAAATCCCTACTCACTCACATTGATATCTATTGGCATCTCCATAGCCCATTGATACGCCTAGTCGATGTGAGACTATCTCCCTCCTTTTTGTCTTCTCCACAACCACCTCTCTATTCCACCCATAGTGCTATGTCCATGGCTCAGGCTCATGTATTGCGTGAAAGTTGAAAGGTTTGAAACAATAGAGTATGAAAACAAGTGCTTGGCTGAAATCGGGCTTGTGCATGATATGAATATTTTGTGTGATGAAGAGGGAGCATAGCCAGACTATATGATTTTGTAGGGATAACTTTCTTTAGCCATAGTATTTTGAGAAGACATGATTGCTTTGTTAGTATGCTTGAAGTATTATTATTTATTATGTCAATATAGACTTTTGTCTTGAATCTTTCATATCTGAACATTCATGCCACAATTAAGAGAATTACATTGAAAAACTATGTTGGTTAGCATTCCACATCAAAAATTCTGTTTTTATCATTTACCTACTCGAGGACGAGCAGGAATTAAGCTTGAGGATGCTTGATACGTCTCCAACGTATCTATAATTTTTTATTGTTCCATGCTATTATTTATGATGTTTTGTCTGTTTAATGTGCTTTGTCATACACTTTTATATTATTTTTAAGACTAACCTACTAACCCAAATTCCCAGTCCAGATTGCTGTTTTTTGCCTGTTTCACGGTTTTGCAGAAATGGAATATCAAACGGAGTCCAAATGGAATGAAACCTTCGGGAGAGATATTTTTGGAGAAAATCACGCACGGGGGACTTGAGAACCATGGAGTAGGGGCCACGTGGTTCCCACGAGGGTGCCCCCCCCCCCCCAAGGGCGCGCCCCCTGCCTCGTGGGACACACGTACGGCCCCCAGTGCCCTCCTTCCTCTTATATAAGCCTACGTACCCCGAAACCATTAGAACAATAGAGAAAACCCTAGTTCCACCGCCGTAACCTTCTGTTCCCGTGAGATCCCATCTTGGGGCCTGTTCCGGAGCTCCGCCGGAGGGGGGATCTACCAAGGAGTGCCTCTACATCATCATCATCACCTCACCATGAGTTGTTAGTAGTTTATCATAGACCTTCGGGTCCATAGCTAGTATCTAGATGGCTTCTTCTCTCTCTTTGGATCTCAATACAAAGTTCTCCTCGGTCTTCGAGGAGATCTATTCGATGTGATCTCTTTTGTGGTGTGTTTGTCGAGATCCGATGAATTGTGGGTTCATGATCAAGATTATCTATGAGAAATATTTGGTTCTTCTCAGAAATATTTATGTATGATTATAATATCCTTGCAAGTCTCTTCGAATTATTTGTTTGGTTTGGCCTACTATATCTATAGTTCTTGCAATGGGAGAAGTGCTTGGCTTTGGGATCAATCTTGCGGTGTCCTTTACCAGTGACAGTAGGGGCAGCAAGGCACATATTGTATTGTTGCCATCGAGGATAAAAAGATGGGGTTTATATCATATTGCTTGAGTTTATCCCTCTAGATCATGTCATCTTGCTTAAGGCGTTACTCTGTTCTTATGAACTCAGTACACTAGATGCATGTTGGATAGCGATCGATGTGTGGAGTAATAGTAGTAGATGCAAGCAGGAGTCGGTCTACTTGTCTTGGACGTGATGCCTATATATAATGATCATGCCTATATAGTCTCATAATTATTTGTATACCCGCCGTAGAATATCGCTATCATTAGATAAGCCACTAGAGAACACTATGGCCCCCGGGTCTATTCTCAACATATAAATCTACATCTACTTTACTTTTTCCGCTTTTACTTTATGTTCTTATAATCAAAAATACCAAAATATAAACTATCATCTCTATCAGATCTCAGTTTCGTAAGTGACAGTAAAGGGATTGACAACCCCTTATCGCGTTTGCTGCGAAGTTCTTATTTGTTTGTGCAGGTGCGAGGGACTCGCGCGTGGTCTCCTACTAGATTGATACCTTGGTTCTCAAAAATTGAGGGAAATACTTACGCTACTGTGCTGCATCTCCCTTTCCTCTTCGAGGGAATACAACGATAGCTCGTGAAGTAGTAACGTCAAACCCTCGCCGTGGAGACAGCTGCTCCTATGGCAGAGGAGATGCCTTTAGTCCTTACCGTCGAGCCCCAGGCTTCGGCATGGGCACATCATAGTGTCCAATTTCTCCAAGCAGGGGAGCTTCCCGAGGAGTAGGAAGAATCAGAGAAAGTAGCCCGTCGGTCTGCCATGTACCAGTTCGTCAATGACGTCTTGTGCAGAAAAAGGCCGAACGGTGTGAAATTGAAGTGCATTCCCAGGAGGAAGGATTGGCGCTGTTGGCAGAGATACACGGAGGCATATGTGGCTCCCACATAGGGTCAAGGCCCTTGCCGACAACACATTCCGGCATGGTTTCTTCTGGCCCACTGCCCTACAGGATACAACGACACTAGTAACCGAGTGTGAAGCGTGTCAGTTCCATTTCAAGAAGCTTCATCAACCAGTTCAGGCTCTCCAAACAATCCCTCTTTCCTGGCCATTGTCGGTCTGGGGGCTCGACATACTGGGCCCCTTTCCCCGTGTTGTCGGGGACTTTGAGTACTTCTACATTGCAATCGACTAGTTCACAAAGTGGCCAGATGTGGAAGCAGTGAGAAAGGTGACAACACAATCAGCCGTCAAGTTCTTCAAGGGCCTAGTCTGCCGATTTGGTGTACCAAACAGAGTCATCACCAACAACGGCACGCAGTTCACAAGCCGCACATTCATGCAGTATATTCAAGACCTCGACATCAAGGTATGTTTTCCTTCTATTGCGCATCCTCGAAGCAACGGTCAGGCAGAGAGGGCAAATGCTGAAGTACAGCGAGGCCTCCAGACAAGAACTTTTGATAGACTTCACAAGTGCGGAAGGCGCTGGATTGATGAATTACCGGCGGTTCTTTGGTCACTCAGAACGACACCAAATCGAGCCACCGGCCAGACACCCTTCTCACTCGTTTACGGGGCGGAAGCAGTTCTCCCCACGGAACTCACATACAGGTCACCCCGAGTGCTCGCTTATGACGAGCTTGATCAAGAGCAACTGTAGCAAGATGACACAACGCTCCTCGAGGAAGATCGTCTTCGGGCGGCTGTGCGAGCAGCACGCAACTAGCAAGCCTTGCGCCGCCATCATAGCTGCAAGATTCATGCCTGAAGCTTTGAGGAAGGCGACCTTGTTCTTCGACGCATTCAGTCGACCAAGAATTCCAACAAGTAGACGCCGAAGCGGGAAGGCCCTTATCGAGTAATACGAGTCACCAGGCCTGGTGCAGTCCGCGTGGAGAGTGAAGATGGTATTCTAGTGAGCAACTCCTAGAACATCGAACATCTTCGCAAGTTTTACCCGTAAGGCCTGGTTGCCGGGCTACCCGGCAAGCCACCCTTTTGTACAAGCCTTGCCGTCAAGGCATGTAACCCTTTGTACAAAGCCAAGCACAGACCCTGAGCATAAATAAATGAAGCGCTGGCGCCGTATGTGTTAGCATGCATGCTAGGTTGAGTCTCTTTCTCTGTTAGGGTTGATAGTGCTTGGCGGCGGCTAACCCCTAGCATAGAGGTCAAGTATGCGTCTCTCTGTTTCCTTTCCATCCTCTTTTGTTCACAGGATGCACGGACATTTCTGCTGAGCTGTTTGGAAGGAAGAGGACGGGCCGACGCTCTGACCCGGACAACCAAGGTTGCCGGGGGCTGCAGATCCAAGGATCCGACCACGGCAAGACAAGGTTGCCAGGGGCTAAAAGACCAGATGAGTCTTTCATCCCCCACTCCTTACTTCTGTATGCGACTTGAACGTATGACACTTCGCTCGCTCTTATACCATCATGCTCCCTTTTTCCTGCGTACAACAAACTTAGTTTTAGACGAGAGCACGATAGTAGTGTGATGGAAAAGGAGCAAACGAAGGGCCTAATCCTACTCTGCTTCTACTTCTGCCAAGGGCGTGAATATGGTCGAGCTATAGAGTAGGAAGACGGCAAGGCCTGTTGCCGGGGTACGATGTTTATCTTAAGATAACAATGATTTGTTCCTTGGTGTGGCCACTGCCCATGCACAAAAGGAACCCGACAAAACACCCTTCTCTCCATTAATACGTTCTAAACAAGTACAATTTGTACGAAATGCATACATGAGCAAGGGGATTACAAGATTTAAATCTTACAACGTCCCGTAGGCTTAAAAACTAAAAAGGGATAAGATGCCCGTAATCCCTTTCTTGTCCCTCTCCTCAGGAAATGGAACAAGATGGAAAAAGGGCAAAGGGAGCACCTAGGTGAAGCGCAAGCAGCAGAAAGCACCAAGAGAACATCCTGGTGGCCATCCCGAAGAAGGATGGTGATGATTGCGCCGTGAGAAGGGCCAAAAGATGGGGCAGCGGGCCGGCAACACGCGAGGAAGGCATGATGCCCGCGTACTCTGACATGACGGCCACCACCCACATTCTTTGTCTTCTCCGGCCTCCCAACGCCAGCCGCCCAAGGAGGCGGCCCCGAGAAGTTCGAGGGGCTGGCAATGTAGATGATGGTGCTGCCAGCATCTCCCAGGGACGGTGTGTCCGATGCCTAGTCGAACCCGTCATCCTCCCGCCTGCTGCCCTCGTCGTCGTTGTCACTGTCCTCCCCATCACTGTCGCTCGGGGAGGAGTTTTCGTCATCGGTCGAGCTCTCCACACAGCACCCTAGCATGTGTCCCGAGCGCCTGAAGACCTTGACGGAGAGCGTATCGCTCTCCGCTAACTTGAAGCAAAGAACGTGTCCCTTCATCAAGCAGTGGGCATGCGCGAAGGTCTTCCACCCCCGCGGAGAAGCATTACATGAGGAGCGGGGAACTTGTTGTTCATTCACATGGCGCCATTGCAACACCCCTCCATGTAAAGCCTCAACCTCGATGGATGGTCGACCTCCAACATCCTCGCCAATGCTTCAGGAAGACGGAGGCGACTGCGCAGTTGCAAAATGAACTTTAGCGCCGTGTCCCCGACATGGCCGCATGGTGAGGCAGGAGGAGACAGTGGAGGAGATGGAGACTGAGATGATGACGACGCGGGTGCCCCCCGTCCTCGCCCACCTCTACCTCGACCGTCTCGCTGGCCACGACCCTGGCCGGTGCCTCTACCTCTAGCATGACTTTCATCTTGGGTGCCCGGCTCTTCTTTGACCGCCGCCACCCTCTGACGAGAGGAAGACCTGGTCGCCTCCGCAGGGGCACGACCACGGCCATGCCCTCTCGGCATGTCTTGGAAAGAAGAAGAACGGACTGGAAGAGGATGAGAGGAGTTTGGGAGAGCACTGTCCCTCTGCCCTTCTTTATAGGAGGGCGACCGCCTAGATCGACCAGCCCAACCACCGGAGACGCAAGGAAACAAGACCGACCCACTGCTCCAATCAGCAGCGCCCGGCCACCCGCACCGGCATTAAGGCCCACACCCTCTGCGTCCGCCTCCTGCCATCCCCGATGCATGAGGGGCACGTGGCGGGCGGATCGGGATTCAGATTGCACATGGTACGACAGTTTCGCACCTCGTGATCGTGGGGCAACCCGAGTCCACTTAGTAAATGAGCCACGCCCTGCATCTTCCTCTATTTTTTATGAGGAAAATGCGAACCGCCTCTTAACTATTTGGAACCACGGGGTGACGCAAGCGTGTTGCGGTCACCCCACGTCATGCGCAGATCATGGGGAAGCGCAACCATCGAAGGAGTTATTGCAGTAAAAATAATCTAGCCCCACTGCACGCGCACTATTCTGGGCCTAGCCTAACAACGCGTCACGCTTATGTATGGCCCAGGCCCGGGTCCTCCTATCAGTGTACAAAAGTAGGGGCGCTCTTTTGTACCCATTACTTGTGCACGGGCAGTCAGAGCCACGCCTATGGCCATGCATAACAAAGACAGAGGAGGGAAGCCGGAGCACAAGACTACCAGAGCAGTGCCAAGACGATGGCGCAAGAAGTCCAGGCGGCAAGATAGGCTTCCCCCAACAAGACCCTTGCGAGGGCAGCCTGCCCGACCCCGGCAAGAACTCTTGCCCGGGCAACTCACCCAACACTTCCGTTGCCACCACCCTTGAGCCTAGGAGCTCCGACACCATCAACAACGTTGGAACCAAGGCTCGGGAAACGCCTACATGATGGCATGCAGATCTTTGTAAACACAAGGGTCTATGAATCCTAAGATGAGAACCAGAAGACAAGGCGATCCCAAGGCTCCTTGCCGAGGATGCCCATGAGGCCCCGACAAGGCTCCTTGCCGAAGACACCCCCGAAGCCCCAGCAAGCCTCTTGCCGAGGACGCTCACAGAGGCCCCTGCAAGACCCTCGTCGGGAACAGACGCAAGACCGCGGCAAGCCCTTGCCGCCCCATCGTCGCCCCAGCTCGGCGGCCGACCCACTAGCCCAGGCAAGTACCCACGTGGCAGTACGTGGTCAAGCACCTGCGTGGTGGCATGCAGATCTTCGTGAAGAACCTACCACCGCGCCATCTTTGCTGCCTGCCCCGTTGGCCTGGACGCGCGTCGCAACTAGACGGAGCGGCAGCTGACGGGACGGGCCTTGTTCCCATCCCTGATAAAGCAAGTGGACACCTAATTAGCGCATTTAATGTGTCTTGTCCTGTAATAGCATGAGATAAGCTTGTACATTGTATTCCTTTCTACCTCCGGTGTGCTACAGTGGCAGCCCCTTTTAAATATAAAAGGAGGCCCGAGGCATACTGGAGGAGGATTCAGATCTTTTGGACTAGGCATGCACCGTAGCTAGTTCAAGAACTCAAGAACACTCAAATACACACCAAAGCAGGACTAGGGTATTACGCATTCTCGCGGCCCAAACCTGGGTAAACGATCCTTGTACTGACTCTTAGACCCGCTCTTTGCACAACTCCACGCCCGTCAACCATAGAAGGTATTCCAGTGATCCCATAGGTGTCGTTTCCCCGACAGGGAGAAACATCATATCATACATCTATGTTAACAAAGCATGCGATACATCAAGATTGTGCATCTCAACAACACAAGAGAGAGAGAGAGAGGTTAAACACATAGCTACTGGTACAAACCCTTAGCCCCGAGGGTGGACTACTCCCTTCTCACCATGGCGTTCACCGGGATAATGAAGATGGCCACCGGTGATGATTTCCCCCTCCGGCAGAGTGCTGAAAAGGGCTCTAGATTGGATCTTGTGGACTACAGAGCCTTGCGGCGGTGGAACTTCTGATCTAGGTCTACCCCGAGGGTTTTCATAATATTTGGGAATTTATAGGGTAAAGAGGGGGTGCAGGAGGCCACGGAGGTGGGCACAACCCACCTGGGCACGCGAGGCTCCTGGCGCGCCCTAGTGGGTTGTGCCCCCCTCGGGGCACCCCCAGGTGCAGCTCGGCCCATCCTGGGTGTTCTGGCCCATAAAAAATATCCAAAAAGTTTCACTATGTTTGGACTCCATTTGATATTGATTTCCTGCGCTGTAAAAAACAAGCAAAAAAAAACTGGCACTGGGCCCTGGTGTCACGCCCAAGATGCGATTCTATCTCGATCACAAGATGAAACTTGCGATTGAGGCACAATCGCATTTCGGGCGCTTAGCAAGATGGATAGCATTACATCGTACCATTTCATACATAGATGGGGATACATACAAGTAATACAAACTTCCACATGAATACAATAATTCATACACAAGACATCCGACTACGGATGAAAACTTGGAAAACACAATGACATCCATCCTGCTATCCCAGGCTGCCGACCAGGAACCTATCCCAAGACTGACAATGAAGAAGAAGAAAGAACTCCAAACAAGTAAGCATCTCTCTCATGTCAAGTCATTAGAAACTTGCACCTACAACTGTTGTTGTAGTATCTATGAGCCACGAGGACTCAGCAATCCCATAATCATGGGTATCAAGACTAGCAAAGCTTAATGGGTATGGAGAGGTTAAGTGGTGAGGTTGCAGCAGCGGCTAAGCATTATATGGTGGCTAACTTACGAGTACAAGAATAAGATGATCATCTACGCAAACGGTCGCGAACTAGTAATGATCGCTAAGTGATCCTGAACTACCTACGAGTCAAACATAACCCGACCGTGTTCTCTGCTCAAGATGAAAAGAGACGGTCACAGTTACTCACGTGGTTTGTGTATTTTATTTTGGATCCTCTGTCAAGTTTTCTACAACCGGACATTAACAAATTCCAATCGGCCACATAACCGCGGGCACGGCTTTCGAAAGATCATAACCCTGCAGGGGTGTCCCAACTTAGCCCATCACAAGCTCTCACGATCAGCAGAGGTAAAAACCCTTATCTTAGGGACAACCCGATCAGACTCGGGATCCCGGTGCACAAGAAATTTCGACAATGGTAAAACAAGTCCAGCAAGACCTCCTAGCCTGTTGATACGTCCATTTTGCACCATGCTTTTATGTTGATATCTATTGCACTATGGGCCGTTATTACACGTTATGTCACAATACGTATGCCTTTTCTCTCTTATTTTACAAGGTTTACATGAAGAGGGAGAATGCCGGCAGCTGGAATTCTGGGCTGGAAAAGGAGCAAACATTGGAGAGCTATTCTACACAACTCAAAAAGCTCTGAAACTCCACGAAACACCGTCTCAAACAATATAAAAAATATCTGGCAAAAGAGATCTGCCAGGGGGGCCACCACCTATCCACGAGGTTGGGGGGCACGCCCCCTCCCAGTGGGCACGCCCCCTGCCTCGTGGGCCAGCCGGTGACCCCCCCGATACCCATCTTCTCCTATATGAGGTGTATTAGGTTGGAAAAAATCATAAGGAGGCTTTCGGGACCAGACGCCGCCGTCTCGTGGCGGAACCAATCTAGGGCTCCAGCGGAGCTGTTCTGCCGGGGATACTTCCCTCCGGGAGGGGGAAATCGTCACCGCCATCATCACCAACAAATCTCCCATCTTGGGGAGGGTTATCTTCATCAACATCTTCACCAGCACCATCAACTCTCAAACCCTAGTTCATCTCTTGTATCCAATCTTTGTATCAAAACCTCAGATTCATACCTGTGGGTTGCTAGTAGTGTTGATTACTCCTTGTAGTTGATTCTAGTTGGTTTACTGGGTGGAAGATCATATGTTCAGATCCATTGTGCATATTAATACAACTCTGATCATGAACAATATTATGTCTGATGAGTAGTTACTTTTGTTCCTAAGGACATCGGAGAAGTCTTGCTATAAGTAGTCATGTGAATTTGGTATTCGTTCGATATTTTGATGAGATGTATGTTGTCTCTCCTCTAGTGGTGTCATGTGAACGTCGACTACATGACACTTCAGCATTGTTTGGGCCTAGAGGAAGGCATTGGGAAGTAATAAGTAGATCATGGGTTGCTAGAGTGACAGAAGCTTAAACCCTAGTTTATGCGTTGCTTCGTAAGGGGCTGATTTGGATCCATATGTTTCATGCTATGGTTGGGTTTACCTTAATACTTATTTTGTAGTTGCGGATGCTTGCAATAGAGGTTAATCATAAGTGGGATACTTGTCCAAGCAAGGGTAGCACCCAGGCACCGGTCCACCCACGTACCAAATTATCAAAGTACCGGACGCGAATCATATGATCGTGATGAAAACTAGCTTGACGATAATTCCCATGTGTCCTCGGGAGCGTTTTCCTTCATATAAGAGTTTTTCCAGGCTTGTCCTTTGATACAAAAAGGATTGGGCCATCTGGCTGCACCTTATTTACTTTTACTATTTGTCACTTGCTACCAATTACCTTATCACAAAATTATCTATTACCGATAATTTCAGTGCTTGCAGAAAATACCTTACTGAAAACTGCCTATCATTTCCTTCTGCTCCTCATTGGGTTCGACACTCTTACTTATCGAAAGGACTACGATAGATCCCCGACACTTGTGGGTCATCAAGACTCTTTTCTGGCTCCGTTGCTGGGGAGTGAAGCGCCTTTGGTAAGTGGAATTTGGTAAGAAAAAATTTATATAGTGTGCTGAAATTTACTGTCACTTGTTACTATGGCTCATCATCCTTTGAGGGGCTTGTTAGGGGTATCTTCACCTCGACCAGTAGAGCAAAGTGTTTCTCCTCAACCTACTGAACCTACTGAAATTGTTTGCTTTGAAATTCCTTCGGGTATGATAGAGAAACTGCTAGATAATCCCTTTAAAGGAGATGGAACACTGCATCCCGATTTGCACCTAATCTATGTGGATGAAATTTGTGGATTATTAAAGCTTGCAGGTATGCCCGAGGATGTTATCAAGAAGAAGGTCTTCCCTTCATCTTTGAAGGGATATGCATTGACATGGTTTAGGCTATGCGATGATATTGGATCATGGAACTATAATCGACCGAAGTTGGAATTTCAACAGAAGTTCTACCCTATGCATCAGGTTCATCATGATCATAATTATATATATAATTTTTGGTCTCGTGAAGGACAAACTATCGCTCAAGCTTGGGGGAGGCTTAAGTCAATGTTATATTCATGCCCCAATCATGAGCTCTCAAGAGAAATGATCATTCAAAAATTTTATGCTCGGCTTTCTCTCAATAATCGCTCCATGCTCGATAATTCTTGTACTGGTTCTTTTATGATGAAGACTATTGAATTCAAATGGGATTTATTGGAAAGAATTAAACGCAACTCTGAAGATTGGGATCTCGACGAAGGTAAGGTGTCAGGTATGACCCCTAAGTTTGATTGTGTTAAAGATTTTATGGATACCGATGTTTTCCGTGAATTTAGCACTAAATATGGACTTGACTCTGTGATAGTAGATTCTTTTCGTGAATCATTTGCTACTCATGTTGACCTCCCCAAGGAGAAGTGGCTTAAATACCATCCTCCCATTGAAGTAAAAGTAGTTGAACCTGTTAAAGTTGAAGAAAAGACTATCACTTATAATGTTGATCCTATTGTTCCTACTGCTTATATTGAGAAACCACCTTTCCCAGTTAGAATAAGGGATCATGCTAAAGCTTCAACTGTGGTTCGTAAGAGTAGTACTAGAACACCTACACCCTCTGAGAAAATTAAAGTTCAACCTAGTGTTTCTATGGTTAAAGATCTCTTGGTTGAAAATTTAGATGGACATGTTATTTACCTCCAAGAGGAAGCTGCTAGAATAGCCAAACCCGATACTAGGAATAAACATAGACCTGTTATAGGCATGCCTGTTATTTCTGTTAAAATAGGAGATCATTTCTATCATGGTTTATGTGATGTAGGTGCTAGTGCAAGTATAATACCTATTTCCTTATATAAATAAATTATGCATGATATTGCACCTGCTGAGTTAGAAGGTATTGATGTCACTATTCAGCTTTTTAATAGAGACACTATTTCACCAGTTGGGATTGTTAGAGTTGTTGAAGTCTTGTGTGGGAAGGTTAAATACCCTGCTGCTTTTCTTATTCTTAGTTCCCCACAAGATGTTTTTTGTCCCATCATATTTGGTAGACCCTTCTTGAATATTGTTAATGCTAAGATAGACTATGTAAAAGATATTGTTACTGTTGGTTTATGGGATATGTCTCATGATTTTAACTTTGCTAAATTTCGTAGACAACCCCATGATAAAGAATTACCTAGTAAGGATGAAATTATTGGTCTTGCTTCTTTTGTTGTGCCTCCTAATGATCCTTTAGAATAATATCTACTAGACCATGAAAATGATATGTATATGAATGAGAGAAGGGAAGTAAATGAAATAATCTTTAAGCAGGGACCCGTATTGAAAAACAACTTGTGTGTTGAAATCCTAGGGGATCCTCCTCCACCCAAGGGTGATCCCGTGTTTGAACTTAAACCATTACCTAATAATCTTAAGTATGTTTATCTTGATGAAAAGAAGATATATTCTGTTATTATCAGTGCTAACCTTTCTGAGCAGGAAGAGGAAAATTAATTGAGAACTCTGAAGAAGCATCGTGCTGCTATTAGATATACTCTGGATGATCTTAAGGGCATTAATCCCACTCTATGCCAACACAAGATAAAATTGGAAGAGGACGCTAAACCAGTTATCGATCATCCACGACGGTTAAATCCTAAGATGAAAGAAGTGGTAAGGAAGGAAATACTAAAGCTTCTAGAGGCAGGTATAATCTATCCAGTTGCTGATAGCAAGTGGGTAAGTCATGTCCATTGTCTCCCTAAGAAGGGAGGCATGACTGTTGTTCCTCATGATAAAGATGAATTGATCCCGCAAAGAATTGTTACAGGTTATAGGATGCTAATTGATTTCTGCAAATTAAATAAAGCTACTAAGAAAGATCATTACCATTTGCCTTTTATTGATAAATGCTAGGAAGGTTATCCAAACATACTCATTTTTGCTTTCTAGATGGATATTCTGGTTTCTCTCAAATACATGTGTCAAAAGGGGATCAAGAAAAGAACACTTTTACTTGTCCCTTCGGTACCTTTTCTTATAGACGTATGCCTTTTGGTTTATGTAATGCACCTGCTACCTTTCAAAGATGCATGATGGCTATATTCTCTGATTTTTGTGAAAAGATTGTTGATGTTTTCATGGATGATTTTTCCGTTTACGGAACTTCTTTTGATGATTGCTTGAGCAAGCTTGATCGAGTTATGTAGAGATGTGAAGACATAATCTTGTCTTGAATTGGGAGAAGTGCCATTTTATGGTTAATGAAGGCATTGTCTTGGGACATAAAATTTCTGAAAGAGGTATTGAATTTGACAAGGCTAAGGTTAATGCTATTGAAAAGATGTCGTGTCCCAAGGACATCAAAGGTATACGAAATTTCCTTGGTCATGTCGGGTTTTATAGGAGGTTCATTAAGGACTTCTCCAAAATCTCCAGGCCTTTGACTAATCTCTTACAAAAAGATGTTCCTTTTGTTTTTGATGATGATTGTTTAGAAGCATTTGAAATACTTAAGAAAGCATTGATCTCTGCACCTATTGTCTAGCCTCCTGACTGGAATTTACCCTTTGAGATTATGTGCGATGCTAGTGATTATGTTGTAGGTGCTATTCTAGGACAAAGAGTTGATAAGAAATTGAATGTTATCCAATATGCTAGTAAAACTGTAGATAGTGCCCAGAGAAATTATGCTACTACTGAGAAAGAATTTTTAGCAATTGTATTTGCATGTGATAAGTTTAGGCATTATATTCTTGATTCTAAAGTAACTATTCACACTGATCATGCTGCTATCAGATACCTTATGGAAAAGAAAGATGCTAAAACTAGACTTATTAGATGGGTTCTCTTCCTGCAAGAATTTGACTCTCATATTATTGATAGAAAGGGAGCTGAGAACCCCGTTGCAGAAAACTTGTCTAGGCTAGAGAATATTCTTGATGACCCACAACCTATTGATGATAGCTTTCCTGATGAACAATTAGCTGTCATAAATACTTCTCGTACTGCTCCATGGTATGCTGATTATGCTAATTACATTGTTGCTAAGTTTATACCGCCTAGTTTCACATACCAGCAAAAGAAAAAGTTCTTATACGATTTGAGACATTACTTCTGAGATGACCCAAACCTTTATAAAGAAGGAGTAGATTGTATTATTAGACGTTGTGTACCTGAGCATGAACAGGAACAGATCCTACACAAGTGCCGCTCCAAAGCTTATGGAGGACACCATGCTGGAGATAGAACTGCACATAAGGTATTGCAATCTGGTTTTTATTGGCCTACTCTCTTCAAGGATGCTCGTAAGTTTGTCTAATCTTATGAAGAATGTCAAAGAATTGGTAATATCATTTGACGTCAAGAAATGCCTATGAATTATTCACTTGTTATAGAACCGTTTTATGTCTGGGGCTTTGATTATATGGGACTGTTTCCTTCCTCTAATGGGTATACACATATTTTAGTTGTTGTTGATTCCGTTACTAAGTGGGTAGAAGTTATTCCAGCTAGTAGTGCTGATAACCACACCTCTATTAAGATGCTTAAAGAAGTTATTTTTCTGAGGTTTGGAGTCCCTAGATACTTAATGACTGATGGTGGTTCACACTTTATTCATGGTGCTTTCCGTAAATTGCTTTCTATGTATGATGTTAACCATAGAATTGCATCCCCTTATCACCCACAGTCTAGTGATCAAGTAGAATTAAGTAACAGAGAGTTGAAATTAATTTTGCAAAAGGCAGTTAATAGGTCTAGAAATAATTGGTCCAAGAAACTTGATGATGCATTATGGTCCTATAGAACTGCATACAAAAATCCTATGGGTATGTCTCCATATAAGATGCTTTATGGAAAAGCATGTCATTTACCTCTTGAGATAGAACATAAGGCATATTGGGCTATTAAAGAGCTCAATTATGATTTCAAACTTGCCGGTGAGAAGAGGTTATTTTACATTGGCTCTATTGATGAATGGAGAACCCAAGTTTATGAGAATGCCAAGGTGATCAAAGAAAAGGTTAAAAGATGGCATGACAAAAGGATACAAAAGCGTGAGTTTAACGTAGGTGATTATGTCTTGCTATACAACTCTCGTCTAAGATTTTTTGTAGGAAAACTTCTCTCTAAATGGGAAGGTACTTACGTTATCGAGGAGGTCTATCGTTCCGATGCCATAAAAATCAACAACTTCGAAGGCACGAATCCGAAGGTGGTGAACGGTCCAAGAATCAAACATTATATCTCAGGTAACCCTATAAATGTTGAAACCAATGTTATTGAAACTGTAACCCTAGAGGAATACATAAGGGACACTTTCCAGAATGATTCAGACTCTGAAAAGGAAGAGGTATGTGGTATGGTAAGCAAACCGACTCCAAAACAGTTCTAATGGAAATTTTTCACCGTTTTGGAATGTTTAGAAAAAAAGAAAAATAAGAGGCATCCCGGAAAGGACACGAGGCGTCCACGAGGGTGGAGGGCACGCCCCCTTCCCCTGGACGCGCCCCATGACTCGTGGGCACCTCGTGTGCCTCCCGGACTCCGATTTATTGCACGTTACTCCTTTTTGTCGATAAAAATTCATTATATATTCTCCCAAAGGTTTTGACCATCGTATCACGCAAAAATCCTCTGTTTTCGTTTCGAGCTGATGTTTCTGACAGATCTAGATCATCATGGCGTCTTCTAGCACCCCCAAGGACAAGTTCTTGCAGAAGGTCATCAACCCCTACCTCGTAGAGGTGCTGCATCACCCTCAAACCATCGAGGTGTGTGAAGGGGTGCGGCACATCCGCGATGTTGAGGGGCCAAGGAGGACCGGAAGCGTGGAGATGAGACTCGAAGCAACGGAGTAGCAAGTTTTCAAGTGCCAAGGTATGGTGGAACGAGGACTCAACGCCAACCACATGACGATCACGGGTCTCGCCAACTACCACAAGATGTACGTCATGATCTTTGGGAAAGCCATCTCCAATCTCCTAGAGAAAATTGAACACCTCCAGGCCAGATCTATGACTTGCAAAACCAAAACTGTGAGTATGATTATAGATTCACGAAGATGAGTTTGGCTGCAGATTTGAGTATCCTGGAGACTCGATCATCCTTCTACGATGGTGAGCCCATGCCTTGGAAGATGGACGACAAGCCTACATCATCAACAACCCCATCATCACCACCTCCGAAGAGAGACATAAGCATATAGGTATGGGCACTCCCCTTGGCAACTGCCAAGCTTGGGGGAGATGCCCCGGTATCGTATCACCATCGCACTCTTATCTTTACCGTTTTTCTTAGTTCGATCCTTTTGGTAATATCTTGATCTAGTAGAATAAAGTTAGCATGGTCTAGTTATGAATTTTTGCTTTATGATCTTTGCCTTTGTAATCGAGTCCGTGAGCTATATAATAAAGATTAGTGTTGAGTCAAGGGCTTGATTTCCTCACTTTGGTCATCAGAGAATAAAAGAAAATATAAAAGGTATCAAAGAGATCATATTGATCTTATGGGAAGTAATGACTTCACATATAAAGAGTATGAAGAATAAAAGTTGTTGAGAGTTGACAAACATAGTTTTGGTAATCATTGCAATTAATAGGAAGTAATAAAGAAAGAGAGGTTTCACATACAAATATACTATCTTGGACATCTTTTATGATTGTGAGCACTCAGTGTAATATGACATGCTAAAGAGTCGATGTTGGACAAGGAAGACAACATAATGGGTTATGTATTCCTATATCCAAAATAAAGTATATTATCATGGATCATCCAACATGTTGAGCTTGCCTTTCCCCCTCATGATAGCCAAAACTACTTGCACCAAGTAGAGATACTACTTGTGCTTCCATACATCCTTAAACCCAGTTTTGCCATGAGAGTCCACCATACCTACCTATGGATTGAGTAAGATCCTTCAAGTAAGTTGTCATTGTTGCAAACTCTCTAAAAATGTATGATTTATTGGTGTGGAGGAAATAAGCTTTATACAATCTTGTGATACGGAAGTAATAAAAGCGACGGACTGCATAATAAAAGTCCTTATCACAAGTGGCAATATAAAGTGACGTTCTTTTGCGCTAAGACTTTGTGCATCCAACCAAAAAATACATGACAACCTCTGCTTCCCTCTCCGAAGGGTCTATCTATTATTATTTCCTTATAAGAGTCAAGGTGGAAATCACCTTTCCCTTTTACATTTAATCCTTTGGCAAGCACATTGTGTTGGAAATATCCTGACATATATACCCACTTGGATGTAAGTTATCATGGTCTATTACTGTTGACATTACCCTTGAGGTAAAAGGTTGGGAGGCAATTCCATAAGCCCCTATCTATCTCTGTGTCTGATTAAAACTCCAAACCCATAAGTATTGCATGAGTGTAACAATTGTGAAAGACTAGATGATAGTTGAGTATGTGGGCTTGCTGAAAAGCTCTTATATTGACTCTTTCTGATGTTGTGATAAATTACAATTGCTTCAATGACTGAGATCATAGTTTGTTGGTTTTCAATGAAGTTTCTGATGCATACTTGACATTGTGAATGAATTGTTACTTTAGCATAAGAATCATATGACAATATATGTGTGTTGCTGTTATAAGAATGATCATGATGCCCTCATGTCCGTATTTTGTTTTTTATCGACACCTCTATCTCTAAACATGTGGACATATTTTTCGATATAGGCTATCGCTTGAGGACACGCGAGGTCTAAGCTTGGGGGAGTTGATACGTCCATCTTGCATCATGTTTTTATGTTGATATTTATTGCACTATGGGTTGTTATTACACGTTATGTCACAATACTTATGCCTTTTCTCTCTTATTTTACAAGGTTTACATGAAGAGGGAGAATACCGGCAGCTGGAATTCTGGGCAGGAAAAGGAGAAAACATTGGAGAACTATTCTGCACAACTCAAAACACTTCGAAACTCCACGAAACACCGTTTCAGAAAATATAAAAAAAACTGGTGAAAGAGAACTGCCAGGGGGGCCACCACCTGTCCACGAGGGTGGGGGGGTGCACCCCCTCCCCCTGCCTTGTGGGCCAGCCGATGACCCCCCGATGTCCAGATTCTCCTATATGAGGTGTTTTGACCTGGAAAAAATCATAAGGAGGCTTTCGGGACCAGACGCCGCCGTCTCGAGGCGGAACCTTGGCGGAACCAATCTAGGGCTCCGACGGAGCTGTTCTGCCGGGGAGTTTCCCTCCGGTAGGGGGAAATCGTCACCGCTGTCAGCACCAACAACTCTCCCATCTTGGGGAGGGTTATCTTCATCAACATCTTCGCCAGCACCATCTCCTCTCAAACCCTAGTTCATCTCTTGTATCCAATCTTTGTATCAAAACCTCATATTGGTACCTGTGGGTTGCTAGTAGTGTTGATTACTCCTTGTAGTTGATGCTAGTTGGTTTACTTGGTGGAAGATCATATGTTCAGATCCATTATGCATATTAATACCCCTCTGATCATGAACAATATTATGTCTTGTGAGTAGTTACTTTTGTTCCTGAGGACATGGGAGAAGTCTTGCTATAAGTAGTCATGTGAATTTGGCATTCCTTTGATATTTTGATGAGATGTATGTTGTCTCTCCTCTAGTGGTGTCATGTGAACGTCGACTACATGACACTTCACCATTGTTTGGGCCTAGAGGAAGGCATTGGGAAGTAATAAGTAGATGATGGGTTGCTAGAGTGACAGAAGCTTAAACCCTAGTTTATGCGTTGCTTTGTAAGGGGCTGATTTGGATCCATATGTTTCATGCTATGGTTAGGTTTACCTTAATACTTCTCTTGTAGTTGCGGATGCTTGCAATAGAGGTTAATCATAAGTGGGATGCTTGTCCAAGTAAGGGCAACACCCAAGCACCGTTCCACCCACATACCAAATTATCAAAGTACCGAACGTGAATCATATGATCGTGATGAAAACTAGCTTGACGATAATTCCCATGTATCCTCGGGAGCGTTTTCCTTCATATAAGAGTTTCTCCAGGCTTGTCCTTTGCTACAAAAAGGATTGGGCCATCCTGTTGCACCTTATTTACTTTTACTATTTGTCACTTGCTACCAATTACCTTATCACAAAACTATCTGTTACCGATAATTTCAGTGCTTGCAGAAAATACCTTACTGAAAACTGCCTATCATTTTCTTCTGCTCCTTGTTGGGTTCGACACTCTTACTTATCGAAAGGACTATGATAGATCCCCTACACTTGTGGGTCATCACGTGCTGACACCCTGATAGTAGCCGCACGTATCTTGTCTCAGGCCACGACCGGATAAGCGACGTGTACAGGAATCGGAAGCCCTAGTAACTGGGTGGCCCCGCACAGTGCTCTATTTTGGGACCAACACCATCAGCACTGGCCCCCCTGTTATGTGGAATTAAGGACCCGGGGACGCGACCCCCTAGGTAATTTAATTAATTATTTAATATATTTATTATGAGGCAAATTAAAACCAATGTTGGGACTTGCTGCAGGAGTTTTATTGGAAGCGAACTGTCAAGGGGTCCCCATATAACCAACCGTGTTAGGAACACGAAATCAAGGAACATAACACCATTTATCGGTTCTTAAGGCGGCATGAGTGGAACAAAACACCGAGCAAAAGTCTTAGCCTTCCACCCACTGCCAAGTATATAGGTGCATTAAATATAGTAATAGATATTGTGATATTCCAACAACCAAGATCCAACATGGAGCAATCTTCATCTTGGCCTTCAACTAGCAACGCTATAAGAGGGCTGAGCAAGCGGTAACATAGCCATACAACGGTTTTCTGCGATGGTGCCAAAGGCTAGAGGGTGTTTCATGGCAAGAATGAGAGGCTGACAACAAATAGATAGGTAGCGCGACGTATAGTGATAGCATCGAGACAACTAGCATAGCAATGATAGTAATGAGATCCAAGGTGACGCTCATCTTGCCTGAGATCCTGCTAGGAAGAAGAACGAGTCCATGCAGAAGAATAAGCCACGAAGACGGACCAAGTGTAGTCGAACGAATCCTCACGAACGCAACAAAACAGGAACTAACAAGAAGAAGCAAACAACATGATAAACACACAACACACAAACATGACATGATGCTCAACTAAGTATGATGCATGACAAGGATACATGATGCAAATCATGGCAAGAGATGAAGCATACAAGAACATCACACGAAGCAAGTTTAAATGAGGCCGGAAACAACATTTAACAATTCCGGTAAGTCCTCATATACAAATTTCAAAATTGGTCCAGAACTGAACAAAACTTAAGTTAAAGTTGTTAAATAGAAGTTAACATGCACCATGATGATCTACTCGAAATTCTAGTCAAGTTACATATAAAGTTGATTTAATTTGGATATACGGCCTAGAAGATATGAGCAAAACAAGTTAAGCATGGCAAACATGCAAAATGCATTCAAACATCAAGCAAACACACTCCAAACATGTATACAACATGATATGATGCATCTACATGCAAAAACAAGCAAGTTTCATATAGAGCATGCGCAAAACGGAGCAACTATTCAACACTTACACACGAAACAAGATATGACAACAATCTGTCCCAAAACAGCAACTAGGCACTTTACAATCATCAAAACAACATGCTACAGGAACATTTCATGGCATCAAAGGGCATGTCAAGCATGTACATGACAAGCACTACAAAGGTGATCACTGAGCTACTGCCAAACACCAGTAGAACATGCTGAAAACATCATGGCAAGATTGCAAATGATAACAGTTTCACAGACTTAGTGAAATAAATTGAACATGGCAGCAACAACGACGAGTAGGCATGTTTGCAAGCTTGGGCAACTCATCTCAAAGCATATCATGGCATGTGAATATAACCTACAGCAAGAAGACATGTGTATGCAGCTACTCATGGCAAGAACATGCTCATAGGATGGATAGAACACTAGCTATTCACATGGCAAAACTGAACTTACTGATAACACGCTGACAGAAACATTTTATAGCAATTTGAGAGCAAGAAAGAGACAAGATACATCAACTTATAATTGCAAACAAGGGCATGGATGGATATAGCATAACATGGACCTCAAGACAATGTCACTGGACTTTCCAAAACATGTTTGGATTTGAGTGTAGCATCAAGCAAACATGGCTTCACAATATAACAGTTTCAGACTTAGCAGTTTTTAACAAGTCTCAGGAAACAACAAACAGCGAGTAGGTCACTTTACAAGCTTGTTCCACTCAACACAAGGCATATCATGAAAAGTGGATTGCACTATAGCAAAGATGACATGATTATGCTCCTAAAACATGTTGACATGATCCTCAAAAAAAAATCACACATAAAGATATGAAAAAGACAAATCAGCAAGTTATATCAAGTTTCAGGAGTTAACATCACTTAGCACTTTTACAACAGAGATTACAGCACCTATATGAATCGTAACATGGTTGCAATCACCACCAACATGTAGAGCACAGAGAGACGAATATTTTGACATATCAAACACAACATTTGGATAAGCAAGCACAAAGATATAGCCAATGCAATAATGCAACATGTTATGAGTTTCTGAGGACTTAGTAGAAATCGAGGGCAGAGGGAAGGAGTCGGACACGTCCGGGCTCCTCCGGACATGTCCGACACGGCACGGGCAGAGGAGGACCGGCGGCGGCTCTCCAGCGAGGTGACATCAGGGTGGCGACGGAGATGCAGGTCGGGACGCGGGGCCCTGGTGGTGCGAAGCTTCTCTGGCGAGGTAGCACGCAGCGAGGTCGGGGCGGCGACCGGGGGGCCGACAGGGACACGGGTCCGGCGGATCCCGGGCACGCCTCGCCGGGATCTGGCCGAAGGCAGCCGACGCGAGCTGCGAGGGGAGGCGATCCTAGTGCGGTGGCGGGGCTGCGAGAGCACAGCAGCGACTGAGGTGAGGGAGGAGAGGTGGCGGCAGACCTGGATAGGGAGGCGGGGGTAGGCGGGCCGCGGCCACTCGCCGGCTGGCGGCGGGGCCGACGAGGTCGAGCGACGGCTGGAGGCGAGCGGTTGAGGGAGCGAGAGGCACGCTGGGGCGGCGGTTGCGGGCCGGCTTTGGCCCAGATCTGGCCCGGGTGGGCCAGCAACGACCTTTGAGGGTCGCGGCGGCTTGAGGTTGAGGGGGAAGGCGATGTGGCGGCGTGCGGTTGGTGGAGGCGGCGGCTGGGTGGCAGCGCAACCCGTCTGGAGGTGCCATGTGGTGGGGCTGGACCTGCCGAAGCGGAAAACGATGAGAGAGGAGTTGGGAGTTGGCTGGAGGTAGGTGGAGGGGCTAGGAATGCCAAAAAACGGCATGGGGAGGTGTTTAAATATGGTAGGGGGTCTAGGTTTAGGGATTTTTGCTCCGTTTCGAGCCGTTTGATCTCGATCGGACGGTTCCGAGCAGAAAGGGTAGGTAGGTGGGCTAGGTGGGCTGTGTAGAAGGCCGCGGACTGAGAGGAGAGAAGAGGGGAGAGGCCCGCGGGGGGTTTTTGGAGACTGAAAACGTCCGACGAATAAACCGGCAACGGTGCCGCTAAGTTTAACGGTTGGGCCATCAAACGGACTCCGAATGCGACGAAATTTGATAGACGGTCTACCTACACTATAATAAGACCGCACATCAAGTTTCATCCCATTCCGAGAACATTTTTCGGCCACTTATAAAATAATATTTCTGAGGTTCCGCGGGCGCGTGTGAGTGTGTTTGACCTCAGAACGAACAACGCAGAAAAAGATCGGATGCAAGTTTTGAAAATGATGCAGATGAAATGCACATAATGACATGGCAAAGTGCAACACGCAAGCAGATGACATGGCAACGACAGCGAATAACTGGAAGACACCTGGCGCATCGGTCTTGGGGTGTCACAACACTCCCCTACTAACAAGAGATCTCATCCCAAGATCGTAGGAACGAGACGGAAGGGAAAAAAGGTAGAAGGTGAAACCAAAGAAGCTTGAGAGTTTGAACACTTCGAAGAGAGAATACAACGGAGATGAACGAGATATGGGAAACTCTATTACAAAATAGGAACGCGGAATAAAAGAGAACCATGATGGTTGAAAGACATGAAACAAGAGCTGAAGGAACAAGAATGAATTCGAAACCACTCTGGTTAATAAGAGATAGAAAGGAATTTGAACGAAGGAATTCGGGTAGCACTCCGGCTGAAAATGGGATGAATAGAACATGATCTTGACAAGATGGAACGATACTTGATAAGATGAACAAGAAAATGCCTCCGGAAGAAATAAAGAATGGAATGAGAAGACGGGTTCCGACGAGATAAATTTGGAAGAGCATCTTCACGAAGAAGGGTTGAACGGAGTTGTTGAGAAAATCAACAACAAAAGAATAATCTTGATGTTGGCTTATAGAAAACATCTAGAAACTTGAGGTGAATTTCTAACACTACTAAAGATTGTATAGATTAGAATGAAGAAATGCAAAACTCGACTTCAAATAAAAACGGAGAATTAATTGCATCTCAAGGGGAAAGAACAAGACTGCTTGAGTCTCCAACAAGAATCTTGATGAACACTTGAAGAATGAATTATATCGTGAAGAACCACCGTGAAGAACTCCGATAACAGAAAAGATGATGAGACAGGAATGAAGGATGACAAGAATAAGATTAAAGCCTTGCGATGATTTAGAAGGAGGTTCCGACGAGATGGCCAAGGAAAACTTTGAAGTCCGGAAAAGAAAAGATGAGAACATTTGGGACTAGAATTTATTCATCATAGACAAATCCAGAAGGAAGTGATTAATCAGCTTGATGAAAAGAATAAAAATTATGTTATGCTTATCCTTCATCAACTAAATTGATGAGAAGCAATGAATTTGCTAACACTTATTCTCGTTGAAAATGATTAAGAGGGATATAGCGTGAAACTTGAGAAAGTCTTCATGAACCACCGGTTGGATTGGAAAGAATGAATGAATTGGTATGATAACACATGAAAAGAACTCTTGAGCGAACCACCATAAGAATTGAAGCAGAGTGAAGAAAAAGAACGAACCACAGGGAAGAACTGAAATTGGACGAAGAAAAGAGAATGAATCATCGGGAAGAATTAGAGAACGAACTAAGAGAAGAGAACGAATCGCCGGATAAAATTTGAAACGAATAAAGAACTTATGGAAATTTAGCTGTAAGAGAATGAACAGTTCGCGGACAGATTAAAGAATGCTTGAACGAAGCACCGAAAGAATATGGAGACGAACAAAGAGGCATCAATGAAGAATAGTTGGAGGACGAAGTTGAAAATTGAGAATGAAGAAATATTCTGAAATGATGGCCTTCGATGAATAAAATGGAAAGAATTGATGAAATGCTTCGGGTGGGTAAGAAAAAGAATTTGTCACGATCTGAAGGATGTCATTAAGCTAGAAGCACGATTCTTAGAGAGAACAATCAAGAATTGGAGAGAAACTCTTCTTCGGTCTTCAAATGACGACGAGAAAAACCACCAAAATTGTTGAGATACTCCGGAAGAATGAAAAGAGGATAAGTTGAACCAACGTTGAAAAGAATTTGAAATGATCTTGGGGAAGGTACATGACTGATGGAATACATTCTTATGTCACACTTGAAAAGAATTTCTGAACACTCCGTGAAATTAGAAGAGTCGGGTAAGATCATGGGAAAAGACCTGTGGGTTATGAGCCCACCGAAGAGAAAACATCGTTGCAAAGGACTGAAAAGGAGATGATGCACTGGAACGATTGAAAGACTCGAATGAGGTGACAACCTTGAATAAATGTGAAGGCAAACACGAATCTCATGAGATATCTTTGGAACTCCGGAATGATTAAATGGCGAGAGGCGAGCGAGCAATTGGAATCATTTGAGCCGAGGGAAAGAATATGATGAGCACCGAATACAAATTGAATTGGAAACTCCGAAAAATAAAAGAGATGAAGAATGTCAAACGAAAGGATAATTAACCAGTTTTAGATAATTGAGGAAAGAAGCAAAGGCTTCGCACGAGTAGGATGGATACTCGATTAAGGACTCCGGCTCCAAGAAGAAAAAGGGTGGGCGGGTGGGAAAAAGAAAAAACACTTCAAATGGGGAAAACGACACCGGTTGGAAAGAACCGAGGACTCATCTTCCAAAAGGCGAAGAGGATCAGCACAACTAGACGAGAATTGCACCGGATGAAAAGAGCTGACATCGCAACGATCGGAAAACTAACAGCGTGATCCTAAAAAAATTAAGGGGAGAGGAGTAATTCAAAACACCTACATCAAGATTCCTCACCAGAGCAACGAAGGGGCTGAGAAGTAAAAATAATTCCTAGTCTCCGATATAACTAGAGTACGAAAAAGTTTTCTGCTAGACACGACAACGGCCAAACTACGATCAATCAAGGGGGCTCCTATGGTCGGTCGAGGCTGTGATACTAACTTGTCACGCCCAAGATGCGATTCTATCTCGATCACTAGATAAAACTTGTGATTGAGGCACAATCGCATTTCGGGTGCTTATCTAGATGGATATCATTACATCGTACCATTACATACATAGATGGGGACACATACAGGTCATACAAACTTCTACATGAATACAACAATTCATACACAAGACATCCGACTACGGATGAAAACGTGGAAAACACAATGACATCCATCCCGCTATCGCAGGCTGCCGACCAGGAACCTATCCCAAGACTGACGAAGAAGAAGAAGAAGAAAGAACTCCAAACAAGTAAGCATCGCTCTCACGTCAAGTCATCGGAAACCTGCACCTGCAACTGTTGTTGTAGTATCTGTGAGGCACGAGGACTCAGCAATCCCATAACCATGGGTATCAAGCCTAGCAAAGCTTAATGGGTATGGAGAGGTTAAGTGGTGAGGTTGCAGCAGCGGCTAAGCATTATATGGTGGCTAACTTACGAGTACAAGAATAAGATGAGCATCTACGCAAACGGTTGCAAACTAGTAATGATCGCTAAGTGATCCTGAACTAACTACAAGTCAAACATAACCCCACTGTGTTCTCTCCTCAAGATGAAAAGAGACGGTCACAGTTGCTCACACGGTTTGTGTATTTTATTTTGGATCCTCTGTCAAGTTTTCTACAACCGAACATTAACAAATTTCAATATACCACATAACCATGGGCACGGCTTTCGAAAGATCGTAACCCTGCAGGGTGTCCCAACATAGCCCATCACAAGCTCTCACGATCAGCAGAGGTAAAAAACCCCTTCGGGACAACCCGATTAGACTCGGAATCCCGGTGCACAAGACATTTCGATAATGGTAAAACAAGTCCAACATGACCTCTCGGCGTGCCGACACCCTGATAGTAGTCGCGTGTATGATAGTAGCCGTATAAGCGACGCATACAGGAATCGGAAGCCCTAGTAACTGGGTGGCCTCGCACAGTGCTCTATTTCGGGACCAACACCTTCAGCATGGGCCCCCCTATTATTTGGAATTAAGAACCAGGGGACGCGACCCCCTATGCAATTTAATTAATTAATTGATAGATTTATTATGAGGCAAATTAAAACCAATGTTTCACTCACGATCGCATCAATGAGAGGCAAATTAAAACCAATGTCAAAGGCTAGAGGGTGTTTCATGGCAACAATGAGAGGCTGACAACAAATAGATAGGTAGCGCGACATATAGCGATAGCATCGAGACAAGTAGCATAGCAATGATAGTAATGAGATCCAAGGTGATGGTCATCTTGCCTGAGATCCAGCTAGGAAGAAGAATGAGTCCATGAAGAAGAAGAAGCCACGAAGACGAACTAAGTGTAGTCGAACGAATCCTCACGATCGCAACGAAACAGGAACTAATGAGAAGAAGAAAACAACATGGTAAACACACAACACACAAACATGACATGATGATCAACTAAGTATGATGCATGACAAGGTTACATGATGCAAATCATGGCAAGAGATGAAGCATACAAGAACATCACACAAAGCAAGTTTAAATGAGGTCGGAAACAATATTTAACAATTTCGGTAAGTCCTCATATGCAAATTTCGAAATTGGGCCAGAAATGAACAAACCTTAAGTTAAATTTGTTAAACATCAAGTTAACATGCACCATGATGATCTACTCGAAATTCTAGTCAAGTTACATATAAAGTTCATTTAATTCGGAGCTACGGCTTAAGAGATATGAGTAAAACAAGTTACGCATGGCAAAGATGCGAGATGCATTCAAACATCATGGAAACACACACCAAACATGTATACAAAATGATTTGATGCATCTACATGCAAGAACAAGCAAGTTTCATATAGAGCATGCCCAAAACGGAGCAACGGTTCAGCGCTTACACACAAAACAAGATGTAACAATAATCTGTCCATAAACAGCAACTAGGCACTTTGCAATCATCAAAAGAACATGCTACAGGAACATTTCATGGCATCAAATGGCATGGCAATCATATACATGTCAAGTACTACAAAGGTGATCACCGAGCTACTGCCAAACACCACTAGAATATGCTCAAAACATCATGACAAGATTGCAAATGATAACAGTTTCACAGGCTGAGTGAAATAAATTGAACACGGCAGCAACAACGACAAGTAGGCATGTTTGCAAGCTTGGGCAACTCATATCAAAGCATATCATTGCATGTGAATATAACCAACAGAAAGAAGACATGTTTATGCAACTACTCATGGCAAGAACATGGTCATAGGATTCATAGAACACTAGCTATTCACATGGCAAAACTGAATTTACTGATAACAGGCTGACATAAACATTTTATAACAATTTGAGAGCAAGAAAGAGACAAGCAACAGCAACTTATAATTGTAAAAAAAGGGCATGGATAGATAGATCATAACATGGACCTCAAGACAATGTCACTAGACATTCCCAAACATGCATGGATTTGAGTGTAGCATCAAGCAAACATGGCATCACAATATAATAGTTTTAGACTTGGCAGTTTTTAACAAGTCTCGGGACACAAAAAACAGTGAGTAGGTCACTTTACAAGCTTGTTCCACTCAACACAAGTCTTATCATGAAAAGTGGATTGCACAACATCAAAGATGGCATGTTATGCTCCTAAAACATGTTGACATGATGCTCAAACAAAAATCACACAGAAATATATGAAAAAGACAAATCAGCAAGTTATATCAAGTTTCAGCAGTTAGAACTTTTACAATAGAGATTACAACACCTAGATGAATCCTAACATGAATGCAATCACCACCAACATGTAGAGCACAGAGAGACGAATATTTTGACATATCAAACACAACATTTGGATAAACAAGCACAAAGATATAGCCAATGCAATAATGCAACATGTTATAAGTTTCTGAGGACTTAGTAGAAATCGGCCTTGGGAAGGGTGGACATGTCAATGTCTCGGCGGACATGTCCGGCATATGGGGCTTACATGGCAGTGGCACGGGCAGAGGGAAGGGGTCGGACATGTCCGGGCTCCTCCGGACATGTCCGGCAGGGCGCGGGCAGAGGAGGACCAGCGGTGGCTCTTCGACGAGGTGACAGAGTGGTGGCGCCGGAGATGGAGGTCGGGACGTGGGGCTCTGGTGGCACGGAGCAGCTCGGGTGAGGCGACATTCGGCGGGGTCGGCGCGGCGATAGTGGCGCGGGTCCGGCGCATCTCGGGCGTGCCTCGCCGGGATCTGGCCGGAGGCGGTCGACGTGAGCTGCGACGGGAGGCGATCCCGACACGGTGGCAGAGCTGCGAGCGCACGACGATGACTCGGGTGAGGGAGGAGAGGTGGTGGCGGACCTGGACAGGGAGGCGGGGGTAGGCGTGCTGTGGCGACTCGTCGGCCGGCGGCGGGGCCGACGAGGTCGGGAGACGGCTGGAGGCGAGCGGTTGAGGGAGCGGGAGGTGCGCTGGGGCGGCGGTTGCGGGCCGCTCGGGCCCAGATCTGTCCTGGGCGGGCCAGCAACGGGCTCTGAGGGCCGCGGCGGCTGGAGATTGAGGGGGCAGGCGACATGTCGGGATGGGGTTGGTGGATGCGGCGGCTGGGTGGCAGCGTGGCCCGTCTGGAGGCGCCATGTGGCGGGGCTGGACCGGTCGGAGCGGAAAACGAGGAGAGAGGAGGTGGAAGTTGGCTGGAGGTAGGTGGAGGGGCTAGGAATGCCCAAAAATGGCATGGGATGCGTTTAAATAGGGTAGGTGTCTAGGTTTAGGGATTTTTGCTTCGTTTCGACCCGTTCGATCTCGATCAGATGGTTCGGAGCAGAGAGGGTAGGTAGGTGGGCTAGGTGGGCTATGTAGAAGGCCAGTGACTGAGAGGAGAGAAGAGGGGAGAGGCCCGTGGCGGTTTTCGGAGACCAAAAACGTCCGACGAATAAACCAGCAACGGTGCCGCTAAGTTTAATGGTTGGGCTATCAAACGAACTCCGGATGCGACAAAATTTGGCAGGAGGTCTACCTACACTATAATAAGACCGCACATCAAGTTTCATCCCATTCCGAGAACATTTTTCGGCCACTTATAAAATAATATTTCAGATGTGTTGCGGGCGTGTGTGAGTGTGTCTGGACTCAGAACGAACAATGGAGAAAAAGATCGGATGCAAGTTTTGAAAATGATGCAGATGAAATGCTCATAATGACATGGCAAAGTGCAATACGCAAGCAGATGACATGGCAATGGTAGAGAATAACTGGAAGACACCTGGTGCATTGCTCTCGGGGTGTCACAACAGGGTCAATAGGTTAGTCCCAAAAAATGATATAAAGTTGCAATAAAATGATTGTAAAACATCCAAGAATGATAATAAAATAGCATGAATACTTCATAAATCATATATACGTTGGAGACGTATCAACGTTCCGCACCAGAGTGGTACGGCAACCCTGTCCTGGAAATCATGTTGTTAGACAACGGTGAACCTTCGAACTATGAAGAAGCGATGGCGGGCCCGGATTCCAACAAATGGCTTTAAGACATGAAACCCGAGATAGGATCCATGTATGATAACAAAGTGTGGACTTTGATGGACTTGCTCGATGATCGGCCAGCCATAGAGAACAAGTGGATCTTTAAGAAGAAGACTGACGCGGATGGAAATGTGACGATCTATAAGGCTCAGCTTGTCGCTAAAGGTTATCGACAAGTTCAAGGAATTGACTATGATGGGACTTTCTCACCAGTAGTGATGCTGAAGACCTTCCCAATCATGTTAGAAATTGTCGCATTCTAGGATTATGAGATCTGGCAAATGGGCATCAAAACGGCATTCCTTAATGGTTTCCTTAAGGAAGAATTGTATATGATGTAGTCGGAAGGTTTTGTCGATACTAAGAATGCTAACAAGGTATGCAAGCTCCAACGCTCTATCTATGGGCTGGTTCAAGCATCTCGGAGTTGGAACATTCTCTTTGATGAAGTGATCAAAGTGTTTGGGTTCATATAGACTTTTGGAGAAGCAAGTATTTACACGAAAGTGAGTGTGAGCTCTGTAGCATTTCTCATATTATATGTGGATGACATATTGTTGATGGGAAATGATATAGAACTTTTGGAAAACATAAAGGCCTACTTGAATAAGTGTTTTTCAATGAAAGACCTTGGAGAAGCTGCTTACATATTAGGAATTAAGATCTGTAGAGATAGATCGAGACGCATCATCGGTCTTTCACAAAGAACATACCTTGACAAGATATAGAAGAAGTTCAATATGGATCAGTCCAATAAGGGGTTCTTGCATGTATTGGAAGGTGTGAGATTGAGCGCAGCTCAATGTCCGACCATGGCAGAAGATAGAGAAAAGATGAGTGTCATCCCCTATGCCTCAGCCATAGGCTCTATTATGTATGCCATGATGTGTACTAGACCTGATGTGAACCTTGCCATAAGTTTGGTAGGGAGGTACCAAAGTTATCCCGGTATGAAACACTGGACAGCGGCCAAGAATATCCTAAGTACCTGAAAATAACTAAGGATATGTTTCTCGTTTATGGAGGTGAAGAAGAGCTCGTCGTACAGGGTTATGTCGATGCTAGCTTCGACACGGATCCAGATGACCCTAAGTCACAAACCGGATACGTGTATATTTTGAATGGCGGGGCAGTCAGCTGGTGCACTTGCAAGAAAAGCATTGTGGCGGCATCTACACGTGAAGCGGAGTACATAGCTCCTTCGGAAGCAGCATAGGTAGGAGTCTGGATGAAGGAGTTCATCGCCGACCTAGGGGTTATTCCCAATGTGTCGGGCCCGATGACTCTCTTCTGTGACAACACTGGAGCTATTGCCATTGCCAAGGAGCCCAGGTTTCACAAGAAGACCAAGCACAGCAAGCGCCGTTTCAACTCCATTCGTGGTTATATTCAAGATGGAGACATAGATATTTGTAAAGTACATACGGATTTGAATGTCGCAGACCCGTAGACTAAACCTCTTCCACGAGCAAAACATGATCAGCACCAGAACTGTATGGGTGTTCAATTCATTATAGTGTAACTATATTATTGACTCTAGTGCAAGTGGGAGACTGTTGGAAATATGCCCTAGAGGCAATAATAAAATGGTTATTATTATATTTCCTTGTTCATGATAGTTGTCTATTGTTCATGCTATAATTGTATTAACCGGAAACCATAATATATGTGTGAATACATAGACCACAACATGTCCCTAGTGAGCCTCTAGTTGACTAGCTCACTGATCAACAGATGGTTGTGGTTTCCTGACCATGGACATTGGATGTCCTTGATAATGGGATCACATCATTAGAGAATGATGTGATGGACAAGACCCAATCCTAAGCATAGCACAAGATTGAGTAGCTCGTTTGCTAGAGCTTTTCTATTGTCAAGTATCTTTTCCTTAGATCATGAGCTTATGCAACTCCCGGATACCGTTGGAATGCTTTGGGTGTATCAAACGTCACAACGTAACTGGGTGGCTATAAAGGTGCACTATAGGTATCTCCGAAAGTGTTTGTTGGTTTGGCACGAATCGTGACTGGGATTTGTCACTCTGTATGACAGAGAGGTATCTCTGGGCCCACTCAGTAATGCATCATCATAATGAGCTCAATGTGACTAAGGTGTTAGTCACGGGATCATGTGTTACTACTCTAGTAAAGAGACTTGCAGGTAACGAGATTGAACAAGGTATAGGGATACCGATGATCGAATCTCGGGAAATAACATACCGTTGGATGAAGGGAATTGTATATGGGATTGATTGAATCGTCGACATCGTGGTTCATCCAATGAGATCATCATGGAACATGTGGGAACTAATAAGGGTATCTAGATCCAGCTATTATTTATTGGCCAGAGAGCTGTCTCGGTCATGTTTGCATGGTTCCCGAACCCATAGGGTCTACACACTTAAGGTTCGGTGACGCTAGAGTTGTAATGGGAAATTGTATGTGGTTACCGAAGGTTGTTCGGAGTCTCGGATAAGATCCCGGACGTCACAAGGAGTTCCAGAATGGTCCGGAGGTAAAGATTTATATATGGGAAGTCCAGTTTCAGCCACCGGAAGAGTTTCGGGGGTCACCGGTATTGTACCGGGACCACCGGAAAGGTTCTAGTGTCCACCGGGTGAGGCCACTTGTCCCAGAGGTCCTAGTGGGCTGAATATGGGTGGGGACCAGCCCCTTAGTGGCCTGGTGCGCCCCCCAAGGGCCCAAGGCGGGGTTGGAAACCCTAGAGGGTGGGGGGCGCCTCCCACTAGCTTGGGTGGCAAGTTACCCCCCCCCCCCCCGCTCTCCTATCTAGATGGGATCTAGGGGGCGGCCCACTCTCCCATTCCTCCTATATATAGTGAGGGGGTAGGAGGGGAGCAGCACCCCTCTCATGGCGCTGCCCCTCCCCCCTCCAACTCCTCCTCCTCCTCCGTAGCGCTTGGCGAAGCCCTGCCGGAGACCCGCAAGCTCCACCACCACGACGTCGTGTTGCCGGATCTCTCCCTCAACTTCTCCTCCCCCTTGTGTGACGCCCCGAGACTGATGCGCCAGGTGTCAGACAATTATTCGTCTTCATTTCCATGTCATCTGCTTGCGAGTTGCACTTTGCCATGTCATCATGTGCATTTCATCTTCATAGTTTTCAAAACTTGCATCCGTCCGAGTCCGCCAGTCCTTTCCGTTGTCCGTTCGCGGTCCAGACACACTCGCACGCGCCCGCGGCACCTCCGATTATTCATTTTATAAGTGGCCGAAAAAAATTCTCGGAATGTGTCGAAACTTGGCATGCGGTCTTGTTATACTGTAGACAGACCGCCTACCAAATTTCTTTGCATTCGGAGTCCGTTTGATAGCCCAACGGATAAGTATAGCGGCACCATTGCCCGTTAATTCGTCGGACGTTTCGGTCTCCGAAACGCTATGCCGGGCTGCACTTCTCTTCTCTCCCCTTGGCCCAAGCCATCCTACACAGCCCACCTAGACCCAACCTAACCCCACTCGCGTCTGGAACCATCGGATCATGATCGGATGCTCCTAAAACACCCCCAACCCCTCAAACCCAGCCCCTCCCTATTTAATCACCACCCCCTTGCCAAAAATAGACTCCCTACGCCTCCTCCTAGCTCCAGCCGCAACCCATGTCAATTTCCGTGCCGGCGAACCCCTTCCCACCACTTGGCCAACCTCCAGCCTCCGGCCTCCGCCACTTGGCGCACCGGCAGTGGCCAAGTAGGATCTTTAGCGATCATTACTAGTTTGCTACCGTTTGTGTAGATGCTCATCTTATTCTTGTACTCGTAGTTTAGCCACCATATAATGCTTAGTCTCTACTGCAACCTCACCACTTAACCTTCCATACCCATTAAGCTTTGCTAGTCTTGATACCCATGGTTATGGGATTGCTGATTCCTCGTGGCACATAGATACTACAACAATAGTTGCAGGTGCAGGTTTCCGATGACTGGACATGACAGCTATGTTTACTTGTGTTGGAGTACTTTCTTCTTCTTCTTCCTCAGTCTTGGGATAGGTTCCTGGTCGGCAGCCTGGGATAGCAGATGGATGTCGTTATGCTTTTCATGTTTTCATCCGTAGTCGGATGTCTTGTATATGATGTGTTGTATTCATGTGGAGTTGTATGACTTGTATGTATCCCCATATATGTATGTAACGGTACGATGTAATGATATCCATCTTGCTAAGCGCCCGAAATACGGTTGTGCCTAAATCACAAGTTTTTATCTAGTGATTGAGATAGAATCGCATCTTGGGCATGACAAGTTGGTATCAGAGCCGCGACCAGACATAGGAGCCCCCTTGATTGATCGTAGTTTGACCGTTGTCGAGACTAGATGCCGGAGAGCCGCAAGCTCCACCACCACGACGTCGTGCTGGCGGAGCTCTCCCTCAACTTCTCCTCCCCCCTTGTGTGACGCCCCAAGACCGATGCGCCAGGTGTCAGCCAGTTATTCGTCTTCATTGCCATGTCATCTGATTGCGGGTTGCACATTGTCATGTCATCATGTGCATTTCATCTGCATAGTTTTCAAAACTTGCCTCCGTCCAAATCCGCCAGTCCTTTCTGTTGTCCGTTCAGGGTCCAGACACACTCGCACGCACCCGCGGCACCTTCATATATTTATTTTATAACTGGCTGGAAAATGTTCTCGGAATAGGTAGAAACTTGGTATTTGGTCTTGTTATAGTGTAGACAGGCCGCCTGCCAAATTTCGTCGCATTCGGAGTCCGTTTGATAGCCCAACTGATAAGTATAGCGGCACCGTTGCCCGTTAATTCGTCGAACGTTTCGGTCTCCGAAACGCTATGCCGGGCTGCACTTATCTTCTCTCCCCTCGGCCCAAGCCATCCTACACAGCCCACCTAGACCCGACCTAACCCCCCTCGCGTTCGGAGCCATCGGATCGCGATCGGATGCTCCAAAAACACCTCCAAACCCTCAAACCCTAACCCCTGCCTATTTAATCACCACCCCTTGCCAAAAATGGACTCCCTACCCCTCCTCCTAGCTCCAGCCGCAACCCACTTCAATTTCCACGCCGGCGAACCCCTCCCCGCCACTGGCCGCCGCCACTTGGCGCACCGGCAGTGGCCAGCCGTCGCCTGACCGCGCCCTCCAGCCAACCCAAAGGCGCCATGTGCGCCCCTGGACTCCACGCCTCCCGCGCGGCCCGCTCGGCCCGCAGTCGGCCCACCCCGGGCCGCGAAGGGCCCGGATCCGCCCAAGCCATGCCCTGCACTCTGCCGCTAGAGGCTTCCCAGGATCCGCTCGATCCCGATCTCGATCGAGGGAATCGTCGTCGCCGCCGGTCAACCGCTTCGCCGTGCGCCATCACCGACCGAAGCTCGCCAGAGCCCGCACGCCCGCGCCTCTGCCTACCATGTCTACTCCGCCTCGTCGCCATCAGGGTAGCCTTGTCGGAGGTCCCGCGTCGCGCTGCCCTTGCAGAAACTCGCCGCCGCACTGGACCTCCTCTGTCACGCCAGACATATCCGATGGGCCCCGGACATGTCCAGCCTCTCCGTCACCCCGTGACCCTGCTAAGGGGCCCGCGCGCGCCCACCCACGGACATGTCCGCCCGGACCCGAGCAATGTCCGCCCGATCCCTAGTTTATTTCCACTATGTCCCTGAAACTTCCTGATATGTGTGCATGTTGAGATGCTTGTAACTTTGTGTACGTTTACCCAAATGCAGCATATAATATATCAAAATGTCCGTCTCGAAGTGCTCTACATGTTAGTTGCATTTGCATGCATGTTACTGTTCATTTTGGTGCCTTAATCTTCGTTGCAAAACTGCTATGTGATGTTAGTGTCAAGTCCTTGTTGTCTGTCAACAATATGTATGCATGTTTAACATGGTGTAACTTTGTGCATGTTGGTCCAAATGGAGTGTATGATATGTCAAAATGTTCATTGTGAAGTGCTCTACATGACGGTGGCTATTGCATTCATGCTAGGTATCATATTGCCATGTTTATCTCTCTTGCAAAAGTGAATGTGGTTGTTAAGTGCTGAAAACTGTTATAAGATGTCGATTTGTTTTTTTTCTTATCTTTTTGTGTAATTTTTGTTTGAGCTACATGTCCATATATTTTAGAAGCACAATCATTCCATCTTTGCTGTGGTGTAATTAGTTTTTCATGTTATGCCTTGTGGTGAGTGCAACAAGCTTGCAAAGTGACCTACTCGCTGTTTGCTGATTTCTGAGACTTGTTGAAAACTGCCAAGTCTGAAACTGTTATATTGTGAAGCCATGTTTGCTTGATGGCCTAGTCAAATCCATGAATGTTTTGGAATGTCCAAGGACTATGCCTTGAAGTCCATGTTATGCTCTATCCATCCATGCCCTTGTTTGCATTTATGACCTGCTGTAGCTTGTTGTTTTCATACTCTCAAATTGCTATAAAATGTTTCTGTCAGCCTATTATCAGTAAGTTGAGTTTTGCCATGTGAATAGCTAGTGTTCTATGCATCCTATGACCATGTTCTTGCCAGGAGTAGCTTCATAAACATGTCTTCTTGATGTTGGTTATATTCAGATGCCATGATATGCATTGAGATGAGTTGCACAAGTTTGCAAACATGCCTACTTGTCATTGTTGCTGTCAAGTTTAGCTTTTTTCACTAAGTCTGTGAATCTGTTATCTTTTGCAATCTTGCCATGATGTTTTGAGCATGTTCTAGTGGTGTTTGGTAGTAGCTCAGTGATCATGCTTGTAGTGCTTGACATGTACATGCTTACGATGCCCTTTGATGCCATGAAATGTTCCTGTAGTATTTTGTGTTGATGTCAACTATATGCCTACTTGCTGTTTTGGGTTGTTTGTGTTTCAAACTTGCTTCGTGTGTATGTGTTGAACCGTTGCTCCGTTTTGAGCGTGTCCTATATGAAACTTGCGTGTTTTTGCATGTAGATGCATAATATCATGTTGAATACATGTTTGGACTGTGTTTGCTTGATGTTTGAATGCATCTTGCATCCTTGCCATGCTTAACTTGTTTTGCTCATATCTTCTACGCCGTAGCTTCGAATTAAATGAACTTTATATGTAACTTGACTAGAATTTCGAGTAGATCATCATGGTGCAAGTTAACTTGCTGTTTAACTACTTTAACTTAAGGTTCGTTCAGATCTGGACCAATTTCGAAAATTGCATATGAGGACTTACCGGAATTGTTATATGTTGTTTCCGGCCTCATTTAAACTTGTTTGGTTGTGTTGTTCTTGTGTGCTTCATCCCTTGCCATGTAAAGAACCATGTAGCCTTGTCATACATCATACTTGCTTGAGCATCATGTCTTGTTATGTGTTGCGTGTTTACCAGGTTGTTTGCCTCTTCTCGTTAGTTCTTGTTTCGTTGCGATCGTGGGGATTCGTTCGTCTACACTTGGTTCGTCTTCGTGGCTTCTTATTCATCTTCTTCATGGACTCGTTCTTCTTCCTTGCAGGATCTCAGGCAAGATGACCGTCACCTTGGATCTCATTACTATCATTGCTATGCTAGTTGTCTCGATGCTATTGCTATATGTCACGCTACCTATCTATTGTTGTCAGCCTCTCCTTGTTGCCATGAAACATCCCTCTAACCTTTGACACCATCCCAGCAAACCATTGTTTGGCTATGTTACCGCTTGCTCAGCCCCTCTTATAGCGTTGCTAGTTGCAAGTGAAGATGAAGATTGCTCCATGTTGGAACTTGGATGTTGGAATATCACAATATCTATTACTATAATTAATGCACGTATATACTTGGCAATGGGTGGAAGGCTTGGCCTTTTGCTCGGTGTTTTGCTCCACTCATGTCGCCTTAGGAACCGATAAACTGGTGGTATGTTCCTTGATTTTGCGTTCCTAACAGGGTTGGGTATATGGGGACCCCTTGATAATTTGCTTTGTTTAAAGCTTTTCCAGCAAGGCCCAACCTTGGTTTTATATTTGCCAAATAACTAAAACTTGCATAGGGACTGGCTAGCACCCGAGGATTCTTAATCAACCCCCGGGCCAGTGCTCCTCCGAGTCTTGGTCCAAATTGGCAGATGTCCGGCGCCCCCTCGGCAACCAAGGTCTCAGCCAACCCGACGTCTTGCCCATCTAGTGTGCCCAGAGAACGAGGTACGTGCGACTCCTATCGGGATTTGTCGGCACATCGGGCGGTCTTGCTGGATTACTTTTACTATTGTCGAAATATCTTCTGCACGGGATTCCGAGAACACTCGGGCCTTCCCAATTTTGGAGTTGTTACTCCGCTGATCTTGAGAGCTTGTGATGTGCTAAGTTGGGACACCCCTGCACGGTTATGATCTTACGAAAGCCGTGCCAGCGGTTATGTGGTAGATTGTAGTTTGTTAATGTCCGGTTGTAGAAAACTTGACATATGATCGAAATAAAACACACAACCGCATGAGTAACCATGACCGTCTCTTTTCATTTTGAGAAGAGAACACGGTGGGGTTATGTTTGACTCATAGGTAGTTCAGGATCTTTAGCGATCATTACAAGTTTGCGACCATTTGTGTAGATGCTCATCTTATTCTTGTACTTGTAAGTTAGCCACCATATAATGCTTGGTCGCTGCTGCAACCTCACCACTTAAACTTCCATACCTATTAAGCTTTGCTAGTCTTGATACCCATGGTTATGGGATTGTTGATTCCTCGTGGCACATAGACACTACAACAACAGTTGCAGGTGCAGGTTTCGGATGACTTGACGTGAGAGCTATGTTTACTTGTGTTGGAGTACTTTCTTCTTCTTCTTCCTCGGTCTTGGGATAGGTTCCTGGTCGGCAGCCTGGGATAGCAGATGGATGTCGTTGTGCTTTTCATGTTTTCATCCATAGTCGGATGTCTTGTATATGATGTGTTGTATTCATGTGGAGTTGTATGACTTGTATGTATCCCCATCTATGTATGTAATGGTACGATGTAATGATATCCATCTTGCTAAGCGCCCGAAATGCGGTTGTGCCTCAATCACAAGTTTTTATCTAGTGATCGAGATAGAATCGCATATTCGGCGTGACAAGTTGGTATCAGGGGCTCGACGGACCATAGGAGCCCCCTTGATTGATCGTAGTTTGGCCATTGTCGAGTCTAGAAGAAAATTATTTTGGAGTCTAGTTATATCAGAGAGTAGGAATTCTTTTTACTCCTCAGTCCCTTCGTCGCTCTGGTGAGGAATCTTTACGTAGGTGTTTTGAATTACTCCTCTTCCCCTTCAAATTTTTTTTGGGTCATGCAGTTAGTTTTTGTTCGTTGCGATGTCAGCTCTTTTCATCTCGTGCATTTCTCGTCCAGTTGGTTCATTCCTCTTTGTCTTTTGCAAGCTCAATCTTGATTTCTTTCCAACCAGTGTCATTTTCCCCGTCCGATGTGGTCTTTCTTTTTCCCACCCGCCCACCCTTGTCTTCTTGGATCAGAGTATTTAATCGAGTATATGTCGTACTCGTGCGAAGCCTTGGCTTTCTTTCCTCAATTGTTTCAACTGGTGAATTCTTGACTAGTTTGTCGTCCTTCATCTCTTTTCTTCTTGGAGGAATTCACCTCTCGTTCGACATTCTTCATCTCTTTTCTAATCCAGTGGATTCAATTCAAGTATGCGGTGTTGTTCTTATTCTTTTCCTTGCTCAGATGTTCCCCATGCTCGTTCACCTCTCACTATTTTGTTCCGGAGTTCTGAAGAAATCTTAGGAGATTCGTCTGTGTTCCAATTAATTCGAGGTTGTCACCTCATTCGAGTCTTCCAATTGTTCCAGTGCATTATTCTTCTTCAAATAATTCTTTCCAATGGTGTTTTTCTTTTGAGTGGGCCTTAACCCATAGGTCTTTTTCTGGGATCTTACCCGACTCTTATAATATTTCCGGAGCTATTTCCAAATTCTTTTCAAGTGTGACATAAGTATGGATTCCATCAGTCATATGCCTTCTCCAAGATCGCTTTCAAATTCTTCCATGTTTGGTTCAACATATCCTCCTTTCATCTTTTCTGGAGTATCTCAACAATTTTTGTGGTGTTCCCCGTCGTCATTCTCAACATTTGTAGACCAAAGAAGAGTTTTCCTCTAAATCTTGTCCGTCCTCTCGAAGATTCGTGATTCTAGCTTCATGTTATCCACTCGACTTATTCCGTTGTCATAAATTCTTTTCTTTAACCATCCGGAACTTTTCATACATTATTTCCTTCTTATTCCTCCGAAGGCCATCATTTCAGAAGATTTCTTCGTTCTCATTTTTCAACTTCGCCCTCGAACTATTCTTCATTGATGCCTCTTCATTCGTCTCCATATTCTTCTGGTGCTTCCTTCAAGTATTCTTAATCTTTCGCGATCTCTTTGTTCTTTTTCTTCGTTAGTATTCTAATTCTTTTGGCGATTTATTCTCTTTTCTTCGTTCAATTTCAATTCTTCATGGTGGTTTATCCTCTTTCTTTGTTCAATTTCAATTCTTACCGGTGGCTTGTTCCTTTTCTTCACTTGGTTTCAATTCCTTATGGTGGTTCGCTCAAGAGTTCTTTTCCTGTATTATAATATCAATTCATTTGTTCTTTCCAATCCTACCGGTGGTTCATGAAGACTTTCTCAAGTTTGAACTATATCCCTCGTTAACCAATTTCAACGAGAATAAGTGGTATGCGAATCCATTGCTTCACATCAATTCAATTGGTGGAGGATAAGCATAACATAATTCTTATTCTTCTTTCATCAAGTTGATTAATCCCTTCTTCGGAGTTTGGTCATGATGAATAAATTCTAATCCCAAGTCCTTTCATCATCTTTCCCGGAGTTCAAGTTTTCCTCGGCCATCTCGTCGGAACCCCCATCTAAATCATCGCAAGGCTTTAATCTTATTCTTTTCATCCCTTATTGGTATCTCATCATCATTTTCTTACCGGAGTTCTTCATGGTGGTTCTTCATGATATAATTCATTCGCCGAGTGTTTGTCAATAGTTCTTGTGGAGCAGCCCAAGTATTAATCTTCTTACTTCTCGAGATGCAAATAATTCTCCGTATTCTTTTCAGTGGAGTTTTGCATTTCTTCCTTCATCTCATCTATACAATCTTTTATTTTTGGCATAATTCACCTTAGGTTTTGGGATGATTTCCATAGGTCCACAACAAGTTAATTCTTTTCGATGTTGATTTTCCAACAACTCCATTCATCCCTTCTTCGCAAGGATGTTTTTAAATTGTTTTGTGCTAGAAGGTGTTGTCCTACCTCCTTTCTTCTCATTCTAAATTTGATCCGGAGGCATTTGTGTTGTTTCATCTCGTCAAGTATTATTCCGTCTTCTCAAGTTCAAGTCCTATTCCATCAATGCTCAACCGGAGTGCTGCTCGAATCATTTTTCTATCTCTTTTAGCCGGAGTGGTTTTGAATTCAGTCTTCTTCCTTCGGCTCTTGTTTCCTGTCTTTCAATCGTCAATGCTCTTGTAATGCTCCTTCTTCCTCTTTTGTACCAGAGCTTCTCAACTTCGTTCTTCTCCGTTGTATTCTGTAAAGTTGTTCAACCTCTCAAGATTCTTTGGTTTCACTCTTTTCTCCATCAAGAACTTTGTTCTTCCTTTTCCTCTTCTGTCTCGTTCCTAAGATCTCAGGACGAGATATCTTGTTAGTAGGGGAGTGTTGTGATGCCCCAAGGCCGATGCCCCAGGTGTCAGCCAGTTATTCGTCTTCATTGCCATGTCATCTCCTTGCGGGTTGCACTTTGCCATGTCATCATGTGCATTTCATCTGCATAGTTTTCAAAACTTGCATCCGTCTGAGTCTGCCAGTCCTTTCCGCTGTTCGTTCGGGGTCTAGACACACACGCACGCGCCCGCGGCACCTCAGAATATTTATTTTATAAGTGGCCGGAAAATGTTCTCGGAATGGGTCGAAACTTGGCATGAGGTCTTGTTATAGTGTAGAAAGACCGCCTGCCAAAGTTCGTAGCATTCGGAGTCCGTTTGATAGCCCAACGGATAAGTATAGCGGCACCGTTGCCCGTTAATTCGTCGGACGTTTCGGTCTCCAAAACGCTATACCGGGTTGCACTTCTCTTCTCTCCCCTCGGCCCAAGCCATCCTACACAGACCACCTAGACTCAACGTAACCCCCCTCGCGTCTCGAACCATCGGATCATGATCGGATGCTCCTAAAACACCCCCAACCCCTCAAACCCAGCCCCTCCCTATTTAATCACCACCCCTTGCCAAAAATAGACTCCCTACGCCTCCTCCTAGCTCCAGCCGCAACCCACGTCAATTTCCACGCCGGCGAACCCCTCCCCGCCACTTGGCCAACCTCCAGCCGCCGGCCGCCGCCATTTGGCGCACCGGCAATGGCCAGCCGCCGCCTGACCGCGCCCTCCAGCCAACCCCAAGGCGCCACGCACGCCCTTGGACTCCACGCCTCCCGCGTGGCCCGCTCGGCCCGCAGCCTGCCCACCCCGGGCCGTGAAGGGCCGGATCCGCCTAAGCCACGCCCTGTGCTCCGCCTCCAGAGGCCTCCCAGGATCCGCTCGATCCTGATCTGGATCGAGGGACTCGTCGCTGCCGCCGGTCAATCTCTTCGTCGTGCGCCATCACCGACCAGAGCTCGCTGGAGCCCGCGCACCCGCACCTCCCCGCACCTCTGCCTGACCTGTCTACTCCACCTCGTTGCCGTCGGGGTTGCCTTGCCGGAGGTCCCACGCCGTGCCGCCCTTGCAGAACCTCGCCGCCGCGCCGGATCTCCTCTGCCGCAGCGGACATGTCCGATGGGGCCCGGACATGTCGAGCCTCTCCCTCACCCTGTGACCCTGCCAGGTGGTCCCGCGCGCGCCCACGGATGGACATGTCCGCCCAGACCCGGACAATGTCTGCCCGGTCACTAGGTTATTTCCACTAAGTCCCTGAAACATCATGATACGTGTGCATGTTGAGATTCTTGTAACTTTGTGTTCGTTTACCCAAATGGAGCATATAATATATCAAAATGTTTGTCTCGAAGTGCTCTTCATGATAGTTGCATTTGCATGCATGTTACTATTCAATTTGGTGCCTTAATCGTCGTTGCAAAACTTCAATGTGGTGTTAGTGTTAAGTCCTTGTTGTCTGTCAACAATATGTATGCATGTTTAACATGGTGTAACTTTGTGCATGTTGGTCCAAATGGAGTGTATGATATGTCAAAATGTTCATTGTGAAGCGCTCTACATGATGGTAGCTGTTTCATTCATGTTAGGTGTCATATTGCCATGTTTATCTCTGTTGCAAAATTGAATGTGGCTGTTAAGTGCTGAAAACTGTTATAAGATGTCGATTTGTCTTTTTCTTATCTTTATGTGTAATTTTTGTTTGAGCTACATATCCATATGTTTTAGAAGCACAATCATTCCATCTTTTGTGGTGTAATTAGTTTTTCATATTAAGCCTTGTGGTGAGTGCAACAAGCTTGCAAAGTGACCTACTCGATGTTTGTTGATTTCTGAGACTTGTTGAAAACTGTTAAGTCTGAAACTGTTATATTGTGATGCCATGTTTGCTTGATGCCCTAGTCAAATCCATGAATGTTTTGGAATGTCCAGTGACCATGCCTTGAAGTCCATGAGATGCATTGAGATGAGTTGCACAAGCTTGCAAACATGCCTACTTGTCATTGTTGCTGCCATGTTTAGTATATTTCACTAAGTATGTGAATCTGTTATCTTTTGCAATCTTCCCATGATGTTTTGAGCATGTTCTAGTGGTGTTTGGTAGTAGCTCAGTGATCATGCTAGTAGTGCTTGACATGTACATGCTTACCATGCCCTTTGATGCTATGAAATGTTCATGTAGCATGTTGTTTGTATGTCAATTATATGCCTACTCGCTGTTCTGGGTTGTTTGTGTTTCAAACTTGCTTCGTGTGTATGTGTTGAACCGTTCCTCCGTTTTGTGCATGTCCTATATGAAACTTGCATGTTTTTGCATGTAGATGCATAATATCATGTTGAATACATGTTTGGAGTGTGTTTGCTTGATGTTTGAATGCATCTTGCATCCTTAACATGCTTAACTTGTTTTGCTTATATCTTCTAGGCCGTAGCTCCGAATTCAATAAACTTTATATGTAACTTGACTAGAATTTCGAGTAGATTATCATGGTTCATCTTAACTTGCTTTTTAACTCCTTTAACTTAAGGTTTGTTCAGATCTGGGCCAATTTCGAAATTTGCATATGAGGACTTACCGGAATTGTTATATGTTGTTTCCAGCCTCATTTAAACTTGTTTGGTTGTGTTGTTCTTGTGTGCTTCATCCCTTGCCATGTAAAGCACCATGTAGCCTTGTCATGCATCATACTTGCTTGAGCATCATGTCTTGTTATGTGTTGTGTGTTTACCATGTTGTTTGCTTCTTCTACTTAGTGCTTGTTTCGTTGCGGTCGTGAGGATTCGGTCGTCTACACTTGGTTCGTCTTCGTGGCTTATTCATCATCTTCTTCATGGACTCGTTGTTCTTCCTAGCGGGATCTCAGGCAAGATGACCATCACCTTGGATCTCATTACTATCATTGATATGCTAGTTGTCTCAGAACTATCGCTATATGTCATGCTACCTATCTATTGTTGTCAGCCTCTCCTTGTTACCATGAAACACCCCTCTAACCTTTGACACCATCCCAGCAAACTGTTGTTTCGCTATGTTACCGCTTGCTCAGCCCCTCTTATAGCATTGCTAGTTGCAGGTGAAGATGAATATTGCTCCATGTTGGAACTTGGATGTTGGAATATCACAATATCCACTTCTATAATTAATGCACCTATATACTTCACAATGGGTGGAAGGCTTGGCCTTTTGCTCGGTGTTTTGTTCCACTAATGCCACCTTAGGATATGATAAACCGGTGTTATGTTCCTTGATTTTACGTTCCTAACACGGTTGGGTATATGGGGACCCCTCGATAATTCGCTTTGTTTAAAGCTTTTTCAGCAAGGCCCAACCTTGGTTTTACATTTGCCTAATAACTAAAACTTTCATAGGGACCGGCTGGCACCCGAGGATTCTTAATCAACCCCTGGGCCAGTGCTCCTCTGAGTGTTGCTCCAAACTGGGCGATGTCCGGTGCCTCCTGGGCAACCAGGGTCTCAGCCAACCCGACATCTTGCCCATCCGGTGTGCCCCGAGAACGAGGTACGTGCGACTCCTATCGGGATTTGTCGGCACATCGGGCGGTCTTGCTAGATTAGTTTTACTATTGTAGAAATATCTTGTGCACGGGATTCCGAGAACACCCGGGCCTTCCCAATTCTGGAGTTGTTACTCCACTGATCATGAGAGCTTGTGATGGGCTAAGTTGGGACACCCCTGCAGGGTTATGATCATTCGAAAGCCGCGCCCGCGGTTATGTGGCAGATTGGAATTTGTTAATGTCCGGTTGTAGAAAACTTGATAGATGATCCGAAATAAAACACACAACCGCGTGAGTAATCGTGACCATCATTTTGCAATTTGAGAAGAGAACATGGTGGGGTTATGTTTGAATCATAGGTAGTTCAGGAGCTTTAGTGATCATTACTAGTTTGCGACCGTTTGCGTAGATGCTCATCTTTTTCTTGTACTTGTAAGTTAGCCACCATATAATGCTTAGCCGTTGTTGCAACCTCACCACTTAACCTTCCATACCCATTAAGCTTTGCTAGTCTTGATACCCATGGTTATGGGATTGCTGAGTCCACGTGGCTCACGGATACTACAACAACAGTTGCAGGTGCAAGTTTCCGATGACTTGACGTGAGAGCGATGTTTACTTGTGTTGGAGTTCTTTCTTCTTCTTCTTCCTCGGTCTTGGGATAGGTTCCTGGTCGGCAACCTAGGATAGCAAATGGGTGTCGTTGTGCTTTTCATGTTTTCATCCATAGTCGGATGTCTTGTATATGATGTGTTGTATTCATGTGGAGTTGTATGACTTGTATGTATCCCCATCTATGTATGTAATGGTACAATGTAATGATATCCATCTTGCTAAGCGCCCGAAATGCGGTTGTGCCTCAATCAGAGGTTTTTATCTAGTGATCGAGATAGAATCACATCTTGGGTGTGACACCTTGGTAGATAAAGAAGGAGGAGACGTCCCCGGGCTGTACGTGTGTTGAAAGCGGAGGTCCCGTCCGTTGGGCACTTGGATCGGATCTTCCGCGACTTGAATCGCCGCGAGTACGACTCCATCAACCGCATTCTTGTAACGCTTCCGCTTAGCGATCTTCAAGGGTATGCACTCCCTCTGTCTTGTTGCTATCATCTCCTAGATTGATCTTGGTGACACGTATAATTTTTTTGAATTTTTACTACGTTCCCCAACAAAGAGTGCTTTTCTTAATGGTCCTTTTAATGAGTTGGTATATGTCAAACAACCCCCGGGGTTTGAGGATCCCAAGTTCCCCAATCATGTGTACCAACTCGATAAGGCACTCTATGGCCTTAAACATGCCCCACGTGCATGGTATGAGCACCTTACCGAGTTGTTGCAAGATCGTGGGTTTGAAATTGGGAAAATCGACCTCACTCGTTTTACTAAGAAGGTCAAAGGAGAGTTGATTGTATGCCAATTATATGTTGATGATACTATCTTTGGTTCTCCTCACAAACTTTCAGTGATGAGTTTGCTGCACTTATGACCATGGACTTTGAGATGTCCATGATGTGAGAGTTGAAGTTCTTTCTCGGGTTCGAAGTGAAACAAAGAAGAGAAGGAATCTTCATAAATCAACCCAAATACAGTCAAGACATGCTCAAGATATTCAAGTTAAGTGATGTCAAGCCAGCTTATACTCCAATGCCTACCAAATGCCAACTTGACATTGATCCCAATGGAAAAGCGGTGGATCAAAAGGTATATCATGTTGATTGTGGGAATTTGTGCACGGTTTCAATCCTCACCTATGGAAAGCCACTTTGTGGCAGTCAAGTGAATCATTCGATATTTGGCTCCCCCAAACTTTGGCTTATGGTACCCTAGAGGAGCAAACTTCAATCTTGTGGGTTTTTCGGATTCAGATTGGGCGTGAGGCAAAGTGGATAGGAAGTCAACTTCCGGAGGGTTCCAATTCCATGGTTTCTCTTTGGTGAGTTAGTCTTCTGAGAAGCAAAGTTGTGTGTCTCTCTCCTCCATCGAAGCCAAGTATGTGGCCTCCGGTAGTTGTTGTGCTCAACTTATATGGATGAGGCAAACTTTAAAGGATTACGGCGTCATTTGTGGCAAAGTGACTCTTTGGTGTGACAATGAAAGTGACATCAAGATTTCTCTCAACCCAGTGCAACTCTTCAAGACGAAGCATATTGATATTTGGTATCACTTCATCCGAAATCACATTAGGCGAGGGGACATTGATCTTCACTATGTCAGCACTCATGATAACCTTGTAGATATTTTCACGAAGCCTTTGGATGAAGCAAGATTTTGCGAGTTAAGGCATGAGCTAAATATCATCGGTTTGAGCAATGTGGCTTGAACCTTTGCGCACCCCACCACACTCATCATATTGTCTTCTTTAGGTGTTGGCGTGGACATAGGGGGAGTGATGTTCTCTCAACGAACTCTCCCTTCCCCCATTATGCATAAATCGATCAAGTCGTTCACATTAGCCATTTTTTATGGTACTTGTGCTTCAAAGATGAGTTTTGGTCATGGGCCCAAGGTTAAAATCTTCACGTTGCCATACCACTTGACTCAAACATAGGTGGCCTCGGCCACCGCCCTCTCCTTGATAGGTGTGTGGTTCTTCTTTTTTATTCTTGTTGTCTTGCTTGTGTTTTTTTTCTTGTCTCCTCGGGTGCTTCTTTGGATTCTTGCTTGTTTTACTCTTTGAGTTGCATCCTCGCCTCGTCTCGGCACTTTATTCTTAGCTAGGCCTCTTCCTTCTCTGGCTTGTCTCAATGAGTTCCTACTGGGCGGTACTACCACCATTGTCCAGCGGTACTACCACATATTGGTCTCAAGCGCTACTACCGCCTGAAGGCGTGGTACTACCGCTGTGGGGAGGAACTAGGGGGGTTATGTCGGGCATGATAGTTATTCTCTCCCCCATACCCATTCGACTTACCTGCACGTTCCTCTCTCTGCTCCAGTCACCGCAGAAGCACGTCGTCGGGCCGTCGTATCTGTGTTGTCCTTCGCATTTCTGTCTGGTGGGATCAATCCCCACCCTTCATCTTGCCATGGATGTTGGTATTGTGCTCGTTCCTCTCTTCTTTGCTTCTAGTTTTCCGTTCTAAGCTCTTGGGGCCATAGTCTTTGCATTCAGCGATTTTTGACCAAACGTACGGCACCTCCGGGTTAAGCACACGTTCAACTCGATAACGTCCTCGCCTTCTTGATCCGTCAAGAGGGGCGAAGTAGTAGACGTGTTCTGGCAGCATGACATCATGGTGACGATGGTGGTGAAACTATTTCTGCAAGGCTTCGCCAAGCACAACAGATTTAGAGCAGAGGAGGAACAAGAAGGATAGCCTAGCTCTAATTAGTCAACTAGGACCAACTAGAACTAGAAGAACTAGAGGAGGCTTCAAAACCTATGTTCTAGGGGTTAGTCGTGCTCCTCTATTTATATGTTGAGCCTGCGGTCGTAATTTGGGGAGAGGGCCTCCCCAAAGTCGGTTTGGAATGCAAGTAAGAGTCCTTCTCGGATTCCATCATCAGACGCCAGGGTCCCTAGCATCTGGTTCCCGGCCTTCGCAAAACTTCCTTTTGCACCGACCTAAAGCCCCGTGGGCCTTACCCCTTGGCCCAACCAACCTTTCAGTGATCCGATAATTATCTGGTGTATTCTGGAACTCTTCCGAAGACCGAATACTATCATCTTATTTATCAATCTTTACCTTTGTACCATTCCGGAGCTCCTCATTATGTCCGTGATCGCATCCGGGACTTCGAACAACATTTGGTCAGCAACATACATAACTCATATAATAATTTATCGTCATAGAACGTTAAGCGTGCAGACCCTACGGGTTCGAGAATGACGTAGACATGACCGAGACGCTCCCCGGTCAATAACAAATAATGGGACTTGTATGCCCATAATGGTTCCTACATATTCTATGAAGATCTTTATATGTGAAACCTTTATGACAACATACGTAGTTGCGTTTGTCCGTCGGTATGTTACTTGCCTGAGATTCGATCGTCGGTATCTCCATACCTAGTTTAATCTTGTTACCGGAAAGTCTCTTTACTCGTTACGTAATACATCATCTTGTAACTAATTCCTTAGTCACTTTGCTTGCAAGCTTCTTGTGATGTTGTATGACTGAGAGGGCCAAGAGATACCTCTCCATCATACGGAGTGACTAATCACAGCCTCGATCCACGTTAATTCAACTAACACCTTCGGAGATACCTATAGAGCACCTTTATGATCACCAAGTTAGGAAGTGACATTTGATGCACACATGGCATTCCTACGGAGTCCGTGAGGTGCATGATCTCATTGTTGAAGGAAGATGTATTTGACATTAAGAAAGCAATAGCAATAAATTGAGCGATCATATGCTATGCTAACGGAAGGGTCTTGTCAATCACATCATTCTCCTAATGACGGGATCCCGTTATCAAATGACAACTCATGTATATTGTCAGGAAACCTTAACCATCTTTTGATCAACGTGCTAGTCTAGTAAAGGTACACTAGGTACTTGGTATTTTCTTATGTATTCACACATGTATTTAAGTTTCTGATCAATACAATTATAGCACAAATAATAAAACTTTATCATGATTAATGAAATATAATAGCCTCTATGGCATATTTCTAATAGCCTCCCACTTGCACTAGAGTTAATAATCTAGATTACATAGCAATGAATCTAACACCCATGGAGTCTTGGTGTTGCTCATGTTTTGCCCGTGGAAGAGGTTTAGTCAACAGGTCTGCCACATTCAGATCCGTATGTACTTTGCAAATTTCTATGTCTCCATCCTTTACATATTCACGAATGGAGTTGAAGCGTCTCTTGATGTGCTTGGTTCTCTTGTGAAACCTGGGCTCCTTGGCTAAGACAATTGCTTCGGTGTTGTCACAGAAGATTGTCATTGGACCCGATGCACTGAGTATTACACCCAGATCGGATATGAACTCCTTCATGGGTTGCTTCTAAAGCAGCTATGTACTTCGCTTCACATGTAGATCCCGCCATGACGCTATGCTTAGAACAGCACCAAGTGACAGCTCCACCATTCAATATAAACACGTATCCGGTTTGTGACTTAGAGTCATCCAGATCTTTGTCAAAGCTAGCATCGACGTAAGCCTTTACGACGAGCTCTTTGCCACCTCCATAAACAAGAAACATATCCTTGGTCTTTTCATGTATTTCAAGATATTCTTGACAGTTGTCCACTGATCCACTCCTGGATTACTTTGGCACCTCCCCGCCAAACTTATGGTAAGGCACACCTCAGTTCTGGTACACAACATAGCATACATTATAGAACCTATGGCTGAGGCATAGGGAATGACTTTCATTCTCTCTCTATCTTCTGCCATGGTCGGACTTTGAGTCTTACTCAATTTCACACCTTTCAACACAGGCAAGAACCCTTTCTTTGACTGGTCCATTTTGAACTTCTTCAAAACTTTGTCAATGTATGTACTTTGTGGAAGTCCTACTAAGCGTCTCGATATATCCCTATAGATCTTGATGCCCAATATGTAACCAGCTTCACTAAGTTTTTCAATGAAAAATTCTTAATTAAAATATCCTTTTATGATGTCCAGAAATTCTTTATCATTTCCAATCAGTAATATGTCATCCACATATAATATCAGAAATGCCACAGAGCTCCTGAAGGTAATATGCCCTAGAGGCAATAATAAAGTTGTTATTTTATATTTCCTTATTCATGATAAAGATTTATTATTCATGCTAGAATTGTATTGATCGGAAACTTAAATACATGTGTGGATAAATAAAAAATACCATGTCCCTAGTAAGCCTCTACTAGACTAGCTCGTTGATGAAAGATGGTTAAGGTTTACTAACCATAGACATGTGTTGTCACTTGATAACGAGATCACATCATTAGAAGAATGATGTGATGGACAAGGCCCATCTGTTAGCTTAGCATATGATCGTCCAGTTTATTGCTATTGCTTTATTAATGTAAAATGCATATTCCTTCGACTATGAGATCATGCAACTCCCGGATACCGGAGGAATACCTTGTGTTCTATCAAACGTCACAACATAACTGGGTGATCATAAAGATGCTCTACAGGTATCTCGAAAGGTATCTGTTGAGTTGGCATGGATCGAGATTGGGATTTGTCACTCCGTGTATCGGAGAGGTATCTCTGGGCCCTCTCGGTAATACACATCGTAAGAAGGTTGCAAGCAAAATGACTAAGGAGTTAGTTACGAGATGATGTATTACAAAACGAGTAAAGAGACTTGCCATTAACAGGATTGAACTAGGTATGGAGATACCGACGATCGAATCTCGGGCAAGTAACATATCGACAGACAAAGGGAATTGTGTATGTTGTCATAACGGTTCGACCGATAAAGATCTTTGTATAATATGTAGGAACCAATATGGCCATCTAGGTTCTGCTATTGATTATTGATCGGAGAAGTGTCTCAGTCATGTCTACATAGTTCTTGAACCCATAGGGCACGCACGCTTAACGTTCGTTGATGATATAGAGTTATATGAGTTATGTGATTTGTTGACTGAATGTTGTTCGGAGTCCTGGATGATATCTCGGACATGACGAGGAGCTCTGGAATGGTCCGGAAGTAAAGATTGATATATAGGAGGATACTATTCGGACACCAGAAGAGTTTCGAAAAGTACCGGGTAGTCATCGGATCATCGGAAGGGGTTCCGGCACCCCCGGGAGGTTAATGAGCCATATTGGCCAAACTGGAGGAACACACCAGCCCACAAGGGGCTGGCGTGGCCCTCCTATGGCAGCCGGACTAGGGGAGGAAAGGGAATGAGGGATTCGGGCTCCCCCTTCCTTTCTCTCCCCCCTTCCCTTTCTCCCGGAAGCAAATAAGGCAGGGGCGCGGCCTAGGGCAGGAGCCCAGGGCAGCCGTTGGCCCTCATGGGGCGCCCTAGTCTACCTCCCCTACTCCCCCACCTATATATACATGAGGGAGGGGGTGACACACAACTACGACAATCTCTTAGCTATGTCCGGCGCCCCTCTCCACAGTTTTGTCCCTCGATTATATTTTCGTAGTGCTTAGGCGAAGCCCTGCGGAGATAGCAGCACCACCACCGTCACCATGCCATCGTTCTTCCAGACCTCATTCGCTACTTCGCCCGTCTTGCTGGATCAAGAAGGCGAGGACGTCACCTAGCTAAACGTGTGCTGAACGCGACGGTGTCGTACGTTCGGTACTTGAACGATTGAATCACGAAGAGGTTCGACTACATCAACCGCATTAATAAACACTTCCACTTACGGTCTACGAGGGTACGTAGACACACACCCCGCCCCTCTCTTTGATATGCATCTCCATGGATAGATCTTGCGTGCGCATAGTTTTCTGTGTGTTTTCCATGCAACCTTACCCAATAGTGGCATCATTAGCCAGGTCTATGCGTAGATGATATGCACGAATAGAACACGAAGAGTTATGGGCGGTGATGGTCATAATGCTTACCACCAATATCTTATTTTGATTTGGCGTTATTGTAGGATGAAGCTGTCTGGACCAACCTTACATGTCCACATACATGAGACCGGTTTCACTGATAGACATGCAACTTGTTTTGCATAAAGGTGGCTGGCGGGTGTCTGTTTCTCCTACTTTAGTTGAATCGAATTTGACTACGGTCGGTCCTTGAAGAAGGTTAAAATAGCAAACTTGATAAATCACTATTGTGGTTTTGGCGTATGTAAGAACGGTTCTTGCTAGAAGCCAGTAGCCACCACGTAAAACTTGCAACAACAAAGTAGAGGACGTCTAACATGTTTTTGCAGGGCATGTTGTGATGTGATATGGTCAAGACGTGATGTGATATACGTTATTGTATGAGATGATCATGTTTTGTAATAACGAAAACCGGCAGGAGCCTTATGGTTGTCTCTTAATTATTGTATGAAATGCAAGCGTCATGTAATTGCTTTACTTTATCGCCATGCGTTAGCAATAGTTGTAGAAGCAATAATTGGCAAGACGACTCCTACGCAACGATGGAGATAAAGGTGTTGAGTCAGTGACGATAGAGATCATGACAATGCTTTGGAGATGGAGATCAAAAGCACAAGATAATGATGGCCATATCATGTCACATATTTTGATTGCATGTGATGTTTATCCTTTATGCATCTTATTTTGCTTAGAACGGCGGTAGCATTATAAGATGATCCCTTCACTAAATTTCAAGATAAAAGTGTTCTCCTCGAGTATGCACGGTTGCTAAAGTTCTTCGTTTTGAAGCACCTCATGATGATCGGGTGTGATAGACTCTACGTTCACATACAATGAGTGTAAACCAGATTTACACACGCGGAATACTTGGGTTAAACTTGACGAGCCTAGCATGTACAAACATGGTCTCGGAACACCGGAGACCGACATGTCGAACGTGAGTCATATAGTAGATATGATCAATGATGTCTAAGACGCAACCTTTTTCTTGTAGACTCATGTTGGGCCTCCAAACGCAGAGTTTTGTAGGACAGTAGCAATTTTACCTCAAGTGGATGACATATGGTTTATCAATCAGTGGGAGGTGTAGGATGAACATGGTATCTCTCAAACAACCCTCCAACCAAATAACAAAGAGTCTCTTGTGTCCCCAACACACCCAATACAATGGTAAATTGTATACGTGCACTAGTTTAGCGAAGAGATGGTGATACAAGTGTCATATGGATAGTAGATACAGGTTTTTGTAATCTGAAAATATAAAAACAGCAACGCAGCAAGTAGTAAAAGTGAGCAAAAACGGTATTGCAATGCTTGAAAACAAGGTCTAGGGTTCATACTTTCACTAGTGCAAAATCTCTCGACAATGATAACATAATTAGATCATATAACAATCCCTGAACATGCAACAAGGAATCGCTCCAAAGTTCCTATCGCGGAGAACATAAGATGAAATTGCTTGTAGGGTATGAAACCACCTCAAAGTTATTCTTTCTGATCGATGTATTGGGCTATTCCTATAAGTGTCACAAGCAGCCCTAGAGTTCATACTAAAATAACACCACATGATACACATCAATTAAGCCTAATGTCACATAGATACTCCAATGTCACCACAAGTATCTGTGGGTCAATTATACGATATGCATCACACAATTTCAGATTCATAATATTCAATCCAACACAAAGAACTTCAAGAGCATCCCAAGATTTATATCGGAGAAAGGAATATAAAAACATGTACCAACCCCTATGCATAGATTACCCCAATGTCACCACGGGAATCCGCAAGTTGATAACCAAAACATACATCAAGTGGATCAATACAACATCCCATTGTCACCACGGATATCCCATCGCAACACATAAATCAAGTGCTCTCACATCCAAATATTTAATCCAACATAACAAGACCTCAAAGGAAAAGACTCAATTCATCACAAGTTAGAGAGGGAAGAACACCATTAGATCCAACTATAGGAACAAATCTCGCGGTACATCAAGATCGTGCCAAATCAAGAGAGAGAGAGAGAGAGAGAGAGCACATAGCTACTGGTACAAACCATCATCCCCGAGGGTGGAATACTCCCTCCTCATCATGGTGGCCGCCGGGATGATGAAGATGGCCTCCGATGATGATTTCCCCCTCCGGTAGGGTGCCAGAACGGGGTACCAAGAGCTTTTTCGTGGCTACAAAGGCTTGCGGCGGCGGAACTTTCTATCTAGGGTTCTTTTCGGGGTTTTAGTATTTATAGGAATTTTTGGCATCGGTCTCACATTAACGGGGTGCTTGAGGGGCCCACAAGTCATAGGGGCGCGCCCTAGGGGGTAGGGCGCGCCCTGGCTTGTGGCCTCCTCGTCCACTTCCTGGCCCAGCTCCGATGCTTCGGGGGTCTCTTTTGGTCCATAAGAAATCACCGTAAATTTTCAGCCCATTCCGAGAACTTTTATTTCTGCACAAAAAACGACACCATGGTAGTTCTGCTGAAAACAGCGTCAGTCCGGGTTAGTTCCAATAAAACCATACCAAAACCATATAAAATTGTTGTAAACATGGCAAGAATACTTCATAAATTATAGATACATTGCAGACGTATCAATCAACATAGAGATGTTCACCATTCATGACTACCCCATCTCACGTGATGATCGGACATGGGTTTGTTGATTTGGATCATGTATCACTTAGATAACTTGAGGGATGTTAATTTAAGTGTGAGTTCAATAGTAATTTGATTAATTGCACTTAATTTATCATGAAATTAGTCTTAAGAGTTCTGCATATCTATGTCGTAGATCAATGGCCCGTGCTACCGTTCCCCTGAATTTTAATGCGTTCCTAGAGAAAGCTAAGTTGAAAGATGAAGGTAGCAACTACAGGAGGAGGAACTAAAAGGTTAGCCTAGCTCTAATTAGTCAACTAGGACTAACTAGAACCAAAAGAACTAGATGATGCTCCAAAACTTCTATTCTAGGAGCTAGCCCTACTCCTCTATTTACATGTTGAGATTGGGGTCGTAAAATGGGGAGAGGGCCTCACCAAAGTCAGTTTGGAATGCAAGAAAGAGTCCTTCTCGGATTTCAGCACCATACGCCACGGTCCACGGCGTCTGGCCCAGGGCTAGATTCCAGGATCCCTATCGTCTGGTCCTTGACCTCCGCAAAACTTCCTTTTGCACCGACCTAAAGCCCCATGGGCCTTACTCCTTGGCCCAACCAACCTTCCGGTGATCCATAATTATCGGGTGTATTCTGGAACTCTTGCAGAGACCGAATACTATCATCCTATATATCAATCTTTACGTCCAGACCATTCTGAAGCTCCTAGTTATGTCCGCGATCTCATCCGGGGCTCCGAACAACATTCGTTCACCAACATACATAACTCATATAATACTATATCATCAACGAACGTTAAGCATGCGGACCCTACGGGTTTGAGAATAATGTAGACCTGATTGAGACGCTCTGCGGTCAATAACCAATAGCGGGGCCAAGATGGCCATATTGGTCCCTACATATTCTACAAAGATCTTTATCGGTTGAACCTTTATGACAACATACATAGTTCCCTTTGTCTGTCGGTATGTTACTTGCCCGAGATTCGATCGTCGGTATCTCCGTACCTAGTTTAATCTCATTACTGGCAAGTCTCCTTAATTACTCATTCTGTAATACATCATCTTGTAACTAACTCCTTAGTCACTTTGCTTGCAAGATTCTTATGACGATGTATTAATAAGAGGGCCCAGAGATACCTCTCCATCATACGGAGTGACAAATCCCAATCTTGATCCACGCCAATTCAACAGACACGTTCGGAGATACCTGTAGAGCACCTTTATGATCACCCAGTAATGAAGTGATGTTTGATACACACAAGGCATTCCCCCGGAGTCCGTGACTTGCATGATCTCATGGTTGAAGGAACATGTAATTGACATTAAGAAAGCAGTAGCAATAAACTAAACGATCATATGCTATGCTAACGAATGGTTCTTGTCCATCACATCATTCTCCTAATGACGTGATCCCATTATCAAACGACAACTCATGTATATGGTCACAAAACCTTAACCATCTTTTGATCAATGAGCTAGTCTAGTAGAGGCTCACGGGGGACTTGGTACTTGTTTCTGTATTCACACATGTATTTAAGTTTATCATGATTATGGAAAAATAATAATAACCACTTTTTTATTGCTCTAGGGCATATTTCCAACAGGAATTGCACAAAGTTTGAGTTGATGAGCATTCCCCCTCAAAATGAAGTGCAAAGGAATCCTTTGATTTTTCCCCAAAGGATTTCAATCATCTGAATTAAACAGACTATGTAGGAAAAATTCCTCTGGAACGAATTCATCCAAATCCAACGAGAATCTTTTCGATCAAAGTGGTGGCTACCTCGGGAGTAAACATTTCCCATTCAGAGGTGTATAGTGAATGGACCGAGGTCTCATCCTGGAGAAGCTGGCGCCCCAGCTCTGACTCAGCGGATAACAACCTACGGTCTCTGCTGCCTCCTTCAGACCGCCGAGGTGCCTTCAATGCGAGCGCTGGCCAGGCATCTTTCTTAAGCCAGTTCAAGGGAAAATGCTTTCGATGCCTGAGCAATAAGCACCATAGATCGAGACGAATTCTTCTGTCAGGTGAATGATTCACCTCGTAAGTTCATCCACTAAGATGAATTCCTGGAGATCTTTATCTTAATGGTCGAAACACCCCATTTCTTCCGAACTTCTACCACAAACTATTGTCCTCTATCGATGTGGGGATCGGCGAGGGACATGTCGAGTAGTCGAGAATGATCGATGGTGCGGTAGCTGCCGTCGACCACTCCGGCGGGGAACGGCTAGATGGTGGCCCGCCACATTGGACGACGATGTGGGGCTAGGAGTGGGGCGTTATTATTTTTTAGAGTTTTAAACCTCCCTAATATTTTATTCTTCTAAATTTACTACTATTCATGTCGGTGTGCGCAGAACCATTCACCTTGGTCTCCAAAAAAACATTCACCTTGGTAATTTTTGTTGGATATGAGACCACTAGTATTGTCTTCTGGTTCATTAAAACCAATGGCTAGTTATCAAGGCGAGGATAAGAGCATCTCCAGCAGACCCATTATAAGCCCCCGGCTGTATAATTTCGATGACTATACGGGTTTGGCCCCTTTTTTGGGCCAGACTAGATCCTGTATAGTTGCCCTGGCCCATAAAAAGTTTACACTGGCCCGAAAAAAACCACGCAATATATATTCGACTTCGTGGCCGAGCGACGGGTCGAAACCTATCCCCCGCCACCGCAATTCCCCATTGCCCCTCTGATTTCTCGCCACTAGCCACTACCATCTGCCCCTCCGGCAATAGATCCGCCACCATTTCGCCACATGTGGAGCGTCGTCCGTTCCGCCGGTAGTGACGATGAGAAGGAGCGCAAGCAGTGTGTCGCCGCAGACGCAGCGCGAAAGCGTTCCGCCCACTGGTACATGAACCACGGCCTTGAGCCGCTGACGTCCCTCTTCCACCCCGAGACAGAGTACGACCGGCATCACGTTCGGTTCTCCGCCGCTAGCATCTCCCACACGCCGCTGTCGAAAGTCAAGAGTGAGGCAGAGGAGCCCCCGACGCTCCATGTGGTCAAGAGGGAGGCGGACGAGCTCCACGCAGTGAAGAGGGAGCTCGAGGCGGAGGAGCCGCGCTGCCGGAGGACTACCTCCACCCCTCCGAGGCGGATGCCATCGAGGCGGTGATCCTCTAGGATAGCGCGCGAGAGGAGGACGAGGTGGCGCAGTATCGTAGCCGGGACGGGAAGATCAACCAGATCCTATGAGCAAGGCCTCGCCAAGGCGCATGAGTTCGACAAGAAGATGGAGGCGTGGCACCGCGAAACCGACGCGCAAGACTCCATGTACATCGACCTCACCTCCGACGACGACGAGTTATCGTCGCCACGCCGCAGCATCGGCGCCGCACCCGGACGGCTGCGGTGAGCCCCATTTTAGGTAGTAGGTTAGGGTTAGGCCGACGCTGCGACGAATCAATACTATGTAAATCGATGACCTCGTATATGTATGGATGATGAACTTCTATCTACTATTGTTTCTTGTTCATACCTTTTTTTTAAGTTTACAATTTCAATTACTGTTTTTGTTTTGCCGCACACAAATTTGATCCTCATATGAGGAAATCGCAAACTATAAACCCCTTATAAGGGCTCGCCTTATAAGAGAAACTCTAGCAGACCCCGCATCCCGCCCCGACCCGCAAAATAACCGCCAAAATGCGGGCTGTGGCGGAAAAACCTGCCCGATCAGACCCCGCATCCTGCCCCAGCCCGCAAAAAAATTTGGGGGGCGCGGAAAAATCCCTTCCCCAACCCAGGAAAACACTGGCTTCCCCCTCGCGGCTGCGGTGCCCTGCATCACATAGCAGTATATGGCGGGAGGGACATTTCAGCCCACGCACCTTTCCCCCTCCTTCCGCCGCCGACCGCCTTGCTTCTGCCCGCCCGCCGCCGCCGATTCCGTCCAAATCCGCGGGTGGAATCGCTCTGCGGGGCCGCCCCACACCCTCCTACGCCGAGATGCTGCACCGACCCCTTCGGATCCGGCGAGAAGAGCCGCCCTCGTTGCTACCGCCGCTGGGGATCGACCAACGTCGAGCCAGCCTCCTCGTCGCTGCCCGGGATCACCGGCCGCGTCCGCCACCAGGTTGCTGCGTATTTTAGTGATTTTTACGAGCGGTATAGTTGATTGATGCGTCGGCACGCATCTAGATGGAGTTGACCCCTTGCGATAAGTTCTTGCTCTTCGATTCGTCCGATTCAGACGACTCAGATGTTGAGTCCATGCGTGCGAACTTTCGGCAGCAGACATTGGTCATGGCGCTTGCCGTGAAGGAGCACGAAGATGAGAACCAAAAGAGGAGGCAAGGATCAACCGTGGGGCGTCTTCGCATTCCCCGGAATCGTCATCTTGGGAACGAGATGTTGATGCAAGACTACTTCGCGGACAATCCTACATATCCACCGCACCTCTTCCGGAGAAGGTACCGAATGCGCCGATCCCTCTTTATCAAAATTGTTCAAGCTTGCGAGGCAAATTGCAGGTATTTTACTCAAAGAATAAATGTTGCGGGCTTAAAGAGATTTAGTGCATAGCAAAAAATCTCCGCGGCAATGCGGGTGATTGCGTATGGTGTTCCGGCTGACTATGCCGATGAGTACCTTCGCATTGGTGAAGATACTACAATTGAGTCTGTGCGTAGATTTGCAAAGGTGATCATCTGTTTCTTTCGTCCGGAGTATCTTCGGGCACCCAACGAAGATGACCCAAAGAAATTGATGTCATCTAATGAAAGGAGAGGTTGGCCCGGCATGATAGGTAGCACTAATTGTACGCATTGGACTTGGAAAAATTGCCCCAAGGCATGGCAAGGAATGTATTGTGGCAAGTCTCGTGATGCAACAATTGAGCTAGAGGCCGTAGCATCCGAGGATTTATGGATTTGGCATTGCTTTTTTGGTATGCCGGGCACTCTCAATGATATCAATGTGTTGCAACGATCTCATTTGTTTGCTAGGCTTGCTAGTGGTGATGCTCCTGCTTGCAACTACACTATCAATGGGCATGAATACACAAAGGGCTACTATCTTGCAGATGGTATATACCCTCCTTGGTGCACATTTGTCAAAAGCATCAAAGAACCCACAACTAAAAAACAATGTGAATTTGGAAGGGTGCAATAGGCAGCCCGAAAAGACATTGAAAGAGCATTCTGTGTTTTGCAATCTAGGTTTGCCATTGTCCGTGGTCCTGCTCGTTTTTTGGATAAGAAAACATTTAAAAATATCATGATATGTTGTGTTATCCTGCACAATATGATTCTTGAAGATGGGAGAGAAATGAACTTGGAATTCTTCTACGATAATGTGGGTAACCGTGTCAAACCAGCTAGAGACCCTAACCGCATTAGAGTTTTTCTTTAGACATACAAGGTGATTGAAAATGCAAACACACACTTTCAACTTTAAGAGGATCTCATTGAGCACCATTGGCAAAGGGTTGGACAGTGACTGATTTTTGTATTCATTTGTATTTGTATTCATGAGAAATTTTGTATTCCATTGTTTAAGTTTGCTACGGTGTTTTGAATAATTATTTGTAATGTGGATGATTATTGTATTATGTTTGTTTTGAATAATTTAATTTTGCTTACGTTTGTTGTAATGTGTTGGATTTGATATTTGCGTGCCGAGGAGACGCGGGATGCAGCGGCGCAAGGAGCAGACCCCGCAAAGTCGACCCGTAAAAAAGCATATTTCGTAAATATACTTTTATGCGGGTCCGTTTGAGGGGTCTGCATCTGTGACCGTCCGTGCCGGCCCGCAAAGACCATTTTACGCGAACTGCAAACGCGTTTTACGGGTCGAGGCAATGCGGGGTCTGCTAGAGTTGCTCTAAGTGAATAACAGCTTTTACTGTGATTGAACCTCAAGAATAAGTTATTAGCATGGGTGCAGCACTAACTCTAATCCCATCACTAATCGCCCAATCTTATCACACCATTGACCGCCTCCGAATCCTACTTTGGCACGTTCAACGAGTAAACAGAGGATAAAATGAGATGAGCCCAGTGCCCACACTCACGTCGCTGTTGTTGCCTGCACGTAAGCCGGCATTCTGCTTTGTCCCTGTCCCATAACATGCACGTCGAGTACCATCTTCTCTTCTCCCGCAATGTATTGCGTTTAAGTTTATCCTTATTCATCCTATGGCAGTGCAGATACGTGCGAAAGTGTAGATGACATCTTGATCATTGAGAGTGATCTGCCGATCATCCTCACGCGTCCAGACCCGCCAAAAAGATTAGTTCAAGCTCAAACTTAAATAGAGTTGGCACTGAAAGATGAATAAAACTGATTCTTATTGATTGATTTGGTGCGGCATACAAGTGTATATATGAGGGTACAAACCGACTTGGGGTAAGGTTACAAAGCTGACTTGGACTAGGAGTCGTATACGATAAAGACTACTCTAACATCCCCCCGCAGTATCAACGGCAGGCTCGACGACGTTGAGACTGAAACAGTTATCTTGAAACGGCTTAGTAGGCAGTGCCTTGGTGAAAATGTCAGCAAATTGAGCCGTAGAGGGAACATGAAGCACCCGAACCTGACCAAGAGCGACCTTCTCACGAACAAAATGAATATCAATCTCAATATGCTTTGTGCGTCGGTGTTGAACTGGATTGCCGGTCATGTAGACTGCTGATATGTTGTCACAATAGACAATAGTGGCCTGCTCAATAGGCATGTGTAGCTCGGAGAGTAACTGCCGAATCCAGATTGTATCTGCAACGGCATGTGCCACGGCGCGATACTCAGCCTCGGCAGACGAACGTGAGACCGTAACCTGTCTTTTCGAGGACCAAGAAATTAAATTGTTACCAAGAAAAACACAAAAACCGGAAGTGGACCTTCGAGTGTCATGACAACCAGCCCAGTCTGCATCAGAGTATGCGGTAAGAGAGTTTGGAGAAGAATTATTTAGGTGGAGACCATGATTGAGAGTTCCTTTTAAATATCGAAGAATGCGTTTAACATGATTATAGTGAGGAACCCGTGGATCATGCATATAGAGACATGCTTGTTGAACAGCAAAAGAGATTTCAGGACGTGTAATGGTGAGATATTGGAGAGCACCTGTTAGGCTACGATAGAGAGTAGGATCTGAAAAGGGTTCACCGGCAGCCGAAAGTTTAAAACTAGTATCGACAGGAGTGCGAGATGATTGACAGTCAAGCATACCGGCATGATTAAGTAGATCAAGAATATACTGGCGTTGGGAAAGAAAAAGGCTGGAGGAATCTCGAACAACAGTAATGCCTAAGAAATGATGAAGGAGTCCTAGGTCAGTCATAGAAAATTCAGATCTAAGAAGAGAGACAATATGATCTAAGAAATTTTGAGAGGATGCGGTGAGAATGATATCATCTACATAGAGAAGTAAATAGGCAGTGTCGGAATTTTGATGATACACAAAAAGAGAGGTGTCCGAGAGAGATGGAGTGAAGCATATTGTTTGGATGAAGGAGGAGAAGCATTGAAACCAAGCTCTTGGGGCCTGTTTAAGACCGTAGAGAGATTTCTGAAGAAGACAGACATGAGTTGGAAAGGATGGATTTTCAAAACCCAGAGGTTGCTGACAGTAGACAGTTTCTTGAAGGGAACCATGGAGGAAAGCATTTTTAACATCAAGTTGGTGAATAGGCCAGGAAGAGGAGACAGCAACACTAAGAACGGTACGAATGGTGCTAGGTTTAACAACAGGAGAAAATGTTTCATCGTAATCAATTCCTTGTTGTTGAGAAAAGCCACGACAAACCCACCTGGCTTTATATCGTGAGAGGCTCCCATCGGAGTGAAACTTTTGGCGAAAAATCCATTTGCCAGAAACAATATTTGTGTTGGGAGGACGAGGAACAAGTTGCCATGTGTTGTTTTGAAGTAAAGCATTATATTCTTCTTGCATGGCAACGGCCCAATTGGGATCAAGTAGAGTAGTTTTGTAATTCTTTGGGAGGGAAGTGAGAGATATGGTGGTATGAAGGTTTAGGCGGTTTTGGGGTTGTTGAAATCCTGATTTGGCCCTAGTACGCATGGGATGATCATTAATCGGGACTGCTGTAGGAATAGCACGAGGGGGTAACGTGGGTACGGGTGAGTCCGGCGCAGCGGAAGAGTCGGACGAAGGAGCATGGTTGGGTGGTGGAGAGGGAGCAGGGACCGGGGATGTTGGGGAGGGAGCAGGGGTCGAGGGTGTTGGGGTCGAGGGTGTTGGGGACGTCTCGGGTGGGGTGGGGGGAAGGTTGGTATTGGTTGCGGCTGGTGTTAAAGTTGTTGGTGGTATGTTGTGTTCATCATGAGGGGGTATAGGAAGGGGAGTATATAGTTGGAAAGGACGGAAGAGGGGGTGTTTGCCGAGCTAGGGGTGTTGGATGATGTAGTAGTGCGTTGTGAGAAAGGAAAAATATGCTCAGCAAAGGTGACATGACGAGAGACATGAACGTGTCCTGTCTGAAGGTCGAGTCAACGATAGCCTTTGTGCTCGACAGAGAAGCCGAGAAAAGCACATGGGATAGATCGTGGTGACAATTTATTTGTAGAAGTGGCATAGGCATTTGGAAAACAGAGACAACCGAAACACGAACCGCAGAGTAGTCGGGGTGGGAAAGAAAGAGGGAATAATAGGGAGTAGTGTTGGGTTTAGTTTTAGAAGGTTGAATATTTAGAAGGAAGGTGGCCATGTGTAGGGCTTCAGCCCAAAACTTGGGAGGCATAGATGATTGAACGAGAAGAGTGCGAACTATATCATTGAGGGTGCGAAGAGAACATTCGGCTTTACCATTTTGCGGGGAGGTGTAGGGACATGAGAATCTAAGAAGGATGCCATGTTGTAAGAAGAAAGTATGATTTTTAATGTTATCAAACTCACGACCATTGTCACATTGGATAAATCGAATTGGGAGAAAGAAGTGGACAGACACATAGCGTTGAAAATTAAGAAAGAGAGAATGGGCCTCAGATTTGTTGCGTAGAGGAAAAGTCCAGACAAAGTGGGTGAAATCATCTAGTATAACAAGGTAATATTTAAAACCCGAAACACTTGCAATGGGAGAGGTCCATAGATCACAATGTATTAATTCAAAGGGATAAGTGCTACAAGAGCTAGAGGAACTAAAGGGAAGACGCACATGTTTGCCTAATTGACATGACTCGCAAAATGCAGAATTATGAGAATCCCTATTACATGGTATGGTAAATTCACTAAGCATAGAAGCTAAGACAGCAGGGTTGGGATGGCCCAAGCGACGATGCCAGAGATCGACGGAGGCCGGCATGGATGTTGGAGGGGCGGCGGCAGGAACTCCATTAAGAGAGTAAAGATCACCGGAGCTATTGAAGCGAGCGATCTCGGCCTTGGTCAGGTAATCCTTCACAGATAAACCAAAAGGGTCAAATTCAGCCGAAACTAGATTGTCGCAAGTAAACTGGCGAACAGAAATAAGATTTTTAATGAGGGCGGGTGCAACTAGAACATCATGAAGTAGAAGAGGTTTAGTGGAAGAGGGAAGTTGAGCCTGACCAACACAATATATAGGAATAGATGATCCATCTCCGAGGGTAATGGAAGGGAAAGGAGATGTAGTGCAAGATGATAACCAATTACTAGATGCAGACATATGACTAGAGGCCCCTGAATCAAAGATCCAATCCGTACCTGAGTTTCCTTGCGCAGCAAAGTTATTCATTGCTTGGAGAAAAGCAGCTTGATCCCAGCTCGGTGTCGCAGGTGAGGGTGGCGTCGGGAGCAGTGCCGGTGGATATGATGGTGAAGGCAGCAAGGCCGGCTGGGGTGTGTAGTAGGCGCCGCCATCGGTGGAGTAGTGACCATAGGGAGCATACGTCGGGGCGGCGTGAGAGGCATTGGTCGGCTGTTGCGTCGGGAGCAGTGCCGACTGAGGTGTGTAGTACGCGCCGCCGTCGGTGGAGTAATGACCATAAGGAGCATACGTCGGGGCGGCGTGATAGGCATTGGCCGGCTGTCGGGGGTTGAGAACCCCGGGAGCACCAGTAGGCGGCCGAAGGCCGGGTTGCCAGGCACCTGAGTATGCCGGCGGAGCACCGAGCGGGGACGGAGCGGACCAGGGCATGGGCCACGCCTGAACGAGCCCCATCCAAGGATCATGAGGAGGCCGCCATGCAGCCGCCGATGGAGCACTGGTGGGTGGTGCAGGACTCGGTGCTGTCGTAGGCGGAACTGAACGAGTCGACGGCGGCCTGTAGATAGGATTTTTTGTTGGGGAACGTAGTATTTTAAAATTTTCCTACGATCACGCAAGATCTATCATCCAGATGCATAGCAACGAGAGGGGAGAGTGTGTCTACGTACCCTCGTAGACCGGGAGCGAAAGCGTCAAGTGACGCGGTTGATGTTGTCGAACTTCTTCGCGATCCAACCGATCAAGCACCGAACGTACGGCACCTCCGCGTTCAGCACACGTTCAGCTTGATGACGTCCCACGAGCTCTTGATCCAGTTGAGCTTCACGGGAGAGTTTCGTCAGCACGACGGCGTGGTGACGGATATGATGTGTTCACCGGCGCAGGGCTTCTCCTAAGCTTCGCGACGGTACGACCGAGGTGTGATTCTGTGGAGGGGGGCACCGCACACGGCTAAAACAATTCAACTTGTGTCTCTTTGGGTGCCCCCTTGCCCCTGTATATAAAGGAGCAAGGGAGGAGGGGCCGGCCCACTCTCCTGGTGCGCCTAGGGAAGGGATTCCTACTAGGAATAGGATTGCAATCCTATTCCTAGTAGGATTCACCGAAAGGAAGAAGGGGGAAAGGAATAGGAGAGGTGGCGCCCCCCCAATCCTAGTCCAACTAGGATTCCTAGGTGGGGGCGCCGGCCAGCCCTATGGGCTGCCTCTCTCTCACCCTTTAGGCCCACTATGGACCATCCCCTCTCGTAGGGGGTTCCGGTAACCCCCTCCGGCATTCCCGATAAATCCTAAACTTTTCCGGTATACTTCCGGTGTCCGAATATAGCCGTCCAATATATCAATCTTTATGTCTCGGACATTCCGAGACTCCTCGTCATGTCTGTGATCTCATCCGGGACTCCGAACTACCTTCGGTACATCAATACTCATAAACTCATAATACCGATCGTCATCAAACGTTAAGCGTGCGGACCCTACGGGTTCGAGAACTATGTAGACATGACCGAGACTCATCTCCGGTCAATAACCAATAGCGGAACCTAGATGTTCATATTGGCTCCTACATATTCTACGAAGATCTTTCATCGGTCAGAACCGCATAACAACATACGTTGTTCCTTTTGTCAAACGGTATGTTACTTGCCCGAGATTCGATCGTCGGTATCTCTATACCTAGTTCAATCTCGTTACCGGCAAGTCTCTTTACTCGTTCCGTAACACATCATCTCGTGACTAACTCGTTAGTCTTTTGCTTGCAAGGCTTATTGTGATGTGTGTTACCGAGAGGGCCCAGAGATACCTCTCCGACACTCGGAGTGACAAATCCTAATCTTGATCTATGCCAACATCATGAATACTTTCGGAAACACCTGTAGAGCATCTTTATGATCACCCAGTTACGTTGTGACGTTTGATAGCACACAAGGTGTTCCTACGGTATTCGGGAGTTGCATAATCTCATAGTCATAGGAACATGTATAAGTCATGAAGAAAGCAATAGCAGTTAAACTAAACGATCATAGTGCTATGCTAACGGATGGGTCTTGTCCATCACATCATTCTCCTAATGATGTGATCCCGTTGATCAAATGACAACTCATGTCTATGGCTAGGAAACATAACCATCTTTGATCAATGAGCTAGTCTAGTAGAGGCATACTAGGGACATACTGTTTTGTCTATGTATTCACACATGTATTAAGTTTCCGTTTAATACAATTCTAGCATGAATAATAAACATTTATCATGATATAAGGAAATAAATAATAACTTTATTATTGCCTCTAGGGCATATTTCCTTCAGTCTCCCACTTGCACTAGAGTCAATAATCTAGCTCACATCGCCATGTGATTTAATACCGATAGTTCACATCGTTATGTGACCAATACCCAAAGGGTTTACTAGAGTCAATAATCTAGTTCACATCGCTATGTGATTAACACCCAAGAGTAATAAGGTGTGATCATGTTTTGCTTGTGAGAGAAGTTTAGTCAACGGGTCTGTCATATACAGATCCCTATGTATTTCGCAAATTTCTATGTCTACAATGCTCTGCATAAAGCTACTCTAGCTAATTGTTCCCACTTTCAATATGCATCCAGATTGATACTTAGAGTCATCTGGTTTTAGTGTCAAAGTTTGCATCGGCGTAACCCTTTACGACGAACTCTTTATCACCTCCATAATCGAGAAATATTTCCTTAGTCATCCAATTACTAAGGATAATTTTGACCGCTGTACAGTGATCTACTCCTGGATCACTATTGTACTTCCCTGTCAAACTCTTGGCAAGGTACACAACGTGTTTTGTACACAGCATGGCATACTTTATAGAACCTATGGCTGAGGCACAGGGAATGACTTTCATTCTCTCTATATTTTTCTGCCGTGGTCTGGCTTTGAGTCTTACTCAACTTCACACCTTACAAGTCAGGCAAGAACTTCTTCTTTGACTGATCCAATTTTTGAACTATTCCAAAATCTTATCAAGGTATGTACTCATCGAAAGTCTTATCAAGCGTCTTGATCTATCTATATAGATCTTGATGCTCAATATGTAAGCAGCTTCACCGAAGTCTTTCTTTGAAAAACTCCTTTCAAACACTCCTTTACGCTTTCCAGAAAATTCTACATCATTTCCGATCGACAATATGTCATTCACATATACTTATCAGAAAGGTTGTAGTGCTCCCACTCACTTCTTGTAAATACAGGCTTCTCCAAAAGTCTGTATAAAACCATATGCTTTGATCACCTCATCAAAGTGTATATTCCAACTCCGAGATGCTTGCACCAGTCCATAGATGGATCGCTGGAGCTTGCACATTTTTTGTTAGCACCTTTAGGATTGACAAAACCTTCGGGTTGAATCATATGCAATTTTTTTTAATGAATTTATTAAAGAATACAGTTTTGTTATCCATTTGCCAGATTTCATAAAATGTGGCAATTGCTAATATGATTCGGACAGACTTAAGCATCGCTACAGGTGAGAAAGTCTCATCGTAGTCAACTCCTTGAACTTGTCGAAAACCTTTCGCAACAAGTCGAGCTTTGTAAACAGTAATATTACCGTCTGCGTCGGTCTTCCTCTTGAAGATCCATTTATTTTCGATGGCGTGCCGATCATCGGGCAAGTCAACCAAAGTCCATACTTTGTTCTCATACATGGATCCCATCTCAGATTTCATGGCTTCAAGCCATTTTGCGGAATCTGGGCTCATCATCGCTTCCTCATAGTTCGTAGGTTCATCATGGTCTAGTAACATGATTTCCAGAACTGGGTTGCCGTACCACTCTGGTGCGGAACGTACTCTGGTTGATCTACGACGTTCAGCAGAAACTTGATCCGAAGTTTCATGATCATTATCATTAACTTCCTCACTAATTGGTGTAGGAATCACTGGAACAATTTCCTGTGATGTACTACTTTCCAATCCGGGAGAAGGTACAATTACCTCATCAAGTTCTACTTTCCTCCCACTCACTTCTTTCGAGAGAAACTCTTTTTCTAGAAAGGATCCGTTCTTAGCAACGAATATTTTGCCTTCGGATCTGTGATAGAAGGTGTACCCAACAGTCTCTTTTGGGTATCCTATGAAGACACATTTTTCCGACTTGGGATCGAGCTTATCAGGTTGAAGTGTTTTCACATAAGCATCGAACCAAATTTTAAGAAACGACAACTTTGGTTTCTTGCCAAACCATAGTTCATAAGGTGTCGTATCAACGGATTTAGATGGTGCCCTATTTAACGTGAATGCAGTTGTCTCTAATGCATGACCCAAAATGATAGTGGTAAATCGGTAAGAGACATCATAGATCGCACCATGTCGAATAAAGTACGGTTACGACGTTCGGACACACCATTATGCTGTGGTGTTCCGGGTGGCGTGAGCTGTGAAACTATTCCACATTGTTTCAAATGAAGACCAAACTCGTAACTCAAATATTCTCCTCCACGATCAGATCGTAGAAAACTTTATTTTCTTGTTACGATGATTCTCTACTTCACTCTGAAATTCTTTGAACTTTTCAAAAGTTTCAGACTTGTGTTTCATTAAGTAGATATACCCATATCTGCTCAAATCATCAGTGAAGGTCAGAAAATAACGATACCCGCCGCGAGTTTCAACACTCATTGGTCCGCATACATCAGTATGTATGATTTCCAACAAATATGTTGCTCGCTCCATAGTTCCGGAGAACGGAGTTTTAGTCATCTTGCCCATGAGGCATGGTTCGCAAGCACCAAGTGATTCATAATCAAGTGATTCCAAAAGTCCATCATTATGGAGTTTCTTCATGCGTTTTACACCAATATGACTTAAACGGCAGTGCCACAAATAAGTTGCACTATCATTATAAACCTTGCATCTTTTGGCTTCAATATTATGAATATGTGTATCACACGATCGAGATCCAACAAACTATTTTCATTGGGTGTATGACCATAGAAGGTTTTATTCATGTAAACAGAACAACAATTATTCTCTATAACTTACATGAATAACCATATTGCAATAAACATGATCAAATCACATTCATGCTCAACACAAACACCAAATAACAGTTATTTAGGTTCAACACTAATCCCGAAAGTATAGGGAGTGTGCGATGATGATCATATCAATCTTGGAACTGCTTCCAATACACATCGTCACTTCATCCTTTAACTAGTTTATGTTCATTATGCAACTCCCACTTCGAGTTACTACTCTTTAGCAACTGAACCAATATCAAATACCGAGGGGTTGCTATGAACACTAGTATAATACACATTAATAATCTGTATATCAAATATACCTTTGTTCACTTTGCCATCCTCCTTATCCGCCAAGTATCTAGGGCAGTTCCACTTTTAGTGACCATTTCCTTTGCAGTATAAGCACTTGTTTCAGGCTTGAGTTTAGCTTTGGGTTTCTTCACGTGAGTGACAACTTGCTTGTCATTCTTCTTGAAGTTCCCCTTCTATCCCTTTGCCCTTTACTTGAAACAAGTGGTCTTGTTAACCATCAACACTTGATGTTTTTTTTTCATGATTTCTACCTTCGCCTACTTTAGTATCGCGAAGAGCTGGGAATTCCTTTTGTCATCCCTTGCATATTATAGTTCATCACGAAGTTCTACTAACTTGGTGATAGTGACTAGAGAACTTTGTCAATTACTATCTTATCAGGAAGATTAACTCCCACTTGATTAAAGTAATTGTAGTACCCAGACAATCTGAGCACATGCTCACTGGTTGAGCTATTCTCCTCCATCTTGTAGGCAAAGTATTGTGAGAGGTCTTATACCTCTCGACACGGGCATGAGTATGAAATACTAATTTCAACTCTTGGAACATCTTATATGCTCCGTGGCGTTCAAAACGTTTTTGAAGTCCCGGTTATAAGCCGTAAAGCATGGTGCACTAAACTATCAAGTAGTCATCATACTGAGCTTTTGTTAAAACGTTCATAACGTCTACATCTGCTCCTGCAATAGGTCTGTCACCTAGCGGTGCATCAAGGACATATTTCTCTGTGCAGCAATGAGGATAATCATCAGATCACGGAACAATTCCGCATCATTGCTACTAACATCTTTCAACTTGGTTTTCTCTAGGAACATATGAAAAATAAACGGGGAGCAACATCGCGAGCTATTGATCTACAACATAGATATGCTAATACTACCAGGACTAAGTTCATGATAAAATAAAGTTCAATTAATCATATTACTTAAGAACTCCCACTTAGATAGACATCCCTCTGGTCATCTAAATGATCATGTGATCCAAATCAACTAAACCATGTCCGATCATCACGTGAGATGGAGTAGTTTTCAATGGTGAACATCTTATGTTGATCATATCTACTATATGATTCACGCTCGACCTTTCGGTCTCCAGTGTTCCGAGGCCATATCTGTATATGCTAGGCTCGTCAAGTTTAACCCGAGTATTCTGCGTGTGCAAAACTGGCTTACACCCGTTGTATTTGAACGTAGAGCTTATCACACCCGATCATCACGTGGTGTCTCGGCACGACGAACTTTCGCAACGGTGCATACTCAGGGAGAACACTTATATCTTGAAATTTAGTAAGGGATCATCTTATAATGCTACCGTCGTTCTAAGCAAAATAAGAAGCATAATAAGATAAACATCACATGCAATCAAAATATGTGACATGATATGGCCATCATCATCTTGTGCTTTTGATCTCCATCTCCAAAGCACCGTCATGATCACCTTCGTCACCGGCTTGACACCTTGATCTCCATCGTAGCATCGTTGTCGTCTCGCCAACTATTGCTTCTACGACTATCGCTACCGCTTAGTGATAAACTAAAGCAATTACATGGCGATTGCATTTCATACAATAAAGCGACAACCATATGGCTCCTGCCAGTTGCCGATAACTTTACAAAACATGATCATCTCATACAAAATCGTATAACTCATGTCTTGACCATATCACATCACAACATGCCCTGCAAAAACAAGTTAGACGTCCTCTACTTTGTTTGTTGCAAGTTTTACGTGGCTGCTACGGGCTTAGCAAGAACCGTTCTTACCTACGCATACCACAACGATGTTTCGTCAAGTATGTGCTGTTTTAACCTTCACAAGGACCGGGCGTAGCCACACTTGATTCAGCTAAAGTGAGAGAGACAGACACCCGCCAGTCACCTTTAAGCAACGAGTGCTCGTAACGGTGAAACCAGTCTCGCGTAAGCGTACGCGTAATGTCGGTCCGGGCCGCTTCATCTCACAATACCGCCGAAGCAAAGTATGACATGCTGGTAAGCAGTATGACTAGTATCGTCCACAATCTCATTGTGTTCTACTCGTGCATATCATCTACGCATAGACCTGGCTCATGATGCCACTGTTGGGGAACGTAGTATTTTAAAATTTTCCTACGATCACGCAAGATCTATCTACCAGATGCATAGCAACGAGAGGGGAGAGTGTGTCTACGTACCCTCGTAGACCGGGAGCGGAAGCGTCAAGTGACGCGGTTGATGTTGTCGAACTTCTTCGCGATCCAACCGATCAAGCACCGAACGTACGGCACCTCCGCGTTCAGCACACGTTCAGCTTGATGACGTCCCACGAGCTCTTGATCCAGTTGAGCTTCACGGGAGAGTTTCGTCAGCACGACGGCGTGGTGACGGATATGATGTGTTCACCGGCGCAGGCTTCTCCTAAGCTTCGCGACGGTACGACCGAGGTGTGATTCTGTGGAGGGGGGCACCGCACACGGCTAAAACAATTCAACTTGTGTCTCTTTGGGTGCCCCCTTGCCCCCGTATATAAAGGAGCAAGGGAGGAGGGGCCGGCCAACTCTCCTGGTGCGGCTAGGGAAGGGATTCCTACTAGGAATAGGATTGCAATCCTATTCCTAGTAGGATTCACCGAAAGGAAGAAGGGGAAAGGAATAGGAGAGGTGGCGCCCCCCCAATCCTTGTCCAACTAGGATTCCTAGGTGGGGGCGCCGGCCAGCCCTATGGGCTGCCTCTCTCTCACCCTTTAGGCCCACTATGGACCATCCCCTCTCGTAGGGGGTTCCGGTAACCCCCTCCGGCATTCCCGATAAATCCGAAACTTTTCCGGTATACTTCCGGTGTCCGAATATAGCCGTCCAATATATCAATCTTTATGTCTCGGACATTCCGAGACTCCTCGTCATGTCCGTGATCTCATCCGGGACTCCGAACTACCTTCGGTACATCAATACTCATAAACTCATAATACCGATCGTCATCAAACGTTAAGCGTGCGGACCCTACGGGTTCGAGAACTATGTAGACATGACCGAGACTCATCTCCGGTCAATAACCAATAGCGGAACCTGGATGTTCATATTGGCTCCTACATATTCTATGAAGATCTTTTATCGGTCAGAACCGCATAACAACATACGTTGTTCCTTTTGTCAAACAGTATGTTACTTGCCCGAGATTCGATTGTCGGTATGTCTATACCTAGTTCAATCTCGTTACCGGCAAGTCTCTTTACTCGTTCCGTAACACATCATCTCGTGACTAACTCATTAGTAGGCTTATTGTGATGTGTGTTATCGAGAGGGCCCAGAGATACCTCTCCGACACTCGGAGTGACAAATCCTAATCTTGATCTATGCCAACATCATGAATACTTTCGGAAACACCTGTAGAGCATCTTTATGATCACCCAGTTACGTTGTGACGTTTGATAGCACACAAGGTGTTCCTACGGTATTCGGGAGTTGCATAATCTCATAGTCATAGGAACATGTATAAGTCATGAAGAAAGCAATAGCAGTTAAACTAAACGATCATAGTGCTATGCTAACGGATGGGTCTTGTCCATCACATCATTCTCCTAATGATGTGATCCCGTTGATCAAATGACAACTCATGTCTATGGCTAGGAAACATAACCATCTTTGATCAATGAGCTAGTCTAGTAGAGGCATACTAGGGACATACTGTTTTGTCTATGTATTCACACATGTATTAAGTTTCCGTTTAATACAATTCTAGCATGAATAATAAACATTTATCATGATATAAGGAAATAAATAATAACTTTATTATTGCCTCTAGGGCATATTTCCTTCATTTTTGCCGCGGTAGTTCGGACTAGGGCGCCAGCCTGGGGGCGGTTGAGCGGATGACGGCGCGGATGGCCCGGCGACAGGAGCCGGCATGGGAGGCGGTGCTGCTGTAGGCGGCGGAGGAGGGCGAGCCGCAGCATGAAAGACCTTGGGGCGAGAGTCCTTGCGAGCTTGTGTTTCCGCCGCGAGTTGGAGCAGAGAACGAACTTCGGCGAAGGTCGGAGGAGGCCGTATCATTGGTATGAACGAGGCTTGCTTGTCAAAATCCTCGCTGACGCCGACGACGACGATGTTGATGAGCTGTGAGTCGCTGACGGTATCGCCGAGTTCGCGGAGCTTATCACCAATGGTCTTGACGCGCTGGCAGAACAGGTTCACCGGGGCGTCTCCTTGCACCATATTGCGAAGCTCGGTGTGGAAAGCATTTTTCCGAGCGTCGGTGTTGCTTTGGAAGAGCTGACGGAGGGAGTGCCAGATGTTGGCAGCGGTGGCGCCGTCGTGATCGAGCATGTTGAAGATCTCGGTGGTGATGCGGGTGTAGAACCACTGGACGATTGCGAGATCGTCTTTCAACCATTGCGGATCGTCGGGGCGGGGAAGACAGTTGGCGGCGACATGCGAGCGCAGGTTGCAGCGGCCGAGGTGGAGATCGAAGAGATGTCTCCAATGGTAGTAGTTATGGGCGGCGAGATCAAGAACTATGAGGATGTATGGGCTGACGTCGGAGATTGTGTCAGCAAGTGACATTGGTGCGGCGAGGATGGGTGTTGGGGAGTTTTGTGGAGCTAGGGAGAGGGCCGAGAGAGAGGCGGCTGCGGCGTTGGCAGCCTTGGCGATGAGCGCGGCCCGGCGCTCGAAGTAGCCGGGCGGCGGCAGCGGCGGCGGCAGCGGCGGAGCCATAACCTAAACCCTAGGACCGGTATCTGATACCATGAAAGATGAATAAAACTGATTCTTATTGATTGATTTGGTGCGGCATACAAGTGTATATAAGAGGGTACAAACCGACTTGGGGTAAGGTTAGAAAGCTGACTTGGACTAGGAGTCGTATACGATAAAGACTACTCTAACAGGCACTATGCTGCCGCAAGCTTCGTAGTAAACGAGAAGTCTCCCCGCCCTTTGTAGTAGCACACGCAAAGTTTGACGTTGGGAGGAATGTTTCGAAGATAACAAAGGTCTTTGCGGCGCAGCAGGTTGATTGAATCACGAGTGATCGAAACAGCAGCAGTAGTAGAAGTAGCCACTGGTGCTACGTCTACGATCACCCCCTCCAAACGAAAGGAAATGTAGGCATAACAGTTTGTGTCTTTTCTTGGTTACCCCTGAGATGTTTAGGTGGACAGTGGTATCCCAATCCATCAAGGTTCAAATCTTAGTGCTTGCATTATTCCTGAATTTATTTCAGGATTTCCGGCGATGCGCTTTCAGTGGGAGGAGACATTCCCGGCGACGACGAGACGCTTACGGTGACTTCGTAAATCTCAAGATGATATGCCGGCTTAGTCTCTCGGAGGTGCTCATAGAGGCAGGGTGTGTGTACGCGCGTTTATAGAGGTGAGTGTATGCAAGCGTCTGTACTGATGCTAAAAAAAAAATGCATGCAGCCCAATAGAAAACGATTCCTGGTTACAAAACGAGGACAAAATGATTCCATGTTTCCTCGATCGTCTCCTCATTTTCTCAGGTCATGAGTGGTGAGACCGACGGACCATTGGCCGACAGCTCCAAATGCGTTGTGCAGCTTGATCCGCAGCCCTCTGCACGCCAAGCTCCTTTTTTCAGTTTCCCTCCTCCTTTTCTGTACGCAAGGTAGGGCCCGTTCTCCGCGTCGGATCAGCCAGCTGGCTTTAGCTAGCAGCTAGTAGTACTAGTAGCAGTACAAGCCATGCGCGCGATACGATTGATCGGGGCGTGCATGTTGTTTGATGCCGATGGGCACGACGCCCGTGACTCGATCGAGAGCATGAACCAGGCCTAGATCACATTCACACGGAGCTAGCGAGTGTGCACCCCATGTTCTCGTGATGGATTTCCTGCCTCCAAATCACTAGGCTAACTCGTGATGAGATATAAGAGCGATCTTGTCTTGGCCGTTGTTTCCATCAGGCTAAACAAAATTAAGATCCAACCCAGCTGGGTGGCAACTTTACTTTACCATGCTGGTGTCCCCGTCGGGCGCAACGCAACCAACTAACTGATGCCTCCATAGCTCCACGCTGGTGCCTGGTGGAGGCTGGGCCATTGATTGAACAGCACAAGCATTGGCATGCACGGCGCCGTCACTTTCGCCCAGGTTGGAAGCCATGTATATCTGCGAGATTTGGACTGTGCTTCGTTCGAGCTCGCGAACACCACCGCCGGTCGCTCTCGACGTAAATATGGAGGCACATGGGATGGGTGCGTTCATGCTGGCCAGCGAGGGCTGGGAGCTCCGAGCTCGTGCTCGTCGCTGTTGGAGAATTAATAAGCCGGGCAATCACCATCAGTCCGGCTCATGAGCCTCGTGTCACGATTACCTGTGTTTTTCTCTCTTTCTTTTTTCGAGGGTTCGCAACGAGTGAAGTCTGTTTTAAACCCTACGATTGTAGAGCTCGTCGGAAATGAACCCCGACTTTCAAATCCCTGAAGTCTGTACCCTGTACTCATTAATCCTGGTCAATCTGAACCTTGGACCTGTTTGACGCACCAGGGAAACAGACATCCCGCCCGGGATCAAAATCTACTCTCACTCTGTTTTTTGATTTTCGGTTTGTGTTTTTTTTTCGTCCTTGGCCGAAATGGCCGAATTTCGGGAATTTCAAAAAATTCGGCAAAATCTCGGACGAAATTGCAAAATCAAAATTTGAAAATTTGGCCAAAATTTGAAAATTTGGCCAAAATTTGACCGAAATTTGGCCGAAATTCGGCCGAAATTTGAACAAAACTTTAAATAAAATAGAGCAAAACATATCAGCACAACAACCATCAGGAGAGATCTTATAAACTTTAGCAAATAAGCTCTAGGGATTAAGAAAATTGAATCTGCCCAACATAACAGGCACACATTAGCTATAATGTTGCCTCCAACATAACAGTTGACAATCCAACATAGCAGACACACATTAGTTATAAAATTGCCTCCAACATAACCCTTAAGAGTCCAACATAACAGGCACACATTAGTTATAAAGTTGCCTCTGACATAAACCCTTAACCGTCCAGCATCAGTTCAACCATCACAGCGTAGTTCAAAGTTTAAATAGTCCAGTACAGCCAAAAGACTTTAAAGCATTAAACATAGAAACATCTCCAAAAGACAACCATCAGCTTATTTGAAGCATCAGCTCCAAGCTTCCCAACATCCAAAAGCTTCTTGATATCCTTTGCTCACGTGCCATTTCTGGTTTCGAGAAAACAGAGGAAGGGTCACGATACAGAGTGCATACATCTAAGTAACTACCAGTTCCAAGTAGCAACTAAAATACTGTGTTAAGTAGCAATTAGAACAACACTACTAAGTGATTGGTAGCAACTAGAACATCACTGGTATGTGATAAGTAGCAATTATAGCAACAATACAAGAAGATAAGTATCAATTACAGCAACACTACTAGGTGAGCAATTAGAACAACAGTACTAATCATACACAGTAAGCATAAACATTAGAGCACGAGAACAATTAAAGATCAACCTACTTGAAGAAAGCAATATACATCAAGCTATTTAAAGATCAGCCGCTTTGAACATATACATCAAGCTAGATTTTTCTAAGTAACAAACCTGAATCAGAAACACCAAAAAGAAGAGACTTACCAAATTTACGAGTAGAGGCTGTTGACGTTCTTGGTCTTCTTCCTAATAAGTCGTCCAGATCTAGTCTCCAAATGGCCAGTGCTTGTTGGTGCCTCCTTTTCAACTTGTACTTGTGTCTCTTCTTCAAGTTGCATTTGTGTCTCTAGCTGATCTTGTTCACCATCCTCATCATCCTCACTCACCCCATCATCATCCTCAATGTCATTATCAACATATTCATTCTCTTCTTCATCATCCTCACTCTCAGTTTCAAGAAACTCATTCTCATCATCATCATTCCTCTTTCTTTTCTTGTTATTACCCTTTGAACCAACATAAGATGCCTTCCTGCTTGAGTTGAGGCGCCTTATTTGCTCAAAAACAGCACTAGCTGCATCAGCTCCATCCACAATCGGATCCTCTACATCCTCATTCAGCCACTCCATTATTGGGTTTGTTTCATCAAACATTGTGGTATCCATTAGCAATGCACTTGGATCAATTTCTTTATCTATATCTCTCTCTTTCTCTTGATCTTCTTCAGCACGTATCTTCAAGGTTTGAATAGCAAACAAGTAAATTATATGACATGCAAGGACAACACAAAGTAGAAAGTAAAAGTGATGGTTTATACCTTTAAGTTGTAGCGTACAGAAACTAGCTTGTGGAGCTTGTCATATAGAAGACGATTTCTTTGCTTTGTGTGCACCAAAGCAAAAGCGCTCCAATTTCTCTCACACCCACTAGAGGAGACACATTGTGAGCAAATTCTCATTGCACATTTCTGCAATGCAGGAACATCCCCTCCAAACTGAAACCACCATTGGGCTGCAAGATAACACCAATGAAATTTTCAGGAATGCAAACCAAAAGGAAATGGAAATTCTAAAACTAAAACACCATAACTTACTTGGCTCCATTCTCGCCGCAGCTTCTTCTGCCAATCTGGTCCCAAACCTCCCTTGGCACTCCCTGAACTTGCTCACTTCATCAATGGCTGAAAGAGCACTCACTGGGTCTAATATCTTCGCTATCGCATCTGTTAGTGATGTGGCATAATCTGTGTGGTTGCAAAGGTTCAGCTTGTAATGTGTATATGGGTCAAGGACAACAGCTGAAAAACAATAGAGCCACATGAGTTAAAGAACAGAAAAAAGAGAAACATAAATTGCGAAGGTCGAATCATTTATCACTACCTGCAACCATAAATGTATCTTCTTCCATTGCATCTATCCTCTTGCCCACCTTGCGCATGAACGAAAGGTACAACCTTGATGTAGGGCCAAGATGGGCTTCCATCCTTTGTATAGCAAGCATCATGCTTTTTTTGAAGCCAGAAAGTGTGCATTGTTTTTGTGTATCAGCATACCTCATATACAAGCTTATCTAGTTTAGGAACAAAAACAGTACAGACAGATTATCTAGTTTAGATACTAAGGAATAAATAATTTATATACAAGCTGATGCTCTAGTACCGCTGGACATTGAAATTAATCAGTGGTCAACAACTACTTAGTTAAATACACAAACACAACTGAAGTTTATATTGGACGCGTTGTAGATCTAAATAAATGATCGATTCAAACATGGGATGCTTCTGCAAATATACAAGCCAGTGGTTGGATGTGATAATAAAAGCTTTAATTTTGTGCACAAGCCACTGGTTGTAACCACTTTTCTATTACCAGATCGTGGGCAACCTTTCTGACTACCAAATGCATGTACGTTTCAGATTATATACCAAGTCAAAACATTGTCAGAATCCTTGGTGACTACAAGATGCATGTGTATTTCAGATTAATGATGCCACTACTCTGTTCAAATCATCAAGACTGAGTTTTTCTTACCCCTGTATGATATTGCAGCCTCTCATTCATCTAAAGAAGCACAAGTACTGAAACTGCATCTACGTACTGAAACTGAAACTGCATCTACGTACTGAAACTGAAACTGCATCTATCGTACTTGACTGAGATGTATACGCATCAAGAAAGCTTGTACCTTCCCAAACAAGAGGACGCCCTCCATGCTGCTGTCGCTGCCCCGTGCTACTGCCTCCATTCAACTGGTTGGCTCGTGCACCATCAGCTTCGTTGCCGCAGCCGCCGAGCGCCATGCCCTTGTCTTGGAGCAGCGAATGGCACGAACTGGATGGGGTGGAGGCGAGGAGATGTGGAGGAAGGCGGGAGGCTAGTGAGCGCGTTGGCCGGACGCCGGAGAAGCTACGCCGGCGAGGATGTGTTCTGTGCGCAGCGGCGGCGCCGCCCACAGGAGGAGTGAGAGGAAAAACAACGATTCTAGGGTTAGGACATTTGCGTTCGTGCTTTTATATGAGCAGAAACATAACATGAAGGCCCTAGAAGCTAGGCCGGGCAAATAAATTCAAACTGGGCGAAATAATTCGGCCGAAAGGCCCATATGCCGGGCCCAGGCGAGATGGCCGAAATTCGGCCAAAATTTAGTTTTTTCGGCCGAAAATCAAAACGCTGCTCTCACTTACATCCATACCCCAGATGTCATATCCCTCCTCTCTCCCCAATCGCCTCCTCTCTCTCTCTCTCTCTCCTGAAATCAAAATCAAGTGAGGTGCCTCGACGCAGGTGGTCTCCACCAGCACCGTCTTGAGCGTCGCGGTGGCGGAGCTGACAGCCGAGCGAGTGCACCGCGAAGACGAGATTTCAGTCGCGCCCTTGCTGGCGCCACATGTCCCGTAGCGCATCTGCCTCCATCTCAAGTTTGAACTAGGCCGCCTTGAGCAGTACGTGGTGCATGTAGCCTCCGCAGTTACCGCCCGATATGCTTCCCTGGCTCTGCACGTGCGTGGTCTAGTCGCCATGGACGGAGTGTGTGGCCGCCATGGACGAGCTGGACTGCTTGCTCATGTGCTCGTGTGTTGTTGCTGTTGCTTGCTCGAGTTGGGGAGGGGCTAGCTGCACGTAGCCAGCGTGATAGTGGAAAGCAGCGGAGCAGTGAGCGGATGGCGCGGACGATGTGAGCGGCCATGTCTCGCTGCCATAGGTGTCGATAAAGGCGAGGCGCTTCCACGCCTACCGCACGCACAACAGTACAACACACACTCCAGCCCGCACGACACGGACATGGCCGCCTCGCCGCGGCGTGCTGACGCTTCGCCTCCGCGGGCCAGCCGACGGCAAAGGGCCTCATGCCAACACGACCCGTACGGGGCGGCGAGCCGGCGACTCGCTGCCACAAGCAGCTCAAATTGAGGCGGCTCCCATAGTGGCATGGCACGATGGTCGACGGGACGGCGTGCGGAGGCACCTGTATGGGCATGGAGCCATGAAAAGAGAGTTTGGACAAGAAAAGATGAAATTTGACATGTGGACCCGTACAATTAGTGAGACTAGAGTGTGATCCCGGCAGGGATAATTCTTTTTCCAACACGCCAAATTGGTCTAAACAGGGGTCAGGGTTGGGATTGACCGGAATCGATGAATACAGGGTACAAACTTCAGGGATTTAAAGGTGAGGGTTCATTTCAGACGAGCTCTACAACATCGAGGTTTAAATCAGACTTCATTCGTTCGCAATTACCTGGGTATCCAGTCATGCCCTGTTCCCGAGCTGCGGTCATACGCGATACTTCGTTTTGACGGGGCATACGCGATACTTCGTGCGAACTACTATTTGGTACTCCCTCCGTCCCATAATAAGTGTCTCAACTTTGTACTAACTTTAGTACAAAGTTGTACTAGAGTTAAGACACTTATTTTGGGACGGAGGGGGTAGTACGTACTGCACGTATTACTACCCATTATAGTCCCACATCGCAAATTTGAGTCGCTCAAACCTCGCTTAAAATTAGAGGGCGTGCGTTTCTCGTTGCCGGGCCTGGTAGTACGGGCCTGTCACCCTATGCTTTGGGGGGTAGGAGTTGACAGCGGTGGCGTTTATTATAAGGGGGGGCCTGCAGGCCTCGTTTATTTATTCACACGGTTCTTTCATATGGTTCATCTGTGGCCGCGGAACCTCACGGCCATCATGCCGGAGGTGGGGGTGGTGGCCCTGGGGCCCTTTAGGCGGGTAACCCCGGGCTGCAACCAACCACAAAATCCTGTCAATAGCGCCCCTATGTCAGCTCCTCATGTTTTTAACGTGCCTTAGGGTTTTGCTGGGACCTCCTATTTTCCACTGTGCAGTTTCTTCAGTTTCAATTGGAATTGTACTTCCTTAAAATAAAAATTATTTTTGGAATTGTACTTTTTTTTTGCCGGGATTGGAATTGTACTTTTGCATTAATTGATGGATATGTCTATTTTTCTAGGTCTAGAATATGTAATTATTAAAATGGACTGGGCATTAAATTGTTTTTCGTTCTCATAGCTATGAAACGGTAAGAAAGATAGAATACAAGCCTGGCGAACTAGACAACAGCCTACACTCCCTCCACTCTCGCGCCCTTTTGGGCCAGCCATGTGCGGGACCGGATACCCTTGTTTTTCTACTAAAAATTATAAAAAAACTAAAAAAATGATTTTGAAAAAGTGTTCAACAAACCATAAAATGATTCAAAAAGGTTTTCGTGATATCAAAAAATGTTTGAATATTCAAAAAAAAGTTCACAATTTTGAAAAAAAATGTTCATGTTTTTAAAAAAAATATACATGTATTCAAAAAATGCCATGAATTTTAAGAAATGTTCGAATATTCAAAAATTATTCATGAATTTTTAAAAACATTCACAAAATTAAAAAAAAATGTGAATTACAAAAACAGTTATCAATTCAAAAAAGTTTGGTTATTAATGTAATGACATGTAGATTAGAGAGAGCGGGGGATTTTTTTTCTTGAATGCCCATTGCGTCCATGCATCATAAACTTGGGGTAAATTTAAAACTTTATTTTGAAATTAGTGGATTTTTTTGGGAATGTGCATTGCATTCATGCATCCAAAATCTAGAGTAAATTTTAAACTTCCATATGATTTAGATAAACTTAGTTAAAGTCAAATTCTAGTATAAAATTTGACATGACGTTTGCTCATTTTTTGTATTTGGATCACAATTCAAATACGGTATAAATTAAGTTCTTAAGTGCAAAAGTGCACTTCATTTATGAAATGGAAATGCATTTAAATGATGGAGATAGGAAAATAAGAATACAAACTTAGTTATAAGATTTGGACAATACAAAATGAAATATGAAATGAATAAAATAAAGTTTGTGGATAAAGAATATAAATACAAATGATCATCAAAATCATACAATGTATATAAAGCAATAAGCTTTATTAATAATAATACTAGTTACACACATCTCCAGAATTTTCATGGAGGAATAATAGAAGTAATAAAAAAAGAAAAAGGAAAAGATCCAAGGTAAACTACACCATGTCTTCTCTAGGTCTTCTTCTTCTTCAATTCTTCTTCTCCTTCATCATCATCATCATCATCATCATAATCATGATCTGCAAAACAAGCAAACAAACAAACAAACAAAGGAAAATTTTAGTTATGTTAAACTGTAGCATTCCTGTAGGGGATGTTCGTCGCGACTAAGACCTGAGCAAAGGTATGATTTGGTCAGAAGCATGGAGGCTTCATGGGTCACCTTACTTTCCAGGTCACAGTAGGGCGATAAGAAGGGCCCAAAGCCCAGAATGAGACCCGGGAGGAGGCCGACTCATGGAGGAACCATTGTGGGCCGACTCACGAAGAAGGCCGAGGAAGGAAATTGTCCTAACATAGAGGACATATTTAATGAGAGTTGGAACATGATACGAGTTAAGAGTACTAGATCTTCTGTTATATATAGAGGAGCCCCTTGGAACAAAAGACTAACTTGCAATCTCTCGAAAGCTAGGTTAGCAAATCTGTATCCTTGTAATCAAGATCATCGCCAATATCAATTAAGCAGAAGTAGGCCTTTAACTCTACCGTGAGGGGGCCGAATCTGGGTAAATTTGTGTCCTTCGTTCCCTATCATCCTCATTTAGGCAACCACCTAGTTGCGATGGCCTCAAGACTGGTCCTTCCACGAGGCAATCTGCTGTGTCAAAACCACGGCAGTTGGCACCCTCCATGGGGCCACCGCACGATGGTGTTGAGTTCTTGGAGGGATCTCTCCCTAGGATCGACAGATACGCAATCTGCTGGATTATGAAGAGTCGTCATGGCAAGCTCTACATCGACGACTCGGGCTGGGGGTGCCGAGGCCGACTCGATCAAGTACGGGTACCGGGTCCCCTTCAGCAAGATCCACGTCTTTATCTACACATCGGTGAGTCTGGGCCTGAACCGAACATCATCTCCGACCCCATCGAGTCAGTTCGCCGCACCAGACCCGGTCAGGAAACACCCGACCGGATCCACACTTTCATAGGCTTCACTCATGGTGCGTCTAGCGGCGACACGCTGGTCAACTCGGATGGTGAGTCTTCGATTGGGCTAACGAGTCAATTCTTCCGCTTTTTGACGATAGGCTGGGAGAGTATTCTGATGAGGAGATCGATCCAGAGGTTTGCGAGCCATCCCGCCGCGCGGCTGTCTACATGGCAGGGAATCAGAACCCGACCAGGACTGCGCTGGGTCAAAACCCCATGGCGGCTCAAGCAAAACGCCAACTCAGGTGCTGGCGGAGCTGAAGACTACTCTGGGCACGCTCATGTTGGATCTAGTAACCCCAAAGAACGTGGTCGAGGGCAACATAGAGGTTACAAAGCTTCACGAACAGATGGCCAAGATACACGAGGACATTAACAGAGAGAATGTATGCATGGCAGAGACGCATGCCCACATCCCGAGAGAAAGCAAGCTCCTGGAAGCAGAAGCGCTTCATATCAGTTTATGTCAAAACAAGAATTATGCGGTACACCTGAAGAGACATCAAAGCAGCCTGCCAGCGAGTTTTGATCCTACACGGTTGTTTGATACCCCGTGAGATGTGCATGTTACAAGGGCAGACACTGGCACAACAGGTGCATCAACAGTCATACCCAAATTGACTCAGAATATACCTCCTAACACAACTCAGTTGTAGCCGCCGGCTCAGCAAAACCAGTTGGCCCAGCAACCATTCCTGGCTCAGCAGCACCAGCCACAGCCAGCTCAGTAGCAGTCACTCGTCCAGTACCAGCCTCATCGTTTCCAAACACCGACTGGTCATTCTTCCAACCCGGTGGATAACGTGCCGTCGGCAACTCATAATCTCACTGCAAATTCCGATTATCAGAAATATCCCGATAGAAATCGAGGCCAGGAACGCTAAGATGTTAAAGATTGCGGTCATGAGCAGGCGAATTACTCTCATAGCCAGCACCGGCTTCATTCCACCACTCATCCGAGCCGCACCAGGAGCCGACACGCCGAGTCACCAGTAGTGCACATCGGCAGAAGGAGCAACAACCGTCCCTGAATCAGCTAAAGCTAGTGATGTCAGATGCAAATGTTGTTGGAAATATGCCCTAGAGGCAATAATAAAATGGTTATTATTATATTTCCTTGTTCACGATAATTGTCTATTGTACATGCTATAATTGTATTATCCGGAAATCGTAATACATGTGTGAATACATAGACCACAACATGTCCCTAGTGAGCCTCTAGTTAACTAGCTCGTTGATCAATAGATGGTCACGGTTTCCTGACCATGGACATTGGATGTCATTGATAACGGGATCACATCATTAGGAGAATGATGTGATGGACAAGACCCAATCCTTAGCATAGCACAAGATCGTGTAGTTCGTCTGCTAAAGTTTTCTAATGTCAAGTATCATTTCCTTAGACCATGAGATTGTGCAACTCCCGGATACTGTAGGAATGCTTTGGGTGTGCCAAAAGTCACAACGTAACTAGGTGGCTATTAAGGCACACTGCGGGTATCCCCGAAAGTGTCAGTTGGGTTGGCACGAATCGAGACTGGGATCTGTCACTCCGTATGATGGAGAGGTATCTCAGGGCCCACTCGGTAATGCATCATCATAATGAGCTCAATGTGGCTAAAGAGTTAGCCACAGGATCATGCGTTACGGAACGTGTAAAGAGACTTGCCTGTAACGAGATTGAATGAGGTATGGGGATACCAACGATCGAATCTCGGGCAAGTAACATACCGATGGACAAAGGGAATTGTATACGGGATTGATTGAATCCCCGACATCGTGGTTCATCCGATGAGATCATCGTGTAACATGTGGGAGCCAATATGGGTATCCAGATCCCGCTATTGGTTATTGGCCGGAGAGGTATCTCGGTCATGTCTGCATGGTTCCCGAGCCCGTAGGGTCTACACACTTAAGGTTCGTGACGCTAGAGTTGTTATGGAAATAGTATGTGGTTACCGAAGGTTGTTCAGAGTCCCAGATGAGATCACAGACATGACGAGGAACTCTGGAATGTTCCGGAGGCGAAGATCGATATATTGGACGAAAGGTATTGGAGTCCGGAATTGTTCTAGGCGTACCGGGTGACGACCAGCCTGTCCGAAAGAGGTTTTGGAGGCCCTGGCAAGCATTGAGGGGCCTTATGAGCCAAGGCGAGGGGGCACACCAGCCCACTAAGGGGTTGTGCGCCCCTCCCACCCCATCTCACGTAACGTGGAGAGGTGGGGCGCCTCCCCTAGGGCAGCCGGCCCTCCCGGCTTGGGGGTAAGTTTCCTAGGGATGGGGGCGCCCAAACCCATCTAGAGTTTCCCCTGTGGCTGCCGCCCCTCCCCTAGGGAAACCCTAGGGAGCCTCCTCCTTCCCCCTTCCCCCTATATATAGTGAGGGAGAGAGAGGGCAGCCGCACCTCTTGCCTGGCGCATCCCTCCCCCCTCCCAACTCATCCTCTTCCTCCGCGGTGCTTGGCGAAGCCCTGCCGAAGAACTGCAAGCTCCACCACCACGCCATCGTGCTGCCGGAGCTCTTCCCCAACTCCCCCCCCTTGCTGGATCAAGAAGGAGGATACGTCCCCGGGCTGTACGTGTGTTGAACGCGGAGGCGCTGTTGTTTGGCGCTTAGATCGGAATCGACCGCGATCTAATCGCTGCGTGTACGACTCCACCAACCGAGTTTTTGTAACGCTTCCGCATCGCGATCTTCAAGGATATGAAGATGCACTCCCCTCTCTCGTTGCTAGTTTCTCCATAGATCGATCTTGGTGATGCGTAGAATTATTTTGATTTCTGCATCGATCCCCAACAGTGGCATCATGAGCTAGGTCTATGGGTAGTTTCTATGCACGAGTAGAACACAAGTTGTTGTGGGCATCGATTTTGTCAATTTACTTGCCGTTACTAGTCTTATCTTGATTCGGCGGCATCCTGGGATGAAGCAGCCCGGACCGACCTTACACTTACGCTTACGTGAGACAGGTTCCACGGACTAACATGCACTAGTTGCATAAGGTGGCTAGTGGGTGTCCTTCTCTCCCACTTTAGTCGGATCGGATTCAATGAAAAGGGTCCTTATGAAGGGTAAATACTAATTGGCATATCACGTTGTGGTTTTGTCATAGGTAAGAAACATTCTTGCTAGAAACCTATAGCAGCCACGTAAAAACTTGCAACAACAATTAGAGGACGTCTAACTTGTTCTTGCAGCATATGTCGTGTGATGTGATATGGACAAAAGGGTGTGATGAATGATATATGTGATGTATGAGATTGATCATGTTCTTGTAATAGGAATCACGACCTGCATGTCGATGAGTATGACAACCGGCAGGAGCCATAGGAGCTGTCTTAATTTATTGTATGAGTTGTGTGTCAATGAAAAATGCCATGTAATTACTTTACTTTATTGCTAACCATTAGCCATAGTAGTAGAAGTAACAGCTGGCGAGACAACTTCATGAAGACACAATGATGGAGATCATGGTGTAAGGCCGGTGACGATGATGGTCATGGCGCCCCGAAGATGAAGATCAAAAGGAGCAAAATGATATTGGCCATATCATGTCACTATCAGATTGCATGTGATGTTTATCATGTTTTACATCTTATTTGCTTAGAACGACGGTAGCTTAAATAAGATGATCTCTCACTAAAATTTCAAGAATTGTGTTCCCCCTAAATATGCACTGTTGCTAAGGTTCGTTGTTCCGAAGAACCACGTGATGATCGGGTGTCATAGGCTCTAATGTTCGCATACAACGGGTGTAAGCCAGATTTACACACGCAATACACTTTGGTTGACTTGACGAGCCTAGCATGTACAGACATGGCCTCGGAGCACGGAAGACCGAAAGTTCAAACATGAGTCGTATAGAAGATACGATCAACATACAGATGTTCATCATTGATGACTAGTCCGTCTCACGTGATGATCGGACACGGCCTAGTCGATTCGGATCATGTATCACTTACATGACTAGAGGGATGTCTATCTGAGTGGGAGTTCATTAAATAATTTGATTAGATGAACTTAATTATCATGAACATAGTCTAAATATCTTTACAATATGTCTTGTGGATCAAATAGCCCACGCTATTGTTTCCCTCAACTTCAACGGATTCCTAGAGAAAACCAAGCTGAAAGGCGATAGTAGCAACTATACAGACTGGGTCCGTAACTTGAGGATCATCCTCATAGCTGCCAAGAAAGCATATGTCCTTCAAGCACCGCTAGGTGATGCACCCATTTTGCCAGCAAATCAAGACGTTATGAATGCGTGGCAGTCGCGTAGTGATGATTACTCACTGGTTCACTGCGGCATGCTTTATAGCTGAGAATTGGGGCTCCAAAAGCGTTTTGAGCAACACGGAGCATATGAGATGTTCCAAGAGCTGAAAATGGTTTTCCAAGCTCATGCCCGGGTCGAGAGATATGAAGTCTCCAACAAGTTCTATAGTTGTAAGATGGAGGAAAACAGTTCTATCAGCGAGCATATACTCAAAATGTCTGGTTTGCACAACCGCCTGTCTCAGCTGGGAGTTAACCTCCCAAATGACTCGGTCATCGACAGAATCCTCCAGTCGCTCCCACCTAGCTACAAGAGCTTTGTGATGAACTACAATATGCAAGGGATGGAGAAGTCCATTCCCGAGTTATATTCAATGCTGAAATCAGCGGAGGTGGAGATAAAAAAGGAACATCAAGGTTGATGGTTAGTAAGACCACTAAGTTCAAGAAAGGCAAGGGTAAAAAGAACTTCAAGAAGGACGGCAAGGGAGTTGCCGCGCCCGATAAGCCAGTTGCCGGGAAGGAGCCAAAGAATGGACCCAAGCTTGAGACTGAGTGCTTTTATTGCAAGGGAACATGTCACTGGAAGCGGAATTGCCCCAAGTACTCAGCGGATAAGAAGGCCGGCAATATCAAAGGTATATGTGATATACATGTTAGTGATGTGTACCTTACCAGCGCTCGTAGTAGCTCCTGGGTATTTGATACGGGTGTAGTTGCTCACATTTGTAACTCTAAGCAGGAGCCGCGGAATAAGCGGAGACTGGCGAAGGACGAGGTGACGATGCACGTCGGGAATGGTTCAAAGGTCGATGTGATCGCCGTCGGCACGCTACCTCTACATCTACCTCTGGGGTTACTTTTAAACCTCAATAATTGTTATTTAGTACCAGCTTTGAGCATGAACATTGTATCTAGATCTCGTTTAATGGGAGATGGCTACTCATTTAAAATCTGAGAATAATGGTTGTTCTATTTATATTAGAGATATTTTTTATGGTCATGCCCCGCTGGTCAATGGTTTATTTTTATTGAATCTCGAACGTGATGTTACACATATTCATCGTGTGAATATCAAAAGATGTAAGGTTCATAATGATAGTGCCACATACTTGTGGCACTGCCGCCTTGGTCATATTTGTGTCAAACACATGAAGAAACTCCATGCAGATGGACTTTTGGAGTCTCTTGATTATGATTCATTTGACACGTGTGAACCATGCCTTATGGGCAAGATGACCAAAACTCCATTCTCCGGAACAATGGAGCGAGCAACCAACTTGTTGGAAATCATACATACTGATGTGTGCAGTCCGATGAGCATTGAGGCTCGCGGTGGCTATCATTATGTTCTCACCCTCGCGATGGTTATGTCTACCTAATGAAACACAAGTCTGAGACCATTGAAAAGTTCAAGGAATTTTAGAATGAGGTAGAGAATCAACGTGACAGGAAAATAAAGTTCTTACGATCAGATCGTGGAGGAGAATATTTGAGTCACGAGTTTGGTACGCACCTAAGGAAATATGGAATTGTTTCACAACTAACGCCGCCTGGAACACCTCAGCGTAATGGTGTGTCCGAACGTCTTAAACGTACTCTGTTGGACATGGTGCGATCTGTGATGCCTCTTACCGATTTACCGGTATCATTTTGGGGTTATGCTTTAGAGACTGCCACATTCACTTTAAATAGGGCACCGTCTAAATCCGTTGAGACGACACCGTATGAATTATGGTTTGGGAAGAAACCTAAGTTGTCGTTTCTTGAAGTTTGGGAATGCGATGCTTATGTCAAGAAACTTCAACCTGAAAAACTCAAACCCAAATCGGAAAAATGCATCTTCATAGGATACCCTAAGGAAACTATTGGGTATACCTTCTACCTCAGATCCGAAGGCAAGGTCTTTGTTGCCAAGAATGGATCCTTTCTGGAAAAAGTGTTTCTCTCGAAAGAAGTAAGTGGGAGGAAAGTAGAACTTGATGAGGTGATTGTAACCCCTCTTGAACCAGAATGTAGCACAACACAGGAAGATGTTTCTGTGGTGCCTGCACCGACTAGAGAGGAAGTTAATGATAATGATCATGAAACTTCGGATCAAGTTGCTACTGAACTTGGTAGGTCCACGAGGACACTTTCCGCACCAGAGTGGTACGGCGACCCTATCTTGGAAATCATGCTGATAGACAACGGTGAACCTTCGAACTATGAAGAAGCGATGGCGGGCCCGGATTCCAACAGATGGCTTGAAGCCATGAAATCCGAGATAGGATCCTTGTATGATAACAAAGTATGGACTTTGGTGGACTTGCCCGATGATCGGCATGCCATAGAAAACAAGTGGATCTTTAAGAAGAAGAATGACGTGGATGGAAATGTGACAATCTATAAGGCTCGGCTTGTCGCTAAGGGTTATCGACAAGTTCAAGGAATTGACTACGATGAGACTTTCTCTCCCGTAGCGATGCTGAAGTCCGTCCGAATCATGTTAGCAATTTCCGCATTCTATGATTATGAGATCTGGCAAATGGATGTCAAAACAGCATTCCTTAACGGTTTCCTTAAGGAAGAATTGTATATGGTGCCTCCGGAAGGTTTTGACGATCCTAAGAATGCTGACAAGGTATGCAAGCTCCAGTGCTCCATCTATGGGCTGGTGCAAGCATCTCGGAGTTGGAACATTCGTTTTGATGAAGTGATCAAAGCGTTTGGGTTCATACAGACTTATGGAGAAGCCTGTATTTACAAGAAAGTAAGTGAGAGCTTTGTAGCACTTCTCATATTATATGTGGATGACATATTGTTGATGGGAAACGATATAGAACTTTTGGAAAGCATAAAGGCCTACTTGAATAAGTGTTTTTCAATGAAGGACCTTGGAGAAGCTACTTACATATTAGGCATCAAGATCTATAGAGATAGATCGAGACGCCTCATTGGTCTTTCACAAAGCACATACCTTGACAAGATATTGCAGAAGTTCAATATGGATCAGTCCAAGAAAGGGTTCTTTCCTGTATTGCAAGGTGTGAGATTGAGCGCAGCTCAATGCCTAACCTCGGCAGAAGATAGAGAAAAGATGAGTGTCATCCCCTATGCCTCAGCCATAGGTTCTATTATGTATGCCATGCTGTGTACCAGACCTGATGTGAACATTGCCATAAGTTTGGTGGGGAGGTACCAAAGTGATCCCGGAATGGAACACTGGATAGCAGTCAAGAACATCCTGAAGTACCTGAAAAGGACTAAGGATATGTTTCTCGTTTATGGAGGTGACGAAGAACTCGTCGTAATGGGTTAAATCGACGCTAGCTTCGACATAGATCCGGATGACTCCAAGTGACGGCATCCAGCTTTGAATGGTGGGGCAGCCAGCTGGTGCACTTGTAAGCAAAGCGTCATGGCGGCATCTACATGTGAAGCGGAGTACATAGCTTCTTCCGAAGCAGCATAGGAAGGAGTCTGGATGAAGGAGTTCATCACCGACCTAGGAGTTATTCCAAGCGCATCAGGCCCAATGACTCTCTTCAGTGATAACACTTGAGCTATTGCCATTGTCAATGAGCCCAAGTTTCACAAGAAGACGTTTCAACTCCATTCATGGTTATATTCAAGATGGATACATAGATATTTGTAAAGTACATACAAATCTAAATGTTGCAGATCCGTTGACTAAACCACTTCCACGAGCAAAACATGATCAATACCAGAACTCTATGGGTGTTCGATTCATCATAATGTAACTAGATTATTGACTCTAGTGCAAGTGGGAGACTGCTGGAAATAAGCCCTAGAGGCAATAATAAAATGGTTATTATTATATTTCCTTGTTCATGATAATTGTCTATTGTTCATGCTATAATTGTATTATCCGGAAGTCGTAATATATGTGTGAATACATAGACCACAACATGTCCCTAGTGAGCCTCTAGTTAACTAGCTCGTTGATCAATAGATGGTCACGGTTTCCTGACCATGGACATTGGATGTCGTTGATAATGGGATCACATCATTAGGAGAATGATGTGATGCACAAGACCCAATCCTAAGCATAGCACAAGATCGTGTAGTTCGTCTGCTAAAGCTTTTCTAATGTCAAGTATCATTTCCTTAGACCATGATATTGGGCAACTCCCGGATACCGTAGGAATGCTTTGGGTGTGCCAAATGTTACAGCGTAACTATGTGGCTATAAAGGCACACTACGGGTATCCACGAAAGTATCTGTTGGGTTGGCACGGATCGAGACTGGGATCTGTCACTCTGTATGACGGAGAGGTATCCTTGGGCCCACTCGGTAATGCATAATCATAATGAACTCAATGTGACTAAAGAGGTAGCCACGGGATCAGGCGTTATGGAACTAAAGAGACTTGCCGGTAACGAGATTGAACGAGGTATGGGGATACGAACGATGAAATCTCGCGCAAGTAACATACCGATGGACAAAGGGAATTGTATACGGGATTGATTGAATCCCCGACATCATGGTTCATACGATGAGATCATCGTGGAACATGTGGGAGCCAATATGGGTATCCAGATCCTGCTATTCGTTATTGGCCAGAGAGGTATCTCTGTCATGTCTGCATGGTTCCCGAACCCGTAGGGTCTACACACTTAAGGTTCGGCGACACTAGAGTTGTTATGGAAATAGTATGTGGTTACCGAAGATTGTTCGGAGTCCCGGATGAGATCCCGGACGTGACGAGGAACTCCGAAATGGTTTGTAGGCGAAGATCGATATATTGGATGAAGGGTATTGGAGTCTGGAATTGTTCTGGGCGTACCGGGTGACGACCAGCGTGTCCAAAAGAGGTTTTGGAGGCCCCGACAAGCATTGGGGGGCCTTATGGGCCGTGGGGAGGGGGCACACCAGCTCACTAAGGGGTTGTGCGCCCCTCTGCTACTTCTCGAGCTTGCGTTGTATTCCCTTGAAGAGGAAAGGGTGATGCAGCACAGTAGCGTAAGTATTTCCCTCAGTTTTTGAGAACCAAGGTATCAATCCAGTAGGAGACCACGCGCAAGTCCCTCGCACCGACACAAACAAATAAGAACTTTGCAGCCAACGTGATAAGCGGTTGTCAATCCCTTTACGGTCACTTACGAAAGTGAGATCTGATAGATAGGATAGTATGATATTTTTAGTATTTTTGGATATAAGAACAGAAAGTAAATAAAGCAAAGTAAAGTAGATGAAGGTTTTAATATGTTGGGAATAGACTCGGGGGCCATATGTTTCACTAGTGGCTTCTCTCATGATAGCAGAATTCTACGGTGGGTGAACAAATTACTGTCGAGCAATTGATAGAAAAGCGCATAGTAATGAGAATATCTAGGCATGATCATTATATATAGGCATCACGTCCGTGACATGTAGACCTAAATGATTCTGCATCTACTACTATTACTCCACACATCAACCGCTATCCAGCATGCATCTAGAGAATTAAGTTCATACGAACAGAGTAATGCTTTAAGAAAGATGACATGATGTAGAGGGATAAACTCAAGCAATATGATATAAACCCCTTCTTTTTACGCTCGATGGCAACAATACAATACGTGCCTTGCTGCCCCTGCTGTCACTGGGAAAGGACACCGCAAGATTGAACCCAAAGCCAAGCACTTCTCCCATTGCAAGAACTATAAATCTAGTAGGCCAAACCAAACCAATAATTCGAAGAGACTTGCAAGGATATTATAATCATACATAAAAGATTTCAGAAAAGAATCAAATATTTCTCGTAGATAATCTTGATCATAAACCCACAATTCATCGAATCTCAACAAACCCACCGCAAAAAGATTACATCAAATTGATCTCCTCGAAGATCAAGAACTTTTTATTGAGTTCCAAAAAGAGAGAAGAAGCTATCTAGCCAATAACTATGGACCCGAAGGTCTATGGTAAACTACTCACAACTCATGGTGAGGCTATGGTGTTGATGTAGAAGCACTCCATGGTAGACCCCCTCCGGCGGAGCTCCGGAACAGGCCCCAAGATGGGATCTAACGGGAACAGAAGGTTGCGGCGGTGGAATTAGGGTTTTCTATGTTCCCTCGATGTTTTCAGGGTACATGGATATGTATATAGGAAGAAGGAGGGCATCGGGGGAGCCAGAGGGGGCCCACGAGGGTGGGGGCGCGCCCAGGGGGAGGCGGCCCGCCCTGGACCCTCGTGGCCGCCTCCTTCGTTCCCTCGCGTGTACTCCAAGTCTTCCGTGAAGATATAGTTATAACTCCCCCGAAGGTTTCATTCCGTTTGGACTCCGTTTGATATCCCTTTTCTACGAAACCCTGAAATAGGCAAAAAAAAACAGCAATCTGCACTAGGCCTTGGGTTAGTAGGTTAGTCCAAAAAATAATATAGAAGTGTATAATAAACCCCATTAAACATCCAAAACAGAATATATAATAGCATGGAACAATAAAAAATTATAGATACATTGGAGACGTATCAAGCATCCCCAAGCTTAATTCCTGCTTGTCCTTGAGTAGGTAAATGATAAAAACAGAATTTTTGATGTGGATTGCTAACCAACATAATTTTCAATGTAATTTCTTTATTGTGGTATGAATGTTCAGATCCGAAAGATTCAAGACAAAAGTCTATATTGACACAAGAATAATAATACTTCAAGCATACTAGCAAAGCAATTATGTCTTCTCAAAATAACATGGCCAAAGAAAGTTATCCCTACAAAATCATATAGTCTGGCTATGCTCCCTCTTCATCACACAAAATATTCATATCATGCACAACCCCGTTTTCAGCCAAGCAATTGTTTTCATACTCAATTTTTTTCAAACCTTTCAACTTTCACGCAATACATGAGCGTGCGCCATGGATATAGAACTATAGGTGGAATAGAGTGGTGGTTGTGGAGAAGACAAAAAGGAGGAAGATAGTCTCACATCGACTAGGCATATCAATGGGCTATGGATATGCCCATCAATAGATATCAATGTGAGTGAGTAGGGATTGCCATGCAACGGATGCACTAGAGCTATAAGTGTATGAAAGCTCATCAAAAGAAACTAAGTGGGTGTGCATCCAACTTGCTTGCTCATGAAGACCTAGGGCATTTGAGGAAGCCCATCGTTGGAATATACAAGCCAATATCTATAATTAAAATTCCCACTAGTATATGAAAGTGACAAAACAAGAGACTCTCTATCATGAAGATCATGGTGCTACTTTGAAGCACAAGTGTGGAAAAGGATAGTAGTATTGTGCCTTCTCTCTTTTCTCTCATTTTTTATGGAGGGGCTTTCTCTCTTTTCTTTTTTTTATTTAGCCCCAATCTATTTTTTTGGGCCATCTCTTTTTTTGGCCTTTCCTCACATGGGACAATGCTCTAGTAATGAAGATCATCACACTTTTATTGACTTACAACTCAAAGATTACATCTCAAAGCTAGAACAAAATATGACTCTACATGAATGCCTCCGGTGATGTACCGGGATGTGCAATGAATCAAGAGTGACATGTATGAGAAATTATGCATGGTGGCCTAGACACAAATACGATGTCAACTACATGATCATACATGGCAATATGACAATATGAAGCGTGTCATATGAACGGAACAATGAAGTTGCATGGCAATATATCTCGGAATGGCTATGGAAATGCCATGATAGGAAGGTATGGTGGCTCTTTTGAGGAAGATATATGGTGGGTGTATGGTACCGGCGAGAGTTGCGCGGTACAAGAGAGGCTAGCAATGGTGGAATGGTGAGAGTGTGTATAATCCATGGACTCAACATTAGTCATAAAGAACTCATATACTTATTGCAAAAATTTACGAGTCATCAAAACAAAGTAATCAACGCATTCTCCTAGGGGAAGGGTTGGGAGGAGTTAACCATCGCGCGATCCCGACCTCCACACAAAGGACGGAACTCAATAAATACCTCATGCTCTAACTTCGTCACATAGCGGTTCACCATATGTGCATGCTACGGGAATAACAAACTTTAACACAAGTATTTCTCAAATTCATAATTACTCCACTAGCATGACTCTAATATCACCATCCTCATATATCAAAACAATCATCAAGTATCAAACTTCTCATCATATTCAATGCACTTTATATTAAAGTTTTTACTATATTCATCTTGGATGCCTATCATATTAGGACTAGTTTCATAACCAAAGCACATTACCATGCTGTCTAAAAGACTCTCAAAAGGATATAAGTGAAGCATGAGAGATAAAGTTTTTATACAAAATAAAACCACCACCGTGCTCTAAAAGATATAAGTGAAGCACTAGAGCAAAACTATCTAGCTCAAAGGATATAAGTGAAGCACATAGAGTATTCTAATAAGTTCTAAACCATATTTATCTCTCTCAAAAGGTGTGTCCAGCAACGATGATTGTGGAAAACTAAAAAGCAAAGACTCAAATCATACATGACGCTCCAAGCAAAACACATATCATGTGGTGAATAAAAATATAGTCCCGAGTATAGTTACCGATAGATGAAGACGAAAGAGGGGATGCCTTAACGGGGCATCCCCAAGCTTAGGCTTTTGGTTTTCCTTGAATTTTACCTTAGGGTGCCTTGGGCATCCTCAAGCTTAGGCTCTTTCCACTCTTTGTTCCATAGTCCATCAAAGCCATACTCAAAACTTGAAAACTTCACAACACAAAACTTAGCCAAAAATCTCATGAGCTCCATTAGTATAAGAAAACAAACCACGACTCAAAGGTACTATAATGAACTCATTATTTGTTTATATTGCTGTTAAACCTACTGTATTACGACTTCTCTATGATTCATATCCTCCAATACTACTCACAGATGCATCAAAATAAGCAAACAACACACGAAAAACAGAATTTGTCAATAACAGAACAGTCTCTAGTAATCTATAAGTTTCGAATACTTTTGTAAGTACAAAAAAATTGAAATAAATTTGTAACGTGGGGAATTTGTCTATAAATCATCTGCAAAAAGAATCAACTAGATATCACTCTCCAGTAAAATCTGGTGACTAATCTTGTGAGCGCTAAAGTTTCTGTTTTTTACAGCATGATCATATAAACTTCACACAAGTCTTCCCAAAGGTTCTACTTGGCACACACACTAACTAAAACACAAAACCACATCTAAACAGAAGCTAGATGCAATATTTATTCCTAAACAGAAGAAAAAACAAAGAAAATAAAATTGGGTTGCCTCCCAACAAGCGCTATCGTTTAACGCCCCTAGTTAGGCACGATACAAGAATAGATCTAGGTATTGCCATCTTTGGTAGGCAATCCATAAGTGGCTCTCATAATAGATTCATAAGGTAATTTGATTTTCTTTCTAGGAAAGTGTTCCATGCCTTTCCTTAACGGAAATTGGAATCTAATATTTCCTTCCTTCATATCAATAATTGCACCAATCGTTCTAAGGAAAGGTCTACCGAGAATAATAGGACATGAAGAATTGCAATCTATATCAAGAACAATGAAATATACGGGCACATAATTCCTATTGGAAACAATAAGAACATCATTAATCCTTCCCATTGGTTTCTTAATGGTAGAATCCACAAGATGCAAATTTAAAGAACAGTCATCAAGCTCATGGAAACCTAACAAATCACACAATGTTTTTTGGATAGTAGAAACACTTGCACCCAAATCACATAAAGCAAATCATTCATGATATTTAATTTTAATTTTGATAGTAGGTTCCCACTCATCATAAAGCTTTCTAGGGATAGAAACTTCTAATTCAAGTTTTTCTTCATAAGATTGCATCAAAGCATCAACCATGTGTTTGGTAAAAGCCTTGTTTTGACTATAAGCATGCGGAGAATTTAGTACGGATTGCAACAAGGAAATACAATCTATCAAAGAGCAATTATCATAATTGAATCCCTTGAAATCCAAAATATTGGGTTCATCACTATGCAAAGCCACTTTTAACAATTTTAGCATCAAGATTTAAAATCTCCGAATCATTGGGACGCCTTTTAACTAAAGTAGACTCATCTCCAGTCCCATCTTTATGAAGATTCATACTAGAAAACAAAGGTCTAATAGGAGACATACCAATAACTTTCAGATCTTCATCCTTATTTTCATGATAACTAGAAGAACACGCTTTCATAAAGCGCTCTTTTTAGCACGCATCCTAGCGGTTCTTTCTTTGCATTCATCAATGGAAATTCTCATGGATTTGAGAGACTCATTGATATGATGCTTGGGTGGTATAGATCTAAGTTTCAAAGAATCAACATCAAGAGTAATTCTATCCACGCTTCTAGCCAACTCATCAATCTTAAGCAATTTTTCTTCAAGCAAAACATTGAAATTCTTTTGCGAAATCATAAACTCCTTAACACTAGTTTCAAATTCAGAGGGCACCTTACCAAAATTTCCATAAGAGTTATTGTAGGAATTACCATAATTATTAGAGGAATTACTAGGAAAAGGCCTAGGATTATAGTTTCCTCTATTAGCATTGTTACCAAAATTATTCCTACCAACAAAATTCTCAGGCAAATATTCATTATTATTTTCAATCAACATGGATAAATGCATATCATTAGGATCAGAAGAAGCACTCTTAGTAGCAAATAATTTCATAAGGTCATTCATCTTTCCACTTAAAACACTAATCTCCTCAATAGCATGCACTTTTTTACTAGTAGATCTTTCGGTGTGCCATTGAGAGTAGTTAACCATAATATTATCTAGGAGTTTGGTAGCTTCTCCTAAGGTAGTTTCCATGAAAGTGCCTCCTGCGGCCGAATCTAAAAGATTTCTAGAAGCAAAATTCAAACCAGCATAAAAGTTTTGTATAATCATCTATAAGTTCAAACCATGTGTAGGACAATTACGTATCATTAATTTCATTCTCTCCCAAGCTTGTGCAACATGCTCATGATCTAGTTGCTCAAAATTCATAATATCGCTTCTAAGAGAGATAATATTAACAGGAGGGAAATACTTAGAGATAAATGCATCTTTGCACTTATTCCATGAATCAATACTATTTCTATGCAAAGAGGAAAACCAAGTTTTAGCACGATCTCTAAGTGAAAACGAAAATAGCTTCAATTTAACAATATCATTACCCGTATCCCTCTTCTTTTGCATATCACACAAATAAACAAAGTTGTTTAGATGAGTAGCGGAATCTTCACTAGGAAGGTCGGAAAATTGATCTTTCATGACAAGATTCAACAGAGCAACATTGATCTCACAAGATTTAGCATCGGTAATAGGAGCAATCAGAGTGCTGATAAAATCATTATTGTTGGTACTGGAAAAGTCACACAATTTGGTATTATTCTGAGCCATAGTGACAAGCAAGCAATCCAACACACAAGCAAACAAGAAGCAAGCGAACGGTAAACACACGGCAAAAAGAAGGACGAATAAAAAGGCAAGGGTGAAGTGGGGGAGAGGAAAACGAGAGGCAAATAAATGTAATGCGAAGGATAAGGGTTTGCGATAAGTACTTGGTATATGACTTTTGCGTAAGTCTCCCCGGCAACGGCGCCAGAAATTCTTCTTTCTACTTCTCAAGCTTGCGTTGTATTTCGTCGAAGAGGAAAGGGTGATGCAGCACAGTAGCATAAGTGTTTCCCTCAGTTTTTGAGAACCAAGGTATCAATCCAGTAGGAGACCACGCGCAAGTGCCTCGCACCTGCACAAACAAATAAGAACTTTGCAGCCAACGCGATAAGGGGTTGTCAATCCATTTACGGTCGCTTACGAAAGTGAGATCTGATAGATAGGATAGTATGATATTTTTGGTATTTCTGGATATAAGAACAGAAAGTAAATAAAGCAAAGTAAAGTAGATGAAGGTTTTAATATGTTGAGAATAGACCCAGGGGACATAGGTTTCACTAGTGGCTTCTCTCATGATAGAAGAATTCTACGATGGGTGAACAAATTACTGTCGAGCAATTGATAGAAAAGCGCATAGTTATGAGAATATCTAGGCATGATCATTATATATAGGCATCACGTCCGTGACAAGTAGACCGAAATGATTCTGCATGTACTACTATTACTCCACACATCAACCGCTATCCAGCATGCATCTAGTGTATTGAGTTCATAAGAACAACGTAATGCTTTAAGCAAGATGACATGATGTAGAGGGATAAACTCAAGCAATATGATATAAACCCCATCTTTTTATCCTCGATGGCAACAATACAATACGTGCCTTGCTGCCCCTGCTGTCACTGGGAAAGGACATCGCAAGATTAAACCCAAAGCCAAGCACTTCTCCCATTGCAAGAACTATAGATCTAGTAGGCCAAACCAAACCAATAATTCGAAGAGACTTGCAAGGATATTATAATCATACATCAAAGATTTCAGAAAAGAATCAAATATTTATCATAGATAATCTTGATCATAAACCCAAAATTCATTGGTTCTCAACAAACACACCGCAAAAAGATTACATCGAATAGATCTCCTCGAAGATCGAGCATAACTTTGTATTGAGATCCAAAATGAGAGAAGAAGCCATCTAGCTAATAACTATGGACCCGAAGGTCTATGGTAAACTACTCACAACTCATGGTGAGGCTATGGTGTTGATGTAGAAGCACTCCGTGGTAGATCCCCCCTCCGGCGGAGCTCCGGAATAGGCCCCAAGATGGGATCTCACGGGAACAGAAGGGGCGGCGGTGGAATTATGGTTTTCTCTATTGTCTCGATGTTTTCTGGGTACATGGATATATATAGGAGGAAGGAGGGCATCGGGGAGCCAGAGGGGGCCCACAAGGGTGGGGGGCGCGCCCAGGGGGAGGGGGCGCGCCCTGGACCCTCGTGGCCGCTTCCTTTGTTCCCTCGCGTGTACTCCAAGTCTTCCATGAAGACATGGTTCCAAAAATAACTCTCCCAAAGGTTTCATTCCGTTTGGACTCCGTTTGATATTCCTTTTCTACGAAACCCTGAAATAGGCAAAAAAACAGCAATCTGCACTGGGCCTTGGGTTAGTAGGTTAGTCCCAAAAATAATATAAAAGTGTATAATAAATCCGATTAAACATCCAAAACATAATATATAATAGCATGGAACAATAAAAAATTATAGATACGTTGGAGCCGTATCACCCTCCCACCCCATCTCACGTAACGTGGAGAGGTGGGGGCGCCTCCCTAGGGCAGCCGGCCCTCCCGGCTTGGGGGGCAAGTTTCCTAGGGGTGGGGGCGCCCAAACCCATCTACGGTTTCCCCTGTGGCCGCCGCCCCTCCCCTAGGGAAACCATAGGGCGCCTCCTCCTCTCCCTTCCCCCTATATATAGTGAGGGAGAGAGAGGGCAGCCGCACCTCTTGCCTGGCGCATCCCTCCCCCCTCCCAACTCCTCATCTTCCTCCGCAGTGCTTGGTGAAGCCCTACCGGAGAACTGCAAGCCCCACCACCACACCATCGTGCTGCCGGAGCTCTTCCCCAACTTCTCCTCCCCCTTGCTGGATCAAGAAGGAGGATACGTCCCCGGGCTATACGTGTGTTGAACACGGAGGCACCATTGTCCGGCGCTTAGATCGGAATCGACCACGATCTGAATCGATGTATGTACGACTCCACTGATGCGTACATTTTGTATCATGCTTTTATATTGATATTTATTGCACTATGGGATGTTATTACACATTATGTCACAATACTTATGCCTTTTCTATCTTATTTTACAAGGTTTACATGAAGACGGAAAATGCCGACAACTAGAATTCTGGGCTGGAAAAGGAGCAAACATTGGAGACCTATTCTACACAACTCAAAAAGCCCTGAAACTCCACGAAACACTGTTTCAGAAAATATAAAAAATATTTGGCGAAAGAGATACGAAAGGGGGGCCACCCACTGTCCACGAGGCTGGGGAGCGCACCCCCGGCCTCGTGGGCCACCTGGTGACCCCCCCGATGCCCATCTTCTGCTATATGAGGTGTTTTGACCTAGAAAAAAAATCATAAGGAGGCTCTCAGGACAAAACGCCGCCGTCTCGAGGCGGAACCTTGGCGGAACCAATCTAGGGCTCTAGCGGAGCTGTTCTGCCGGGGATACTTCCCTCCGAGAGGGGGAAATCATCACTGCCGTCATCACCAACAACTCTCCCATCTTGGGGAGGGTTATCTTCATCAACATCTTCACTAGCACCATCTCCTCTCAAACCCTAGTTCATCTCTTGTATCCAATCTTTGTATCAAAACCTTAGATTGGTACATGTAGGTTGCTAGTAGTGTTGATTACTCCTTGTAGTTGATGCTAGTTGGTTTATTTGGTGGAAGATCATATGTTCAGATCTATTATGCATATTAATACCCCTCTGATCATGAACATGAATATGTCTTGTGAGTAGTTACGTTTGTTCTTGAGGACATGGGAGAAGTCTTGTTATAAGTAGTCATGTGAATTTGGTATTCATTCGATATTTTGATGAGATGTATGTTATCTTTCCTCTAGTGGTGTCATGTGAACGTCGACTACATGACACTTCACCATTGTTTGGGCCTAGAGGAAGGCATTGGGAAGTAATAAGTAGATGATAGGTTGCTAGAGTGATAGAAGCTTAAATCCTAGTTTTTGCGTTGCTTCGTAAGGGGCTGATTTGGATCCATATGTTTCATGCTATGGTTAGGTTTACCTTAATACTTCTTTTGTAGTTGCAGATGCTTGCAATAGAGGTTAATCATAAGTGGGATGCTTGTCCATGTAAGGGCAGCACCCAAGCACCGGTCCACCCACATACCAAATAATCAAAGTAACGAACACAAATCATATGAACGTGATTAAAACTAGCTTGACGATAATTCCCATGTGTCCTCGGGAGCGCTTTCCTTTATATAAGAGTTTTTCTTGGCTTGTCCTTTGCTACAAAAAGGATTGGGCCATCTATGTACACCTTATTTACTTTTACTATTTATTACTTGTTACCAATTATCTTATCACAAAACTATCTGTTACAGATAATTTCAGTGCTTGCAGAAAATACCTTACTGAAAACTGCCTATCATTTCCTTTTGCTCCTCGTTGGGTTCGACACTCTTACTTATTGGAAGGACTACGATAGATCCCCTACACTTGTGGGTCATCAAGACTCTTTTCTGGCGCCATTGCCAGGGAGTGAAGCGCCTTTGGTAAGGAAAAATTTATATAGTGTGCTGAAATTTACTATCACTTATTACTATGGAACTTAATCCTTTGAGGGGCTTGTTCAGGGTATCTTCACCCCGACCAGTAGAGCAAAGAGTTGCTCCTCAACCTACCAAACCTACTGAAAATGTTTTCTTTGAAATTCCTTCAGGTATGATAGAAATACTGCTAGCTAATCCCTTTACACGAGATGGAACACTGCATCCCGATTTGCACCTAATCTATGTGGATGAAGTTTGTGGATTATTTAAGCTTGCAGGTATGCCCGATGATGTGATTAATAAGAAGGTCTTCCCTTTATATTTTAAGGTAGAGGCATTGACATGGTTTAGGCTACGCAATGATTTTGGATCATGGAACTACAACCGATTGAAGTTGGAATTTCATCAGAAGTTCTACCCTATGCATCAGGTTCATCGTGATCGTAATTATATATATAATTTTGGCCTTGAGAAGGATAAAGTATCACTCAAGCTTAGGGGAGGCTTCAGTCAATGTTATATTCATGCCCCAATCACGAGCTTTCAAGAGAAATGATCATTCAAAATTTTTATGCTCCACTTTCTCTCAATAATCACTCCATGCTCGATACCTCCTGTACCGGTTCTTTTATGATGAAGACTATCGAATTCAAATGGGATTTATTGGAAAGAATTAAGCAACTCTTAAGATTGGGATCTCATCGAAAGAAGGAGTCAGGTATAACACCTAAATTTGATTGTGTTAAATCTATTATGGATACCGATGTTTTCCGTGAATTTAACACTAAATATGGACTTGACTCTGAGATAATAGCTTCTTTCTGTGAATCATTTGCTACTCATGTTGATCCCCCTAAGGAGAAGTGGTTTAAATACCATCCTTCCATTGAGATAAAAGTAGTTGAACCTGTTAAAGTTGAAGAAAATACTATCACTTATAATGTTGATCCTATTGTTCCTACTGCTTATATTGAGAAACCACCTTTCCCTGTTAGGATAAAGGATCATGTTAAAGCTTCAATTGTGGTTCGAAAGAGTAATACTAGAACACCTACACCCTCTGAGCAAATTAAAGTTGAACCTAGTGTTGCTATGGTTAAGGATCTCTTGGTCGATAATATAGATGGGCATGTTATTTACCTCCATGAGGAAGCAGCTAGAATCACCAAACCCGATACTAGGAATAAACATAGACCTGTTGTAGGCATGCCTGTTATTTCTGTTAAAATAGGAGATCATTGCTATCATGGTTTATGTGACGTAGGTGCTCGTGCGAGTGTAATACCCATTTCCTTATACGAAGAAATTATGCACGATATTGCACCTGCTGAGCTAGAAGGTATTGATGTTACTATTAAGCTTGCCAATAGAGACACTATTTCACCAATTGGGATTGTTAGAGATGTCGAAGTCTTGTGTGGGAAAGTTACATACCCTGCTGATTTTCTTGTTCTTGGTTCCCCACAAGATGATTTTTGCCCCATTATTTTTGGTAGACCCTTCTTGAACACTTTTAATGCTAAGATAGACTGCGAAAAGGATATTGTTACTGTTGGATTAGGGGATATGTCTCATGATTTTAACTTTGCTAAATTTCGTAGACAACCCCATGATAAAGAATTGCCTAGTAAGGATGTAATTATTGGTCTTGCTTTTATTGTTGTACCTCCTAGCGATCCCTGAGAACAATATCTGCTAGACCATGAAAATGATATGTATATGAATGAGAGAAGGGAAATAGATGAAATATTCTTTAAACAGGGACCCTTATTGAAACACAACTTGCTTGTTGAAATTCTAGGGGATCCTCCTCCACCCAAGGGTGATCCCGTGTTTGAACTCAAACCATTACCCGATACTTTTAAGTATGTTTATCTTGATGAAAAGAAGATATATCCTGTTATTATTAGTGCTAACATTTCAGAGCAGGAAGAAGAGAAATTATTGTAAACTCTGAAGAAGCACCGTGCTGCTATTGGATATACTCTTGATGATCTAAAGGGCATTAGACCCACTCTATGCCAACACAAGATAAAGTTGGAAAAGGACGCTAAACCGGTTATCCACCACCAACGATGATTAAATCCTAAGATGAAAGAAGTGGTAATGAAGGAAATACTAAAGCTTCTAGAGGCAGGTATAATTTATCCAGTTGCTGATAGCCAGTGGGTAAGTCTTGTCCATTGTGTCCCTAAGAAGGGAGGTATTACTGTTGTTTCTAATGATAAAGATGAATTGATCCGACAATGAATTGTTACATGTTATAGGATGGTAATTGATTTCCGCAAATTAAATAAAGCTACTAAGAAAGATCATTACCCTTTACCTTTTATTGATCAGATGCTAGAAAGGTTATCCAAACATACTCATTTTTGCTTTCTAGATGGATATTCTGGTTCTCTCAAATACCTGTGTCAAAAGAGGATCAAGAAAAGACCACTTTTACTTGTCCCTTCGGTACCTTTGCTTATAGACGTATGCATTTTGGTTTATGTAATGCACATGCTACCTTTCAAAGATGCATGATGGCTATATTTTCTGATTTTGGTGGAAAGATTGTTCAGGTTTTCATGGATGACTTTTCCGTTTACGGAACTTCTTTTGATGATTGCTTGAGCAAACTTGATCGAGTTTTTTAAAGATGTGAAGAAACTAATCTTGTCTTGAACTGGGAAAAGTGCCACTTTATGGTTAATGAAGGTATTGTCTTGGGGCATAAAATTTCTGAAAGAGGTATTGAAGTTGATAAAGCTAAGTTGATGCCATTGAAAAGATGCCGTGTCCCAAGGACATAAAAGGTATAAGAAGTTTCCTTGGTCATGCCGGGTTTTATAGGAGGTTCATTAAGGACTTCTCCAAAATCTGTAGGCCTCTGACTAATCTCTTACAAAAAGATGTTCCTTTTGTCTTTGATGATGATTGTGTAGAAGCATTTGAAGTACTTAAGAAAGCATTGATCTCTGCACCTATTGTCCAGCCTCCTGACTGGAATTTATCCTTTGAAATTATGTGCGATGCTAGTGATTACGCTGTAGGTGTTGTTCTAGGACAAAGAGTTGATAAGAAATTGAATGTTATCCAATATGCTAGTAAAACTCTAGACAGTGCCCAGAGAAATTTTGCTACTACTGATAAATAATTTTTAGCAGTTGTATTTGCATGTGATAAGTTTAGACCTTATATTGTAGATTCTAAAGTAACTATTCACACTGATCATGATGCTATCAAATATCTTATGGAAAAGAAAGATGCTAAACCTAAACTTATTAGATGGGGTCTCCTGCTACAAGAATTTGATTTGCATATCACTGATAGAAACGGAGCTCAGAACCCCATTGCAGACAACTTGTCTAGGTTAGAGAATATTCTTGATGACCCACTACCTATTGACGATAGCTGTCCTGATGAACAATTAGCTATCATAAATGTTTCTCGTACTGCTCCATGGTATGCTAATTATGCTAATTACATTGTCGCTAAATTTATACCACCTAGTTTCACATACCAGCAAAAGAAAAAGTTCTTTTATGATTTAAGACATTATTTCTGGGATGACCCACACCTTTATAAAGAAGGAGTAGATGGTATTATTAGACATTGTGTACCTGAGCATGAACAGGAACAGATCCTGCGCAAGTGTCACACCGAAGCTTATGGAGGACACCATGCTGGAGATAGAACGTCACATAAGGTACTGCAATCTGGTTTTTATTGGCCTACTCTCTTCAAGGATGCCCGTAAGTTTGTCTTATCTTGTGATGAATGCCGAAGAATTGGTAATATTAGTAGACGTCAAGAAATGCCCATGAATTATTCACTTGTTATTGAACCATTTGATGTCTGGGGCTTTGATTATATTTGACCATTTTCTTCCTCTAATGGGTATACACATATTTTAGTTGCTGTTGATTACGTTACTAAGTGGGTAGAAGCTATTCCAACTAGTAGTTATTTTTCCGAGGTTTGGAGTCCCTAGATATTTAATGACTGATGGTGGTTCACACTTTATTCACTAGTCATCAACCCGTGCATCTGCACGGCTAGTTTTTGAATGGTACATTGCGTCAATACCTTTGTTAACCACTTTAAGTTTCCGTGTTGCAGAAAAATACATTTGCTGTACGCGAAGGACGAAGAAATGATGTATATGAAAATAGAGCAATATTATCTTGATAGTTTAATAATCTTGAGAAAATGAGTATATTTCATTTTATAACAAATGGGATTTTTTTACTAATTTGTGTTGGCATCCCGAAACATAACACAAATGTCCTATAAGTAACATAATTTTGAATGGTAAGTACTATAAGATAAATAATAATTCATTCACTTAATATTCATCCTCTTTTTTTTTATTATTAAGCCTTTTGGATTAAAAATTCGTATTTTTTTCACCATTGTAACATCCCAAATTTTCAATTTGGAATGTTATACATAGATCATATTTGCATTTCATACTTTTTGCATTTTGTTGTGGCGTTCCTCAAAATTCTAAGCAACTCAAGGACCTACGGAGAGAGTTGGGAATTTTACCGTTTCGTATTTGAGTTCGCTCGAATACCGGTACGAGGACAGTGTGATTCTAATTATTTTTCTCTCCTAAAAATGTTTCTAAATACAAAATATGAGCGGAGATAATATGACTTCTCCAAAATAACAGAAATATTGGAGGAAAAATGTTAAAATCACTTTTAGTATCTTTCTGGATTTATTTTGCGAATTTATCTGCATAGGAAAAATGCGCATTTTTTAAAATTGCATTTAGGTCCGGGAAAAAATGTTCACTTTGTCCTAAATATTATTCGAGGACGGTGAAAATTTATTTCGGGATTTTTGGAGTCTGTTTAGTAATTCTTTCGTTAGTTTTTCTGCGCCAGGACTCTATTTAAAAAAAAGGGGGAACCGACTTAGACTCGTATAGGATTGGGACTCTGGGCTTTATAAGCGCCAGAGCCGGCCCAAGTCGCCCTGCCTCGCCCCGCCAGCCCGCCAGCCGCCGCGCCCGCGAAACCCTAGCCGCCGCCGCACTTGCCGTCGCCGCCGCCGCTGCCTGCTGCCGCCGCCGCCTAGTGCCGCGCCGCCGCTGCCTCGCGTCGCGCCGCCGCCGCCTCGCGCCGCCCGCGCCGCCGTCCGCCGCCCCGCCACCGCTAGCCGCCACCGCCGCCGACCCTGCCACCGCTAGCCGCCACCGCCGCCGACCCCGCCGCCGCCGGACCACCGCCGCCGCCGGAGCACCGGATCCCGCCGGAGTTCGCGAGGTAGTTGTCGTTTTTTTAGTAAGAACCGCTCAGTTTTTTTATAAAACCGTAGATCTGTTTCATTAGATTAGATCGGACCGGTTTTCGTCGGTTTAATTATTTAGCGGACGTTGGTCCGTACGTTCGTTTTAACGAATGGTTTTCGTCAGTTAGCCGCAGACAGCGAACGTTCGTTCGTTAGCCTGTTCGTCCGTTTTCTTTTTCGGGGTATTTATCCGCGATTTTTTCGATCGCGATTTCTGCCCTGATCTTGTTTTTCGTTTTTCTTTTCGCTCGAGAGTCGGAATCAGGTGATTCAAAATCCCAGATCTTCCTCTCGATGCCCTCTTTACGTTTAATCAATTGGAACAAAGTTTTGGCTACTGTAAAATTTGACTTTAGGCCAACTAGTAAACCGGAGCTCGTTTCTTTCGCAGTTTGAGTTTCATTGCTTCTTTCGAGTTGATTCCTTTTGCAAACCGGAGTTCTTAAGTTGAACTTTCTGGTTAGATCTCTTATTTGAGTTTTATCCGTGCATTAGTTAAGTAATTATTGTATGCTTGTTTGTTTGCGATAGAGTACCCGGAGTGCGCCGCTTGCTACTTTGAGTCTCTAGGTTTTGCGGATCATCAGCAAGGTAAGTAACACTTTGATCATACTTTCCAAATTACCCAGTTTTTATTGCATTAGCACCCTCACACATTGCATGAGTAGGATCAATTAACTTGTGGGATTGGGAAGTAGATTGAGGTAGTACCTATTACCTGCATTACATTCAAACCTTTGGGAGTTACTTCTACGTTTGTTGTTAGGACATGCTATGCTCGTAGACGTGGATTGGGTGAGTGAAATCCATGACGGATGTGAGTTTGTTAATTAATGGTTCAACTTAAGGTGGCAACATTAATACACATCTGGGTGGATTGAGGCATCTGGGTATTCCAGTGATTGCTTGTTTTTCTTTTGGACCGCCACCCAGGCTCAAAGGGGATCATGAGATTATTCATACTAGAAACTTCCGTGTGCAGCCACAATGCTATTATGGGATCTAGCATAGTATGAGTAAGTCGTGCGAACTCTTACAGTGGTGGACTAGCAGATGTAGGGGATGTAGGTTGGTACGGTCCACCCGTTTGTAAGGTGCTAGCGCTTTTGAAAGACTATGTCTCGGTCATCCGTTTCTCAAACATCATGCAGTGCGAGAAACCAAACGGAGGCGATCGAGTCTTGTGGGGAAAAGTGCACAAACCTCCGCAGAGTGTACAAACTGATCATGATTAGCCGTGTCCCCGGTTATGGACATTTTGAGTATCTAGTACTTGGATTTTCATGTGAATCTCATCATGTTACTTTTAACATAATATTGTTGGGTTTAATGATTATTTTAGTTGGGGTTGAGAGGATGTCTATCTTCTCAACGATGTTTCAACTACCATGATAGTTAATTAAAATCTATTCCTTTGAAGTAGGGAAAAATTGGCTTTACGCAAAAACTATAACCATAGAGCTTTCCACCAGCCATATTGCATATAGTATAGCTTTACTTTTGTTACTCTCTATGTGTTACTTTGCCAGCATATTCCATGTGCTGACCCGTTTTCGGGCTGCAACGTTCATGTTGCAGACTTTTCAGACGACGAGTAAGGTGCCTTATAGGTCGTGGTTCTATACTCAGTGATGTCATTGGAGTTGATGGACTCACTTATCTTCCAAGCCTTCCGCTGTTATCATGTTAGATGGCCTTAAGCCATTTTTATTGTAATAAGTTCATCGTTGGAACTATCGATGTAATAAGTGTGTGATTGCTACTCTGTTATAAATCCTTCAAGTACTGTGTGTGTCAGCATTACTGATCCAGATATGACACTGATGCATAGAGATCAGACTGTTTGAGGTCTGGTCGCTACAAGATGGTATCAGAGCACACGCTGACTGTAGGACACGACCAGTAAGTTAAAGCCCTAGAGCACTATTCACTCTTCTCTTTTTTGACTCCTCATCTTTTCTACTCTTTTAGGATGGTGGATGTAAAGAACAAGTTCACGCAACCGGATGAAGATACACCATTTGGACGACACCTGAAGGAAGTCACCAGATATCTAAACATTGGCCTACCAAGTTTCACCGGAACCTACAATGCCACTCTACCTGAGGAGGAGCGTTGGTTGATTCTAGCTCTCAAGTTCCAGGAAGGACGTTCAAGCCCGTCACCGCACTCATAGCATTTTCTTTTAATGCGCCTACATGGAGCCTAGGCAGGAGCATGGCAGCCCACATCGCTATGGGAAGGATCGGAGAAGTCTACAAGCAGGAATTAAAGGACACTATCTATCAAATTTGTGGACACCGAGATGAGAATTGGGATATGATCAGCACCCGGAAGGATAGATCCATTGCAGCCTTCATCCAGGAGTTGAACCATTACATTCGTCGTCAGGAGCACCAGATGTGTGCAGGGATGATAGACTTGAAGAAAGCACTAAACAGAAATTTGGAGTTAGAGGAAGAACTCAAGTCTACACGCGACGGATATGAGGAGGAGATGTTAATACTTGTGGAGAAGAATGATGACATGACACGGAAGTTAGGGATACTCATGGGAGAAGAAGAAGAGGAAGAAGAACCCAAGGAGATTCCACCGGAAGACTACATTATCATCGACGACACGGATTCAGAATCCGATGATAGCAAAGACGAAGACTATGAAGATGAAGCTGGAGCAGATATCATGGAATCCTCTCTCGATCAAAATGTCTAGAAGACCTTCCTATGACTAGTAGTTTTTCCCTTATAGTAGACTTAGAGCACTTTTGTAAACGATTAGATCCGTGTAAGCCCTTGCTTGAATTGATTTTGGTGTGATGAAATTGTGTGTTTTGCCTCATGTGCATATGGGTAGTGAATTTCCCTTAGACCTCTTTTCTATTCTAATCTCTGCCCTCTACACCCATGAGATGCCTCCAAGACGTGAGCCTGGATTTGAGTGTCCCCCTGAGCTCACCCAGTTGATCCAGCAGCAGAACACCCTGATGCAACTACTTGTCCACAATACTCAGAACAACCAGAACAACAACAACAACCCTCCACCACCACCCGTGGACAACCTGACACATTTCTTAAGGTTGCAACCACCGGTGTTTGCTAGAAGCATCAAACCAATAGTCGCAGACGACTGGCTGCGCAAAATTGGAAGGGATTTGACCACTGGTAACTGCTCAGACGCTGAGAAGGTGCGTTTTGCCGCCCACTAGTTGTCTGGACCAGCCGCAGCATGGTGGGAAAATTAGACAGCCACTTATCCCATAGCCAATGTGACTTGGGATCAGTTTCAGCAAGCTTTTCATACCGCCCATGTCTCAACTTGAGCTATGAGTATGAAGAAGCATGAGTTTCGCAATTTGCGCCAAGGCAACCGTACTGTGGCTCAGTACGTGGATGAGTTTAGTACCCTATCTCGTTATGTCCCAGATGATGTGGCCACAGATGCCGCTAAGCAGATTCATGGAAGGGCTAAATGATGAGATGAGTGTACAGTTGATGGTGGCCACTTTCAATAACTACCATGAACTAGTTGATCGCGCCCAAATGATTGAAAGGAAGCATCAATAGATTGAAAGTCGCAAGAGGAAGTATGGAAAAGGAAAGTACAATTCCGGAGCACAACAGAAGCCCCGTTTTACCCCTAAAACGGTAGGACAGTTTCAGCATACCCATGGAGGAAGTAGCTCACACAATCATAATGGCCCTAAGAATGGAAATGGGAATGGAGCAAGTAGTAACCAGAGCCGCCCTACCCCGTCCACACCCACCAAGAAGGATTTTAGCCATGTCACCTGTTACAAGTGCGGGAAGAATGGACATTATGCCAAGGACTGCCCAGAAGCTAAGAATGGGAACGACAATGGAAGCGCCGCGAAGAAGCCCAACCCCTTCAACAAAGGACAAGTGAATCACATTAGCGTGGAGGAGGTTGAAGCTCAGCCAGATGCAGTAATAGGTAAGTTTTTAGTTAAGTCCTTTACTGCACTCGTTCTTTTCGATACTGGTGCATCGCATTCATACATTTCAAGGGGATTTGTGGATAGGTATAAGCTGCCAACCCAAGCCCTTAGGCCGCCCATGTTAGTAACCTCACCAGGAGCGGAGTATATGGCTAAGTTATGATGTGATCAGTTGCCATTAAGGATTGGTAACTACATTTTCCCTTTGGACCTAATAGTATTGGAATCTTAAGGATTGGATGTGATATTAGGCATGGATTGGTTATCTAAGTATGAAGGGAATACTGAATGCGCCAGTAGTCCATTTTGCTTACTATGCCAGAAGGAAGAAGGATCAAGTATGTATCCCGGCATGAGCCAAAAAGGAACAGATTAAAGTCCTTATCACGAGTTGTTCAGGAGGAAGTATCAGTGGTGAAAGATTTCCCTGACGTATTTCCAGAGGAGCTTCCAGGCATGCCACCAGACAGAGATATAGATTTTTTGATTGAGCTTTTGACAGGCACAGGGCCAATTTCTAAGAGACCATATAGGATGCCCGCAAAGGATTTGGAGGAAATTCAGAAACAGATTAAGGAGTTACTGGATAAAGGATTCATACGCCCAAGTTCTTCGCCTTGGGGTTCGCCAGTACTTCTAGTGGAGAAGAAGGATGGATCGTTAAGAATGGTTGTTGATTACCGAGGATTGAATGAAGTATCGATCAAGAACAAGTACCCACTACCAATGATCAATGATCTGTTCGATAGATTGCAAGGAGCTAAGGTATTTTCCAAGATCGATCTGCGATCAGGGTACCATCAATTGAAGATCCGAGAGCAGGATATACCTAAGACGGCCTTTACCACTAGGTATGGGTTGTACGAGTATACCGTTATGTCTTTTGGTCTGACTAACGCACCAGCATACTTTATGAACCTGATGAACAAAGTATTTATGGAGTATTTGGATAAGTTCGTCGTAGTGTTCATAGATGATATATTGATCTTCCCAAAGGATGAAGAGGAGCATGCAGAGCATTTGCGTTTGGTATTGGAAAAGCTCAGAAAACATCAGTTGTATGCCAAGTTTAGCAAATGCGAGATTTGGTTGAAGGAAGTTGGATTTCTCAGACACGTTATACCCGGAGAAGGAATAGCAGTAGATCCTGCCAAGGTGGACACTGTGACAAATTGGGAAGCACCAACAACAGTTGGAGAGATCCGGAGTTTTCTTGGACTTGCAGGAAACTACCGGAGATTTATTGAGAATTTATCGAGAATTGCAAAGCCAATGACGGAGTTGTTAAAGAAGGACACGAAGTTCAGTTGGACCGAAGAATGTGAGGCCAATTTCCAGGAACTAAAGAAACGTTTGGTCTCATCACCCGTGTTGATTCTGCCAGATCAACATAAGAACTATGAGGTGTACTGCGACACTTCACGTCGAGGACTTGGAGCAGTTCTTATGCAGGAAGGAAGAGTTGTTTCGTATGCTTCACGACAACTGAAACCTCATGAGTTGAACTATGCCACTCATGATTTGGAGTTAGCAGTCGTAGTGCATGCCTTGAAGACGTGGAGACACTTTCTCATTGGAAACCATTGTGAAGTATATACGGATCACAAGAGTTTGAAGTATATATTCACTCAAAAGGAGTTGAATCTTAGGCAAAGGAGATGGATGGAACTCATTAAGGACTATGACATGAGATTGCATTATCATCCCAGAAAGCCTAATGTAGTAGCCGATGCGCTAAGCCGTAAGAGCCATGTCAATACCCTAATAAGGGAAGAGTTTTCAAAGGAGTTAGCCGAGGACTTACGAGAACTACGTTTTGATATAGTTCCGAGAGGCTATGTAGCCACACTAGAGATCCAGTCTACCCTGATGGATAAAATCAGAGAAGCTCAGAAAACTGACAAAGAGGTTGCCTCTATAAAAGAGAGGATTAGCAAAGGAAAAGCTAAAGGTTTTCGTGAGGATGAGCACGGCACCTTATGGTTTGAGGACCGCATTTATGTGCCAAATGACCCGGAGATCAGGAAGTTGATTCTACAGGAGGCCCAGGATTCACCATACTCGATTCACTCAGGAAATACTAAGATGTATTTGGATTTGAAGGACATTTTCTGGTGGACCGGTATGAAGAAAGATATTGCGGAGTATGTAGCAGTTTGTGATGTATGTCAGAGAGTGAAGGCAGAACATCAAAAACCGGCAGGATTGTTACAACCATTGCCAATACCCGAATGGAAGTGGGATAAGCTAGGTATGGATTTTATTACGGGATTACCCAGAACTCATTTTGGGTATGACTCAATTTGGGTCGTAGTCGATCGTTTAACGAAGGTAGCTCATTTCATCCCCGTAAAGACTACCTATACCAGTGCAAAGTTGGCAAAGATATACATGACCCGAATTGTATGTCTGCATGGAGTTCCGAGGAGCATCATATCAGATAGAGGAACCCAGTTTACCTCAAAGTTCTGGAATCAGTTACATGAAACTTTGGGTACCAGGCTAGAGTTTAGCACAGCTTTTCACCCGCAGACAGATGGACAGACTGAAAGATTAAATCAGATCTTGGAGGATATGCTAAGAGCCTGTGCACTAGATTATGGATCTAGTTGGGACGACAATTTGTCATATGCCGAATTTTCTTATAACAACAGTTATCAATCCAGTTTGAAGATGGCCCCTTTTGAAGCGTTATACGGAAGGAGATGTAGGACTCCGTTGTCGTGGGACGAAGTTGGAGACCGCAAGCTATTCGGGCCATATTTGATCAAGGAATCGGAACAGAAGGTGAAGTTGATTCGCGATAGGCTCAAGATAGCCCAGTCCAGGCAAAAGAGCTACGCAGATTCAAAACGCAAGGAGATTGTTTACGAAGTCGGAGACCGAGTTTATCTTCGAGTATCTCTATTTCGAGGAGTTAAGCGTTTTGGAGTTAAGGGAAAGCTAGCGCCCCGTTTTGTAGGACCCTACAAGATTATGGAACGCATGGGAGAAGTAGCCTACAAGTTGGAACTGCCCGAAAGATTGTCAGGAGTTCACGACGTATTCCATGTTTCCCAGTTGAAGAAATGCCACGCAAAGATGACCGAGATACCGATGAGGGATACTTTGCCATTGGAAGCTATTCAGTTGGACAACGATTTGACCTATGAAGAGAAACCAGTCAAGATTCTTGAGTATGCCAGCCGAGTCACCCGCAGCAAGGTTATCAAGTTTTGCAAAGTTCAGTGGAGTCACCACGCCGAGGATGAAGCCACCTGGGAACGAGAGGAAGACCTACGGAAGGACCACCCCACCTATTTTTTAGCCAACCCGAATCTCGAGGGCGAGATTCATCTTAAGGGGGGTAGGTTTGTAACATCCCAAATTTTCAATTTGGAATGTTATACATTAGATCATTATGCATATCATATTTTCTTGCTTTTGGCGATCCAATAAAATCCTAAGCAACTCAAGGACCCTCGGAGAGAGTTGGGGATTTCAATATTTTCATATTTGAGGTTTCTCAAATTTTGAAAATAGGATCATTTGATTTTATCTATTTATCTTCACGTATTTGTATCATAAATATATGAGAGAGGGAGTCAAATGACTCTCCCAAAAATAAAGAAAATACGGAGGATTTTAATAGAAAAATCAAATAAGTTTTATTTGGAATTTTATTTGGAGTTTATTTGAATTAGAAAAAATTGCATGTTTTCAAAAATGCATTTTAGTGCCAAGAAAATGTTCATCTTGTTCTAAATATTCTATTTAGACGGTGAAAATTAGTTTTGGCAATTTTAGTTTTTTATTTTATTTTCTAGATTTCTTTTTCGTAGCGCCGACGATAATTAGAAAAAAAAAATAGGGGACCCGACCCGACTGGGCCGAAGCCCAGCCGAGCCAGGCCCAGCCGCCGCTGCGCCGCCGCCCGTGCTCGCGTCGGACTCCGACCGCCGCCGCCGTTGCTTGCCCCCTCCCCCAGGCTTCTACCCCCTCCCCCAATATATATAGCTGCCCCCCATCTGCCACAAGCCACCGCCCGCCGCCAGCCGCCGTCCCGTCGCCGCGACGCCGCAGCCGCCGCCTCGCCGCCCGCCGCCGCCGCTGCTGCCCGCCGCCGCCGCTGCTGCCGCCTGCCCCGCCGGCACCACCGCCGCCGCAGCCGCCCTGCCGCCTTGCCGCCGTCACCGCCGCCGCCGCTGGTCGCCGACGAGGTAGCCGCCCGGTTTTTTTAGAAGACCGTTGGTTTTTTTAAGAACCCTAGTCGGTTTTTCTTTAGATCGGTTTCTGTTTTTTTTGGTTTAGTTAATTAGTAAACGTTCACCCGTTCGTTCGTTCTAACGAACGAATTCATTGTTTAGTCTCAGCTGACGAACATTCGTTCATTAAGCTGTATTAGTTTTCTTTTTCTAGTTTATTTTCTGATCGCGATCTCTGATCCGATCTTTGTTTTAGTTTATCTCTTCGCTCGTTTATCGGAATCAGGCGATTCAAGCGCCTGGAGTTTCATCTCGAAATTCTCTTTCCGTTTAACCTAGTCACTCAAGCGTTTGCCTCTGTTAAATTTGGACTTAGGTCCAGATTGGTTCGGTAGTTGTTTTTCTTTCGCCGTTTGTCTTTCGTTGCTTTTCTTTTGCCGTTTCTTTTGCAAACCGGAGTTTTTAAGTTGAAGTTTTTGGTTAGATCTTTTATTTGAGTTTTACCCATGCATTAGTTAAGTACTTATTGTGTGCTTGTTTTTTTACGATAGAGTACCCGGAGTGCGCCGCTTGCTACTTTGAATCTCTAGGTTTTGCGGATCATCAGCAAGGCAAGTAACACTTTGATCATACTTTCCAATTACCCAGTTTTCATTGCATTAGTCAAACCCTCACACATTGCATTAGTAGGATCAATTAACTTGTGGGAGTGGGAAGTAGATTGAGGTAGTACCTATTACCTGCATTACATTCAAACCTTTGGGAGTTACTTCTACGTTTGCTATTAGGCCATGCTATGCTCGTAGACGTGGATTGGGTGAGTGTATCCATGACAGATGTGAGTTTGTTAACTAATGGTTCAACTTAAGGTGGCAACATTAATACATATCTGGGTGGATTGAGGCACCTGGGTATTCCAGTGATTGCCTATTTTTCTTTTGGACCGCCACCCAGGCTCAAAGGGATCATGAGATTATTCATACTAGAAACTTCCGTGTGCAGCCACAATGCTATTATGGGCTCTAGCATAGTTGACTAAGTCGTGCGAACTCTTACAGTGGTGTACTAGCAGATGTAGAGGATGTAGGTTGGTACGGTCCACCCGTTTGTAAGGTGCTAGTACTTCTGAAAGACTGTGTCTCGGTCATCCGTTTCTCAAACATCATGCAGTGCGAGAAATTAAACGGAGGAGATCGGGTCTTGTGGGGAAAAGTGCACAAACCACTGCAGAGTGTACAAACTCATCATGATTAGCTGTGTCCCCTGTTATGGACGTCTTCAGTATCTAGTACTTGGATATCATGTGAATCTCATCATGTTACTTTAATTTAATATTGTTGGGTTTAATGATGATTATTAATTGGGGTTGAGAGGGTGTCTATCTTCTCAACGATGTTTCAACTACCATGATAGTTAATTAAAATCTATTCCTTTGAAGTAGGGAAAAATTGGCTTTACGCAAAAACTATAAACATAGAGCTTTCCACCAGCCATATTGCATATAGTATAGCTTTACTTTTGTTTCTCTCTATGTGTTACTTTGCCAGCATATTCCATGTGCTGACCCGTTTTCGGGCTGCAACGTTCATGTTGCAGACTTTTCAGACGACGAGTAAGGTGCCTTATAGGTCATGGTTCTATACTCAGTGATGCCGTTTGTAGCGACCAGACCTCAAACAGTCTGATCTCCGTGCATCAGTGTCATCCCTGGATCAGTAATGCTGACACGCATGGTACTTGATGGATTTATAACAGACTAGCTATCACACACTTATTACATCGATAGTCCAACGATGAATTTATTACAAATAATATGGCTGAAGGCCATCTAATACGATAACAGCGGAAGGCTTGGAAGATAAGTGAGTTCATCAACTCCAGCGGCATCACTGAGTATAGAACCACGACCTAAAAGGGCATCTTACTCGTCGTCTGAAAAGTATGCAACATGAAACGTTGCAGCCCGAAAAACGGGTCAGCACATGGAATATGCTGGCAAGGTAACACAAGAGAATGCAATGATAATAATACTATACTATATGCAATATGGCTGGTGGAAAGCTCTATGGTTAAGTTTTTGCGTAAAGCCAATTTTACCCTACTTCAAAGGAATGCATTTTAATTAACTATCATGGTAGTTGAAACATCGTTGAGAAGATAGACATCCTCTCAACCCCAATTAAAGTTCATCATTAAAACCAACAAAATTAAATTAAAGTAACATGTTGAGATGCACATGAAAATCCAAGTACTAGATACTCAAGACGTCCATAACCGGGGACACGACTAACCATGATCAGTTTGTACACTCTGCAGAGGTTTGTGCACTTTTCCCAGAAGACTCGATCGCCTCCGTTTGGTTTCTCGCACTGCATGATGTTTGAGAAACGGATGACCGAGACATAGTTTTTCAGAAGTTCTAGCACCTTACGATCGGGCGGACCGTACCAACCTACATCCCCTACATCTGCTAGTCCACCACTGTAAGAGTTCGCACGACTTACTCATACTATGCTAGAGCCCATAATAGCATTGTGGTTGCACACGGAAGTTTCTAGTATGAATAATCTCATGATCCCTTTGAGCCTGGGTGGCGGTCCAAAAGAAAAACAGGCAATCCTGGAATATCCAGATGCCTCAATCCACCCAGAAGTGTATTAATGTTGCCACCTTAAGTTGAACCATTAATTAAACAATCTCACATCTGTCATGGATTTCACTCATCCAATACACGTCTACGAGCATAACATGTCCTAGCAGCAAACGTAGATGTAACTCCCAAAGGTTTGAATGTAATGCAGGTAATAGGTACTACCTCAAACTACTTCCCAATCCCACAAGTTAATTGATCCTACTTATGCAATGTGTGAGGTTTCGACTAATGCAATGAAAACTGGGTAATTGGAAAGTATGATCCAAGTGTTACTTGCCTTGCTGATGATCCGCAAAACCTAGAGACTCAAAGTAGCAAGCGGCGCACTCCGGGTACTCTATCGCAATCAAACAAACAAGCATACAATAAGTACTTAACTAATGCACGGGTAAAACTCAAATAAGAGATCTAACCAGAAAGTTCAACTTAAGAACTCCGGTTTGCAAAAAGAATCAACTCGAAAGAAGCAACGAAACTCAAACTGCAAAAGAAACGAGCTCCGAATTACTAGTTGGCCTAAAGTCAAATTTTACAGTAGCCAAAATCTTGTTCCAGTTGATTAAACGTAAAGAGGGCTTCGAGACGAAGATCTGGGATTTTGAATCACCTGATTCCGACTCTCGAGCGAAAAGAAAAACGAAAAACAAGATCAGGGCAGAAATCGCGATCGGAAAAATCGCGGATAAATACCCCGAAAAAGAAAAACGACGAACAGGCTAACGAACGAACGTTCGCTGTCTGTGGTTAACTAACAAAAACCGTTCATTAAAACGAACGTACGAACGAACGTTCGCTATTTAACTAAACCGGCGGAAAATACAAAAAACCAAACCGATCTATTAAAAAAACAGATCTAGGTTTTCCTAAATAAAACCGATCTAATAACTGAAAAAAAAAACTACCTCACTCCGGCGAATTCCGGCGAACTCCGGCGAGGGGCGGCGGCGGCGGCTGCGGCTAACGGCGGCGGCGGCGGCGGCTGGGCAGCGGCGGGAGGCGGCGGCGGCGGGGCGGCGGGAGGCGGCGGCGGCGGGGCGGCGGGAGGCGGCGGCGGGGCGGCGGGAGGCGGCGGCGGCGGCGGCTTCCGGCGGCGGCGGCTTCGGGCTAGGGTTCGGGCGAGGCGAGTTGGGCCGGCTCTGGCGCTATATAAAGCCCAGAGTCCTGGTCCTTTACAAGTCTAAGTCGATTTCTGTTTTTTTTAAATAGAGTCCCGGCGCAGAAGAACTAACAAAAGAAATACCAAACTGACTCCAAAATTCCCGAAATAAATTTTCACCGTCCTCTAATAATATTTAGGACAAAGTGAACATTTTTCCCGGACCTAAATGAAATTTTGAAAAACGCGTATTTTTCCTATGCAAATAAATCCGAAAATAAATCCAGAAAAAATACCAAAAGTGATTTTAATATTTTTCCTCCAATATTTCTGTTATTTTGGAGAAGTCATATTATCTCCGCTCATATATTTTATTTACAAATATTTTAGGAGAGGAAAATAATTCGAATCACACTGTCCTCGTACCGGTATTCGAGCGAACTCAAATACGAAAACAGTAAAATTCCCAACTCTCTCCGTAGGTCCTTGAGTTGCTTAGAATTTCGAGGAACGCCACAAACAAGAATGCCAAAACATGCAAATGCAATATGATCTATGTATAACATTCCAAATTGAAAATTTGGGATGTTACAAACCTACCCCCCTTAGAATGAATCTCGCCCTCGAGATTCGACTTGGCTAGAGAACAGGTGTGGGTGGTCCTTGCGTAGATCATCTTCTCGTTCCCAGGTGGCTTCTTCCTCGGTGTGGTGACTCCACTGAACTTTGCAAAACTTGATAACCTTGTTGCGAGTGACTCTGCTCGAAAATTCAAGAATCTTAACAGGCTTCTCCTCGTAGGCCAGATCACTGTCCAACTGAATTGCTTCCAAGGTTACTGTGTCTCTAAGCGGTATATCGGCCATCTCCGCGTGGCACTTCTTAAGCTGCGAAACGTGAAACACGTCGTGCACTCCTGACAATCCTTCGGGCAATTCCAACTTGTAAGCAACCTCTTTCATGCGTTCCAAAACACGGTAAGGTCCCACAAATCTCGGGGCTAGCTTCCCTTTAACTCCGAAATGTTTAACTCCTCGCAGAGGCGATACTCTCAAGTATGCTCTGTCTCCGACCTCATAGGTTATCTCCTTACGCTTCGAGTCGGCATAACTCTTCTGCCTGGACTGAGCTACCTTCAGTCTATCTCGAATCAACTTCACCTTCTCCTCAGACTCTTTGATTAAGTCTGGTCCAAACAACTGTCGGTCTCCAACTTCATCCCACGACAACGGTGTTCGGCATCTCCTTCCATACAATGCCTCGAATGGTGCCATCTTCAAACTGGCCTGATAACTGTTGTTGTATGAGAACTCTGCGTAAGGCAAGTTCTCATCCCAACTAGATCCATAATCTAATGCACAGGCTCTCAACATATCCTCCAGAATCTGATTGACTCTCTCCGTCTGTCCATCTGTCTGCGGATGAAACACTGTACTAAACTCTAGCCTGGTACCGAAAGTTTCATGTACCTGATTCCAGAACTTTGAGGTAAACTGGGTTCCTCTATCAGATACAATACTCCTCGGAACTCCATGCATACATACAATTCTGGTCATGTATATCTTAGCCAACTTCGCACTTGTATATGTGGTTTTCACCGGGATAAAGTGGGCTACCTTCGTCAATCGGTCTACTACTACCCAGATTGAATCATATCCTGCTTTGGTCCTGGGCAATCCGGTGATAAAATCCATACCAAGATTCTCCCACTTCCATTCGGGTATTGGCATAGGTTGTAACAATCCTGCTGGCTTCTGATGTTCTGCTTTTACTCTCGGACACACATCACAAACTGCTACATACTCCGCGATATCCTTCTTCATACCGGTCCACCAGAAAATATCCTTCAAATCCAAATACATCTTAGCATTTCCTGGGCGAATCAAGTATGGTGAATCATGGGCCTCCTGTAAAATCAACTTCCTAATCTCCGGGTCATTGGGCACATAGATTCGATCCTCAAACCATAGGGTGTCGTGTTCATCCTCACGAAATCCTTTAGCTTTTCCTTCGCTCATCCGCTCCTTTATAGCGACAACCTCCTTGTCAGCTTTCTGAGCTTCTCTGATTTTATCCATCAGGGTAGACTGGATTTCTAACGTTGCTACATAGCCTCTCGGAACTATCTCCAAACGTAGTTCTCGTAGGTCCTCGACTTACTCCTTTGGAAATTCCTCCATCATTAGGGTATTGACATGGCTCTTACGGCTTAGCGCATCCGCTACTACGTTAGCCTTTCCGGGATGGTAATGCAATCTCATGTCATAATCCTTAATGAGTTACAGCCATCTCCTTTGCCTAAGATTCAGCTCCTTCTGAGTGAATATATACTTCAAACTCTTATGATCCGTATATACTTCACAATGGTTTCCTATGAGAAAATGTCTCCACGTCTTCAATGCATGCACTACGGCTGCTAATTCCAAATCATGGGTGGAATAGTTCATATCATGAGGTTTGAGTTGTCGTGAAGCATACGAAACAACTCTTCCGTCCTGCATAAGAACTGCTCCAAGTCCTCGACGTGAAGCGTCGCAGTACACCTCATAATCCTTATGTTGATCTGGCAGAATCAACACAGGGGATGATACCAACCTTTTCTTCAACTCCTGGAAACTAGTCTCTCATTCTTCGGTCCAACTGAACTTGGTGTCCTTATTCAACAACTCCGTCATGGGCTTTGCAATCTTCGAGAAATTCTCGATAAATCTTCGGTAGTATCCTGCGAGTCTAAGAAAACTCCGGATCTCTCCAACTGTTGTCGGTGCTTCCCAGTTGGTCACGGTTTCCACCTTGGCGGGATCTACTGCTATTCCTTCTCCGGATATAACATGTCCGAGGAATCCGACTTCCTTCAACCAAAACTCACATTTGCTAAACTTGGCATATAACTGATGTTCTCTGAGCTTCTCCAATACGAAACACAAATGCTCTTCATGCTCCTCTTCATCCTTCGAGAAGATCAATATATCATCTATGAACACTACGACGAACTTATCCAAATACTCCATAAACACTTTGTTCATCAGGTTCATAAAGTATGCCGGTGCGTTTGTCAGACCAAACGACATAACGGTATACTCGTACAACCCATACCTAGTGATAAAGGCCGTCTTAGGGATATCTTGCTCTCGGATCTTCAATTGATGGTACCCTGATCGCAGATCGATCTTAGAAAAGACCTTAGCTCCTTGCAATCTATCGAACAGATCATTGATCATTGGCAATGGGTACTTGTTCTTGATCGTTACTTCATTCAATCTTCGGTAATCAACAACCATTCTTAACGATCCATCCTTCTTCTCCACTAGAAGTACTGGTGAACCCCAAGGCGAAGAACTTGGGCGTATGAATCCTTTATCCAGTAACTCCTTAATCTGCTTCTTAATTTCCTCCAAATCCTTTGCGGGCATCCTATATGGTCTCTTAGAAATTGGCCCGGTGCCTGGCAAAAGTTCAATTAAAAACTCTATATCTCTATCCGATGGCATGCCAGATAACTCCTCTGGAAACACATCCGGATAATCCTTCACTACTGGCACTTCCTCCTGTACAACTCCTGACAGGGAATTTAATCTACTCCTCTTTGACTCATGCCGGGATACATACTTGATCCTTTTTCCTTCCGGCGTAGTAAGCAAAATGGTCTTACTGGCACATTCAATATTCCCTTCATACTTAGATAACCAATCCATGCCTAATATCACATCCAGTCCTTGAGATTCCAATACTATTAGGTTCGAAGGGAATATGTAATTACCGATCCTTAAGGGCAACTGATCACACCATGACTTAGCCATATACTCCTCTCTTGGTGAGGTTACTAACATGGGCGATCTAAGGGCTTGGGTCGGCAGTTTATACTTATCCACGAATCCCCTTGAAATATATGAATGCGATGCACCAGTATCGAAAAGAACGAGTGCAGTAAAGGACTTAACTAAGAACTTACCTATAACTGCATCTGGTTGCTCTTCTACTTCTTCCACAGTCACGTGGTTCACTTGTCCTTTGTTGAACGGGTTGGGCTTCTTCCCGGCGCTTCCATTGCCGTTCCCATTCTTAACTTCTGGGCATTCATTAGCATAATGTCCAGTCTTCCCGCACTTGTAACAAGTGACATGGCTAAAATCCCTCTTGGTGGGTGTGGACGGTGTAGGGCGGTTCTGGTTTCCATTGGCTCCATTCCCGTTTCCATTCCCATTTCCATTTTTGGTGCTAGTGTGGTTGTGCGAGCTACTTCCTCCATGGGTATGCTGAAACTGTCCTACCGCTTTAGGGGTAAAGCGAGGCTTCTGCTGAGCTCCAGAGTTATACTTTCCTTTCCCATACTTCCTCTTGCGACTCTCAATCTGTTGATGCTTCCTTTCAATCATTAGGGCGCGATCAACCAACTCCTGGTAGTTATTGAAAGTTGCCACCATCAACTGTACACTCATCTCATCATTCAGCCCTTCCATGAATCTCTCCTGCTTCTTGGCATATGTAGCCACATCATCTGGGGCATAATGAGATAGGGTACTAAACTCATCCACGTACTGAGCCATAGTATGGTTCCCTTGTCGCAAATTGGGAAACTCCTGCTTCTTCATACTCATGGCTCCAGTTGAGACATGGGCGGTACGAAAAGCTTGCTGAAACTGATCCCAAGTCACATTGGCTACGGGGTAAGTGGCTGTGTAATTCTCCCACCATGCTGCGGCTGGTCCAGACAACTGGTGTGCGGCAAATCGCACCTTCTCAGCATCTGAGCAATTGGCGGTGGTCAAATCCCTTCCAATCTTGCATAGCCAGTCATCAGCCACAATTGGTTCGATGCTGCTAGCAAACACAGGTGGTTGCAACCTTAAGAAACTTGTCAGGTTGTCCATGGGTGGTGGTGGCGGAGGGTTGTTGTTGTTGTTCTGGTTGTTCTGAGTGTTCTGGACAAGAAGTTGCATCAGGGTGTTCTGCTGCTGGATCAACTGGGTGAGCTCAGGGGGAAACTCAAATTCACGTCTTGGAGGCATCTGATGGGTGTAGGGGGAAGAGATTAGAATAGAAAAGAGGTCTAAGGGAAAATCACTACCCATATGCACATGAGGCAAACACACGATCATATCACACCAAACAATTTCAAACAAGGTCTTACACATCTAACGATCGTTACAAGGTGCTCTAAATCTAATATATGGAGGCAAACTACTAGTCAGAGGGTGGTCATCTAAAAATATTGATCGGCAGAGGATTCCATAATATCTGCTCCAGCTTCATCTTCATAGTCTTCATCCTTGCTATCCTCAGCTTCCGAATACGTGTCATCTATGATAATATAATCTTCCGCTGGAATCTCCTTGGGTTCTTCTTCCTCGTCTTCTTCTCCCATGAGTATCCCTAACTTCCGGGTCAAATCATCATTCTTCTCCACAAGTATCTTCATCTCCTCCTCATATCCGTCGCGGGTAGAATTGAGTTCTTCCTCTAGCTCCAAATTCCTATTTTGGGCCTTCTTCAAATCTATCATCCCGGCACACATCTGGTGCTCCTGGCGACGAATGTGGTGGTTCAACTCCTGAATGAATGCTGCAATGGACATACCCTTCTTAGTGCTGATCAAATCCCAATTCTCATCTCGGCGTCCACAAATCCGGTAGATAGTGTCCTTTAGCTCTTGCTGGTAGACTTCTCCAATCCTTCCCATAGCAATGTGGGCTGCCCTACTCCTTCCTAGGCTCCATGTAGGTGCATTAAAGGAAAATGCTATGAGTGAGGTGACGGGTGCGAACGTCCTTCCTGGAACTTGAGCTTGAATCAACCAACGCTCCTCCTCAGGTAGAGTGCCATTGTAGGTTCCAGTGAAACTTGGTAATCCAATGTTGAGATATCTTGTGACTTCCTTCAGGTGTCGTCCAAAGGGTGTATCATCCTCCGGTTTCATGAACTTGTGCTTTGCTTCCACCATCCTAAAGAGTAGAAAAGATGAGGAGTCAGAAAAGAGAAGAGTGAATTGTGTTCGAGGGCTTGTCTTAGTGGTCGTGTCCTATAGTCAGTGTGTGCTCTGATACCATCTTGTAACGACAAGACCTCAAACAGTCTGATCTCCGTGCATCAGTGTCATCCCTGGATTAGTAATGCCGACACGCACGGTACTTGAAGGATTTATAACAGAGTAGCAATCACACACTTATTACATCGATAGTCCAACGATGAATTTATTAGAAATAATATGGTTGAAGGCCATCTAATACGATAACAGCGGAAGGCTTGGAAGATAAGTGAGTCCATCAACTCCAGCGGCATCACTGAGTATAGAACCACGAACTAAAAGGGCATTTTACTCGTCGTCTGAAAAGTCTGCAACATGAAACATTGCAGCCCGAAAAACGGGTCAGCACATGGAATATGCTGGCAAGGTAACACAAGAGAATGCAATGATAATAAGACTATACTAAATGCAATATGGCTGGTGGAAAGCTCTATGGTTAAGTTTTTGTGTAAAGCCAAATTTTCCCTACTTCAAAGGAATGCATTTTAATTAACTATCATGGTAGTTGAAACATCGTTGAGAAGATAGACATCCTCTCAACCCCAATTAAAGTTCATCATTAAACCCAACAAAATTAAATTAAAGTAACATGTTGAGATGCACATGAAAATCCAAGTACTAGATACTCAAGACGTCCATAACCGGGGACACGGCTAATCATGATCAGTTTGTACACTCTGCAGAGGTTTGTGCACTTTTCCCACAAGACTCGATCGCCTCCGTTTGGTTTCTCGCACTAAATGATGTTTGAGAAACGGATGACCCAGAAGCGCTAGCACCTTACGATCGGGCGGACCGTACCAACCTACATCCCCTACATCTGCTAGTCCACCACTGTAAGAGTTCGCACGACTTACTCATACTATGCTAGAGCCCATAATAGCATTGTGGTTGCACACGGAAGTTTCTAGTATGAATAATCTCATGATCCCTTTGAGCCTGGGTGGCGGTCCAAAAGAAAAACAGGCAATCCTGGAATATCCAGATGCCTCAATCCACCCATATGTGTATTAATGTTGCCACCTTAAGTTGAACCATTAATTAAACAATCTCACATCTTCATGGATTTCACTCACCCAATCCACGTCTACGAGCATAGCATGTCCTAGCAGCAAACGTAGATGTAACTCCCAAAGATTTGAATGTAATGCAGGTAATAGGTACTACCTCAAACTACTTCCCAATCCCACAAGTTAATTGATCCTACTTATGCAATGTGTGAGGGTTTGACTAATGCAATGAAAACTGGGTAATTGGAAAGTGTGATCCAAGTGTTACTTGCCTTGCTGATGATCCGCAAAACCTAGAGACTCAAAGTAGCAAGCGGCGCACTCCGGGTACTCTATCGCAATCAAACAAACAAGCATACAATAAGTACTTAACTAATGCACGGGTAAAACTCAAATAAGAGATCTAACCAGAAAGTTCAACTTAAGAACTCCGGTTTGTAAAAAGAATCAACTCGAAAGAAGCAACGAAACTCAAACTTCAAAAGAAACGAGCTCCGAATTACTAGTTGGCCTAAAGTCAAATTTTACAGTAGCCAAAATCTTGTTCCAGTTGATTAAACATAAAGAGGGCTTTGAGACGAAGATCTGGGATTTTGAATCACCTGATTCCGACTCTCGAGCGAAAAGAAAAACGAAAAACAAGATCAGGGCAGAAATCACGATCGGAAAAATCACGGATAAATACCCTGAAAAAGAAAAACGACGAACAGGCTAACGAACGAACGTTCGCTGTCTGTGGTTAACTAACGAAAACCGTTCGTTAAAACGAACGTACGGACGAACGTCCGCTATTTAACTAAACCGGTGGAAAATAAAAAAAACTGAACCGATCTATTAAAAAAACAGATCTAGGTTTTCCTAAATAAAACCGATCTAATAACCGAAAAAAATTACCTCACTCCGGCGAGGGGCGGCGGCGGCGGCTGCGGCTAACGGCTGGGCGGCGGCGGCTCGGCGCGGCGGCGGCGGCGGGAGGCGGCGGCGGCTGGGCGGTGGGAGGCGGCGGCGGCGGCGGCGGCTTCCGGCGGCGGCGGCTTCGGGCTAGGGTTCGGGCGGCTGGGGCGGGCGAGGCGAGTTGGGCCGACTCTGGCGCTATATAAAGCCCAGAGTCCTGGTCCTTTACAAGTCTAAGTCGGTTTCCGTTTTTTTTAAATAGAGTCCCAGCGCAGAAAAACTAATGAAAGAAATACCAAACGGACTTCAAAATTCCCGAAATAAATTTTCACCGTCGTCTAATAATATTTAGGACAAAGTGAACATTTTTTCCGGACCTAAATGAAATTTTGAAAAACGAGTATTTTTCCTATGCAAATAAATCCGAAAATAAATACAGAAAAAGTACCAAAAGTGATTTTAATATTTTCCTCCAATATTTCTGTTATTTTGGAGAAGTCATATTATCTCCTCTCATATATTTTATTTAGAAATATTTTAGGAGAGGAAAATAATTAGAATCACACTGTCCTCGTACCGGTATTCGAGCGAACTCAAATATGAAAACGGTAAAATTCCCAACTCTCTCCGTAGGTCCTTAAGTTGGTTAGAATTTCGAGGAACGCCACAAACAAGAATGCCAAAACATGCAAATGCAATATGATCTATGTATAACATTCCAAATTGAAAATTTGGGATGTTACACCGTTGGAGTTGATGGACTCACTTATCTTCCAAGCCTTCCGCTGTTATCGTGTTAGATGGCCTTAAGCCATTTTTATTGTAATAAGTTCATCGTTGGAACTATCGATGTAATAAGTGTGTGATTGCTACTCTGTTATAAATCCTTCAAGTACTGTGCGTGTCAGCATTACTGATCCAGGGATGACATTGATGCATAGAGATCAGACTGTTTGAGGTCTGGTCGCTACAAAACCGTAACCCCGGAGGAATACATAAGGGACACTTTACAGAATGATTCAGACTCCGAAAAGGAGGAGGTATGTGGTATGGTAAGTAAACTGACTCCAAAACAGTTCTGATGGCAATTTTTCTCCGTTTTGGAATATTTAGAAAACTAGAAAAATAAGAGGCAGTCCGAAAAGGACACGAGGCGTCCACGAGGGTGGAGGGCGCGCCCTACCCCCTGGGCGTGCCCCCCTACCTCGTGGGCACCTCGTGTGACTCCCGGACTCCATTTTCTTGCACGTTACTTCTTTTGGTCGGTAAAAATTCATTATATATTATCCTGAAGGTTTTGACCACCGCACCACGCGAATATCCTCTGCTTTTTGTTACAAGCTCTGTATCAGACAGATCTAGATCACCATGACGTCTTCAAGCGCCCCCAAGGACAAGTTCTTCGAGAATGTCATCAACCCCTACCTTGCGGAGGTGCTGCAACACCCTCAAGCCATCGAGGTGCTTGAGGGTGTGCTGCACATCCGTGATGTTGAGGGACCAAGGAGGACCGGAAGCGTGGAGACAAGACTCTAAGCAATGGAGCAGCAAGTTTTCAAGTGCCAAGGTATGGTGGAACGAGGACTCAACGCCAACCACATGATGATCACGGAGTTCACCAACAACCACAAGCTGGATGGCATGAGCATTGGGGAATCCATCTTCAAGCTCCAAGAGAAAATCGAGCACCTCCAAGCCCAGATCTATGACTTGCAAAACCAAAACTGTGAGTATGAATATAGATTCAAGAAGACGAGTTTGGCTGCAGATTTGAGGATCCTAGAGACTCGATCATCCTTCTACGATGGTGAGCCCATGGCTTGGAAGATGGACGACAAGCGTACATCATCAACAACTCCATCACTATCTCCGAAGAAAGAGACATAATCACATGGGTATGGGCATTCCCCTTGGCAACTGCCAAGCTTGGGGGAGGTGCCCCGACATCGTATCACCATCACACTCCTATCTTTACCGTTTTTCTTAGATCGATCCTTTTGGTAATATCTTGATCTAGTAGAATAAAGTTTAGTATGATCTAGTTGTGAGCTTTGCTTTACGATCTTTATCTTTGTAATCGAGTCCGTGAGCTATATATAATAAAGATTAGTTTTAAGTCATGGGCTTGATTTCTCACTATGATCATGAGAGAATAAAAGAAAAATATAAAATGTACCAAGAGATCATATTGATCTTATGGAATGTAATGACTTCACATATAAAGAGTATGATGAATAAAAGTTGTTGAGAGTTGACAAACATAGTTTTGGTCATCGTTGCTATTAATAGGAAGTAATAAGGAAAGAGAGGTTTTCACATACAAATATACTATCTTGGACATCTTTTATTATTGTGAGCACTCATTAAAATATGACATGCTAAAGAGTTGATGTTGGACAAGGAAGACAACGTAATGGGTTATGTCTTCTTATATCCGAAATAAAGTATATTGTCATGGATCATCCAACATGTTGAGCTTGCCTTTCCCCCTCATGCTAGCCAAAACTTCTTGCACCAAGTAGAGATGCTACTTGTTCTTCCATATATCCTTAAACCCAGTCTTGCCATAAGAGTCCACCATACCTACCTATGGATTGAGAAAGATCCTTCAAGTAAGTTGTCATTGTTGCTACTCTCTAAAATATGTTTGATCTAGTAGTGTGGAGAAAATAAACTTTATACGATCTTGTGATATGGAAGCAATAAAAGTGACGGACTGCATAATAAAGGTCCATATCACAAGTGGCAATATAAAGTGACTTTCTTTTGCGATAAGATTTTCTACATTCAACCATAAAAGCACATGACAACCTCTGCTTCCCTTTGTGAAGGGCCTATCTATTGTTCTTACCTTATAAGACTCATGGTGATCTTCACCTTTCCTTTTTTACATTTTATACTTTGGCAAGCACATTGTGTTGGAAAGATCCTGACATATATACCCAATTGGATGTAAGTTATCATGATCTATTATTGTTGACGTTACCCTTGAGGTAAAAGGTTGGGAGGCAACACTATAAGCCCCTATCTCTCTCTGTGTCCGATTAAAACACCATACCCATAAGTATTGCCTGAGTTTTAGAAATTGTGAAAGACTAAATGATAGTTGAGTATGTGGACTTGCTGAAAAGCTCTTATTTTGACTCTTTCCGATGCTATGATAAATTGCAATTGCTTCAATGACCGAGATCATAGTTTGTTAGTTTTCAGTGAAGTTCCTGAGTCATACTTGATATTGTGAATAGATTGTTACTTTAGCATAAGAGTCATATGACAATATATATATGTTGTTGTTATAAGTTTGATCATGATGCCTTCATGTCCGTATTTTATTTTATGGACACCTCTATCTCTAAAACATGTGGACCTATTTTTCGATATCGGCTTTCGCTTGAGGACAAGCGAGGTCTAAGCTTGGGGGAGTTGATACGGCCATTTTGCATCATGCTTTTATATTGATATTTATTGCACTATGGGCTGTTATTACACATTATGTCACAATACTTATGCCTTTTCTCTCTTATTTTACAAGGTTTACATGAAGAGGGAAAATGCCGGCAGCTGGAATTCTGGCTGGAAAAGGAGCAAACATTGTAGATCTATTCTGCACAACTCAAAAAGCCCTGAAACTCCATGAAACACCGTTCCAGAAAATATAAAAAATATCTGGTGAAGGAGATACGAGAGGGGGCCACCCACTATCCACGAGGGAGGGGGCGCGCCCCCCTGGGTGCGCCCCCTGCCTCGTGGGCCACTTGGTAACCCCCTCGATGCCCATATTCTACTATATGAGGTGTTTTGACCTAGAAAAAATCACAAGGAGGCTCTCGGGACAAAACACCGCCGTCTCGAGGCGAAACCTTGGCGGAACCAATCTAGGGCTCCGACGGAGCTGTTCTGCCGGGGATACTTCCCTCCGGGAGGGGAAAATCGTCACTGCCGTCATCACCAACTACTCTCCCATCTTGGGGAGGGTTATATTCATCAACATATTCACTAGAACCATCTCCTCTCAAACCCTAGTTCATCTCTTGTATCCAATCTTTGTATCAAAACCTCAGATTGGTACCTGTAGGTTGCTAGTAGTGTTGATTACTCCTTGTAGTTGATGCTAGTTGGTTTATTTGGTGGAAGATCATATGTCCATATCTACTATGCATATTAATACCCCTCTGATCATGAACATGAATATGTCTTGTGAGTACTTACGTTTGTTCCTGAGGACATGAGAGAAGTCTTGTTATAAGTAGTCATGTGAATTTGTTATTCGTTCGATATTTTGATGAGATGTATGTTGTCTTTCCTCTAGTGGTGTCATGTGAACGTCGCCTACATGACACTTCACCATTGTTTGGTCCTAGAGGAAGGCATTGGGAAGTAATAAGTAGATGATGGGTTGCTAGAGTGACAGAAGCTTAAACCCTAGTTTATGCGTTGCTTGGTAAGGGGCTGATTTGGATCCACATGTTTCATGCTATGGTTAGGTTTACCTTAATACTTATTTTGTAGTTGTGGATGCTTAAAATAGAAGTTAATCATAAGTGGGATGCTTTTCCAAGTAAGGGCAGCACCCAAGCACCGGTCCACCCACATACCAAATTATCAAAATAACAAACGCAAATCATCTGAACGTGATGAAAACTAGCTTGACGATAATTCCCATGTGTCCTCGGGAGCGCTTTCCTTTATATAAGAGTTTGTCCAGGCTTGTCCTTTGCTACAAAAAGGATTGGGCCATCTTGCTACACCTTATTTAATTTTACTATTTATTACTTGTTACCAATTATCTTATCACAAAACTATCTGTTACCGATAATTTCAGTGCTTGCAGAAAATACCTTACTAAAAACTGCCTATCATTTCCTTCTGCTCCTTGTTGGGTTCGACACTCTTACTTATCGAAAGGACTACGATAGATCCCCTACACTTGTGGTTCATCATCCACCAACCGCGTTCTTGTAACGCTTCCGCATCGCGATCTTAAAGGGTATGAAGATGCACTCCCCTCTCTCGTTGCTAGTTTCTCCATAGATCGATCTTGGTGATGCGTAGAATTTTTTTGATTTCTGCATCGATCCCCAACAAATGTGATTGTGCATGCTCCCCGTGCTACGCGAGGGGGCAGGGGTGCCCAATGAAGGTGCAACACTTACTCAGCCTGTAGTGCAACCCCCACCCACCACAATTCAACCGGCAATACGTACCACTGGAGGAACTATTGGGACTCCTTGCTTAGGGCCGACACTATGGGACGCTCGCATGCCTCAGGGCTTCAAGGTTCCTCGCAAGATGTCTAATTGTACAACCAATCTGGAGCCGGCTGAGTGGATTTAGAGTTATGGGTTAGCCAGGGATATGCTGGAAGTTAGTGATGCAGTATGTGCTCTTTATGTGACCATGATGTTAGAGGGGCCAACACACACATGGTTGAAAAACCTGCCCCCAATCAATCAACACCTGGGAAGAACTGAAGGAGCATTTCATCATGAATTTCCAGGGAACCTGCAAATGCCCAACAATGACTGCTGATCTAGAGCACTGTGTTCAGCGTGACGATGAGTGTGCACACCATTGGTATCTCGCGTTGTACATATTATTCTTTATCAGACAACATCACAACTGCTCAGGCAGTCCTCATTCTGGAGAAGACTTGTCGTTTTCAGCTTTTGGCTCAGAAGCTCGGACGTCTGAAGCGGGTGGTGAAAGATATGGGCAATCTCATGGATGCTCCGACTCAGTATGCCGGGTCTGACAATACAAATGATCCAACCTCCAATGACGAGAATTCTGGCAAGGGCAAGAAAAATGGTGGCAGGGGCCATCACCACAATGGAAACAATGGCAACCATGGCAACAACGGTGGTAATCAACGCAAGAATAACGACACTGTTTCAGATTATGTTGCCAATACAAACACCAATTTCAAGATTCAGCGCCGGGACAACAATTCGGGTCGGCCATACTCTGGAAATAGTCCTGATAATTATGGGGAAGCCCTCAAAGTCCCGTGCCCAGAACACAGTGTGGTTGGCTTATACGTCTCCAACGTATCCATAATTTATGAAGTATTCATGCCATGTTTACAACAATTGTATATGGTTTTGGTTTGATTTTATCAGAACTAATCCGGACTGACGTTGTCTTCAGCAGAACTACCGTGGTATCGTTTTTTGTGCAGAAATAAAAGTTCTCGGAATGGGCAAAAAATTGACGGTGATTTTGTATGGACTAGAAGAGACCCACAAAGGATCGGAGTTGGGCCAGAAGAGTCCTGAGGCGACCACGAGCCTAGGGGCGACACCCGAGGGCGCGCCCCGTGGCTTGTGGGCTCCTCAGGACCCCCCTGACTTGTTTCTGACACCAAAAATTCCTATGAATACCCAAACCTCCAGAAAGAAACCTAGATCGGAATTTCCACCGCCGCAAGCCTCTATAGCCATGAAAAACCTCTCGGGACCCCGTTTAGACACCCTGCCGGAGGGGGAAGTCATCACCGGAAGCCATCTTCATCATCCTGATGGCCACCATGATGAGGAGGGAGTAGTCCACCCTCGGGGCTGAGGGTTTGTACCAGTAGCTATGTGTTCTTTATTTGGCTTGATCTTGATGTACCGCGAGCATTGTTATTATAGTTGGATCTTATGGTGTTCTTCCCTCTCTACCTTGTGATGAATTGAATCTTTTCCTTTGAGATTTTGTTATGCCGGATTGAATGTTTGGATGTGAGAGCACTTGATGTATGTCTTGCGATGGATATCCATGGTGACAATGGGATGTTCTATCGATCCAATTTATGTATGTTTTGGTTATCAACTTGCGGATTCCTGTGGTGACATTGGGGTAATCTATGCTTATGGGTTGATACGTGTTTTCCTATTCCTTTCTCCGATAGAAATCTCAGGATGCTCTTTAAGTTCTTTGTGTTGGATTGAATATTATGAATCTGAAATTGTGTGATGCATACCGTATAATTGACCCACGGATACTTGTGGTGACATTGGAGTATCTAGATGACATTAGGGTTTATTGAGCTGTGTCATGTGGTGTTATTTTAGTACAAACTAAAGGGATGTTTGTGACACTTATAGGAATAACCCAATAGATTGATCAGAAAGAATAACTTTGAGGTGGTTTCATACCCTGCAAGCAAGTTCATCTTATGTTCTCCATGATAGGAACTTTGGAGTGATTCTTTGTTGCACGTTGAGAGATTGTTATATGATCCAATTATCTTATCATTGTTGAGAGAAATTGCACTGTGAAAGTATGAACCCTGGGCCTTGTTTTCACGCATTGCAATACCGTTTTTACTCACGTTTCCTACTTGCTACCTTGCTGTTTTTTACATTTTCAGATTGCAAAAAGTTATATGTACGATCCATATTACACTTGTATCACCATCTCTTCGCCGAACTAGTGCACCTACACAATTTACCAAAGTATTTGGTGTGTTGGGGAAACAAGAGACTCTTTGTTATTTGGTTGCATGGTTGTTTGAGAGAGACCATCTTCATCCTACGCCTCTCACGGATTGATAAACCATCTTCACCCACTTGAGGGGAATTTGCTACTATCCTACAAAACTCTACGCTTGGAGACCCAACACGAGTCTACAAGAAGAAATGTTGCATAATAGACATCAAGATCTTTTCTGGCGCTGTTGCTGGGGAAGTGTGTGATTGAAGGTATATCTTTAGATCTTCCAATTGAATCTTTTAATTTCTTGTTTTATCACTAGTTTGGTTTCTAAAAGAAAACTACAAAAAAATGGAATTGTGGTTGCCTCATATTATTCATCTCTATAATGTCTTTCGTGAAAATGAATGAAAGAAAAATTGTGCCAAAGTGTTAGAAGAAGAAGTCAATAAAATGTTTGTCAATAAATATATGAATAATGAGTATGATTGTAATGTTTTTATTATGAATTCTTTAAATATCCATGATGCTAATGGTATGCAAAGCCATAAGCTTGGGGATGCTATGTTTGATGAAGATGATTATTTTAGTCTCCCAAGATTTGATGAGCAAATTTATTATGATGAAAGCATGCCTCCTATCTATGACGATTAATGTGATGACACCTATGCTATGAAGAATACTAATAACCATGAAACTTGTCATCATCATTTTAATCACGTGTCACATGGTAGTTATTTTGTTGAATTTGCTCCTCCCACTACTATGGATGAGAAGAATTTTGCTTATGTGGGGAGTAGTAAAATTTCTATGCTTATGAATCATGAAAAGAATGCTTTATGTGATAGCTATATTGTTCAATTCATTCATGATGCTACTGAAAATTATTGTGAGAGAGGAACACATGCTTTTACATATTGCAGTAATATCAAGTTTCCTCTCTATGTGGTGAAAGTTTTGAAGTCATGCTTGTTTTTCCTTCCTATGCTTGTTGATTATTGTTCCCATAACCTGTTTGCTCACAAAATCCATATGCATAGGAAGTGGGTTAGACTTAAATATTCTTGCCACTGATTCATGATGCTCCCTTTTATGTTTCAATGCCTATCTTTACGTGAGCATCATTGAAATCATCATGCCTAGCTAAAAAGGTGTTAAAGAAAAGCGCTTGTTGCGAGACAACACAATACTTTTACCAACTGTTTTATGTGTCCACATGATTAAGATACTATAGTAATCATGTTTTATAGCTTTTGTTTCAATAAAGTTCCAAGTAAAGCCTTTGGGATAGTGTAGATGATAGTTGATTTCATTCTGTGCAAAAACAGAAAGTTTTGCGTCCAATGAGGAAAATACAGTAAATCACTGGAATGTAATAATTAGCTTCCATTTTTACACATGATTGATATACAAATCCTACATTTTCCTAATTTTTCAAAATTTTAAGAGTTGCAGAAGTATGGCTGTTGTCCAGATTATTACACACTGTTCTGTTTTTGACAGATTCTGTTTTCAATGCATAGTTTGCTTGTTTTTAGTGTCTCCATAGCTTATATGAAGTGATATAAATTGTGGAAATGATAAGATACAGTAGGCTTGGTGTGAGAACAATTATGAATCATGTCTTTGACAATACCCAAGTGAATGATTTTTCTTATTATACTAACACATCTCACAAAGTTCCTTTAAGTTTTGTGTGATTGAAGTTTTCAAGTTTTGGGAAGATATCGATATGAGGAGAATAAGGAGTGCCAGGACCCTAAGCTTGCGGATTCCCAAGGCACCCCAAGGTAATATTCAAGGAAGATCCAAGCAACTAAGCTTGGGCGTGCCCCGGAAGGCATCCCCTCTTCCGTCTTCAATATTATCAGTAACCTTACTTGGAGCTATATTTTTATTCATCACACAATATGAGTTTTTCTTGGAGCGTCATTTTCTTTTGTTTATATTTGCTTGTTGTTATTTATAATAAATTTTTGTGTCTTTTATTTCAATAAAAGTGTCAAGGATAGCCTTTACCGTGCAAAATTTGAAAGTATATGAGTTGCTGTTTCAAAACAGAAAGTTAGAATGTGATAAATCTTGAAATTTCGACACAATATGAAATGATAAATTCTCTACAGTGTGGTAAATTTGCAGAATTTTGTGAGCTAGGGAAGTATGAGTAAAATTGCACTCTTTACAGACTGTCCTGTTTAGACAGATTATTGTTATGTTTGCATTGATTGTATATGTTTGCGTGTTTAATGATTATATTTGAGGATAGGAGTATTAAATATGCAAAAGCTTTTAGTATGAAATGTCAAATTATAATTATAGTGATTTTCAACAGTACAGAATGATAAGGTTTTGAGTTGATTTATACTAACTTATCTCGCGAGTTCTTGTTGAGTTTTGTGTTGATGAAGTTTTTGAGATTCAGGGAAACCGTGACATAAGAGGAATTAAGGAGACACAAGAGCCCAATCTTGGGGATGCCCAAGGCATCCCAAGATAATATTTCATAAAGTCTCAAACATCTCAGGTTGGGGATGCCCCGGTAGGCATCCCACCTTTCTTCACCAACAATTATCGGTTAGTATTGGTTGATCCTAAGTTTTTGCTTCTTCCCATGATATGTGCTATCCTTGGAATGTCGTTTTATTTTGTTTTGCTTGCTGTTTGAATAAAAATATTAAGATCTGATTTTTTTAATGAGAGAGAGTCTTCACATAGCTACATAATTATTCAACTACTAATTAATCTTCACTTATATCTTTTGGAGTAGTTTGTCATTTACTCTTGCGCTTCACTTATACCTTTTTGTGAGTCTTATAAATAGTAATTGTAACATGCATGTGTTATAAAGTTGGTCCCAATATGATAGATATTCAAGAAGGATGTAATAAAAACTTTCATAAAGAGCATTGGATATATGAGAAGTTTGATTCCTTGCAATTGTTTTGAGATATGAAGATGGTGATATTAGAGTTATGCTAGTAGTGAATTGTGGAGTTAAAGAAATACTTGTGTTAAGGTTTGTGATTCCCGTAGCATGCATGTACGGTCTTCTAGTTATGTGAAGAAGTTGGAGGACAATTTATCCTTGATTGTCTATCTTTGCGTGAAAGTCGGGGGCCCACCATGGTTAACTCCTACCAACCACCACCCTAGGATCATGCATAGTAGTAATTTTCTTCGAGGGCTAATAAACTTTTTGTATTAAGTATGTGAGTTCTTTATGACTAATGTTGAGTCCATGGATTTTACGCACTCTCACCCTTCCACCTTTGCTAGCCTCTCTAGTACCGTGTAACTTGCGCCGGTGCATTAAACCCACCTTATACCCTTCCTCAAAACAGCCACCATACCTACCTATTATGGCATTTCCATAGACATTCCAAGATATATTGCCATGCAACTTCCACCATTCCATTTATTATGACACAAACCATCATTGTCATATTGCTTTGCATGATCATGTAGTTGGCATAGTATTTGTGGCTTGACCACCGTTCATACTTTCTATACATGCCACTCTTGATCAATGCACATCCCGGTACACCGCCGGAGGCATTCATATAGAGTCATATATTTGTTGTTGTATCGAGTTGTAGTTCTTGAGTTGTAACTAAATAAAAGTGTGATGATCATCATTATTATAAGATTATCCCATGTGAGGTTATAAATAAAAGAGGCCAAAGAGCCCAAAATAAAACATAAAAAAAGAAAAGAAAAGAAAAAAGATACCAAAGAGCCCAAAATAAAAAATAAAAAATAAAAGAAAATAAAAAGAGCCCAAAGAGCCAAAAATTAAAAAATGAATGAGAGAAAAAGAGAGAAGGGACAATCTTACTATCTTTTTTCCACACTTGTGCTTCAAAGTAGCACCATGTTCTTCATGATAGAGAGTCTCCTATTTTGTCACTTTCACATATTACTAGTGGTAACTTTTCGTTATAGAACTTGGCTTGTATATTCCAATAATGGGCTTTCTCAAATTGCCCTAGGTCATCATGAACAAGAAAGTTGGATGCACACCCACTTAGTTTTCTTTTGAGCTTTCATACACTTATAGCTCTAGTGCTCCGTTACATGGCAATCCCTACTCACTCACATTGATATCTATTGATGAACATCTCCATAGTTCATTAATTTGCCTAGTTGATGTGAGGCTTTCTCCCTTCTTTTGTCTACTACCACCTTCTATTCCACCCATAGTGCTATGTCCATGGCTCATGCTCATGTATTGTTTGAAGAGTTGAAAAAGTTTGAGAATGTAAAAGTATGAATACAATTGCTTGGCTGACACCGGGGTGGGCATGATTTATACTTGTGCTGAGAAGAGGGAGCATAACAAGACTATATGATTTTGTAGGGATAACTTTATTTAGCCATGTTATTTTTGAAGTTTCATGATTTTTCTTTCTAGTAAGCTTGAAGTATTATTGTTTTTATGTAAATAAACTTTTGTTTTGAATCATATGGATTTGAGTATTCATGCCATAATAAGAAAGATTACATGATAGTGTCAAGACAATGCATTGTTTGAACCATTACATGTGAATTGATTGCCACTTTATCAAGATTAGTAATATGAGAAAGAGTTGCTGTTACGATGCTAAGAAAAGTAATTATTATTATCATTGATCAAACTTATACACTATGCTTGCATTCACGCATCATAAATTATTTCTTTTATCATTTACCTACTCGAGAACGAGCAGTAATTAAGCTTGGGGATGCTGATATGACTCCAGCTTATCTATAATTTATGATTTGCCATGTTTACATCAATTTTATATGATTTTCGTATGATTTTATTAGAACTAACCCGGTCTGACACTATTTTCAGCAGAACTACCGTGGTGTCATTTTTCGGGCAAAAATAAAAGTTTTCAGAATGGGCTGAATTTTTTTAGTGATTTTTTATGGACCAGAAGAGAACCAAGAAGCATCGAAGTTGGGCCAGAAGAGTCCCGAGGTGAGCACAATCCTAGGGGCGCACCCCCTGCCTTGTGGGCTCCTCGGGAACCCCCTAACTTGTTTCCGACGCCAAAATTTCCTATAAATACCCAAACCTCTAGAAATAATCCTAGATTAGAAGTTTCGCCGCCGAAAGCCTATGTAGACATGAAAAACCTCTAAGGACCCCATCCCGACACCCTGCTGGAGGGGGAAATCATCACCCGAGGCCATCTTCATCATCCAGGCGGCCACCATGATGAGGAGGGAGTAGTCCACCCTCGGGGATGAGGGTTTGTACCAGTACCTATGTGTTTTATCTCTCTATCTCTCTTGTGTTCTTGATTCGGCACGATCTTGATGTACCGCGAGTTTTGTTATTATAGTTGGATCTTATGGTGTTCTTCCCTCTCTACCTTGTGATGAATTGAATCTTTTCCTTTGAGGTTTTGTTATGTCGGATTGAATCTTTGGATGTGAGAGAATTTGATCTATGTCTTGCGATGGGATATCCATGGTGACAATGGGATGTTCTATCGTTCCACTTGATGTATGTTTTGGTTATCAACTTGTGGATTCCCATGGTGACATTGGGGTAATCTATGCATAGGGGTTGATGCGCGTTTTCATATTCCTTTCTCCAATAGGAATCTCGTGATGCTCTTGAAGTTCTTTGTGTTGAATTGAATATTATGAATTTGAAATTGTGAGATGCATATCGTATAATTGACCCAGAGATACTTGTGGTGACATTGGAGTATCTAGGTGACATTAGGGTTGATTGATGTGTGTCATGTGGTGTTATTTTAGTACGAACTCTAGGGATGTTTGTGACACTAATAGGAATAGCCCAATAGATTGATCAGAAACAATAACTTTGAGGTGGTTTCGTACCCTACAAGCAATTTCATCTTATGTTCTCCGCGACACGAACTTTGGAGTGATTCTTTTTTGCACATTGAGGGATTGTTATATGATCCAATTATGTTATCATTTGTAGCAACCACAATCCCAATGGATCGAAGTCTCTGTGCTTCAGTGTCATCCGAGGATCGGTATGCTGACACACACAGTACTTGAGGATTTACAACAAAGTTTCAATCACACACTTATTACATCAAGATCCTCATAAAGAGTATTATTACAAATATATGGCTGAAGACCAACTAAAAATATAAACTACGGAAGCATCGAAGATAAGTTGAGTCCATGCAACTCCATGGCAAACAATGAGTGCATGACAACGTAATCCTCGTCTAAAAACTCTGCAACATGAGATGTTGCAGCCATGTAGGCCAGCACATTGAATATGCTGGCGAAGACACACTATAGCAATAATGATGAAGATATATCTACCACTACATGCATATTTGGCTGGTGGAGGCTGTAAAGTTTATTTTTGGAGAAAGCTAATTTTTCCCTGCATCAAAGGAATAAATTTTATTTACTACTAAGTTAAATTAATCAGTATTGAGAAGGTTCCTCCATCTCAATCCCAAAATCACCAATGTCATTGGTAACCCAACAATTTTAATTATAGAGTGATGAGATCAACCAATAATTCAAATACCAGGATACTCAAGTTGTCCATAACCGAGGACACAACTAATCAAGATCAGATTGTACACTTTGCGGAGGTTGGCGCACTTTTCCCCACAAGACTCGACCGCATCCATGATCGGAAGATAGAGACATAGACTTTCAGAATCATTAACTCTTTACTCCGGGTAGACTAAAACACCTAATTTCCCCTACATCTGCTAGTCTACAACTGAAAGAGCTAACACAGCTTACTCAACTATGCCACAGACCATAATGGCTTGTGGCTGCACAAGGAAGTTTCTAGGCATGAATAATTATATTACCCTTTGAGCCTGGGTGTAATTCCATAGGATGATCACACGGTTCCTCCGGGATATCCTAGGACAACACTGGTGTCGGGGGAAACTGTCCGCCACGAACACCTATGGGACCGGAGCCCCTTGTCTATGCGGTACGAGGGCGGAGGGAGCACAAAGAGCAGATCGAGGCAGACGCGCGGGCAGTTTTTACCCAGGTTCGGGCCGCACGGATGCGTAAAACCCTACTCCTGCTTGGTTGTGTATTGAGTTGAACGCTCGGGAGCTTGAAGAAGCAGCTACACCGTGCGTGAGAGTAATCTAGGTTTCGAACCCCCTCCACGTTGTGCATGGGCCTCCTTTTATAGTGCAAGGGGTCACCGACAGGTGTCAACGTAGGAGAAAGGGGTAAAAATGTAAAAGAGGTGGTAGTTGTAATAGTGCGGGAACAGTGGAGCTACAGTACAGAACAGTGGTCTATACCTACTTTAACAGTGGGGGACAAGGGCATTTAATGCCCGTCGCCGTCGACCCCAAAAGCTCCCGTCGTTGCGTCTCCGTCTGCCACGGCGATGGATCCACTGCCATGGAGTGCCACCGTGTCCCCCAGGCTGCACAGCCATCCGCCACGCGTCCCTGGAGTGGCCCCAGGGCGACGCGTGGGCCGATGAGCTGGAGCGCGGGCACACAGCGCACCTCCCCCGGCAAGCACCTTGCCGGGGATCTCGACCTTGCCGGGCCCGGAAGCTTGCCGCTCCCCGAGCCCTTGCTGGGTCTTCTAAGATAAAATCTTCTATTCGTCCTGACAAGCTCCTCTTGCCAGGGCCTCGTGCTAGTTAAGCAATCTCGAGCCTGGGACGGCCTTCCCGGCAAGCTCCTCTTGCCGGGGTCTTGGTCTTCTGTCTTGTATACTTTGTTTTTGAATGGCTAGATAAGGGGCAGGAAGGTCTCCGGCAAGCGCGTGGTGAACCCTGCCGCGGGGAGCTGCCGCTGCCCGTGCACAAGTTGGGGTACTAGGGTACCCCTACCTTAGTACACCGACAGGAGCCCCCGGGCCTGGGCCACACACGGTGCCGAGCGCTGTTGGGCCAGGCCCAAAACAGTGCACGGGCACCCGCGGCCCGCGGCGCGCCGAATCCACTTCCATATCCGCCGCACCCCACGGCAACGGCACGCGTCGATTGCGGCGCCGTGGGATGGGACGTGCCCACGATTTCTTTAATGGGAAGGGCGAAACGCCCCCCACTCTCCCATAAAAGCAGAGAGAGCGGCGCGGTTCCCCTCCCTGCGCACTCATTGCCATCGTCTTCTTCCTCAGATTCCTCTGCGCTTCGCCTCTACTCCTCCGCCACCACCAAGCTCTTCGTCCCCTTCCTTCCACCGCATCCGCCATGGCCCCAAAGACCGACAGGGCGAAGTCGGAGAAGTCCAAGCGGGAGAAGTCAGATCAGGCGGCGAAGCTCGCCGCGTACCGGAAGGAGCACATTGTCTTCGCGCCGAAGCTCGGCGTGCGGGAACTTTGGAACAAATATTATTTGTTCTGGGCCAAGGAGACCCCAGCGCACCCCCGCACGCGCGTCTACCCGGCCGTCGCCAAGGACCACTACCCCGGCGGGTATTACTTTTTCGCAACCTTCTTCCACTGCGGTCTGTGCCCTCCCTTCTCAAACTTTTTCTGCGATATCATGAATACTTATGGCCTCCACCTCCTCGACTTCACTCCCAACGCCATCCTCACCATGTCCGTTTTCGCACACATGTGCGAAAACTTCGTAGGAATCCAGCCCAACGTAGCTCTCTTTAGGCACTTTTTCATCCCCAGAGTAGAGGCCGACGCCCCCCTCTCCGGAGGAATCTCTTGGGTGTTTAGGCTGAATAAGAAATCAGCCTACTTGCCGGGGGAGCTCCGCGGCAAGTGGGAAGAGTGGCGCGCGGAGTGGTGCTGGGTCGTCGAGGAGCGGCCGCAACACTTCACCGCGCCGCGCACATCGCCCATCGTGCGCGGCAGGGATTGGAGTAATTTCGATTCCGACGATTCCAAGCTGGATATCGCTCTCGTCAGAATCCTTCGTCTTCGGATGGCGCCGCTGTCTGTCGCTGAAGTGGGCGCGGACTTTCTTCGTCGCCGGACCGCCCCCCTCCAAGACCGGAAAAGGCCGGCGTGGCAATACGGCGGCCCGGCAGACATCATGAGGCTGCGCCCCGGCCTCAATTTTAACTTCACAACACTCGAGCTGCGGGGTATGGTCAGGGAACTTTTCAAGTTCGACCCGGCACACCCCGAGTACTTCCGCGCTCCCCGGGGAGTGGTGCCGCTCTGCGCCAGCAGCGCCCGGGATCGCCTTGTCGCTATGATGCCCGCGTGCGACTCTCATGGATTGGAGCGCACATGGATTGCGCCCAAGCCTATCGACGTCCTCGAGTTCTACGACAACCTTGCGGAGGTGTTGGAGAAGACGGACGATCTCAAGCTGCACACGCGGGCCACCACCGACCAAGAGATTGCTTACATGGCTTCTCGCGCTGAAGAAGTCGCCGCAGCCGCGGCGGCGGGAAACTTTGGATACACACCCGCGGAGGCGGAAGCCGCGGATGCCTCCAGCCAGGCGGATAAGGAGGAGATTCGCAAGCTGTTAGAGCTCCCTCCCGACGCGCTCGCCGGGGTCCCCTCGCTGAGGCACTCCGGGATCAATGGGATCGCGACGGAGGCCGCGGCAATGGAGGGCACAGCCGGAGGAAGCAGGGGCGCCGCGAGGAGCGAAGGCGCCGGACGAAGCGGGGCCACCAAGGGGAAGGGGCCCGCAGTGCAAGGCGCTGGGGCCAGCGAACTGGCCGAGGGAGAGGAGGGGGAGGAGGAAGACACCGGCGGATCCACCGAGCTCTACGCCGACGACCTCTCCTCGTCGGAGAGCTCCCCGCCCCCGGCGAGCCCGAAGCAGTCCCCATTGAAGCGTCTCCGCAAGGCGGCGACGGGGGAGCAGGCGCGAGCGCCCCGGCAACAGCCAGCTCGCCGGGCAGCTCCCCGGCCGAGCCAAGCCGTGCCAAGGGCGACCGGCGTGCCGGCCACGGCAGAGGCCCCGCGCGCGCGGACCACGACGGAGGCATCCCGCAGGCCGGCACCGAGCCGGCAAGGATCTTCTCGGAGCGGAGCAGCTGCTCCGCCCACTTCTCGGGCGCCGGCCACCACAGGGGCTGGGCCTACGCAGCCCCCAGCCCCGGTGGCTCCGAAACGCGCGAGGGAATCTTCATCCTCCGCTCCTCGCGCTAACGCGCCCACCGTGGAGTTTGACTTCTCCGCGCTGAGCGAGGACGACGAGGAGGACCAAGAGTAAGGACCCGAGACCTTACTCCTTCTTGATTTTTATATCTCGATTGTTGCTGACGCTTGACTTTGCTTGTTGCTTGTGATTGCAGGACCTTGGAGCAGCGCGCGAAGAGGGTCAGGGTGCCCACAGTTGAGGTCGTAGAAGACCCATCCGTCGCGGAAGCAGGGATCGCACCGGAGCCGAGCTTGCCGGACCCGAGTGCCGCTCCGGGGAGCAGCCCCCAGCGTAAGTTAGAGGTTTACTGTTTTTGCTCGTCGGGGCGCGCTTAGGGCTTTGATCTCTCTTTTTTTTTTTTTTTTGAATGTCTTGGTTCTTCTATCTTCTCTTGTGCAGAGGTGGAGCCGCAGCGGGAAGAGCGCCCGGAGACCGTCACCGAGGAGCTGCAGGCCCCGCCGTCCCCGGCAAGGCAAAACTCTCCGGCAAGGGAGAGCGCTCCGCCAAGGGCGGGTACTCCGCCAAGGCAGAGTACCCCGCCAAGGGCGAGCAGCCCGGCGAGGACGGCCACTCCGCCAAGGCCGAGCTCCCCGGCAAGGGAGCCCGCCGCAGAGGACGTCCGCCAAGGTACGTTCTGTACTTGGTTTTCTTGACTTTGCTTCTTTTTGGATCTTTGCTTGATTTTGAACTTCTTTTTCTTCTTCTCCTAGATCTTCCTCCTCCTCCTCCCGCGCCGATGGAGACCGAGGTCATCAATATCGAGGATGAGGAGGGCGCGCAGGGCGGCGGCGATGACGTTCCCGTCGTCGTGGAGATGGCCGAGGCCACCGAGGAGGCGACCGAGGCCACCGAGCCAGCCGCGCAGGAGGCCACTCCGGCCGCTGACGCCGCGACCGGGGAGGGGGACGGCGACCGCACCGCCGACCCGGAGGTGGCGGGAGCACCGGATGCTACACCGGCCGCCGGCCCCTCCACCGGCGAGAAGCAGGCGTACTATCTTCGTGCCCCCAATGGCGTCTTTATCCAAGTGCCTTGGGGGTCTTCATCAAGAGCTCCCGCGGAGGGCGAGGCGTTTGACGGAGAAGTCCTCGCCTCCGCGGGTCTGACAGTCGTCGAGGCGCCCGGCGAAGGAGATGGGCCCGAGGAGGAGAAGCTTCTCCACCAACTCCTGGCCCTTTACCGGGCCAGGCAGGCGAAGCTTGCCTCCCGGGAAGCCCTTGCTGCCCAGGCCACCGCCGAAATGGAGAAGCGTGCGGCGGAGCTCAGCGCTGCCCACAAGGCGGGCCTCCGCGAGGTGGCGGAGGAGCGCGAGCGTCTCGCCGGTGAATATCAAGAGTGGCTGTTGGAGAAGGCCGAAGCTGAGGAACAGCAGCGGCTCGCCGGGGTGGAGATGTCCCGGCGAGAAGGAGAGCTCGCGCAGCGGAAAGTCGAACTCGACTCCCATGAGGAGGATCTTGCCGCTCGCGAAGCGGCCCTTGGCGGGGAGCTGAAGGAGGCGAAAGCCGCCGCGGTTGCCGCGGAAGACGCCAAGAAGGAGCTTGCCGCCAAGGTTGAACAACTGGAGAAGGCGGTGAAGGTGAGCGCCGAGAAGGTTGCCGCGCTCATCCTGGAGCGCGAGAAGGATGCTCACACCAACTCAGAGCTCCAGGTGAGTTTGTCCCAGAGGGGTGACGAGCTGAAGGCCGCCAAGGATTCCATTGAAGACTTGGAGCTGAAGGTCACCACCCTGAAGGAATCGCTTGATGCTGCCCGGGCCCAGGAGGCAAAGCTGAAGGATGAGCTCCGCAAGGAGCGAAACTTGATGGAGAGCGTTAACAAGGCCTCCGAGCTCTTCCGGCAGACTATCGAGGTGTGGACCGAAGAGCTGGTTTCTTCTGCATCCAACATTGACCAGGAGTTGCTTGCTTTGAAGGTCGAACATCTTATCTACTCGCCGGATCCAGATCTCCCGCACAGCGCCAAGCTCAGCCTCTTCTTCAGAGGCGTCGCTCCGGCCCTTGCAGGTCTCCGGAACCGCATCCCCGCGCAGCTGGCCGAGGAGTCGCGCCGTCTCTGCGCGGGAACTCTGGAGCGGGTCTTGACGAAGATCGTGTACCGCAACCCGGGGATCAACCTCAGGAACGTTCTTTGCAGCTTGCCGGCAGATGCAGACACGGAGGCCCTGAAGGAGCAGGTCGGCCATATCATCGCCAAGGTGGCAAAGCTTGGCAGGAAGGAGGGCGACCGCGTAGACTAGGGCCCCATTTATCTTTATCTTTTTGTTGCTGCACGTTATGTTATGAACTCATTAGTCCATTGCGACAAGTTATCCTTGTAAGATATTTGCTTTACTTCAATCAATCAGTGCAATGTTATCTTCCTTGTTCCAATCTTTGACTTTGTATGTTTTTCACCCTACGCTCCCGGGGAGCTTGCCGGAAAGGGGCCCTTGCCGCGAGCGCTGAGTGCTGGACTCTGAGCGGCCTGCTGGCCAAGGTCCTCGCCGGCAAGCAACCCTGCCGCAGCAGGTTGCAACGCGCTTAGCTTGCTGAGTGTACTCGGAAACGAGGCAAGGGCGCGACACTTGTCGTAGCTCACTTAAATCGTTGAGTGGACTCGAAAACAAGATAAGGGTGCGGCAAGCTACGGGTAGGTTCCTCCGCGCACAGGTTTTCCATACAAAGTGTGATCGTTCAAGGAAGACAACCAAAATTTAAAATTTGAACTGGTCAAATTCTAACAACTTATCTTTCATATGCTGCTTGCTCATGTTGTTTGCTTTCCGGTAAGGCTCTTCTTTCTTGAACGGCACTTAGTTCCTCCTCCATCTCCTTCCCCCCCGGCAAACTTGTGCGCGAGCAACGTTCCTTCTGCTTAAGAGAAAAAGGAAAAGGAGAGGGAAACAAGCATATTGCCTTTCGGCGTAATAGCGCTTACCGAATGTCTAAGTGTTGCATCAAATGCCAAATAAAACATGCAAATAGCAAAGAGAAGTATGCGAAAGGCAATCGATGCGAAAACACGAAATCTTTACTGATGCACGGGGTCTGCGCCCGGCTTTGTACAAAGGGTTACATGCAACAGCGGCAAGGCTTGTACAAAAGGTGGTTGCCGGAGCGGATCACGGCAACCGCGCCTTAGGGGTGAAACTTGCGAAGATGCTCTATGTTCCAGGAGTTGCTCACCGGTAAGCCTTCTTCGGTCTCGAGGCGGACAGCGCCGGGCCTCGTAACTTGTCTCACCCGATAAGGGCCTTCCCACTTCGGCGTCAACTTGTTGGAATTCTTGGCGGACTGAACACGCCGAAGAACAAGGTCGCCTTCCTCGAGACTCCTGGCCTTGACTTTGCGGCTATGGTAGCGGCGCAAAGCTTGCTGGTATCGAGCAGCTCGTACAGCAGCCTGGAGACGTCCCTCCTCAAGGAGCAATGCGTCATCTTGCCGCAGTTGCTCTTGCTCGAGCTCATCATAAGCGAGCACTCGAGGAGATCCGTATACGAGTTCCGTGGGGAGAACTGCCTCTGCTCCATAGACTAGAGCAAAAGGTGTCTGCCCGGTGGCTCGACTGGGTGTCGTTCTGATTGACCAAAGAGCCGCCGGGAGCTCCTCTATCCAATTCTTTCCGCACTTGCGCAGCCTGTCAAAGGTTCTTGTCTTGAGTCCGCGCAGCACTTCAGCATTTGCCCTCTCCGCTTGGCCGTTGCTCCTCGGGTGAGCAACAGAAGCGAAACAGACCTTGGCGCCAAGGTCTTGGACGTACTGCATGAAGGTGCGACTAGTGAATTGCGTACCGTTGTCGGTGATGATCCTGTTAGGGATCCCGAAACGGCAAACAATCGACCTGAAGAACCTGACCGCTGACTGTGCTGTCACCTTTCTCACTGGTTCCACTTCTGGCCACTTTGTGAACTTGTCGATTGCAACGTACAAGTACTCAAAGCCCCCGACGGCGCGAGGGAAAGGGCCGAGGATATCGAGCCCCCAGACCGAGAAGGGCCATGACAAAGGGATTGTTTGGAGAGCTTGAGCTGGCTGATGAATTTGCTTTGCATGGAACTGGCACGCTTCACACTTGGTTACTAGTGCAGTTGCATCTTGGAGGGCTTCTTGCCAAAAGAACCCTTGCCGGAAAGCTTTCCCGGCAAGTGCCCTTGCGCCAATGTGGTGGCCGCATATGCCTCCGTGTATTTCTGCCAACAGCTTCTGTCCATCTTCCCTGGAGATGCACTTCAACCTGACACCATTGAGTCTTCTTCTGTACAGCTCGTTATCCACAAACTGATACATACTTGACTGCCTGGTTATCTTCTCTATCTCTTGAGGGTCGTCGGGAAGTTCTCCAGTTTGTAGAAAACGGACGATCTGCTGTGCCCATGCCGGAGCTCGGGGCTCGACGGCAAGGACTAAAGGCTCGAGGTCTGCTGCGGGAACCTCAGCTTCTACGGCAAAGACCTCTGGTCCTGTCGGAGCTGTCGGTCCCCCGGCAAGCTCGCCGGGGCGAGGCTTGTCGGGAACACTTGCTTCGACTGCACAAGCCCGAGGGCTCGCAGGAGCAAACTGTTCCTCAGCGTTATCGTTGATCTTGGGAACTTTGGCGGCGGGTTCAGGAAGATCCGCCGGCAAGTAGTTGCCGGAGACCAACTTTCTCTTCTTGGATTGCCCAATTGATGGTGTAACTGATGGTTGAGTCAGCTTGAGCAAAAAGGTCCCTGGTTCCACAGGTAACTTCATCGCAGCACACTTTGAAAGGCCATCTGCAATTTCATTTTGAGCTCTCGGGATGTGCTCCATTTGCAGACCTTCAAAGTGTTCTTCAAGCTTCCTCACTTCATCTACATATGCTTCCATCAAAGGGCTCTGGTAGCTCTTGTTGACTTGTCGGACCACCAACTGAGAATCGCCCCGCACAATCAGCTTCCTGATCCCAAGTTCGGCCGCAATCCTGAGGCCGGCAAGCAAGCCTTCATATTCTGCGGTGTTGTTTGTCGCCTGCTCCCTGGGAAAGTGCATCTGGATAACATACTTGAGGTGTTCTCCGGTGGGCGCGATGAGTACCACGCCAGCACCGGCGCCTTACAATGAGAAGGCACCATCAAAATACATTACCCATTCACTTGTAGCTTCTTGTACGGGTACACTTGTTTCTGGAACTTCCTCGTCGGGCGTTGGGGTCCATTCAGCAATGAATTCTGCTAAAGCTCGGCTCTGTATGGTTGAAGTACTTTCAAACTTGAGTCCGAAGCTTGACAGTTCCAGTGCCCACTCGACGATCCTGCCTGTTGCCTCTGGATTGTGCAATATCCTCTTCAATGGAAAGCGAGTGACCACCGTTATCTCATGGGCTTGGAAGTAGTGGCGCAGCTTTCTTGAAGCCATGAGGAGGCCGAAAAGCAATTTTTGCACACCAGAGTACCTTGATCTAGCTCCCTGGAGAAGGGAACTTACAAAATACACTGGGCGCTGCACCATCTTCTTCCGCACTTCTCCTTGTTCCTGCGCAGAGTCTTCCTTGTCGGGGCCAGAGCTTGTCGGGCCAGCCCCCTGCTTGTCGCTAGATTCGCTTGCCGGTGATGCTGTCTCCTCGTCGGACTCCCTCTCCGCTACTAACGCAGCACTAACCACCTGGTTGGTTGCCGCTAAGTATAGCAACAACTTTTCCTGTGGTTTAGGTGCGACAAGTATAGGAGTGGAGGATAGGTACCGTTTCAAATCCTGCAACGCCGCCTCCGCTTCCGGTGTCCACTTCATGGGACCTGCCTTTTTCAAGATTTTGAAGAAAGGTAGGGCGCGTTCTGCGGATTTTGAAATGAACCTACTGAGGGCAGCAACGCAACCTGCAAGCCTTCTGACATCCTTGACGCGCTTCGGGGCTTCTATCTGCTCGATGGCTTTGATCTTGTCGGGGTTGGCTTCAATCCCCCTCTGTGATACAAAGAACCCGAGAAGCTTGCCGGAGGGAACTCCAAAGACGCACTTCTCGGGGTTCAGCTTGAGTTGTATCCTGCGCAGGTTCTGAAACGTTTCTTCTAAGTCTTGAATCAGTGTTTCTTTGCTCTTGCTCTTCACCACGATGTCATCCATGTAGGCTTCTACATTCCTGTGGATCTGTGGCTCAAAAGCAGTGTACACTACCCTTGCAAAAGTTGAGCCTGCATTTTTCAGTCCAAATGGCATGCGGATAAAGCAATAGGTGCCACATGGAGTGATAAATGCAGTCTTCTCTTCATCTTCCTTAGCCATGAAAATCTGGTGATAGCCTGAGTATGCATCAAGAAAACAGAGTAGCTCACATCCGGCAGTGGAGTCAACGATCTGGTCAATGCGCGGCAATGGGAAGGGATCCTTGGGACATGCTTTATTGACATCAGTGAAGTCTATACACAGTCTCCACTTCCCGTTGGCCTTGCGCACGACGACTGGGTTTGCCAACCACGTCGGATGGATCACACCTCTAACTAGGCCTGCTGCCTCTAGTTTCTTGATCTCCTCGTTGATGAACTCTTGGCGCTCCACGGCTTGCTTCCTCACTTTTTGCTTAATGGGCCGCGCATGAGGGCAGACAGCAAGCTTGTGCTCAATCACCTTCCTGGGAACACCGGGGATGTCAGATGGTTGCCAAGCAAACACATCGACATTCGCCCGCAGGAAGGCGACGAGCGCGCTTTCCTATTTGCTGTCAAGGGTGGCACTGATGGTGAAGGTACCACCAGTGCCATCCTCCTTTGCGGACACTTTCTTGGTTGCCGGAGGAGCAGCCATTCCTTTCTTGCTCTTGCCGGTGGAGCTCGATGGAACGTCCTCGACGGCGGCGCAGCACTCCGAAGAGGTGCGGTTGCCGGAGTGGGTCCCAGAGCACTTGCCGGACTTGGTCTTCGTCTTCTTCCCCCCGGGAGCTTCAGCGGCAAGAGTATCCTTCTCGGCCGCAGCTGCCGCATCCCGGTAAATCTTGTCGGCGCAAATAAGCGCATCTTTCTTGTCGCTCTGGACAGTGATGACGCTTATCGGCCCCGGCATCTTCAGCACGTTGTAGGCATAGTGGGAAGCTGCCATGAACTTGGCGAGGGCGGGACGGCCGAGTATCCCATTGTAGGGCAATGGAATATCGGCAACGTCAAAGGTGATGCGCTCAGTCCTGAAGTTGAGCTCCCCGCCAAAGGTCACCGGCAGAGTAATCTTTCCCTTGGGCTTACTCCTTCCCGGGTTGATTCCTTGGAATGAACCGGTCTCTTCGAGCTCGCCGTCCTGAATCTGGAGTTTCTTGATCACAGCAGAGGAGATCAAGTTCAGCCCGGCCCCGCCGTCAACCAACATTTTGGTGACCTTGAGGTTGCGGATGGTGGGGGAAACCAGCATCGGCAAGCACCCGACCGCCGTGGTGCGGTCAGGGTGATCCTCGAGGTCAAAAATGATGGGCGTGCTGGACCATTTGAGGAGCCTGCGCGACTCCACGGGCGGCTCCGCTGCATTCACCTCACGCACCCACTGTTTCAGCTGGCGGTGGGAGGTGTGCAGAGAGGCGCCACCGTCGACGCACAGGACCTCCGTGGCCTTCTGGAACTCCTGCTCGCTGTTCTCGTCGTCCTCCATGTCTTCATCGTCGTCTTCGTCGTTGTCGCGGCCCCGGGGAGGTCGATCTCCTTGCCGCTGCTTGGCCTTGCCGCGGCGTCCTCCCCGGCCATTGAATGGCCGCTTCTTGCTGGGCTCTTCCCCGCCACCTTGGGCCTTCTCCTTGTCGCGCCTCTCGTACTCAGCTTTTTGCTGCTCGACGAGATACTCGACGCGCTTGCAGTTGGAGAGATCGTGACCCTTGGTGCGGTGAATCTTACAGTATTGCTTGTCGGAGCTACCCGGCTTGTCGGCCGCCGCCGCAGGGGCAGGCTCCTTGCCGGAGCCGCCGGCCTGCGCTTGCTTGGCGGGGGCGTCCTTGCCGGACTTCTCGACGGCAAGCACTTCCTTCTTGCCCTTCTTCCTGTTGTTCCGCCGCCGGCTCTTCTTTGCCGGGGCGGCGTCGTCGCTGTCGCTTCCCCCTGCGCCAGCATCCTCCCCGGGGAGTTTCCTCCCCTCTTCTGCACGGGCGCACTTGTCGGCAAGAGCGTAGAGCTCGCTGACGTCCCTGATCTTGGTCATCGCCATCTCCTCACGCATGCGGCGGTTACGCACGTTCTGATGGAACGCGCTGATAACCGCAGCAGGGTGAACGTCGGGGATGTTGTGCTGCACCCGGCTGAAACGTTGGATATACTTGCGCAGGGGTTCGCCCTCCTTCTGGGCCAAAATGTGGAGATCGCTCTCCTGGCCATGGGGTTTGTGGCCGCCGGTGAAGGCGCCAACAAACTGATGGCAGAGGTCGGCCCAAGAAGAGATAGAGTTTTCCGGCAAGTGCATGAGCCACGAACGGACGTTCGGCTTCAGCACGAGCGGGAAATAGTTGGCTAGGATCTTCTCGTCGCGCCCCCCGGCAGCTTGCACTGCTATGGTGTAGACGCTGAGAAACTCCGAGGGGTGCGTCTTGCCGTCGTACTTCTCCGGTACGTCGGGCTTAAAGTTCTTCATGCTGGGCCACTGGACGCGCCGCAGCTCGCGGGTGAACGCAGGGCAGCCTGCCGCGTACGGCAAGTCGCCTGGTTCACCGGGCGCGGGTGCGTCGACAGTGTTCCCAGCCCTCTTGTCGGATTGTCGCCGAGCTTCTCGGCGGCGCTCGATCGTGGTCCGAGCGTCTTCATCTCGCCGGTCGTCGAGGACCTGGCGCTGGTCCCGACGGGCCCGCGGGTCCGACGAGGCTGTGGAGCCGTCGTCGGGGTTGTTCCGGCGGGGCGGCGTCTTCTGCTTCTGCGGCGGGGAGTGCACGCTTGTCGCACCCCCGGCAGTCTTGTCGCCGATAGCCTTCGTTTTCTCGGCCTGCCGCGGCCGTGAGGCCGACGGCTGCTGCGGAGAGTCGTTGTTGGCGAAGTCTATCAGGCTCCGGATAGTGGCCCTCCATTCCTCGGCCTTGTCGGCCGCTGGAGGAAAATCGAGGAGCAGCTGCGCCCTTGCGAGCGCTTCTGCCGGAGTAGTGGGGAACGCGGGCGAGCGGTGCGAGGAGCGGGATACGCTCGGACTTCTAACAACGTTAGAAGGAGCGGGGTCCCGCGCCGGCGCCTTCGCTTTGCTTGTGCCCGGACGGGGGTCCGGGGCGTCCCGCGAACCTCCGGTATGGCCTTGTCCCAGCAAGCGGATACCACCTCCCGTGGTATGGCGCTGCGGGGTCGTCGTATGTTGCGATGGACGTGGCGCGTCCACGGAGACCGAGGTCCGGTCGTCCGTCCTATTCTTGGATCTGGTGGCACCGTGAGTGTCCTCGCCGGCAACCACCCTTCCGACGGCGTCTCCCCCGCCCACCGTTGGCTCTGGTGGCGGCGGGTGAGACGCGGACGGGCCTCCGACCTCCGAAGGCTTCTTCTTCGGGGCCATGGAGTTGTCGCTGATGAAGTTGCTGATGAAGCTGGAGAGGTTGATGAAGATTGCGCCCGCGCGAACGCCGGATCAGGTTCGCACAACCTCGACGCCCCCTACCTGGCGCGCCAAAGATGTCGGGGGAAACTGTCCACCACGAACACCTATGGGACCGGAGCCCCTTGTCTGTGCGGTACGAGGGCGGAGGGAGCACGAAGAGCAGATCGAGGCAGACGCGCGGGCAGTTTTTACCCAGGTTCGGGCCGCACGGATGCGTAAAACCCTACTCCTGCTTGGTTGTGTATTGAGTTTGGGCGCTCGGGGCTTGAAGAAGCAGCTACACGAGCGTGAGAATGATCTAGGTTTCTAACTGAACCGAACCGAACCGAACCGAACCGAACCGAACCGAACCCCCTCCACGTTGTGCATGGGCCTCCTTTTATAGTGCAAGGGGTCACCGACAGGTGTCAACGTAGGAGAAAGGGGTAAAAATGTAAAATAGGTGGTAGTTGTAACAGTGCGGGAACAGTGGAGCTACAGTACAGAACAGTGGTCTATACCTACTTTAACAGTGGGGGACAAGGGCATTTAATGCCCGTCGCCGTCGACCCCAAAAGCTCCCGCCGTTGCGTCTCCGTCTGCCACGGCGATGGATCCTCTGCCGTGGAGTGCCACCGTGTCCCCCAGGCTGCACAGCCATCCGCCACGCGTCCCTGGAGTGGCCCCAGGGCGACGCGTGGGCCGATGAGCTGGAGCGCGGGCACACAGCGCACCTCCCCCGGCAAGCACCTTGCCGGGGATCTCGACCTTGCCGGGCCCGGAAGCTTGCCGCTCCCCGAGCCCTTGCCGGGTCTTCTAAGATGAAATCTTCTATTCGTCCTGACAAGCTCCTCTTGCCAGGGTCTCGTGCTAGTTAAGCAATCTCGAGCCTGGGACGGCCTTCCCGGCAAGCTCCTCTTGCCGGGGTCTTGGTCTTCTGTCTTGTATACTTTGTTTTTGAATGGCTAGATAAGGGTCAGGAAGGTCTCCGGCAAGCGCGTGGTGAACCCTGCCGCGGGGAGCTGCCGCTGCCCGTGCACAAGTTGGGGTACTAGGGTACCCCTACCTTAGTACACCGACAAAGAAAATACAAAAATCAACCTAGATTCCGAATTGATCGAGACTCTCAAAGCAAGTGAGAACAAGCTCCGATTTCGTCGTTTTCATAGGCGTTGGAAAGCTATTGGGGAATTGAGGTGATAGGACTTCTAGTTTTTACGATTTGGAGGATTTTACATACGTGCACACACAGGATCACGTGCACGGAAAATTTTGAGACCAAAAAGGGTCGTCTTGGCCCTCAAAAATGGCCTGCAGGATTGGAAAAAATGAAAGTTATCGCAATTACAGCTCAAATTTTGATGAGCCGGCATATCACTTTGGTGTTCAGGTCCTTGGCGCCCCACCCATGTATGGATACAATAGGGTGTTAGGCCAACTCTCGCGAAGAAACGGTGATCAAAGAAAATACAAAAATCAACCTAGAGTCCGAATTGATCGAGACTCTCAAAGCAAGTGAGAACAAGCACCGATTTCGTCGTTTTCATAGGCGTTTGAAAGCTATTGGGGAATTGAGGTGATAGGACTTCTAGTGTTTACGATCTGGAGGATTTTACATACGTGCACACACAGGATCACGTGCGCGGAAAATTTTGAGACCAAAAAGGGTCGTCTTGGTCCTCAAAAATGGCATGCAGGATTGGAAAAAATGAAAGTTATCGCAATTACAGCTCAAATTTTGATGAGCCCGCATATCACTTTGGTGTTCAGGTCCTTGGCGCCCCACCCATGTATGGATACAATAGGGTGTTAGGCCAACTCTCGCGAAGAAACGGTGATCAAAGAAAATACAAAAATCAACCTAGAGTCCGAATTGATCGAGACTCTCAAAGCAAGTGAGAACAAGCACCGATTTCGTCGTTTTCATAGGCGTTGGAAATCTATTGGGGAATTGAGGTGATAGGACTTCTAGTTTTTATGATCTGGAGGATTTTACATACGTGCACACACAGGATCACATGCGCGGAAAATTTTGAGCCCAAAAAGGGTCGTCTTGGCCCTCAAAAATGGCTTGCAGGATTGGAAAAAATGAAAGTTATCGCAATTACAGCTCAAATTTTGATGAGCCGGCATATCACTTTGGTGTTCAGGTCTGTCGGTGTACTAAGGTAGGGGTGCCTCAGTACCCTAACTTGTGCACGGGCAGTTGCAGCTTCCCGCGGCAAGGTTTACTGCGTGCTCGCCGGAGACCTTCCTGCTCCCTATTAAACCATTCAAAAACAAAGTATACAAGACATGAGATCGAGACCCCGGCAAGAGGAGCTTGCCGGGAAGGCCGTACCAGGCTCAAGGCTGTTCCACTGACACAAGACCCTGGCAAGAGGAGTTCGCCAGGAAGACTAGAATGCAACGCCTCGGCGCTATACGCGCCCCGGCAAGGGGCCCGGGGAGCGGCAAGCTCCCGGGCCCGGCAAGATCGAGGTCCCCGGCAAGGTACTTGCCGGGGAGGTTGCGCTGTGTGCCCGCGCTCCAGCTCATCGGCCCACGCGTCGCCCTAGGACTTATCCAGGGACGCGTGGCGGATGGCTGTGCAGCCTGGGGTACACGGTGGCACTCCACGGTGATGGATCCGTCGCCGTGGCGGAAGGAGACGCTAAGGCGGGAACTTTTGGGGTCGACGGCGACGGGCATTAAATGCCCTTGTCCCCCACTGTTAAAGTAGGTATAGACCACTGTTCTGTACTGTAGCTCCACTGTTCCCGCACTGTTACAACTACCACCTCTTTTACATTTTTACCCCTTTCTCCTACGTTGACACCTGTCGGTGACCCCTTGCACTATAAAAGGAGGCCCATGCACAACGTGGAGGGGGTTCGAAACCTAGATCACTCTCGCGCCGGTGTAGCTGCTTCTTCAAGCTCCCGAGCGCCCAACTCAATACACAACCAAGCAGGAGTAGGGTTTTACGCGTCTACCGCGGCCCGAACCTGGGTAAAACTGCCCGCGTGTCTGCTTCGATCTGCTCTTTGTGCTCCCTCCGCCCTCGTACCGCACAGACAAGGGGCTCCGGTCCCATAGGTGTTCGTGGCGGACAGTTTCCCCCGACATCTTTGGCGCGCCAGGTAGGGGGCGTCGAGGTTGTGCGAACCTGATCCGGCGTTCGCGCGGGCGCATTCTTCATCAACCTCTCCAGCTTCATCAGCAACTTCATCAGCGACAACTCCATGGCCCCGAAGAAGAAGCCTTCGGAGGTCGGAGGCCCGTCTGCGTCTCACCCGCCGCCACCGGAGCCAACGGTGGGCGGGGGAGATGCCGTCGGAAGGGTGACCGCCGGTGAGGACACTCACGGCGCCACCAGATCCAAGAATAGGACGGACGACCGAACTTCGGTCTCCGTGGACGCGCCGCGTCCATCCCAACACACGACAACCCCGCAGCGCCATACCATGGGAGGTGGTATCCGCCTGCTGGGGCAAGGCCAGACCGGAGGCTCGCGGGACGCCCCGGACCCCCGTCCGGGCACAAGCAAAGCGAAGGCGCCGGCGCGGGACCCCGCTCCTTCTAACGTTGTTAGAAGTCCGAGCGTATCCCGCTCCTCGCACCGCTCACCCGCGTTCCCCTCCACTCCAGCGGAAGCGCTCGCGAGAGCGCAACTGCTCCTCGACTTCCCTCCAGCGGCCGACAAGGCCGAAGAATGGAGGGCCACTATCCGGAGCCTGATAGACTTCGCCAACAACGACTCTCCACAGCAGCCGTCGGCCTCACGGCCGCGGCAAGTTGAGAAGACGAAGGCTATCGGCGACAAGACTGCCGGGGGTGCGACAAGCATGCACTCCCGCCGCAGAAACAGAAGACGCCGCCCCGCCGGAACAACCCCGACGACGGCTCCACAGCCTCGTCGGACCCGCGGGCCCGTCGGGACCAGCGCCAGGTCCTCGACGACCGGCGAGATGAAGACGCTCGAACTACGATCGAGCGCCGCCGAGAAGCTCGGCGACAATCCGACAAGAGAGCTGGGAACACCGTCGACGCGCACGCGCCCGGTGAACCAGGCGACTTGCCGTACGCGGCAGGCTGCCCTGCGTTCACCCGCGAGCTGCGGCGCGTCCAGTGGCCCAGCATGAAGAACTTTAAGCCCGACGTATCGGAGAAGTACGACGGCAAGACGCACCCCTCGGAGTTTCTCAGCGTCTACACTATCGCAGTGCAAGCTGCCGGGGGGCGCGACGAGAAGATCTTAGCCAACTACTTCCCGCTCGTGCTGAAGCCGAACGTCCGTTCGTGGCTCATGCACTTGCCGGAAGGCTCTATCTCTTCTTGGGCCGACCTCTGCCATCAGTTTGTTGGCGCCTTCACCGGCGGCCACAAACCCCATGGCCAGGAGAGCGATCTCCATATCTTGGCCCAGAAGGAAGGCGAACCCCTGCGCAAATATATCCAACGCTTCAGCCGGGTGCAGCACAACATCCCTGACGTTCACCCTGCTGCGGTTATCAGCGCGTTCCATCAGAACGTGCGTAACCGCCGCATGCGTGAGGAAATGGCGATGACCAAGATTAGGGACGTCAGCGAGCTATACGCTCTTGCTGACAAGTGCGCACGCGCGGAAGAGGGGAGGAAACTCCCCGGGGAGGATGCTGGCGCAGGGGGAAGCGACAGCGACGACGCCGCCCCGGCAAAGAAGAGCCGGCGGCGGAACAACAGGAAGAAGGGCAAGAAGGAGGTGCTTGCCGTCGAGAAGTCCGGCAAGGAGGCCCCCGCCAAGCAAGCACAGGCTGGCGGCTCCGGCAAGGAGCCTGCCCCTGCAGCGGCGGCCGACAAACCGGGTAGCTCCGACAAGCAATACTGTAAGATTCACCGCACCAAGGGTCACGATCTCTCCAACTGCAAGCGCGTCGAATACCTCGTCGAGCAGCAAAAAGCTGAGTACGAGAGGCGCGACAAGGAGAAGGCCCAAGGTGGCGGGGAAGAGCCCAGCAAGAAGCGGCCGTTCAACGGCCGGGGAGGACGCCGCGGCAAGGCTAAGCAGCGGCAAGGAGATCGACCTCCCCGGGGCCGCGACAACGACGAAGACGACGATGAAGACATGGAGGACGACGAGAACAGCGAGCAGGAGTTCCAGAAGGCCACGGAGGTCCTGTGCATCGACGGTGGCGCCTCCCTGCACACCTCCCACCGTCAGCTAAAGCAGTGGGTGCGTGAGGTGAACGCAGCGGAGCCGCCCGTGGAGTCGCGCAGGCTCCTCAAATGGTCCAGCACGCCCATCGTTTTTGACCTTGAGGATCACCCTGACCGCACCACGGCGGTCGGGTGCTTGCCGATGCTGGTTTCTCCCACCATCCGCAACCTCAAGGTCACCAAAATGTTGGTTGACGGCGGGGCCGGCCTGAACTTGATCTCCTCTGCTGTGATCAAGAAACTCCAGATTCAAGACGGCGAGCTCGAAGAGACCGGTTCATTCCAAGGAATCAACCCGGGAAGGAGCAAGCCCAAGGGAAAGATCACTCTGCCGGTGACCTTTGGCTGGGAGCTCAACTTCAGGACTGAGCGCATCACCTTTGACGTCGCCGATATTCCATTGCCCTACAATGGAATACTCGGCCGTCCCGCCCTCGCCAAGTTCATGGCAGCTTCCCACTATGCCTACAACGTGCTGAAGATGCCGGGGCCGATAAGCGTCATCACTGTCCACAGCGACAAGAAGGATGCGCTTATTTGCGCCGACAAGATTTACCGGGATGCGGCAGCCGCGGCCGAGAAGGATACTCTTGCCGCTGAAGCTCCCGGGGGGAAGAAGACGAAGACCAAGTCCGGCAAGTGCTCTGGGACCCACTCCGGCAACCGCACCTCTTCGGAGTGCTGCGCTGCCGCCGAGGACGTTCCATCGAGCTCCACCGGCAAGAGCAAGAAAGGAATGGCTGCTCCTCCGGCAACCAAGAAGGTGTCTGCAAAGGAGGACGGCACTGGTGGTACCTTCACCATCAGTGCCACTCTTGACAGCAAATAGGAAAGCGCGCTCGTCGCCTTCCTGCGGGCGAATGTCGATGTGTTTGCCTGGCAACCATCTGACATCCCCGGTGTTCCCAGGAAGGTGATTGAGCACAAGCTTGCTGTCTGTCCTCATGCGCGACCCATCAAGCAGAAAGTGAGGAAGCAAGCCGTAGAGCGCCAAGAGTTCATCAACGAGGAAATCAAGAAGCTAGAAGCAGCTGGCCTAGTTAGAGGTGTGATCCATCCGACGTGGTTGGCAAACCCAGTCGTCGTGCGCAAGGCCAACGGGAAGTGGAGACTGTGTATAGACTTCACCGATGTGAATAAAGCATGTCCCAAGGATCCCTTCCCTTTGCCGCGCATTGACCAGATCGTTGACTCCACTGCCGGATGTGAGCTACTCTGTTTTCTTGATGCATACTCAGGCTATCATCAGATTTTCATGGCCAAGGAAGATGAAGAGAAGACTGCGTTTATCACTCCATGTGGCACTTATTGCTTTATCCGCATGCCATTTGGATTGAAGAATGCAGGCTCAACCTTTGCAAGGGTAGTGTACACTGCTTTTGAGCCACAGATTCACAGAAATGTAGAAGCTTACATGGATGACATCGTGGTGAAGAGCAAAAGCAAGGAAACCCTGATTCAAGACTTGGAAGAAACATTTCAGAACCTGCGCAGGATACAGCTCAAGTTGAACCCCGAGAAGTGCGTCTTTGGAGTCCCCTCCGGCAAGCTTCTCGGGTTCTTTGTATCACAGAGGGGGATTGAAGCCAACCCCGACAAGATCAAAGCCATTGAGCAGATAGAGGCCCCGAAGCGCGTCAAGGATGTCAGAAGGCTTGCGGGATGTGTTGCTGCCCTCAGTAGGTTCATTTCAAAGTCTGCAGAACGCGCCCTACCTTTCTTCAAAATTTTGAAGAAGGCAGGTCCCATGAAGTGGACTCCGGAAGCAGAGGCGGCGTTGCAGGATTTGAAACGGTACCTGTCCTCCACTCCTATACTTGTCGCACCTAGACCACAGGAAAAGTTGTTGCTATACTTAGCGGCAACCAACCAGGTGGTTAGTGCTGCGTTGGTAGCGGAGAGGGAGTCCGACGAGGAGTCAGCACCACCGGCAAGCGAATCCAGCGACAAACAGGGGGCTGACCCGACAAACTCTGGCCCCGATAAGGAAGACTCTGCGCAGGAACAAGGAGAGGTGCGGAAGAAGATGGTGCAGCGCCCAGTGTATTTTGTAAGTTCCCTTCTCCAGGGGACTAGATCAAGATACTCTGGTGTGCAAAAATTGCTTTTCGGCCTCCTCATGGCCTCAAGAAAGCTGCGCCATTACTACCAATCCCATGAGATAACAGTGGTCACTCGCTTTCCGTTGAAGAGGATATTGCACAATCCAGAAGCAACAGGCAGGATCGTTGAGTGGGCACTGGAGCTGTCGAGCTTTGGACTCAAGTTTGAAAGTACTTCAACCATACAGAGCCGAGCTTTGGCAGAATTCATAGCTGAGTGGACCCCGACACCAGAAGAAGAAGTTCAAGAAACAAGTGTACCCGTACAAGAAGCGACAAGTGAATGGGTAATGTATTTTGACGGTGCCTTCTCGCTGCAAGGCGCCGGTGCCGGCGTGGTACTCATCGCGCCCACCGGAGAACACCTCAAATATGTTATCCAGATGCACTTTCCCAGGGAGCAAGCGACAAACAACACCGCAGAGTATGAAGGCTTGCTTGCCGGCCTCAGGATTGCGGCCGAACTTGGGATCAGAAAGCTGATTGTGCGGGGCGATTCTCAGTTGGTGGTCCGACAAGTTAACAAGAGCTATCAGAGCCCTTTGATGGAAGCATATGTCGATGAAGTGAGAAAGCTTGAAGAGCACTTTGAAGGTTTGCAGATGGAGCACGTCCCGAGAGCTCAAAATGAAATTGCAGATGGCCTTTCAAAGTGCGCCGCAATGAAGTTACCTGTGGAACCAGGGACCTTCTTACTCAAGCTGACTCAACCATCCGTTACACCATCAATTGGGCAGTCCAAGAAGAGAAAGTTGGTCTCCGGCGACTACTTGCCGGCGGATCTTCCTGAAACCGCCGCCAAGGTCTCCAAGATCGACAACCAGAACGCTGAGGAACAGTTTGCTCCTGCAAGTCCTCGGGCTTGTACAGTTGAAGCAAGCGTTCCCGGCAAGCCTCGCCCCGGCGAGCTTGCCGGGGGACCGTCAGCTCCGACAGGACCAGAGGTCCTTGCCGTAGAAGCTGAGGTTCCCGCAGCGGCCCTCGAGCCTTTAGTCCTTGCCGTCGAGCCTCGGGCTCCGTCATGGGCGCAGCAGATCGTCCGTTTTCTGCAAACTGGAGAACTTCCCGACGACCCTCAAGAGATAGAGAAGATAACCAGGCAGTCAAGTATGTATCAGTTCGTGGATAACGAGCTGTACAGAAGGAGACTCAATGGTGTCAGGTTGAAGTGCATCTCCAGAGAAAATGGACAGAAGCTGTTGGCGGAAATACACGGAGGCATATGCGGCCACCACATTGGCGCAAGGGCACTTGCCGGGAAAGCTTTCCGGCAAGGGTTCTTTTGGCAAGAAGCCCTCCAAGATGTAACTGCACTAGTAACCAAGTGTGAAGCGTGCCAGTTCCATGCGAAGCAAATCCATCAGCCAGCTCAAGCTCTCCAAACAATCCCTTTGTCATGGCCCTTCTCGGTCTGGGGGCTCGATATCCTCGGCCCTTTCCCTCGCGCTGTCGGGGGCTTTGAGTACTTGTACGTTGCAATCGACAAGTTCACAAAGTGGCCAGAAGTGGAGCCAGTGAGGAAGGCGACAGCACAGTCAGCAGTCAGGTTCTTCAGGTCGATTGTTTGCCGTTTCGGGATCCCTAACAGGATCATCAGCGACAACGGTACGCAATTCACTAGTCGCACCTTCATGCAGTACGTCCAAGACCTTGGCGCCAAGGTCTGCTTCGCTTCTGTTGCTCACCCGAGGAGCAACGGTCAAGCGGAGAGGGCAAATGCTGAAGTGCTGCGCGGACTCAAGACAAGGACCTTTGACAAGCTGCGCAAGTGCGGAAGAAATTGGATAGAGGAGCTCCCGGCGGCTCTTTGGTCAATCAGAACGACACCAAGTCGAGCCACCGGACAGACGCCTTTTGCTCTAGTCTATGGAGCAGAAGCAGTTCTCCCCACGGAACTCGTATACGGATCTCCTCGAGTGCTCGCTTATGATGAGCTCGAGCAAGAGCAACTGCGGCAAGATGACGCATTGCTCCTTGAGGAGGGACGTCTCCAGGCTGCTGTACGAGCTGCTCGATACCAGCAAGCTCTGCGCCGCTACCATAGCCGCAAAGTCAAGGCCAGGAGTCTCGAGGAAGGCGACCTTGTTCTTCGGCGCGTTCAGTCCGCCAAGAATTCCAACAAGTTGACGCCGAAGTGGGAAGGCCCTTATCGGGTGAGACAAGTTACGAGGCCCGGCGCTGTCCGCCTCGAAACCGAAGAAGGCTTACCGGTGAGCAACTCCTGGAACATAGAGCATCTTCGCAAGTTTCACCCCTAAGGCGCGGTTGCCGTGATCCGCTCCGGCAACCACCTTTTGTACAAGCTTTGCCGCTGTTGCATGTAACCCTTTGTACAAAGCCGGGCGCAGACCCCGTGCATCAGTAAAGTTTTCGTGTTTCTCGCATCGATCGCCTTTTGCATGCCTTTCCTTGCTATTTGCATGTTCTATTTGGCGTTTCGATGCAACACTCAAGTGTACGGTAAGCATCAGCGTGCCGAAAGGCCATATACTTGTTTCCCTCTCCCTTTTCTTTCCTCTTAAGCAGAAGGAATGATTCCTCGCGCACAAGTTTGCCGGGGGGGAAGGAGGTGGAGGAGGAACCAAGTGCTGTTCAAGAAAGAGAAGTCTTACCGAAAAGCAAGCAGTATAAGCAAGCAGCATATGAAAGATAAGTTGTTAGAATTTGACCAGTTCAAATTTTAAATTTTAAGTTGTCTTCCTTGAACGATCACATTTTTGTATGGAAAACCTGTGCGCGGAGGAACCTACCCGTAGCTTGCCGCACCCTTATCTTGCTTTCGAGTTCACTCAACGATTTAAGTGAGCTGCGACAAGTGTCGCGCCCTTGCTTCGTTTCCGAGTACGCTCAGCAAGCTAAGTGCGTTGCGGCTAGCTGCGGCAAGGTTGCTTGCCGGCGAAGACCTTGCCCAGCAGGCTGCTCAGAGTCCAGCACTCAGCGCTCGCGGCAGGGGTCCCTTGCCGGCAAGCTCCCCGGGAGCGTAGGGTGAAAAACATACAAACTCAAAGATTGAAACAAGGAAGATAACATTGCACTGATTGATCAAAATAGAGTAAATATCTTACAGAGGATAACTTGTCGCAATGTACTAATAGGTTCATGACATAATGTGCAGCAACAGAAAGATAAAGATAAATGGAGCCCTAGTCTACGCGGTCGCCCTCCTTCCTGCCAAGCTTTGCCACCTTGGCGATGATGTGGCCGACCTGCTCCTTCAGGGCCTCCGTCTCTGCATCTGCCGGCAGGGTGCGAAGAACGTTCGTGAGGTTGATTCCCGGGTTGCGGTACACGATCTTCGTCAACACCCGCTCCAGAGTTCCCGCGCAGAGCCGGCGCGACTCCTCGGCCAGCTGCGCGGGGATACGGTTCTGGAGACCTGCAAGAGCCGGAGCGACCCCTCTGAAGAAGAGGTTGAGCTTGGCGCTGTGCGGGAGATCCGGATCCGGCGAGTAGATAAGGTGTTCGACCTTCAACGCCAGCAACTCCTGGTCAATATTGGACGCAGAAGAAACCAGCTCTTCGGTCCACACTTCAATAGTCTGCCGGAAGAGCTCGGATGCCTTGTTGACGCTCTCCACCAAGGTTCGCTCCTTGCGGAGCTCATCCTTCAACTTGGTCTCCTGGGCCCGGGCAGCATCGAGCGATTCCTTCAGGGTGGTGACCTTCAGCTCCAAGTCCTCAATGGAGTCCTTGGCGGCCTTCAGCTCATCGCCCCTCTTTGATAGACTCACCTGAAGCTCAGAATTTGTGTGAGCGTCCTTCTCGCGCTCCAAGATGAGCGCGGCAACCTTCTCGGCGCTCACCTTCATCGCCTTCTCCAACTGTTCGACCTTGGCGGCGAGCTCTTTCTTGGCGTCTTCCGCGGCAACCGCAGCGGCTTTCGCCTCCTTCAGCTCCCCGCCAAGGGCAGCCTCGCGAGCGGCAAGGTCTTCTTCATGAGAGTCCAGCTCAACCTTCCGCTGCGCGAGCTCTCCTTCCCGTCGGGACATATCCACTCCGGCAAGGCGCTGCTGTTCTTCCGCTTCAGCTTTCTCGAGTACCCATTCCTGGTACTCACCGGCGAGACGCTCACGCTCCTCCGCCACCTGGCGGAGGGCAGCCTGATTGGCGGCGCTGAGCTCCGCCGCACGCTTCTCCATCTCCGCCGCGGCCTTGGCGGCAAGGGCCTCCCGGGAGGCGAGCTTTGCCTGCCTGGCCCGGTAAAGGGCCAGGAGCTGATGGAGCAACCTCTCCTCCTCGGGCCCCTCACCTCCACCGGGCGCCTGGACGATCTTCAGGCCTGCGGAGGCGAGGACTTCTCCGTCGAACGCCTCGCCCTCCGCAGGAGCTCGCGACGAAGACCCCCACGGCATCTGGATGAAGACGCCATTGGGGGCCTCGAGATAGAACCTCTGCTCCTCGCCGGCGGAGGGACCGGTGGCCGGTGCAGCATCCGATGCTCCCGCCGCCTCCGGGTCGGCAGTGCGGCCACCGTCCCCCTCCCCGGCCGCTGCGTCTGCAGCCGGGGCAGTCTCTTGCGCGGCCGGCTCGGCGGCCTCGGCTATCTCCTCGACGACAGGGGCGTCGCCGCCGCCGCCCTGCCCGCCCTCCTCCTCAAGGTCGATGACCTCCGTCTCCATGGGCGCAGGAGGAGGAAGATCTAAGAAGAAGAAAAAGAAGTTCAAGGCTCAAGCAAATATCCAAAAAAGAGACAGGCCAAGAAAACAAGTCACAAAGCTCACCTTGGCGGACATCCTCAGCGGCGGGCTCCCTTGCCGGAGAGCTCGGCCTTGTCGGAGTAGTCGCCCTCGCCGGGGAGCTTGGCCTTGGCGGGGTGGCCGCCCTTGCCGGGCTGCTCGTCCTTGGCGGGGTACTCTGCCTTGGCGGAGTACCCGCCCTTGACGGAGCACTCTCCCTTGCCGGAGAGTTCTGCCTTGGCGGGGATGGCGGGGCCTGCGGCTCCTCAGCTGTGGCCTCCGGGCGCTCTTCCCGCTGGGGCTCCACCTCTGCACAGAACAAGACAAGAGATGTCAACACGTGAAGACAAAATCATATCCTCAGGCGTTCCCCAAACCGAAAAGAGAGAACCCCAGACTTACGCTGGGGGCTGCGCTGCGGGCTGCGCTGGGGGCTGCTCATCGGAGCAGCGCTCGAGTCCGGCAGGCTCGGCTCCGGCACACCCCCTGTTGCCGCTGCCGCTGAGCCTTCCGCGACCTCGGCCTCGGGCGCCTTGGCCTTCTTCGCTGCGCGATGGGCCAGGGTCCTGAAATCAAAACAGTAGACAGAGTCAGCATCAACAGAAGAATCAAGACAGAAATCAAGAAGATATGAGGTCCGGAATCCTTACTCTTGATCCTCCTCGTCGTCCTCGCTCAGGGCGGAGAAGTCATACTCCACCGTGGGCGCGTCGGCATGAGGAGCGGAAGACGAAGACTCCCTCGCGCGCTTGGTGCTCACCGGGGCTGGGGGCTGCGAAGACCCAGCCCCTGTGGCTGCCGGCGCCCGGGGGGCGGGCGGAGCCGTTGCTCCGCTCCGAGAAGACCCCTGCCGGCTCGCTGCCGGCCTGCGGGGCGCCTCCGTCGTGGTCCGCGCACGGGCCGCCTCAGCTGCGGCTGGTGCGCCGGACGGCCTTGGCGCGGCTTGACTCCCCCGGGGAGCCGCCCGCCGAGGTGGCTGTTGCCGGGGCGCCTGCGCCCTCTCCCCCGTCGCCGCCTTGCGGAGGCGCTTTGCCGGGGACTGCTTCGGGCTTGCCGGGGGCGGGGAGCTCTCCGACGAGGAGAGGTCGTCGGCGTATAACTCCATGGATCCGCCGGAGTCTTCGGCCTCCTCCTCCTCCTCCTCCTCTGCCCCGGCCGGCTCGCTGGGCCCAGCGTCCTGCGCTGCGCCCCCCTTTCCCTTGGCGCCTCTGCCCCTCGCGGCGCCTCTGCTCCCTTCGGCGGTGCCCTCCATTGCCGCGGCTTCCGCCGCGATCCCATGGATCCCGGAGTGCCTCAGTGAGGGGACCCCGGCGAGCGCGTCGGGTGGAAGATTCAGCAACCTGCGGATCTCCGCCTCCTCCGCCTGGGTGGACGCCTCCTCGGCCTCCGCCTCCTCCGGCGAGAACCCGAAAACTCCTGCCGCCGCGGCTGCGGCGGCCTCCTCGGCCCGAGAAGCTATGTAGGCGATTTCCTGGTCGGTGGTGTCCCGCGTGTGCAGCTTGAGGTCCTCCTTGTTCCTCGCCACCTCGGCGAGGTTGTCGTAGAAGTTGAGGACGTCGATGGGCTTCGGGGCGATCCACGAGCGGTCCAAGCCATGCGAGTCGCACATGGGCATCATGGCGAGGATTCGGTCCCTGGCGGCGTTGTTGCAGAGCGGCACCACTTCCCGGGGAGTCCTGAACCACTCGGGGTGCGTCGGGTCGTACTTGAAGAGTTCCCGTACCATCCCCCGCAGCTCCAGAGTGGTGAAGTTGAAATTAAGCCCGGGGCGCAGCCTCATGATATCTGCCGGGCCGCCGTACTCCCATGCCGGCCTCTTCCGGTCTTGGAGAGGGGCGATGCGCCGGCGGAGGAAGTCTGCGCCCACCTCGGCAACAGATAGATTGGCCAACCGAAGACGAAGAATCCGGACAAGGGCGATGTTGAGCTTAACATCGTCCGAGTCCAGGTCACTCCAGTCCCTGCCGCGCACAATGGGCGTTGTGCGCGGCGCGGTGAAAGCTTGCGGCTGGTCTTCTACGATCCAGCACCACTCCGCTCGCCATTCCTCCCACTTGCCGCGGAGCTCCCCCGGCAAGTACGCCCCTTTCTTATTCAGGCGAAAGATCCAAGAAATTCCTCCGGAGAGGGGGGCATCGGCCTCGGCTCTAGGAGTGAAGAAGTGTCTAAAGAGGGCTACATTGGGGTGGACTCCTATGAAGTTTTCGCACATGTGTGCGAAAACGGCCATGGTGAGAATGGCGTTGGGGGTGAAGTCAAGCAGATGGAAGCCATATGTGTTCATGACATCACAGAAGAAGTTCGAAAAAGGAGGACAGAGACCACAATGGAAAAAGGCAGCAAAAAAGTGGTACCCGCCGGGATAGCTGTCCTTGGCGACGGCCGGGTATGCTCGCGTGCGGGGATGCGCATCGGTTCCCTTGGACCAGAACAAGTAATACTTGTTCCAGAGTTCCTGCATGCCGAGCTTCGGCGGGAAGACGACGTGCCTCTTCCGGTAGGCGATGAGCTTGGCCGCTTGCTCCGACTTCTCCTTCTTGGCCTTCTCCGCCTTCGCCTTGTCGGCCTTTGGGGCCATGGTGGACGCGGTGGAAGGAGGGGGACGAAGAGCTCGGCGGCGGCGGAAGTATGGAGGCGGAGCACAGGAAGGAATCTTTTGCAGGTGGAAGACGACGTAATGAGAGCGCAAGGAGGGGAACCGCGCCCGCTACCTCTGCTTTTATGGGGGAGTGGGGGGCGTTTCGCCCTTTCCATTAAGAGATCGTGGGCACGTCCCATCCCACGGCGCCGCAATCGACGCGTGCCGTTACCGTGGGGTGCGGCGGATATGGAAGTGGATTCGGCGCGCCGCGGGCCGCGGGTGCCCGTGCACTGTTTTGGGCCTGGCCCAACAGCGCTCGGCACCGTGTGTGGCCCAGGCCCGGGGGCTCCTGTCGGTGTACTAAGGTAGGGGTGCCTCAGTACCCCAACTTGTGCACGGGCAGTTGCAGCTTCCCGCGGCAAGGTTTACTGCGTGCTCGCCGGAGACCTTCCTGCTCCCTATTAAACCATTCAAAAACAAAGTATACAAGACATGAGATCGAGACGCCGGCAAGAGGAGCTTGCCGGGAAGGCCGTACCAGGCTCAAGGCTGTTCCACTGACACAAGACCCTGGCAAGAGGAGTTCGCCAGGAAGACTAGAATGCAACGCCTCGGCGCTATACGCGCCCCGGCAAGGGGCCCGGGGAGCGGCAAGCTCCCGGGCCCGGCAAGATCGAGGTCCCCGGCAAGGTACTTGCCGGGGAGGTTGCGCTGTGTGCCCGCGCTCCAGCTCATCGGCCCACGCGTCGCCCTGGGACTTATCCAGGGATGCGTGGCGGATGGCTGTGCAGCCTGGGGTACACGGTGGCACTCCACGGTGATGGATCCGTCGCCGTGGCGGAAGGAGACGCTAAGGCGGGAACTTTTGGGGTCGACGGCGACGGGCATTAAATGCCCTTGTCCCCCACTGTTAAAGTAGGTATAGACCACTGTTCTGTACTGTAGCTCCACTGTTCCCGCACTGTTACAACTACCACCTCTTTTACATTTTTACCCCTTTCTCCTACGTTAACACCTGTCGGTGACCCCTTGCACTATAAAAGGAGGCCCATGCACAACGTGGAGGGGGTTCGAAACCTAGATCACTCTCGCGCCGGTGTAGCTGCTTCTTCAAGCTCCCGAGCGCCCAACTCAATACACAACCAAGCAGGAGTAGGGTTTTACGCGTCTACCGCGGCCCGAACCTGGGTAAAACTGCCCGCGTGTCTGCTTCGATCTGCTCTTTGTGCTCCCTCGGCCCTCGTACCGCACAGACAAGGGGCTCCGGTCCCATAGGTGTTCCGCCAGATTCAGCAACCTGCGGATCTCCGCCTCCTCCGCCTGGGTGGACGCCTCCTCGGCCTCCGCCTCCTCTGGCGAGAACCCGAAAACTCCTGCCGCCGCGGCTGCGGCGGCCTCCTCAGCCCGAGAAGCTATGTAGGCGATTTCCTGGTCGGTGGTGTCCCGCGTGTGCAGCTTGAGGTCCTCCTTGTTCCTCGCCACCTCGGCGAGGTTGTCGTAGAAGTTGAGGACGTCGATGGGCTTCGGGGCGATCCACGAGCGGTCCAAGCCATGCGAGTCGCACATGGGCATCATGGCGAGGATTCGGTCCCTGGCGGCGTTGTTGCAGAGCGGCACCACTTCCCGGGGAGTCCTGAACCACTCGGGGTGCGTCGGGTCGTACTTGAAGAGTTCCCGTACCATCCCCCGCAGCTCCAGAGTGGTGAAGTTGAAATTAAGCCCGGGGCGCAGCCTCATGATATCTGCCGGGCCGCCGTACTCCCATGCCGGCCTCTTCCGGTCTTGGAGAGGGGCGATGCGCCGGCGGAGGAAGTCTGCGCCCACCTCGGCAACAGATAGATTGGCCAACCGAAGACGAAGAATCCGGACAAGGGCGATGTTGAGCTTAACATCGTCCGAGTCCAGGTCACTCCAGTCCCTGCCGCGCACAATGGGCGTTGTGCGCGGCGCGGTGAAGGCTTGCGGCTGGTCTTCTACGATCCAGCACCACTCCGCTCGCCATTCCTCCCACTTGCCGCGGAGCTCCCCCGGCAAGTACGCCCCTTTCTTATTCAGGCGAAAGATCCAAGAAATTCCTCCGGAGAGGGGGGCATCGGCCTCGGCTCTAGGGGTGAAGAAGTGTCTAAAGAGGGCTACATTGGGGTGGACTCCTATGAAGTTTTCGCACATGTGTGCGAAAACGGCCATGGTGAGAATGGCGTTGGGGGTGAAGTCAAGCAGATGGAAGCCATATGTGTTCATGACATCACAGAAGAAGTTCGAAAAAGGAGGACAGAGACCACAATGGAAAAAGGCAGCAAAAAAGTGGTACCCGCCGGGATAGCTGTCCTTGGCGACGGCCGGGTATGCTCGCGTGCGGGGATGCGCATCGGTTCCCTTGGACCAGAACAAGTAATACTTGTTCCAGAGTTCCTGCACGCCGAGCTTCGGCGGGAAGACGACGTGCCTCTTCCGGTAGGCGATGAGCTTGGCCGCTTGCTCCGACTTCTCCTTCTTGGCCTTCTCCGCCTTCGCCTTGTCGGCCTTTGGGGCCATGGTGGACGCGGTGGAAGGAGGGGGACGAAGAGCTCGGCGGCGGCGGAAGTATGGAGGCGGAGCACAGGAAGGAATCTTTTGTAGGTGGAAGACGACGTAATGAGAGCGCAAGGAGGGGAACCGCGCCCGCTACCTCTGCTTTTATGGGGAAGTGGGGGGCGTTTCGCCCTTTCCATTAAGAGATCGTGGGCACGTCCCATCCCACGGCGCCGCAATCGACGCGTGCCGTTACCGTGGGGTGCGGCGGATATGGAAGTGGATTCGGCGCGCCGCGGGCCGCGGGTGCCCGTGCACTGTTTTGGGCCTGGCCCAACAGCGCTCGGCACCGTGTGTGGCCCAGGCCCGGGGGCTCCTGTCGGTGTACTATGGTAGGGGTGCCTCAGTACCCCAACTTGTGCACGGGCAGTTGCAGCTTCCCGCGGCAAGGTTTACTGCGTGCTCGCCGGAGACCTTCCTGCTCCCTATTAAACCATTCAAAAACAAAGTATACAAGACATGAGATCGAGACCCCGGCAAGAGGAGCTTGCCGGGAAGGCCGTACCAGGCTCAAGGCTGTTCCACTGACACAAGACCCTGGCAAGAGGAGTTCGCCAGGAAGACTAGAATGCAACGCCTCGGCGCTATACGCGCCCCGGCAAGGGGCCCGGGGAGCGGCAAGCTCCCGGGCCCGGCAAGATCGAGGTCCCCGGCAAGGTACTTGCCGGGGAGGTTGCGCTGTGTGCCCGCGCTCCAGCTCATCGGCCCACGCGTCGCCCTGGGACTTATCCAGGGACGCGTGGCGGATGGCTGTGCAGCCTGGGGTACACGGTGGCACTCCACGGTGATGGATCCGTCGCCGTGGCGGAAGGAGACGCTAAGGCGGGAACTTTTGGGGTCGACGGCGACGGGCATTAAATGCCCTTGTCCCCCACTGTTAAAGTAGGTATAGACCACTGTTCTGTACTGTAGCTCCACTGTTCCCGCACTGTTACAACTACCACCTCTTTTACATTTTTACCCCTTTCTCCTACGTTGACACCTGTCGGTGACCCCTTGCACTATAAAAGGAGGCCCATGCACAACGTGGAGGGGGTTCGAAACCTAGATCACTCTCGCGCCGGTGTAGCTGCTTCTTCAAGCTCCCGAGCGCCCAACTCAATACACAACCAAGCAGGAGTAGGGTTTTACGCGTCTACCGCGGCCCGAACCTGGGTAAAACTGCCCGCGTGTCTGCTTCGATCTGCTCTTTGTGCTCCCTCCGCCCTCGTACCGCACAGACAAGGGGCTCCGGTCCCATAGGTGTTCGTGGCGGACAGTTTCCCCCGACATCTTTGGCGCGCCAGGTAGGGGGCGTCGAGGTTGTGCGAACCTGATCCGGCGTTCGCGCGGGCGCATTCTTCATCAACCTCTCCAGCTTCATCAACAACTTCATCAGCGACAACTCCATGGCCCCGAAGAAGAAGCCCTCGGAGGTCGGAGGCCCGTCCGCGTCTCACCCGCCGCCACCAGAGCCAACGGTGGGCGGGGGAGACGCCGTCGGAAGGGTGGTTGCCGGCGAGGACACTCACGGTGCCACCAGATCCAAGAACAAGACGGACGACCGGACTTCGGTCTCCGTGGACGCGCCGCGTCCATCACAGCACACAACGACCCCGCAGCGCCATACCACGGGAGGTGGTATCCGCTTGCTGGGACAAGGCCATACTGGAGGTTCGCGAGACGCCCCGGACCCCCGTCCGGGCACAAGCAAAGCGAAGGCGCCGGCGCGGGACCCCGCTCCTTCTAACGTTGTTAGAAGTCCGAGCGTATCCCGCTCCTCGCACCGCTCGCCCGCGTTCCCCACTACTCCGGCAGAAGCGCTCGCAAGGGCGCAGCTGCTCCTCGATTTTCCTCCAGCGGCCGACAAGGCCGAGGAATGGAGGGCCACTATCCGGAGCCTGATAGACTTCGCCAACAACGACTCTCCGCAGCAGCCGTCGGCCTCACGGCCGCGGCAGGCCGAGAAAACGAAGGCTATCGGCGACAAGACTGCCGGGGGTGCGACAAGCGTGCACTCCCCGCCGCAGAAGCAGAAGACGCCGCCCCGCCGGAACAACCCCGACGACGGCTCCACAGCCTCGTCGGACCCGCGGGCCCGTCGGGACCAGCGCCAGGTCCTCGACGACCGGCGAGATGAAGACGCTCGGACCACGATCGAGCGCCGCCGAGAAGCTCGGCGACAATCCGACAAGAGGGCTGGGAACACTGTCGACGCACCCGCGCCCGGTGAACCAGGCGACTTGCCGTACGCGGCAGGCTGCCCTGCGTTCACCCGCGAGCTGCGGCGCGTCCAGTGGCCCAGCATGAAGAACTTTAAGCCCGACGTACCGGAGAAGTACGACGGCAAGACGCACCCCTCGGAGTTTCTCAGCGTCTACACCATAGCAGTGCAAGCTGCCGGGGGGCGCGACGAGAAGATCCTAGCCAACTATTTCCCGCTCGTGCTGAAGCCGAACGTCCGTTCGTGGCTCATGCACTTGCCGGAAAACTCTATCTCTTCTTGGGCCGACCTCTGCCATCAGTTTGTTGGCGCCTTCACCGGCGGCCACAAACCCCATGGCCAGGAGAGCGATCTCCACATTTTGGCCCAGAAGGAGGGCGAACCCCTGCGCAAGTATATCCAACGTTTCAGCCGGGTGCAGCACAACATCCCCGACGTTCACCCTGCTGCGGTTATCAGCGCGTTCCATCAGAACGTGCGTAACCGCCGCATGCGTGAGGAGATGGCGATGACCAAGATCAGGGACGTCAGCGAGCTCTACGCTCTTGCCGACAAGTGCGCCCGTGCAGAAGAGGGGAGGAAACTCCCCGGGGAGGATGCTGGCGCAGGGGGAAGCGACAGCGACGACGCCGCCCCGGCAAAGAAGAGCCGGCGGCGGAACAACAGGAAGAAGGGCAAGAAGGAAGTGCTTGCCGTCGAGAAGTCCGGCAAGGACGCCCCCGCCAAGCAAGCGCAGGCCGGCGGCTCCGGCAAGGAGCCTGCCCCTGCGGCGGCGGCCGACAAGCCGGGTAGCTCCGACAAGCAATACTGTAAGATTCACCGCACCAAGGGTCACGATCTCTCCAACTGCAAGCGCGTCGAGTATCTCGTCGAGCAGCAAAAAGCTGAGTACGAGAGGCGCGACAAGGAGAAGGCCCAAGGTGGCGGGGAAGAGCCCAGCAAGAAGCGGCCATTCAATGGCCGGGGAGGACGCCGCGGCAAGGCCAAGCAGCGGCAAGGAGATCGACCTCCCCGGGGCCGCGACAACGACGAAGACGACGATGAAGACATGGAGGACGACGAGAACAGCGAGCAGGAGTTCCAGAAGGCCACGGAGGTCCTGTGCGTCGACGGTGGCGCCTCTCTGCACACCTCCCACCGCCAGCTGAAACAGTGGGTGCGTGAGGTGAATGCAGCGGAGCCGCCCGTGGAGTCGCGCAGGCTCCTCAAATGGTCCAGCACGCCCATCATTTTTGACCTCGAGGATCACCCTGACCGCACCACGGCGGTCGGGTGCTTGCCGATGCTGGTTTCCCCCACCATCCGCAACCTCAAGGTCACCAAAATGTTGGTTGACGGCGGGGCCGGGCTGAACTTGATCTCCTCTGCTGTGATCAAGAAACTCCAGATTCAGGACGGCGAGCTCGAAGAGACCGGTTCATTCCAAGGAATCAACCCGGGAAGGAGTAAGCCCAAGGGAAAGATTACTCTGCCGGTGACCTTTGGCGGGGAGCTCAACTTCAGGACTGAGCGCATCACCTTTGACGTTGCCGATATTCCATTGCCCTACAATGGGATACTCGGCCGTCCCGCCCTCGCCAAGTTCATGGCAGCTTCCCACTATGCCTACAACGTGCTGAAGATGCCGGGGCCGATAAGCGTCATCACTGTCCAGAGCGACAAGAAAGATGCGCTTATTTGCGCCGACAAGATTTACCGGGATGCGGCAGCTGCGGCCGAGAAGGATACTCTTGCCGCTGAAGCTCCCGGGGGGAAGAAGACGAAGACCAAGTCCGGCAAGTGCTCTGGGACCCACTCCGGCAACCGCACCTCTTCGGAGTGCTGCGCCGCCGTCGAGGACGTTCCATCGAGCTCCACCGGCAAGAGCAAGAAAGGAATGGCTGCTCCTCCGGCAACCAAGAAAGTGTCCGCAAAGGAGGATGGCACTGGTGGTACCTTCACCATCAGTGCCACCCTTGACAGCAAATAGGAAAGCGCGCTCGTCGCCTTCCTGCGGGCGAATGTCGATGTGTTTGCTTGGCAACCATCTGACATCCCCGGTGTTCCCAGGAAGGTGATTGAGCACAAGCTTGCTGTCTGCCCTCATGCGCGGCCCATTAAGCAAAAAGTGAGGAAGCAAGCCGTGGAGCGCCAAGAGTTCATCAACGAGGAGATCAAGAAACTAGAGGCAGCAGGCCTAGTTAGAGGTGTGATCCATCCGACGTGGTTGGCAAACCCAGTCGTCGTGCGCAAGGCCAACGGGAAGTGGAGACTGTGTATAGACTTCACTGATGTCAATAAAGCATGTCCCAAGGATCCCTTCCCATTGCCGCGCATTGACCAGATCGTTGACTCCACTGCCGGATGTGAGCTACTCTGTTTTCTTGATGCATACTCAGGCTATCACCAGATTTTCATGGCTAAGGAAGATGAAGAGAAGACTGCATTTATCACTCCATGTGGCACCTATTGCTTTATCCGCATGCCATTTGGACTGAAAAATGCAGGCTCAACTTTTGCAAGGGTAGTGTACACTGCTTTTGAGCCACAGATCCACAGGAATGTAGAAGCCTACATGGATGACATCGTGGTGAAGAGCAAGAGCAAAGAAACACTGATTCAAGACTTAGAAGAAACGTTTCAGAACCTGCGCAGGATACAACTCAAGCTGAACCCCGAGAAGTGCGTCTTTGGAGTTCCCTCCGGCAAGCTTCTCGGGTTCTTTGTATCACAGAGGGGGATTGAAGCCAACCCCGACAAGATCAAAGCCATCGAGCAGATAGAAGCCCCGAAGCGCGTCAAGGATGTCAGAAGGCTTGCAGGTTGCGTTGCTGCCCTCAGTAGGTTCATTTCAAAATCCGCAGAACGCGCCCTACCTTTCTTCAAAATCTTGAAAAAGGCAGGTCCCATGAAGTGGACACCGGAAGCGGAGGCGGCGTTGCAGGATTTGAAACGGTACCTATCCTCCACTCCTATACTTGTCGCACCTAAACCACAGGAAAAGTTGTTGCTATACTTAGCGGCAACCAACCAGGTGGTTAGTGCTGCGTTAGTAGCGGAGAGGGAGTCCGACGAGGAGACAGCATCACCGGCAAGCGAATCTAGCGACAAGCAGGGGGCTGGCCCGACAAGCTCTGGCCCCGACAAGGAAGACTCTGCGCAGGAACAAGGAGAAGTGCGGAAGAAGATGGTGCAGCGCCCAGTGTATTTTGTAAGTTCCCTTCTCCAGGGAGCTAGATCAAGGTACTCTGGTGTGCAAAAATTGCTTTTCGGCCTCCTCATGGCTTCAAGAAAGCTGCGCCACTACTTCCAAGCCCATGAGATAACGGTGGTCACTCGCTTTCCATTGAAGAGGATATTGCACAATCCAGAGGCAACAGGCAGGATCGTCGAGTGGGCACTGGAACTGTCAAGCTTCGGACTCAAGTTTGAAAGTACTTCAACCATACAGAGCCGAGCTTTAGCAGAATTCATTGCTGAATGGACCCCAACGCCCGACGAGGAAGTTCCAGAAACAAGTGTACCCGTACAAGAAGCTACAAGTGAATGGGTAATGTATTTTGATGGTGCCTTCTCATTGTAAGGCGCCGGTGCTGGCGTGGTACTCATCGCGCCCACCGGAGAACACCTCAAGTATGTTATCCAGATGCACTTTCCCAGGGAGCAGGCGACAAACAACACCGCAGAATATGAAGGCTTGCTTGCCGGCCTCAGGATTGCGGCCGAACTTGGGATCAGGAAGCTGATTGTGCGGGGCGATTCTCAGTTGGTGGTCCGACAAGTCAACAAGAGCTACCAGAGCCCTTTGATGGAAGCATATGTAGATGAAGTGAGGAAGCTTGAAGAACACTTTGAAGGTCTGCAAATGGAGCACATCCCGAGAGCTCAAAATGAAATTGCAGATGGCCTTTCAAAGTGTGCTGCGATGAAGTTACCTGTGGAACCAGGGACCTTTTTGCTCAAGCTGACTCAACCATCAGTTACACCATCAATTGGGCAATCCAAGAAGAGAAAGTTGGTCTCCGGCAACTACTTGCCGGCGGATCTTCCTGAACCCGCCGCCAAAGTTCCCAAGATCAACGATAACGCTGAGGAACAGTTTGCTCCTGCGAGCCCTCGGGCTTGTGCAGTCGAAGCAAGTGTTCCCGACAAGCCTCGCCCCGGCGAGCTTGCCGGGGGACCGACAGCTCCGACAGGACCAGAGGTCTTTGCCGTAGAAGCTGAGGTTCCCGCAGCAGACCTCGAGCCTTTAGTCCTTGCCGTCGAGCCCCGAGCTCCGGCATGGGCACAGCAGATCGTCCGTTTTCTACAAACTGGAGAACTTCCCGACGACCCTCAAGAGATAGAGAAGATAACCAGGCAGTCAAGTATGTATCAGTTTGTGGATAACGAGCTGTACAGAAGAAGACTCAATGGTGTCAGGTTGAAGTGCATCTCCAGGGAAGATGGACAGAAGCTGTTGGCAGAAATACACGGAGGCATATGCGGCCACCACATTGGCGCAAGGGCACTTGCCGGGAAAGCTTTCCGGCAAGGGTTCTTTTGGCAAGAAGCCCTCCAAGATGCAACTGCACTAGTAACCAAGTGTGAAGCGTGCCAGTTCCATGCAAAGCAAATTCATCAGCCAGCTCAAGCTCTCCAAACAATCCCTTTGTCATGGCCCTTCTCGGTCTGGGGGCTCGATATCCTCGGCCCTTTCCCTCGCGCCGTCGGGGGCTTTGAGTACTTGTACGTTGCAATCGACAAGTTCACAAAGTGGCCAGAAGTGGAACCAGTGAGAAAGGTGACAGCACAGTCAGCGGTCAGGTTCTTCAGGTCGATTGTTTGCCGTTTCGGGATCCCTAACAGGATCATCACCGACAACGGTACGCAATTCACTAGTCGCACCTTCATGCAGTACGTCCAAGACCTTGGCGCCAAGGTCTGTTTCGCTTCTGTTGCTCACCCGAGGAGCAACGGCCAAGCGGAGAGGGCAAATGCTGAAGTGCTGCGCGGACTCAAGACAAGAACCTTTGACAGGCTGCGCAAGTGCGGAAAGAATTGGATAGAGGAGCTCCCGGCGGCTCTTTGGTCAATCAGAACGACACCCAGTCGAGCCACCGGGCAGACACCTTTTGCTCTAGTCTATGGAGCAGAGGCAGTTCTCCCCACGGAACTCGTATACGGATCTCCTCGAGTGCTCGCTTATGATGAGCTCGAGCAAGAGCAACTGCGGCAAGATGACGCATTGCTCCTTGAGGAGGGACGTCTCCAGGCTGCTGTACGAGCTGCTCGATACCAGCAAGCTTTGCGCCGCTACCATAGCCGCAAAGTCAAGGCCAGGAGTCTCGAGGAAGGCGACCTTGTTCTTCGGCGTGTTCAGTCCGCCAAGAATTCCAACAAGTTGACGCCGAAGTGGGAAGGCCCTTATCGGGTGAGACAAGTTACGAGGCCCGGCGCTGTCCGCCTCGAGACCGAAGAAGGCTTACCGGTGAGCAACTCCTGGAACATAGAGCATCTTCGCAAGTTTCACCCCTAAGGCGCGGTTGCCGTGATCCGCTCCGGCAACCACCTTTTGTACAAGCCTTGCCGCTGTTGCATGTAACCCTTTGTACAAAGCCGGGCGCAGACCCCGTGCATCAGTAAAGATTTCGTGTTTTCGCATCGATTGCCTTTCGCATACTTCTCTTTGCTATTTGCATGTTTTATTTGGCATTTGATGCAACACTTAGACATTCGGTAAGCGCTATTACGCCGAAAGGCAATATGCTTGTTTCCCTCTCCTTTTCCTTTTTCTCTTAAGCAGAAGGAACGTTGCTCGCGCACAAGTTTGCCGGGGGGGAAGGAGATGGAGGAGGAACTAAGTGCCGTTCAAGAAAGAAGAGCCTTACCGGAAAGCAAACAACATGAGCAAGCAGCATATGAAAGATAAGTTGTTAGAATTTGACCAGTTCAAATTTTAAATTTTGGTTGTCTTCCTTGAACGATCACACTTTGTATGGAAAACCTGTGCGCGGAGGAACCTACCCGTAGCTTGCCGCACCCTTATCTTGTTTTCGAGTCCACTCAACGATTTAAGTGAGCTACGACAAGTGTCGCGCCCTTGCCTCGTTTCCGAGTACACTCAGCAAGCTAAGCGCGTTGCAACCTGCTGCGGCAGGGTTGCTTGCCGGCGAGGACCTTGGCCAGCAGGCCGCTCAGAGTCCAGCACTCAGCGCTCGCGGCAAGGGCCCCTTTCCGGCAAGCTCCCCGGGAGCGTAGGGTGAAAAACATACAAAGTCAAAGATTGGAACAAGGAAGATAACATTGCACTGATTGATTGAAGTAAAGCAAATATCTTACAAGGATAACTTGTCGCAATGGACTAATGAGTTCATAACATAACGTGCAGCAACAAAAAGATAAAGATAAATGGGGCCCTAGTCTACGCGGTCGCCCTCCTTCCTGCCAAGCTTTGCCACCTTGGCGATGATATGGCCGACCTGCTCCTTCAGGGCCTCCGTGTCTGCATCTGCCGGCAAGCTGCAAAGAACGTTCCTGAGGTTGATCCCCGGGTTGCGGTACACGATCTTCGTCAAGACCCGCTCCAGAGTTCCCGCGCAGAGACGGCGCGACTCCTCGGCCAGCTGCGCGGGGATGCGGTTCCGGAGACCTGCAAGGGCCGGAGCGACGCCTCTGAAGAAGAGGCTGAGCTTGGCGCTGTGCGGGAGATCTGGATCCGGCGAGTAGATAAGATGTTCGACCTTCAAAGCAAGCAACTCCTGGTCAATGTTGGATGCAGAAGAAACCAGCTCTTCGGTCCACACCTCGATAGTCTGCCGGAAGAGCTCGGAGGCCTTGTTAACGCTCTCCATCAAGTTTCGCTCCTTGCGGAGCTCATCCTTCAGCTTTGCCTCCTGGGCCCGGGCAGCATCAAGCGATTCCTTCAGGGTGGTGACCTTCAGCTCCAAGTCTTCAATGGAATCCTTGGCGGCCTTCAGCTCGTCACCCCTCTGGGACAAACTCACCTGGAGCTCTGAGTTGGTGTGAGCATCCTTCTCGCGCTCCAGGATGAGCGCGGCAACCTTCTCGGCGCTCACCTTCACCGCCTTCTCCAGTTGTTCAACCTTGGCGGCAAGCTCCTTCTTGGCGTCTTCCGCGGCAACCGCGGCGGCTTTCGCCTCCTTCAGCTCCCCGCCAAGGGCCGCTTCGCGAGCGGCAAGATCCTCCTCATGGGAGTCGAGTTCGACTTTCCGCTGCGCGAGCTCTCCTTCTCGCCGGGACATCTCCACCCCGGCGAGCCGCTGCTGTTCCTCAGCTTCGGCCTTCTCCAACAGCCACTCTTGATATTCACCGGCGAGACGCTCGCGCTCCTCCGCCACCTCGCGGAGGCCCGCCTTGTGGGCAGCGCTGAGCTCCGCCGCACGCTTCTCCATTTCGGCGGTGGCCTGGGCAGCAAGGGCTTCCCGGGAGGCAAGCTTCGCCTGCCTGGCCCGGTAAAGGGCCAGGAGTTGGTGGAGAAGCTTCTCCTCCTCGGGCCCATCTCCTTCGCCGGGCGCCTCGACGACTGTCAGACCCGCGGAGGCGAGGACTTCTCCGTCAAACGCCTCGCCCTCCGCGGGAGCTCTTGATGAAGACCCCCAAGGCACTTGGATAAAGACGCCATTGGGGGCACGAAGATAGTACGCCTGCTTCTCGCCGGTGGAGGGGCCGGCGGCCGGTGTAGCATCCGGTGCTCCCGCCACCTCCGGGTCGGCGGTGCGGTCGCCGTCCCCCTCCCCGGTCGCGGCGTCAGCGGCCGGAGTGGCCTCCTGCGCGGCTGGCTCGGTGGCCTCGGTCGCCTCCTCGGTGGCCTCGGCCATCTCCACGACGACGGGAACGTCATCGCCGCCGCCCTGCGCGCCCTCCTCATCCTCGATATTGATGACCTCGGTCTCCATCGGCGCGGGAGGAGGAGGAGGAAGATCTAGGAGAAGAAGAAAAAGAAGTTCAAAATCAAGCAAAGATCCAAAAAGAAGCAAAGTCAAGAAAACCAAGTACAGAACGTACCTTGGCGGACGTCCTCTGCGGCGGGCTCCCTTGCCGGGGAGCTCGGCCTTGGCGGAGTGGCCGTCCTCGCCGGGCTGCTCGCCCTTGGCGGGGTACTCTGCCTTGGCGGAGTACCCGCCCTTGGCGGAGCGCTCTCCCTTGCCGGAGAGTTTTGCCTTGCCGGGGACGGCGGGGCCTGCAGCTCCTCGGTGACGGTCTCCGGGCGCTCTTCCCGCTGCGGCTCCACCTCTGCACAAGAGAAGATAGAAGAACCAAGACATTCAAAAAAAAAAAAAAAAGAGAGATCAAAGCCCTAAGCGCGCCCCGACGAGCAAAAACAGTAAACCTCTAACTTACGCTGGGGGCTGCTCCCCGGAGCGGCACTCGGGTCCGGCAAGCTCGGCTCCGGTGCGATCCCTGCTTCCGCGACGGATGGGTCTTCTACGACCTCAACTGTGGGCACCCTGACCCTCTTCGCGCGCTGCTCCAAGGTCCTGCAATCACAAGCAACAAGCAAAGTCAAGCGTCAGCAACAATCGAGATATAAAAATCAAGAAGGAGTAAGGTCTCGGGTCCTTACTCTTGGTCCTCCTCGTCGTCCTCGCTCAGCGCGGAGAAGTCAAACTCCACGGTGGGCGCGTTAGCGCGAGGAGCGGAGGATGAAGATTCCCTCGCGCGTTTCGGAGCCACCGGGGCTGGGGGCTGCGTAGGCCCAGCCCCTGTGGTGGCCGGCGCCCGAGAAGTGGGCGGAGCAGCTGCTCCGCTCCGAGAAGATCCTTGCCGGCTCGGTGCCGGCCTGCGGGACGCCTCCGTCGTGGTCCGCGCGCGCGGGGCCTCTGCCGTGGCCGGCACACCGGTCGCCCTTGGCACGGCTTGGCTCGGCCGGGGAGCTGCCCGGCGAGCTGGCTGTTGCCGGGGCGCTCGCGCCTGCTCCCCCGTCGCCGCCTTGCGGAGACGCTTCAATGGGGACTGCTTCGGGCTCGCCGGGGGCGGGGAGCTCTCCGACGAGGAGAGGTCGTCGGCGTAGAGCTCGGTGGATCCGCCGGTGTCTTCCTCCTCCCCCTCCTCTCCCTCGGCCAGTTCGCTGGCCCCAGCGCCTTGCACTGCGGGCCCCTTCCCCTTGGTGGCCCCGCTTCGTCCGGCGCCTTCGCTCCTCGCGGCACCCCTGCTTCCTCCGGCTGTGCCCTCCATTGCCGCGGCCTCCGTCGCGATCCCATTGATCCCGGAGTGCCTCAGCGAGGGGACCCCGGCGAGCGCGTCGGGAGGGAGCTCTAACAGCTTGCGAATCTCCTCCTTATCCGCCTGGCTGGAGGCTTCCGCCTCCGCGGGTGTGTATCCAAAGTTTCCCGCCGCCGCGGCTGCGGCGACTTCTTCAGCGCGAGAAGCCATGTAAGCAATCTCTTGGTCGGTGGTGGCCCGCGTGTGCAGCTTGAGATCGTCCGTCTTCTCCAACACCTCCACAAGGTTGTCGTAGAACTCGAGGACGTCGATAGGCTTGGGCGCAATCCACGTGCGCTCCAATCCATGAGAGTCGCACGCGGGCATCATAGCGACAAGGCGATCCCGGGCGCTGCTGGCGCAGAGCGGCACCACTCCCCGGGGAGCGCGGAAGTACTCGGGGTGTGCCGGGTCGAACTTGAAAAGTTCCCTGACCATACCCCGCAGCTCGAGTGTTGTGAAGTTAAAATTGAGGCCGGGGCGCAGCCTCATGATGTCTGCCGGGCCGCCGTATTGCCACGCCGGCCTTTTCCGGTCTTGGAGGGGGGCGGTCCGGCGACGAAGAAAGTCCGCGCCCACTTCAGCGACAGACAGCGGCGCCATCCGAAGACGAAGGATTCTGACGAGAGCGATATCCAGCTTGGAATCGTCGGAATCGAAATTACTCCAATCCCTGCCGCGCACGATGGGCGATGTGCGCGGCGCGGTGAAGTGTTGCGGCCGCTCCTCGACGACCCAGCACCACTCCGCGCGCCACTCTTCCCACTTGCCGCGGAGCTCCCCCGGCAAGTAGGCTGATTTCTTATTCAGCCTAAACACCCAAGAGATTCCTCCGGAGAGGGGGGCGTCGGCCTCTACTCTGGGGATGAAAAAGTGCCTAAAGAGAGCTACGTTGGGCTGGATTCCTACGAAGTTTTCGCACATGTGTGCGAAAACGGACATGGTGAGGATGGCGTTGGGAGTGAAGTCGAGGAGGTGGAGGCCATAAGTATTCATGATATCGCAGAAAAAGTTTGAGAAGGGAGGGCACAGACCGCAGTGGAAGAAGGTTGCGAAAAAGTAATACCCGCCGGGGTAGTGGTCCTTGGCGACGGCCGGGTAGACGCGCGTGCGGGGGTGCGCTGGGGTCTCCTTGGCCCAGAACAAATAATATTTGTTCCAAAGTTCCCGCACGCCGAGCTTCGGCGCGAAGACAATGTGCTCCTTCCGGTACGCGGCGAGCTTCGCCGCCTGATCTGACTTCTCCCGCTTGGACTTCTCCGACTTCGCCCTGTCGGTCTTTGGGGCCATGGCGGATGCGGTGGAAGGAAGGGGACGAAGAGCTTGGTGGTGGCGGAGGAGTAGAGGCGAAGCGCAGAGGAATCTGAGGAAGAAGACGATGGCAATGAGTGCGCAGGGAGGGGAACCGCGCCGCTCTCTCTGCTTTTATGGGAGAGTGGGGGGCGTTTCGCCCTTCCCATTAAAGAAATCGTGGGCACGTCCCATCCCACGGCGCCGCAATCGACGCGTGCCGTTGCCGTGGGGTGCGGCGGATATGGAAGTGGATTCGGCGCGCCGCGGGCCGCGGGTGCCCGTGCACTGTTTTGGGCCTGGCCCAACAGCGCTCGGCACCGTGTGTGGCCCAGGCCCGGGGGCTCCTGTCGGTGTACTAAGGTAGGGGTACCCTAGTACCCCAACTTGTGCACGGGCAGCGGCAGCTCCCCGCGGCAGGGTTCACCACGCGCTTGCCGGAGACCTTCCTGCCCCTTATCTAGCCATTCAAAAACAAAGTATACAAGACAGAAGACCAAGACCCCGGCAAGAGGAGCTTGCCGGGAAGGCCGTCCCAGGCTCGAGATTGCTTAACTAGCATGAGGCCCTGGCAAGAGGAGCTTGTCAGGACGAATAGAAGATTTTATCTTAGAAGACCCGGCAAGGGCTCGGGGAGCGGCAAGCTTCCGGGCCCGGCGAGGTCGAGATCCCCGGCAAGGTGCTTGCCGGGGGAGGTGCGCTGTGTGCCCGCGCTCCAGCTCATCGGCCCACGCGTCGCCCTGGGGCCACTCCAGGGACGCGTGGCGGATGGCTGTGCAGCCTGGGGGACACGGTGGCACTCCACGGCAGTGGATCCATCGCCGTGGCAGACGGAGACGCAACGACGGGAGCTTTTGGGGTCGACGGCGACGGGCATTAAATGCCCTTGTCCCCCACTGTTAAAGTAGGTATAGACCACTGTTCTGTACTGTAGCTCCACTGTTCCCGCACTGTTACAACTACCACCTCTTTTACATTTTTACCCCTTTCTCCTACGTTGACACCTGTCGGTGACCCCTTGCACTATAAAAGGAGGCCCATGCACAACGTGGAGGGGGTTCGAAACCTAGATTACTCTCACGCACGGTGTAGCTGCTTCTTCAAGCTCCCGAGCGTTCAACTCAATACACAACCAAGCAGGAGTAGGGTTTTACGCATCCGTGCGGCCCGAACCTGGGTAAAAACTGCCCGCGCGTCTGTCTCGATCTGCTCTTTGTGCTCCCTCCGCCCTCGTACCGCATAGACAAGGGGCTCCGGTCCCATAGGTGTTCGTGGCGGACAGTTTCCCCCGACATCTTTGGCCGTCGACCCCAAAAGCTCCCGTCGTTGCGTCTCCGTCTGCCACGGCGATGGATCCACTGCCGTGGAGTGCCACCGTGTCCCCCAGGCTGCACAGCCATCCGCCACGCGTCCCTGGAGTGGCCCCAGGGCGACGCGTGGGCCGATGAGCTGGAGCGCGGGCACACAGCGCACCTCCCCCGGCAAGCACCTTGCCGGGGATCTCGACCTTGCCGGGCCCGGAAGCTTGCCGCTCCCCGAGCCCTTGCCGGGTCTTCTAAGATAAAATCTTCTATTCGTCCTGACAAGCTCCTCTTGCCAGGGCCTCGTGCTAGTTAAGCAATCTCGAGCCTGGGACGGCCTTCCCGGCAAGCTCCTCTTGCCGGGGTCTTGGTCTTCTGTCTTGTATACTTTGTTTTTGAATGGCTAGATAAGGGGCAGGAAGGTCTCCGGCAAGCGCGTGGTGAACCCTGCCGCGGGGAGCGGCCGCTGCCCGTGCACAAGTTGGGGTACTAGGGTACCCCTACCTTAGTACACCGACAACTGGATTCTCCAGGTGCCCTGCAACTAATCCACCCAGATGTGTATTAAAGTTGCCACCTTAAACTTTCCCTTAGTTGTTGTTACTCTCACAACTTTCATGAATCTCACATACCAATCCACGTCTATGAGCATGGCTAAGCAATAAGTAACAAAGCGTATATTCCCAAGGTTGATCACAAGTCATAGGTTCCTACCTCATGAACTACTTAGCATAACCATATGTAACCAAGTCCTACTCATGCAAATCTTTGAGGGTATATCTAATGCAAGTAAAACTGGGTATTAAAAAGTATGATCAAATTGTAACTTGCCTTGCTGATGATCATTGAAACCTAGGGACTCGTAGTAGCAAGCTTCGCACTCCGAAAATTCTATCACAATCAAACAATAGCATACATAAGCAATCATGCACAAGATTCAAAGAAAAGATCTTAAAAAACTTTAAAAACGAGCAAATAACTCTTGCAATAGGAAAAAAATTTAAAAGTACCAAATTTATGTGCTTTTGATCTTAACAGAAAGCTTATGTCAAGAGCTTCGATTTGTAAAAAACATCAACTCAGACGGAGTTACGAAACTCAAGATACGATCAAAGAAGTTCAAATTCAAATATGTTTGAATTCAAAATTTAAAACTTTCAAAAATAAAGATGAGTTGGTTTTCTGGATAGATGAGATCAGAACTAAGATTTTGGCGTTGGTTTCATCTGATTCGGATAAATGAGTAAAAAGTAATGAGCGTTTGAAAATTAGGGACTGATCCATAAGTATTTTAATCGTGGATTGGTCCCTGGCAGAAAATAACAGAAAAAGAAAAATCAATCAAACGAACATTCGTTATTTAGATATAAACAGTGGACGTTCGCTAAATAACTAAATAAAAAAACTAGGTTTTATAAAAAAATCAAAACTAAGAAAATGAAATGAACCGGGCGATTTTTACCGGTTCAGCCGGCGGATCTGGTCGGCGGCGGGTCAGGCGTCAGTGGTGGACCTGGTCCGGCGAGTCCGGCGGTGCGGCTGCTTTTGCGGGCAGGATGGCGGCGGCGTGGGGCAAGCGAGGGGCGGTGGCGGCGTGCTGCGGCGCGTGGGCGAGCTTGAGGCGGCGGCGGCTGGCGGCGCGGCTTCGAGGCAGAAGTGGCTTGGGGTGGCGAGGAGGAGTGGCGGCGGCATTTATAGGCGGACGGGGTTGCATTGGGGAAGGGGTAGGGCGGCGGCGAGTCCGACTCGAACACGGCCGGCGACATGTGGCGGCGGGAGTCCGGCCGCGGGTCGGGGCGGTGGCGGTTGGTCTGCTGGGCTCGGCCTCGGCCCAGTTCGTTCCAAAGCCTTATTTTCAAATAATTTTTTTCCGAAAATACAAAAAAGAGAAAAACACTAAAATATATTTTTAAAAATCGTAGAAAAATTCACACGTATTTAGGGCATTATTATTGACCTGGTGAACATTTTTGTGAGCCTAAATGTCTAAAATAAAAATAAACTTTTTAGTACTAATAAAAATAATAAAATAAATGCATTTGCAAATAAAAATCCAAAAAATATATTTTACTCAAAATTCAATTTCCAACATTTTTACTCTGTTTTTTGAAGAAGTCATATTATCTTCTCTCAACTTTCTCGCTTGGAAAATAATAAACTTGTGGGTCCTTTTTGGGAAACTTCCAACTCTCTAGCTTGGGTCCTTGAGTTGCTTAAAGTCTCTTGGATCAATATCCAACAAAATTCAAATTCAAAATGCTCAAATGATGAATGCATATGAATGATCTATATCTTAACATCCAAATTGAAAATTGGATGTTACAAACCTACCCCCCTTGAGATGAATCCTGCCGTCGAGATTCGGGTTGGCTAGCAAAAAGGTGTGGGTGGTCCTGTCGAAGGTCTTCCTCGCGTTCCCAGGTGGTATCGTCCTCTGTATGGTGACTCCACTGAACTTTGCAAAACTTGATGACCTTGCTGCGGGTAACTCGGTCGGCAAACTCGAGAATCTTGACAGGCTTCTCCTCATAAGTCCGGTCACTCTCTAGCTAAATTGCTTCCAGGAGCACTGTATCGCATAGAGGAATATCGGCCATCTCTGGATGGCACTTCTTCAACTGGGAAATGTGAGACACTTTGTGAACTCCGGACAAAGTTTCGGGTAATTCTAGCTGATAAGCTACTTCTCCTCTGCTTTCCAAAACTCTATACGGTCACACAAATCGTGGTGCCAATTTACCCTTAAGTCCAAAATGCTGAAGTCCTCGAAGTGGGGACACACGAAGATACGCTCTATCTCCGACTTTGTAGGTTACTTCCTTGCGTTTTGCATCAGCATAACTCTTCTGCTTGGACTGGGCTATATTAAGTCTATCACAAATCAACTTGACCTTCTCTTCCGAATCCTTGATTAAATCGGGTCCAAACAACTTGCGGTCTCCTACTTCATCCCACATCAATGGTGTTCTACACCTCCTTTCGTACAAAGCCTCAAAAGGGTCCATCTACAACTGGTTTGATAGCTGTTGTATTAAGAAAACTCCGCGTAAGGCAAATTATCATCCCAACTAGATCCACAATCTAGTGCACAAGCTCTCAACATGCCCTCCAGAATCTAATCGACTCTCTCTGTTTGTCCATCTATTTTTGGATGAAAGGCTATACTGAACTCAAGCCTTGTACCCAAAGTTTAATGCAACTGCTTCCAAAACTTCAAGGTAAACCGTATTCCTCTATCTGATACAATGGTCCTCGGAACTCCATGCAGACATACGATCCTGGTCATGTATAACTTGGTCAGCTTAGCACTCGTGTAAGTGGTCTTCACGGGGATGAAATGGGCTACCTTAGTCAAGTGATCAGCTATAACCTAGATAGAATCGTACCATGATCGTGTCCTGGGCAATCCTGTGATAAAATCCATTCCAAGCTTGTCCCACTTCCAATCTGGTATTGGTAACGGCTTTAGTAACCTTGCTAATTTCTGATGTTCTGCCTTAACTCTCTGACAGACGTCACATACCGCTACATACTCGGCAATGTCCTTCTTCATACCGGTCCACCAGAAATTGTGCTTCAAATCCAAATACATCTTGGTATTGCCTGGGTGTATTGAGTAAGGCAAATCATGAGCCTCCTGAAGAATCAACTTCCTGATCTCCGGGTCATTGGGCACGTATATACGCTCTTCGAACCACAGTGTTTTGTAACATTCCAATTTTTTCATTTGGATGTTATCATAGATCATCCATATGCATACATCATTTTAGCATTTTTAATTTGATTTTACTTGGAAATTGATCCAATGACTATAAGCAACTCAAGGACCCAAGTGAGAGAGTTGGAAGTTTTCCAAAGAGGTCCCACAATTTTATTATTTTCCAAGTGGGGTTGGTTCAAATATTATTTTACCAATTTTCATTTTCAATATTTTTAAAATAATGAGAGAAGATAACATGACTTCTTCAAAATAGAATAAAATGTTGGAATTTGAATTTTGAGTAAAAATATATTTATTGGATTTTTATTTGCAAAAGTATTTCTTTTTAGTATTTTATTAGTACTAAAAAGTTTATTTTTTATTTTAGGCATTTAGGCCGAGAAAAATGTTCACCAGGTCCATAATAAGGCCCTAAGTACGTGTGAATTTTTCTGTAATTTTTAAAAATATATTTATTGTATTTTTTGTTTTTTCTATATTTTTAGAAAAATATTTTATAAAGAAAACTTTTTCAGACTTACTCGGCCGAAGCCCAGCCGGCCCAGCGCGCCCCCACCGCCTTTCCATCGTGTCCGACCAGGACGCCGCCGGAGTCCGCCTCCGCCACGGCGCGTGCCGACCCCCTGCCCAAGTCGGACCCCCCGGGGTCCTTTATATATCCCGCCGCTGCCTTCTCCCCTAACCTTGCCTCCCGCGCCGCACGCCACCGCCCGCCGCCGCCTGCGAGCCCCACTGCCGCCCCGCGCCACCACCGCTTCGCCGCCCGCGAGCCCCGCAGCATACCGCTAGCCCCGCAGCCGCACAAGAGCCCCTTAGCTTCCCACTAGCCCCGCAGCCGCCCGCGAGCCCCGCAGCCGCCCCGCGCCATCGCCCGCCGTCACCGCCGCCACCGCCGGAGCTCGCCACCGCCCGGACCCGCCCCGCCAACCCGATCCGCTGCCCGGACCCGACCCGCCGGTCAACTCGGTAGAAACCGATTCGTTTTTCCCAGTTTTGTTTCGTTTTTTAGACCTAGATCGTTTTTTTATAAAAACCTAGATCTGTTTTTTAGGTTTTATTATTCAGTGAACGTTTGCTGTTTAGTTTCAGAAAACGAACGTTCGTTATTTAGTCTTTTCTTTTTCTGTTTATTTTTGTCAGGGACCTATCCGCGATTAAAGTTTTTACATATTAGTCCCTAATTTTAAAACTATCCCTACGTTTTATTCCTTAGCCTAAATAAGATGAAATCAATGCCAAACTCTTCATTTGATCTTTTCTATCTAGGAGTCCAACTCAAATTTGTTTTTGAAAGTTTTAAAATTTGAATTCAAACAGATTTGTATTTGAACTTCTTTTGATCGTAACTTGAGTTTCGTAACTCCGTTTGAGTTGATTCTTTTTGCAAATCGATGCTCTTGACCTAAACTTTCTCATAAGGCCAAATTCACTTAATTTTGGTACTATTAGAAATTGTCTTCTGTTGCAAGAGTTATTCACTTGTTTTCAAAGTTTTTCGAGATCCGTTATTCGATTCTGTTGCATGATTGCTTATGTATGCTATTGTTTGATTGCGACAGAATTTCCGGAGTGCGAAGCTTGCTACTACGAGTCTCTAGGTTTCAACGATCCTCAGCAAGGCAAGTTCATACTTTGATCATACTTTTCAATATCTAGTTTTTATTGCATTAGTTCTACCCTCAAAGATTTGCATGAGTAGGACTTGGTTACTTGTGGTATTACTTCATGAGGTAGGAACCTATGACTTGAGATCAACATAGGGAATATATGCTTGTTACTTATTGCTTAGCCATGCTCGTAGACGTGGATTGGTATGTGAGATTTCATGAAATTTGTGAGTGTAATAACAACTAAGGGAAAGTTTTAAGGTGGCAACTTTAATACACATCTGGGTGGATTGGTTGCAGGGCACCTGGAGAATCCAGTGTTGTCCTAGGATATCCCGAAGGAATCATATGATCATCATATGGAATGCCACCTAGGCTCAAAGGGATGATATATCATTCATACCTAGAAACTTCCGTGTGTAGCCACAAGCCATTATGGGCTTTGGCATAGTTGAGTATTTTGTGTGAGCTATTTCAGTGGTGGACTAGCAGATGTAGGGGAAAGTAGGTGTACCGGTCTATCTAGGGTAAAGAGTGAATGCTTCTGAAAGACTATGTCTCGATCTTCCGATCATGGATGTGGTCGAGTCTTGTGGGGAAATGTGTGCAAACCTCTGCAAAGTGTACAATCTATTCATGAGTAGCCGTGTCCTCGGTTATGGACATCTTGAGTATCCTGGTATTTGAATTACGGACTGATCTCAATACTCAATTAATTAACTTGTTGGGTTATAATTGACATTGTGGATTTGGGATTGAGATGGAGGAACCACTCTCAATATTGTCTAATTCAACTGAGTAGTAAATAAAATTTATTCCTTTGTTGTAGGAAAAAAATAGTTTTTATGCAAAAATAACCTTACAGCCTCCACGAGCTAAATATGCATATAGTTGTAGATACTTGTTCATTATCATTGCTACAGTGTGTTCTTGCCAGCATATTCAATGTGCTGACCTACATGGCTGCAACATCTCATGTTGCAGAGTTTTCTGATGAAAATTAAGGTGCGATAGGTCGTTCTCATGCACTCAATGTTTACCGTGGAGTTGGATGGACTCAACTTATTTTTGACGCTTCCGCTGTTTAGTTTAGTTTAATTATTGTTAGATGGCCTTCAGCCATTTATTTTTGTAATAAGACTCTTTGTGAGGATCTCGATGTAATAAATGTGTGATTGAAACTCTGTTATAAATCCTCAAGTACTTTGTGTGTCAGCATACCGATCCAGGGATGACACTTAAGCACAGAGACTCCAATCCGTTGGGATTGAGGTCGCTACAAGATGGTATCAGAGCACACGTTGACTATTGGACGTGACCACTAGGATAAGCCACATGATGCTCTTCTCTACTCATTTATAATCCTTCTCTATTCCTATTCTATAGGTGTCAGACCCTGGGAACAAGTTTACTCAGCCAGATGATGACACCCCGTTCGGAAGACCCTTGAAGGAAGTCACAAGGTACCTGCACATTGGCATAGCAAGTTTCACTAGAACTTTCTGTGCAACATTGACAGAAGAGGAGTGCTGGAAGATCAAAGTTTGTGTTCATGAGAGGATTATTGCACCAATCACAGAACCTCTCGAGCTTGCCTTTGATGCACCAACTTGGAGCTTGGGAAAGAGTATGGCAGCACACATTACCTTTGGACGCATTTGTGAAGTCTACTACAAGGATCTTGAAGACACCATCTACTAGATATGTGGACGCCGAGATGAGCAATGGGAGATGATTCGCACCAGGAACGACAAGTCCATTGCAGCGTTCATACAATTGATGGACTAACACATTCGTCGCTATGAGAATCAAATGTGCACGCTCATGATAAAAACCAAGATGGTGATGACACGGAACCTCGAGCTAGAGGAGGAACTCAAGACAACACGCGATGGATATGAAGAGGAAATTGATGTGCAACTGGAGCAGAATGAAGAGCTGAAGAAGAAGGTTGGAGCACCCGTGGTGAAGCCGGAACCAGAGATGGGCATTCATTCGGAAAACCACATTCTAATAGACGACACCAACAGTGATGAAAGCGACTATGAAGACGAAACCGGAGCAGATGTTATGGAGTCTTCTTCCAATGACAACTATTAGATGACCATCCTGTAATCATTAGTATTCTTCCAAGTAGTTTGAATAGTTCGTCAGATTTGTATTAGGATAATTGGTGTGACCTTGTTTGAATTGAGTGATATGATATGAATATGTTTGTCTCATGCACATATGGGTAGTGAATTCCCTCTAGACCTCATTCTATTCTATTTCTCATCCCTCTAACCCATCAAATGCCTCTCAGACGTGAGCCCGAATTCCAGTTCCCACTAGAGCTCACTCAGTTGATCCAGTAGTAGAACACATTGATGCAACTACTTGCTCAGAACCAAGGCAACAACAACAACACACCTCCTCCTCCCCACGACAAACTGACCCGTTTCCTAAGATTGAATCCGCCGTTGTTCTCTAGTAGCACCGAGCCGATTGTTGTAGATGACTGGCTCCGCAAGATGGGAAGAGAGCTAGCTACTGCAGGATGCAAAAATGCAAAGAGAGTGCGCTTTGCCGCACATCGGCTTGACGGACCAGCAGCCGCTTGGTGGGAGTACTACACCGCCACTTATGCCCTCGCTACAGTTACTTGGGATCAGTTTCAGCAAGCTTTCAGCACTGCACATGTTTCAGCTAGAGCCATGAACCTGAAGAAGCATGAGTTTTGCAACTTGCGCCAAGGGAACCGTACTTTGGGGCAGTGATACATCCATTTTGCATCATGTTTTCTTACTATTATTTATAATGTTTTTATCCATAATAATGCTTTTTGGAGTAATTCTAATGCCTTTTCTCTCATAATTTGCAAGGAACACACCAAGAGCGAGAATTCCGGCAGCTGGAAATCTGGACCTGAAAAAGCTACGTCAGGCCACCTATTCTGCACAACTCCAAACAAGCTGAAACATCACGAATATTTAAGAATTACTGGAGCCAATAGACACCAGAGGGGGGCCACCAGGTGGGCAGAACCCACATGGGCGCGCCAGGCCCGCGTAGCGCGCCCTGGTGGGTTGTGGCCTCCTCGGCCCACCTCCGGTGCACATATTTTGGTATATAAGTGATTCTGACCTAGAAAAAATGGGGAGAAGACTTTCGGGATAGAACGCCGTCGTCTCGAGGCAAAACTTGGGCAGGAGCACTTTTGCCCTCCTGCGGAGCGATTCCACCAGGGGAACTTCCCTCCCGGAGGGGGAAATCATCGTCATCATCATCACCAAGTACTCTCCCATCATGGGGAGGGAAATCTCCATCAACATCTTCGCCAAAACCATCTTATCTCAAACCCTAGTTCATCTCTTGTGTTCAATCTTGTTATTGGAACTATAGATTGTTGCTAGGGGGTGACTAGTAGTGTTGATTACATCTTGTAGTTGATTACTATATGGTTTATTTGGTGGATGATTATATGTTCAGATCCATTATGCATGTTAATACCCCTTTGATCTTGAGTATGTTCATCACTTGTGAGTAATTACCTTTGTTCTTGAGCTCACGGGAGAAATCATGTTGCAAGTAATCACGTGAATTTGATGTGTGTTCGATATTTTGATAGTATGTTGTGATTCCCTTAGTGGTGTCATGTGAACATCGACTACGTGACACTTCACCATACTTGGGCCCAAGGGACTGCATTGTGGAGTAGTAAATAGAGGGTGGGTTGCGAGAGTGACAGAAACTTAAACCCCAGTTTATGCACTATTCCGTAAGGGACCAATTGGATCCTAGAGTTTAATGCTATGGTTAGAATTTATTCTTAATACTTTTCTCATAGTTGCGGATGCTTGCGGGAGGGTTAATCATAAGTAGGAGGTTTGGTCAAGTAAGAACAGCACCTAAGCACCGGTCCACCCACATATCAAACTATCAAATTAGAGAGCACAAATCAAACCAACATGATGAAAGTGACTAGATGAAATTCCTGTGCACCCTCAAGAACGCTTTCCTTAATATAAGAGACCGTTTTGGCCTGTCCTTTGTCTCAAAAGGATTGGGCTATCTTGTTGCATACTTGTTACAATTGTCGTTACTTGCTCGTTACAAATTACTTTGCTATCAAACTACTCGCTGCTTACAATTTCAGCACTTGTAGACACTACCTTGCTGAAAACTACTTGTCATTTCCTTATGCTCCTCATTGGGTTCGACACTCTTACTTATCGAAAAGAGCTACAATTGATCCACTATACTTGTGGGTCATTAGGTAGTACATGGATGATTTCAGGCAGTTAGCTCGCTATGTGCCAAATGATGTGGCCACTAACACCGCGAAGTAGGAGAATTTTCTTGAGGGACTCAATGATGAGTTTAATATGTAGCTGATGGTAGCAACCTACAACAACTACCAGGAGCTGGTAGAAAGGTCCATCATTATTGAAGGAAAGCAACAGCAGATAGAGAGCCGCGAGAGGAAGTATGGACAAGGAAAGTATAACTCTGGAGCTCAGCAGAAGCCCCGCTATTCCCCATACTCAGGAGGACATAACCATCCCACCCATGGAGGCCATTCTCACAATGGTGGAAGTTCACACAACCGTAGTAGCCACAGGAATGGCAATGGGAATGGAGGAAACAACTATCAGCACCGTTACACTCCATCAACGCTCGCCAAGAAGGATCTGAGTCACATTACTTGTTTAAAGTGCGGGAAGTCCGGACATTATGCCATAGAGTGTCCTGAAGCCAAGAATGTAAATGGCAATGGAAGCTCAGGAAAGAAGCCCAACCCATTCACCAGAGGACAGGTGAATCACGTCATTGTGGAGGAGATTGACGAGTAGCCCGACGTAGTGGTTGGTAAGTTTTTGGTTAATGCATTTACCGCCCTTGTTCATTTTGACACTGGTGCATGTCATTCATACATATCAAGGGGTTTTGTGGAAACGTATAAATTGCCAACCATAGCCCTTAAGTCACCTATGTTAGTGAGTTCCCCTAGAGCAGAGTACATTGCTAGTCAAGGATGTTATCAATTGCCCTTGACTATTTGGAGACATGTATTTCCCACCGACCTCATCATTTTGGAATCCTAGGGTTTGTATTTAATTATAGGTATGGATTGGCTATCCATGTTTGAAGGAAACATTGATTGCGCCACTAGATCTATTCTCCTCACCACCCCATAAGGAAAGAGGATCAAGTATGTGTCGAGGCACACACCCCAGAAGACGCAAGTGAATACACTCTCGGGAGTTGTTCAGGAAGAAGTACCAGTTGTCAAGGATTACCCCGATGTATCTCTGGAGCAGTTACGAGGCATGCCACCGGATCGATACATCGAGTTCTTGATTGAGTTATTACCAGGCACTGGACCAATATCCAAGAGACCGTACCGGATGCCCGCAAATGATTTGGAGGAAATCATGAAGCATATCAAGGAGTTAATGGAGAAAGGTTATATTCGACCAAGTTCTTCACCTTGGGGAGCACCAGTGCTCTTAGTTGATAAGAAGGATGGTTCACTAAGATGGTTGTGGACTATCGTGCGCTGAATGAGGTGACGATCAAGAACAAGTACCCTCTGTTGATGATCAATGATTTGTTTGAGCAGTTGCAAGGAGCCAAAGTTTTCTCTAAGATCATTTTACGATCTGGATATCATCAGTTGAATATCCGAGAGTGGGACATACCTAAGACAACTTTTACCACGAGGTACGGGTTTTACGAGTATACAGTTATGTCATTTGGTTTGACTAATGTCCCTGCCTACTTTATGACTATGATGAACAAGGTGTTCATGAAGTTCTTGGATAAGTTTGTGGTAGTTTTCATTGATGACATATTGGTTTACTCCAAGAATGAAGAGGAGCATAAGGAACATTTGCGTTTAGTTCTCGAGAAGCTTAGGGAACATCAGCTATATGCCAAGTTCAGCAAATGTGAGTTTTGCTTGAAGGAAGTCGGATTTCTCGGACATGTTATATCGGGAGACGGTATAGCAGTAGACCCCTGCAAAGTGGAGGCCGTCATGGAATGCAAAGCACCCACCTCAGTTGGTGAGATTCACAGTTTTCTTGGACTCAAAGGATATTATAGGAGGTTCATTGAGAATTTCTCCATTGCGAAGCCCATGACGGAGTTATTGAAGAAGGAAAGTAAGTACAATTGGACCAAATAATGTGAGTCCAGTTTTCAGGATTTGAAGAAACGTTTGGTTACAGCCCCAGTGCTGATTCTCCCGAATATTCGCAAGGATTTTCAAGTGTATTATGACACTATACGTCAAGGAGAGGCCTTCTCATGCAAGAAGGAAGATTTGTTTCTTATGCCTCATGTCAACTTCGACCCCATGAGTTAAACTATGCCACACATGATTTGTAGTTAGCCGCCTTAATGCATGCACTCAAGACCTGGAGGCACTTTCTTATTGGACACCATTGTGATGTATACACGGATCATAAGAGTTTGAAGTACATCTTCAAGCAGAAGGAGTTAAACCTTAGGCAAAGAACATGGCTGGAGCTCATAAAGGATTACGATATGAGATTGCATTATACCCAGGGAAAGCCAATGTCGTGGCAGATGTGTTAAGTCGCAAGAGTTATGTTAACACTATCTTAACCGGAGGTTTACCCCAGGAGTGCGCAGATGATCATAGAGATTTACAGGTGGAGATATTCCCTAGAGGCTATGTTGCCACATTGGAAATTCAGTCCACTTTGTTGAGCAAGATTCAAGAAGCCCAGAAGACAGACGAAGAAATTGCAGAAATAAAGGGCAGAATGAGCAAAGGGAAGGCGGAAGGATTTTGTGAGGATGATCACGGAACACTGTGGTTTGAGGAACATATTTATGTACCCAGTGACCTGGAAATCAAGAAGTTGATTCTTCAGGAGGCCCATGATCCGCCCATGATCCAGGCAACATTAAGATGTATTTGGATTTGAAGTAGAATTTCTGGTGGATCGGTATGAAGAAGGACATTGCTGAGTATGTAGTAGTATGGGACGTCTGTCAGAGAGTTAAGGGAGAATATCAAAAAACCAGTAGGGTTGCTACAACCATTACCCATACCAGATTGGAAGTGGGATAAACTTGGAATGGATTTTATCACTGGACTACCCAGGACACGTTAAGGGTACGATTCTATCTAGGTTATAGTTGATCGCTTGACTAAGGTAGCTCACTTTATCCCCGATAAGACCACTTACACGAGTGCCAAGTTGGCCAAGATATATATGACCAGGATCGTATGTCTGCATGGAGTTCAGAGGACCATTGTATCAGACAGAGGAACATAGTTTACTTCAAAGTATTGGAAGTAGTTGCACAAGACTTTGGGTACGAGGCTAGAGTTCAGTACATCCTTTCATCCACAAACAGATGGTCAGACGGAGAGAGTCAATCAGATTCTGGAGGACATGTTGAGAGCTTGTGCGCTAGATTATGGATCTAGTTGGGATGATAATTTGCCTTACGCAGAGTTCTCTTACAACAACAGTTATCAGACTAGTCTGCAGATGACCCCTTTCGAGGCTTTCTACGGAAGGAGGTGCAGGACACCCTTGATGTGCGATGAAGTCGAAGACCGCAAGTTATTTGGACCCGATTCAATCAGAGATTTAGAGGAAAAGATCATGTTGATCCGTGACAGATTAAAGATAGCCTAGTCCCGATAGAAGAGTTGTGCAGATACAAAACACAAGGAGGTAACTTACGAAGTTGGAAATAGATCATATCTTTGTGTGTCCCCACTTCAAGGAGTTAATTGTTTTGGAGTTAAGGGTAAACTGGCACCATGATTTGTGGGACCGTACATAGTTTTGGAGCACAGAGGAGAAGTAGCTTATCAGCTAGAGTTTCCTGAAATTTTATCCGGAGTTCATAATGTGTTTCACGTTTCTCAGTTGAAGAAGTTACGCAGAGATGGTCGATGTTCCGCTACGAGATACAGTACCTCTGGAAGCAATTCTGTTAGAGAGTGATCTGACTTATGAGGAGAAGCCTATCAAGATTCTTGAGTTTTTCGACAGAGTTACCCGCAGCAAGGACATCAAGTTTTGCAAAGTTCAGTGCAGTCACCATACACAGGACGGAGCCACCTAGGAACGAGAAGAAGACCTTCGACAAGACCACCCACACCTACTTTCTAGCCAACCTGAATCTCGAGGGCGAGATTCATCTTAAGGGGGGTAGGTTTGTAACATCCCAATTTTTTCATTTGGATGTTATCATAGATAATTCATATGCATTCGTCATTTGAGCATTTTGAATTTTATTTTATTTGGAAATTGATCCAAAGACTTTAAGCAACTCAAGGACCCAAGTGAGAGAGTTGGATGTTTTCCAAAGAGGACCCACAATGTTATTATTTTCCAAGTGGGGTTGGATCTAATATTATTTTACCAATTTTCATTTTTCAATATTTTTAAAATAATGAGAGAAGATAACATGACTTCTTCAAAACAGAATAAAAATGTTGGAATTTGAATTTTGAGTAAAACTATATTTATTGGCTTTTATTTGCAAACATATTTCTTTTTAGTATTATATTAGTACTAGAAAGTTTATTTTTTATTTTAGGCATTTAGGCGCAGAAAAATATTCACCAAGTCAATAATAAGGCCCTAAGTACGTGTGAATATTTCTGTAATTTTTAAAATATATTTATTGCATTTTTCGATTTTTTTTGTATTTTCAGAAAAATATTTTATATAAAGAAAGGTTTTTCGGACCAACTAGGCCAAAGCCCAGTCGGCCCAGCGCGCCGCCACCGCCTTTCCGTCGTGTCCGACCAGGACGCCGCCGGAGTCCGCCTCCGCCATGGCACCGGCGGACCCCCTGCCCATGTCGGACCCCCCGGGGCCCTTTATATACCCCCGCCACCTCCTCCCCTCATCTTGCCTCCCGCGCCGCACGCCGCCGCCGCTCCGAACCGCCGCGCCGCCGCCCACCGAGCCGTCGCCGCCAATCGCCGCCCGCGAGCCCCGCAGCCGCACTGTGCCACCGCCGCTCACCGCCCACAGCCACCGCTCGCGAGCCCTGCAGCCGCCCTGCGCCACCGCCCGCCGTCACCGCCACCACCGGACACCGCCGCCGCCGCCGGAGCTCGCCGCCGACCCGATCCGCCACCCGAACCCGACCTGCCGGTCAACTCGGTAAAAACCGATTCATTTTTCCTGGTTTTCTTTCGATTAAAAAAAACTAGATCAATTTTTTTCTTTCAAAAACCTAGATCTTTTTTTAGGTTTTATTATTCAGTGAACCTTCAACTGTTTAGTTTCAGAAAACAAACGTTCGTTATTTAGTCTTTTCTTTTTGTATTTATTTTCGTGAGGGACCTATCTATGATTAAAGTTTTTTACAGATTAGTCCCAAATTGTAAAACTATCACTACTTTTTACTCGTTAGTCGGAATCCTTGTTCAAGAATTCACCCGATTAACCAGTTAACTTGCCGATTAATCTCTACTCGTAGGGTCACCGAGTAGCCGATAAACCGATAAATCATCCGTTTAATTGATTAAATGGCCAATTAACTTGCAGATTAGCCGATTAATCCCCAACTCGTCAGCCAACCGAGCAGGTACATGTTAACAATTTCCTCAACAATGGTCGGAATTAGATGAAACCAACGCCAATCTATTCGTTTTGATCTTATCTATCAAGTATTCCTACTCAAATTTGTTTTTGAAAGTTTTAAAATTTGAATTCAAACAGATTTGTATTTGAACTTCTTTTGATCGTAACTTGAGTTTGTAACTCCGTTGGAGTGATTCTTTTTGCATATCGAAGCTCTTAACCTAAACTTTCTGATAAGGCCTAATTTGCTTAATTTTGGTACTATTAGAAATTGTTTTCTGTTGCAAGATTTATTCGCTTGTTTTCGATGTTTTTCAAGATTTGTTCTTCGATTCTATTGCATGATTGCTTATGTATGCTATTGTTTGATTGCGATAGAATTTCCGAAGTGCGAATCTTGCTACTACGAGTCTCTAGGTTTCAATGATCATCAGCAAGGCAAGTTCATACTTTTCAATACCCAATTTTTATTGCATTAGTTGTACCCTCAAAGATTTGCATGAGTAGGACTTGGTTACTTGTGGTATTGCTGAGTAGTTCATGAGGAAGACACATTTGACTTGAGATCAACCCTGGGAATATATGCTTGTTACTTATTGCTTAGCCATGCTCATAGACGTGGATTGGTATGTGAGATTCATGAAAGTTGTGAGTGTAATAACAACTAAGGGAAAGTTTTAAGATGGCAACTTTAATACACATCTGGGTGGATTGGTTGCAGGGCACCTGGAGAATCCAGTGTTGTCCTAGGATATCCCGGAGGAATCGTGTGATCATCCTATGGAATGCCACCCAGGCTCAAAGGGATCATATATCATTCATGCGTAGAAACATCCGTCTGTAGCCACAAGCCATTATGGGCTCTAGCATAGTTGAGTATGTTGTGCGAGCTCTTTCTGTGGTGGACTAGCAGATGTAGTGAAAAGTAGGTCTACCGGTCTATCCAGGGTAAAGAGTGAATGCTTCTGAAAGACTATGTCTCGATCTTCCGGTCATGGATGTGGTCGAGTCTTGTGGGAAAAAGTGCGCAAACCTCTGCAGAGTGTACAATCTATTCATGAGTAGCAGTGTCCCTGGTTATGGACATCTTGAGTATCGTGGTATTTGAATTATGGACTGATCTTAACACTCAATTAATTAACTTGTTGGGATATAATTGACATTGTGGATTTGGGATTGAGACGGAGGAACCACTCTCAATATTGTGTAATTCAACTGAGTAGTAAATAAAATTTATTCCTTTATTGTAGCGAAAAATTAGCTTTTATGCAAAAATAACCTTACAGCCTCCACCAGCCAAATATGCATATAGTTGCAGATACTTGTTTATTATCATTTCTACAGTGTGTTCTTGCCAGCGTATTCAATGTGCTGATCTACGCAGCTGCAGCGTCTCATGCTGCAGAGTTTTCCGACGAAGATTAAGGTGCGATAGGTCATTGTCATGCACTCAATGTTTGCCGTGGAGTTGGATGGACTCAACTTATCTTTGATGCTTTCGCAGTTCAGTTTAGTTTAATTATTGTTAGATGGACTTCAGCCATATATTTTTGTAATAAGACTCTTTATGAGGATCTCGATGTAATAAATGTGTGATTGAAACTCTGTTATAAATCCTCTAGTACTGTGTGTTAGCATACCAATCCAGGGATGACACTTAAGCACAGAGACTCCGATCCATTGGGATCGAGGTCGCTACATGTTTCGTATTCATCCTCACGAAATCCTTCTGTCGTTCCTTGTCTCATTCTGCCCTTTATTTCTGCAATACATGCGTCCATCTTCTGGGCTTCTCGAATCTTGCCCAGCAAAGTGGATTGAATCTCCATTGTGGCAACATAGCCTCTTGGGACTATTTCCAACTTTAGGTCTCGGAGATCCTCTGCTAAATCCTGGGGTAAACCTCAGGTTATGAGAGTATTAACATAACTCTTACAACTCAAAGCATCGACCACGACATTGGCTTTCCCTGGATGATAATGCAATCTCATATCATAATCCTTTATGAGCTCTAGCCATCTCATTTGCATGAGATTTCACTCCTTCTGCGTGAAGATATACTTCAAGCTCTTATGATCCGTGTAAACATCACAACGATTTCCAATAAGAAAATGTCTACAGGTCTTGAGTGCGTGCACTATGGCTGCTAACTCCAAATCCTGCGTGGCATAATTCAACTCATGGGGTCGAAGCTAACGCGAGGCATACGAAACAACTCTTCCTTCTTGCATGAGAATACCTCCAAGTCCTTGACAAGAAGCGTCACAATACACTTGAAAATCCTTGCGTATATTTGGAAGAGTGAGCAGTGGGCTGTAACCAAATGTTTCTTCAACTCTTGAAAACTGGCCTCACATTCCTCGGTCCAAATATACTTACTTTACTTCTTCAACAACCCTTTCACGGGTTTCACAATCTTGGAGAAATTCTCAATGAACCTCCAATAATATCCTCCGAGTCCAAGAAAACTACGAATCTCTCCTACTGAGGTGGGTGCTTTCCACTCGGTGACGACCTCTACCTTGGAGGGGTCTACTGCTATAACATCTTCTGATATACCATGTCCGAGGAATCCGACTTCCTTCAACCAAAACTCACATTTACTGAACTTTCCATATAAATGATGTTCCCTGAGCTTCTCAGGAACCAAACACAAATGTTACTTACGCTCCTCATCATTCTTCGAGTAAATCAATATATCATCAATGAATACCACCACAAACATATCCAAGAACTCCATGAACACCTTGTTCATCATACTCATAAAGTAGGCATGGGAGTTAGTCAAACCCAATGACATAACCGTATACTCATAAAGCCCGTACCTCATGGTAATAGCTGTCTTAGGTATGTCCTATTCTGGATCTTCAACTGATGATATCCAGACCGTAGATCTATCTTAGAGAAAACTTTAGCTCCTTGCAACTGGTCAAACAAATCATTGGTCATCGTTAGAGTGTACTTGTTCTTGATCGTCAGCTCTTTCAGTGCACGATAATCCACACCCATCCTTAATGAACCATCATTCTTCTCAACTAAAACCACTGGGCTACCCAAGGTGAAGAGCTTGGTGGAATATAATCTTTCTCCATTAACTCCTTGATCTTCTTCTTAGTCTCCTCCAAATCATTTGCGGGCATCTGGTACGATCTCTTGGATATTGGTCCAGTGCTTGGTAACAACTCAATCAAGAACCTTATGTCTCGATCCGGTGGCATGCCTGGTAACTCCTCTGGGAATACATCGGGATAATCCTTCACAACTGGAACTTCTTCTCGAACAACTCCCGAAAGGGCATTTACTTGTGTCCTCCGGGGGTGTGTGCTTCGACACGTACTTGATCCTATTTCCATCCGGGGTGGTGAGGAGAATAGATATACTGACACGATCAATGTTTCCTTCATACTTGGATAGCAAATCCATACCCATGATTACATCCAAACCCTGGGATTCCAAGACAATGAGGTCGATGGGAAAAACATGTCTCCCAAAAGTCAGTGACCGTTGATAACATCCTCGACTAGCCATGTACTCTGCTCCAGGGGAACTCACTAACATAGGTGACTTAAGGGCTACGGTTGGCAAATTATACTTTTCCACAAAACCCCTTGATATGTATGAATGCGATGCACCAGTGTCAAAAAGAACAAGGGCTGTAGATGCATTAACCAAAAACTTACCAACCACTGCATCAGGCTGTTTGTCAATCTCCTCCACATTGACGTGATTCACCTATCCTCTGGTGAGCGGGTTGGGCTTCTTTCCTAAGCTTCCATTGCCATTTCCATTCTTTGCTTCAGGACACTCGGTGGCGTAGTGTCCGGTATTCCCGCACTTGAAACAAGTAATGTGACTCAGATCTTTCTTGTCGGGTGTTGATGGGGTAGAAAGGTTCTGATTGTTGTTTCCTCCATTCCCATTGCCATTCCTGGGGTCACTATGGTTGTGCGAACTTCCTCCATTGTGAGAATGCCCTCCATGGTTATGTCCTCCATGTGTGGGATGATTATGTCCTCCTGAGTATAGGGAATAATGGGGCTTCTGCTGAGTTCCAGAGTTATACTTCCTCTCTCCATACTTCTGCTTGCAGTTCTCTACCTGTCTACCAGCTCCTGGTAGTTGTTGAAGGTTGCTACCATCAGCTGCACACACAACTCGTCATTGAGTCGTTCAAGAAACTTCTCTTGCTTCGCGGCATCTGTGGCCACGTCATATGGTGCATAGCGAGCTAACTGCCTTAAGTCATCCACGTACTGCTCCACAGTATTGTTTCATTAGCACAAGTTGCAGAACTCATGCTTCTTCAGGCTCATGGCTCCAACTGAAACATGTGCAGTGCGGAAGGCTTGCTGAAATAGATCCATAGTAACTGTAGCAAGGGGATAAGTGGCGGTGTAGTTCTCCCACCAAGCGTCTGCTGGTCCCTCAAGCTGACGTGTGGCAAAACGCACTCTCTCTGCATCTGTGCATCCTGCCATTGCTATCTCTCTTCCCATCTTGTGGAGCCAGTCATCTGCAACAGTCGGCTCGGTGCTACTAGAGAACATCGACGAATTCAACCGTAGGAAATGGGTCAGGTTTTCAGGTGGAGGAGGGTTGTTGTTGTTGTTGCCTTGGTTCTGAACAAGTAGTTGCATGAAAGTGTTCTGCTGGTGCATCAACTGAGTGAGCTCTGGTGGGAACACGAATCTGGGCTCACATCTTGGAGGCATCTGATGGGTTAGAGGGATGAGAAATAGAATAGAAAGGGGTCTAAGGAGAGATTCCACTACCCATATGCACATGAGACAAACATATTCATATCACATCACTCAATTTAAATCAAGATTCACACAAAAGATCCTAAGCTGCTACTACAAAACTCGCGAATTATTCTACCTACTTGGGGGAATACTAATTGTAACAGGGTGGTAATCTAATAGCTTTTACTGGTAGACGACTCCATAATATCTGCTCCAGCTGTGTCTTCATAATCATCACTATCTTCATCACTGTCTGTGTCATCTAGAATGATGTAGTCTTCAGAATGAATGCCCATCTCTGGTTCTGGCTTCACCACGGGTGCTCCTATCTTCTTCTTTGGTTCTTCATTCTGCTCCAGTAGCACAACAATTTCCTCTTCATATCCGTCGTGTGTTGTCTCGAGTTCTTCTTCTAGATCGATATTCCATGTCATCACCGTCTTGGTCTTCAGCATGAGAGTGCACATATGATTCTCATAGCGACAAATGTGTTGGTCCATCTCTTGTATGAAGGCTGCAATGAATTTATCATTCCTGGTGCGAATCATCTCCCATTGCTCATCTCAGCGTCCACAAATCTGGTAGGTGGTGTCTTCAAGATCCTCGTTGTAGACTTCAGAAATGTGTCCAAAGGTGATGTGCGCTGCCATACTCTTTCCGAATAGGGATGTAAACAGAACGGAGTGGATCGGATAATGCTTTTACCATATCCTTTATCATATTTTTTTGGTCGGATTTGGAGTGGAGTGAACAATGACCGGATGCGAATTCGAATGCGAATTATGTCGGACTACGGATTCAGAGCGGAGGCGGAGCAAATTCGGACCGGAAACAGACTAAAATTATTGGATGATACATGCAAAGACATGATTTATTTCTACTAAGCAAACAATATGAAAACACATTTTCATACAAGCGCATAACACTAGAGAGTGGCGCTTTAAAGTTATAAATCACCAGTATAGCAATAATATGCAGTACAAATAAGATGTGGATAGCATTACACATAGAATCCAAGACAAAGGTCGTACTTAAGTAATACTTAATTCAATAGAAGTTTTTATTTATTATGAAAGGCAAGTATCCGATCAAGTAGAAGCCCGTAATCATCCTTGATTTCTCTTCAACATGGTGTTCTTCCAATCCACTGGCATCACCCCTGTGAGAATGATAAGAGATATTATATGCTACACTTGACAATCAGAGAAATTATTGATACTTAGATGTGGACAATTAAGTAGATCGAATACACATGCGTCAATTCTGAGGTGTATATATCCACATGATTAATCTGTAACTTCTTAGCATATGTGTATATAGAGAGAAGAGAAACATCGAGCATCAGATATTGTATGCATTGATGCATGTACTATACATACATGTCTAATTAAATTATATATAAATGAGTACAAATGTATATATATATATATGTAAATCTAACCTGATCGGCATGTGATTCGTAACTAGCAAGTAGCAGCACACATATAGAAGGCATGTATTAGTAAAACTAATCCAAATGTGCAAAGAGGATACATTCTGGTAATATATACTAACATAGATCAGAGAAAAGGGCAAGTGTTGGCCGAAACCAAACACTACTGTCTCTGTCTGTCTCCTCTGTTTTTTTTCTAAAAGTCGGAAGCATACATCTCTTTCTGGAACACATCATGTGTGCGAGTCCATAGAAAGCAGACAGAGGCAAGAGAGATTGTGAGGGTCTGACCATAAATACATTGATTCAGCAAGACGTGTAAGTGCAAGAAGCTAACCCAACGGCCAACGCCCAAGAAAGCAAGCAATCAGATTAATTTCTAGAGCTAGCTATTGTATTTCATTTCTTTGGACGTGGTGAGTTTAGAGGAGTATGTGCGTACGTGCTAATGGTCACGTTCTATCGGCGTATTACTGATGGCTATCTATGTCGACGCAAACCCACGTTAGATCAATGGGGACCGCCATCAAGACGGCGGACGTTACCCATCGTCGCTTCCGGGCTGCTGATCATGTCCGTGAGAAGCGGCGGCCACGCCCGTCGAGGCTCTACGACGCTGGCGTGCGTTTTGCCGTGGTGTGGGCGTGCGCCTGCTCACAACGTCCATTGACAGCCGGACATGATCATAGATCATCGATGCTCTACCTTTCGCGGGACTATGTGCATTTATGAATTCACTTACCTCTGTTTTTGGCACCAACTGATTGGCCACGGCCACGGGCATCTTTGACCATCAGTGAACCACCGGACTATCGGAGAAATTAGAGATGTAGTCGGCGGCCGAGGAGAAGCAACAATGCAACATGGCGATGGAGAGACCGACAGGGGGATATGTATGCGATATCGTCGTTGTGCTACCAATTTTAGAAGCGGTGATTGCGTACGAGATTATGATAGAGTATATCCTAGGGGTGACTGCAAATCAACAATTACTAACTTAAATTGGCATATGGACCAGGTCGTCTCGTCGGGGCTTATTTTATCGGATATAATCCGATTTTCTTCCCTCGGATAATCCGCAAAAAATAGCGGATAATCCATATCCGTCGGATAATAGGGATACCATATCCGCTACCATATCCACCGGATATCCGATTGATCGAAATCCGTAGCCGCATCCATATCCGGTGGATTCACATAATTGCATACCATATCCTTAAAACCGGATGCAGATGCTGATTTGGAGCGGAAATTATCCATACCATCTACATCCCTATTTTTGAAGCTCCAAGTTGGTGCTTCGAAGACAAGCACGAGAGGTTGCGTGACTGGTGTAATAGTCCTCCCAGGAAAAAAACTTTGATCCTCCAGCACTCCTCTTCTAGTAAAGTTACAGTGAAGATTCGCGTGAAACTTGGTATTTCGATGTGCAGGTACCTCGTGACTGCCATCAAGTGTCTTCCATAAGGGGTGTCATCGTTGGGCCGAGTAAACTTGCTCGTGGGGTCTGACATCTATATAGTAGAAATAGAGAAGGATTAGAAATGAGTAGAGAAGATCATCATGTGGCTTATCCTAGTGGTCACGTCCTACAATCAACCTGGCTCTAATACCATCATGTAGCGACCACGATCCCAATGGATCAAAGTATCTATGCTTAAGTGTCATCCCTGGATCAGTATGCTAACACATAGTACTTGAGGATTTATAAAAGATTTTCAATTACACACTTATTACATTGAGATCCTCATAAAGATTATTATTACAAAAATATGGCTAAAGGCCAACTAAAAATATAAATTGCGGAAGCATCGATAAGTTGAGTCCATCCAACTCCACGGCTAACTCTGAGTGCATGACAACGACCTATCGCACCTTAATCCTCGTCTGAAAACTCTGCAACATGAGACGTTGCAGTCGTGTAGGTCAGCACATTGAATATGTTGGGGAAGTCACACTATAGCAATAATGATGAACAAATATTTGGCTGGTGGAGGCTGTAAGGTTTTTTTTGCAGGCAGGTGATTTTTCCCTAGATCAAAGAAATAAATTTTATTTACTACTAAGTTAAATTAATCAATATTGAGAAGGTTCCCCCATCTCAATCCCAAAAGCACCAATGTTATTAGTAACCAAACAATTTTATTTATAGATTGATGAAATAAACCAATAATTCAAATACAAGGATACTCAAGTTGTCCATAGCCGGGGACACAGCTAATCATGATCAGATTTTACACTCTGTAGAGGTTTGCGCACTTTTCCCCACAAGACTCGACCACATCCATGATCGGAAGATCGAGACATAGCCTTACAGAAGCATTAACTCTTTACTCTGGGTAGAGTGGTACACCTACTTTCCCCTACATCTTCTAGTCTACCATTGAAAAAGCTCACACAACTTACTCAACTATGCTAGAGCCCATAATGCCTTGTGGCTACACACGGAACTTTCTAGGCATGAATAATTATATGATGCCTTTGAACCTGGGTGGCATTCCATAGGATGATCACACGGTTCCTCCGAGATATCCTAGGACAACACTAGATTCTCTAGGTGCCTTGCAACTTATCCACCCAGATGTGTATTAAAGTTGACACCTTAAAATTTCCCTTAGTTGTTGTTACTCTCGTAACTTTCATGAATCTCACATACCAATCCATGTCTACGAGCATGGCTAAGCAATAAGTAAGAAAGTTTATATTATCGGGGTTGATCACAAGTCATAGGTTCCTACCTCATGAACTACTTAGCATAACCATATGTAACCAAGTCCTACTCATGCAAATCTTTGAGGGTATATCTAATGCAAGTAAAACTAGGTATTGAAAAGTATGATCAAAGTGTAACTTGCCTTCCTGATGATCGCTGAAACCTAGGGACTCGTTGTAGAAAGCTTCACACTCCGGAAATTCTATCGCAATCAAACAATATCATACATAAGCAATCATGTGCAAGATTCAAAGAAAAGCTCTCGGAAAACTTCAAAAACAAGAAAATAACTCTTGCAATAGAACTTTTTTTAACAGTACCAAATTTATGTGGTATTGATCTTAACAGAAAGCTTAGGTCAAGACCTTCGATTTGTAAAAAGAATCAACTCAAACGGAGTTACGAAACTCAAGATACGTTCAAAGAAGTTCAAATTCAAATTTGTTTGAATTCAAAATCTAAAACTTTCAAAAACAAAGTTGAGTTGGTTTTCTGGATAGATGAGATAATAATGAAGATTTTAGCGTTGGTTTCATCTAATTCAGATAAACGAGTAAAAAGTAATGAGCGTTTGAAAACTAGGGACGCATCCGTAGATTTTAATCGCGGATAGGCCCCTAGCGGAAAATAACCGAAAAAGAAAAATCTATTGAATGAACGTTCGTTATTTAGATCTAAACAGCGGACTTTTATTAAATAACAAAACTAAAAAACAAACCGGGTTTTATAAAAAAACGAAACGAACCGGGGCGGTTTTTACCGGTTCGACCGGTTCGTGCGGTGGATCTGGTCAGCGACGGGTCGGGCGTCGTTGGTGGACCGGGTCCAGCGGCGCGGCTGCTCCGACGGGCGGGGCAACGGCGGAACCGGGCGAGCGAGGGGCACCGGCGGCGTGCTGCAGCGCGTGGGAGAGCTGGCGGCGGCGGCTGGCGCAGAGTGGCGCGGCTGCGAGGCGGCGGTGGCTCAGGGTGGCGAGGAGGGGTGGTTGCGGCATTTATAGGGGGGTTGCCTTGGGGAAGTGGTAGGGCGGCGGTGAGTCCGGCTCGGACACGGCCGGCGGCGTGTGGCGGCGGGAGTCCGACCGCGGGTCGGGGCGGTGGCTGTTGGCCGGCTGGGCTGGGCTTCGGCCCAGTTCTGTCCAAAACTTCTTTTAAATAACATTTTTCCGAAAATACGAAAAAAACACTAAAATACAATTTTTAAAATCGCAGAAAAATTCACACGTACTTAGGGCCTTATTATTGACCCGGTGAACATTTTTCTGGGCCTAAATGCCTGAAATAAAAATAAACTTTATCGTACTAATAAAAATAATAAAATAAATGCTTTTGCAAATAAAAATCCAAAAAATATATTTTTATTCAAAATTCAATCTCCAACATTTTTATTCTGTTTTTGAAGAAGTCATATTATCTTCTTTCATTATTTAAAATATTGAAAATGAAAATTGGCAAAAATTATTTAATCCAACCCCACTTGGAAAATAATAAAATCATGGGTCCATTTTGGGAAACTTCCAACTCTCTCGCTTGAGTCCTTGAGTTGCTAAAATTCTCTTGGATCAATATCCAACAAAATTCAAATTCAAAATGCTCAAATGATGAATGCATATGAATGATCTATATGTTAACATCCAAATTGAAAATTGGGATGATACATCATTGTTGAGAGATTTTGCACTAGTGAAAGTGTGAACCCTAGGCCTTGTTTTCATGCATTGCAATACGGTTTTTACTCATGTTTCTTACTTGCTACCTTGCTGTTTTTATATTTTCAGATTACAAAAACTTATATCTACGATCCATATTACACTTGTATCACCATTTCTTCGGCGAACTAGTGCACCTATACAATTTACCATTGTATTAGGTGTGTTAGGGACACAAGAGATTCTTTGTTATTTGGTTGCAGGGTTGTTTGAGAGAGACCATCACTAGTACAACGAGCTGCTAAACAAATGGTTTTAACCCCTTTCCGCGATGGCCTTCGGAACCGTCGCCAAGTGAGTGTGGGCGATAGGGGTGTCCTGCCCACGCGACCCAAAAACCGTCGGGGATATGCCCTCCTGGCACACACTTGGCAAAATTAGGTCGTGTGCGATCGGCGAGCGCTCAAATACGGAAATGCATATTGTAGAGCTAAAAAATACAATTATACGATAAAGTTGTTTCTGGTCGCAAGTACATCCCACACAGTCAGTCCCCGCTAAACGTTTCCGGTCATATGTACATCCCACACTGTCGCTCCAAGGAAAATGTTTCCGTTCACAGGTACATCACACACAATTTGTCCCATTAAATCGTTTGTGATAGCGTTGCCATTGCACACGATAATAATAATTTTATCGTTTGCGTTATTGAATGCATCACACACGGCGCGTAGAACAAACTGTGTGGAAAAGGCTGTCCATCACACACAGTTTTTATGTCGTAAAAGTTTGCGCCAGGTGGCCTAACGCAAACAGTTTTCAAGAGGATGTTGTGTGATTGTTCATTAATCTAACATCTTTTATTCCTAGAAACTATGTGCATTATTGAATGCATCGCACACGGTGTTTTCTCAATAACCTTTTGCACTAGAAACACCCAATTAGCAGGCTAATTATTCAATTATCCATAATCCATTTAGTAATCTAATTGACATTTCATATTAAGCACACAATAAATTACATTTTCATAATTGAAATACATCAGAGTACAACATCATAGAGCTTCAGCACTCAGCTACCCTATTACACAACTACACCAGGACCAAGTTTCACATGCAACATCCATAACCTTTCGAAATTATCATAATAGACGGTACATAGACATATGTATCTCATATGGAAAACTGCTAAAGCAGAAGGCGGATATTGAGCCTTCATTGATGTTGAAGGTCTTTGTAACTTTAGGCCAGTGCCTGTGGATGATTGACCGTCCATCCTTCGTCCTCTTCAGGAACACTTCAATATTGAACCATTGGTGTTGTATGAATACTTTTCTTGCCTCCTGACCTTACAGGTGGTTTGAGAGGTAATCATTAGTGAACTGTTTTGGAAAGGCCTGAAAACAAGGATGTGCATAAATATTTTCTCTATATTGTAAATGGGGCAAAGGAGTACAAAAGGCAAGGTATAATGGTTAGTACCATCCTGTAGTGAACTGATGTCTTCTTCATTGTGCAGACAAAGATCTTGTTGTTTTTTGTCGCTAATTTCTTTATCCAAAAATGTTTTTGAGTTTCTTGACTTGAGTGATATTCATGGACAACTCATTTCCCCATATCCAAAAATGGTCGAACAGTGGGTCAAAACCTCTAACAGGAGGACCTACATGTGCAAGACCAAATTGTTAAAAACCAAAATATTAGAATGGTTCATGCAATTGCACAATAATGTGCTATTAGACAACGGACCATGCACGTGCTAACCTCGATTGTAAACCTCAGTGCTTCCCATTGTTTCCCTGCAACACATATAAGGTAGTTAGTCATGAGGTTAAGTAAGGGTTCGCATGCTATCAGTAAAATATGTTGATGAAAAATAAGCACATTGCAGATTCATCAGATTAATTCAAGCCACATGGAAAACCCATTTATCCAAACCATGCATGATTAAGAACTCGTATATATAGCAATTGTATATGTTTCTCATGTATTAAGTGCATCCAAATTTGATTTATTCCTCACATGCACAACAATACAAAATTCTACCAACGACAATTGGACATCGCAGTGTAGAATTGAACCAAGCAGTTAGCTAAACATCACAACAAATGAACCAAACGTTAACCGAGCACCACATTGCACAATATAACATACTCATAGAAGATCAGACAGTTAACCAAACCAAGCATGCTTAACAACTTGGAAATATATCAATTGTATTTGTTTATCATGTATTTAGTACAACCAAATTTGATTTATTTCTCACATGGTATACCATAACAGAATGCAGCCACAACAATTGAACATCGCATTGGAGAATTGAACCAAGCAGTTAACTAAACACAACAACAAATGAATCAACCGTTAACTGAGAACCACGTTGCACAATATAACATACTCGTAATAGAAGATCAGACCGTTGACCAAACTAAGCATGCTTAACAACTTGGTAATATTGCACCCTGAAGAATTGAACATCACATTTGCATAATTGAACCAAGCAGCTAACTGAACACCACATTGACGACATATAGAAAATATACACTATAGCAGACATTGCATGGTAAAAGTAGATAGCACAATTCATTAGAATTTGTTAAGGAAAGGCAGTAGCTAGCAAACGATGGCCTCGAGAAAATGCCTAGAACTATCATTCAAAGCAGCCAACTGCATCGCGGCGTCGGTGTGCGAGTCGTCAACGGTGGCCTCGACGGCGAGGTGCTCCTCCAAGATCTGGGGGTTGGCACGAATGGGAGACATTGCGACCTCATCCACGCGTGCGGCCGAGATTTGCTTCTCCGCTGCCAAATGCTCCTTGAGATCCTGGCTATATTGTGTGCACCATGGCTTAGGGCGGTGCTTATTTGGTGGAGGGGTCGGTGATTTGGGTGGAAGGTGTCGCGCTCACGCCGGCGGTCGGGGCATGTGGGATGTGGAAGGAGGCGGAGGATGGGGGTCGGGTGTGGATTACCTGCCTGGATAGGCGATGCCGAGCAGCGTGAAGGAGGGTCACCGGCAAGGAGGCGGCACTACAAGCAAGGAGTGAAGGTTTCACCTTGGAAAGGAAGGCAAAAAGAGGGGAAATGTGGCTTTTGGTAAGGGCGGGTGGGGGGGGTAGATATTTGCGCGGAAGCCAAAAATTTGGAATCGCTTCAGCGAAAAAACTTGCGCGCAAAGTGTGATGAGACATGGTCCCTTATTTAGAACTGGGTACAATATGTGACCATCACAAATGATTCATATAGCTTAACCTATGTGTGTTAAGTTTGAACGTCAAATTTTTTGGTTCGAATTTCCCTGGTTACAGTGGTCATCCACGTCATTGCATAATTTGGGTACACAAAGGAGACTAACTTCTTAATCCAGCAAGTTCAGCAATTAAACACAGCTAGCTGACCTAAATATTACTCCAACAAATTAAACACCGGCGCTCTTAATTAAACAAAAAAGAGTACTACTACGGCTGGTGCTCGTCGATCTCCGCCTCCGCCTCCATGTCCAGCTCGCGCCCGACGGTCTCCCGGGGAAGGGGCTCCATGGCATCAATTGCACCATACTTGGCAAGCATCTCATCATCCACGTCCGCCATATCTTTGGGATAGGCCGCCACAAGCTGGGCGTGGGCGGCCGCGATGTGGGCTCTGGCAGGCTCTGTCGTGGCAAGATATGCAGCGCAGGAACAGACGGCTGTTTGAACTCTCTTGGCAATTGCCAACTCTTCAGTCGTGGGTTGCTGACCGTTGTCGGAGAAGCTTTGTTTGATTTGTGCGGTGACTGCCACGAGATGGGCGTCGACGGCCTTCGCATGGTAGCGGGCGGCCTCCATCAGGGCTAAGGCCGCCGCTGTGGAACGGACAACTATTGTGCCGCTCTCGACAATGGCTATACACGAGGCAGATGCTGATGCCGCCGCCTAAGAAGCAACATCGGTCGTTTGGGCTGCCTTGGCCGGTCGGACATAGACTGCGGTCGCCCTCACGAAGCTTGTTAGCACGCACCTAGCGGCTGCGGCTGCACTCTTGCCGGAGTTGGCCGCCGAAGTTTCACTCATGATGTGGGTCCACGTCCCCATCTTTCACCGGGGACGAATGAACAGTGAAATGATATTTGGGGAGTGAGCTAGTGTGCTTGACACGCCGGCTGTGGACTGTAGCGGACGCACCTTCTCGCGTAATCCATAGGCGTACTATACACCGGCGATGCTCCAAGATATTTTGTGCTACATCTCGCACGGTTTGTGATAATAAACTGTGTGTGATCTACTTGATTTATCGTCTTGATTTGAATTACGTAATGTGGTCACAGCTACAAAGGATGGTGTTTGAATTGTTAGAACTTTTATCTGCAGTGAACATGCAAATATAGGTGTGTCGATTTTTTTTTTGGAATTATTCAGGGTTCATTTGGACGTTTTTATACATTAACTTGGTTTTGTAGGCATTGTAGGTGCATTATTCAAATTTGAACTACATGGACATTCTCCAGTGCATATAAACTGGTTGAAAAATCAAATATGTGTCCTTGGTTGCATGCTTAGGTCACATGCAAGAAACGGGAATGAATTTCAAACACCCTGCCACCATCAGTCGGTCGCAAACATTGTGATACCCGGTTTTTAAATTCTAGTAAATCCAAAACTAGTGTGAAATTCATGAAACATGACATGCTATCATGGAGCGGAATCAACATGATGTGGTAAATTTTTTGTCCAATTTGGGGCAGGTTTGGGTATAAGCTTCTCACAAACCTTAACTTCTCACAACAAGCGTGATGGTTTCGGTAGGGAATGTGTCACCTTTGGGGACGAAAAGATATCCATTGCCTCTTACTGCTTTCAAAATCTTTCAAGTGTCAACATAGAACAACAGGAGTGTTGTGTTCAATTTTGGAATTTTTCGGGGTTCGTTTGAACATTTTTATACATTAACTGGGTTTCCTAGGCATTTTATCCGCATAATTCAAATTTGAACTACATGCACATTCTCGAGTGCATATAAACTGGTTGAAAAATCTAATATGTGACCTTGGTTGCATGCTTAGGTCCCATGCAAGAAATGGGAATGAATTTCGAACACCCTACCACCGCCACTCGGCCGCAAACATTGAGATACCTGGCTTTTAAATTCTAGTAAATCCAAAACTTGGCATGCTATCATGGAGCATCATCAACATGCTGTGGTAAAAAATTTGTCCCATTTCGGGCAGGTTTGGGTATAAGCTTCTCACAATCCTTAGCTTCTCACAACAAGTGTGACGGTTTCGGTAGGGAACATGCCACCTTTGGGACAAAACGATATCCGTTGCCTCTTATTGCTTTCAAAAAATTTCAAGTGTCAACATAGAACATTAGGAGTGTTATATTTAATTTTGGAATTTTTTGGGGTTCTTTTGGACATTTTTATACATTAATTGGTTTTTCCAGGCATTTTATGCGCATAATTCAAATTTGAACTACATGCACATTCTCCAATGCATATAAACTGGTTGAAAAATCAAATATGTGTCCTTGGTTGCATGCTTAGGTCCCATGCAAGAAATGGGAATTAATTTCAAACACCTTGCCACCGCCACTCGGTTGCAAACATTGAGATACATGGTTTCTAAATTCTAGTAAATTCAGAAATCTTCTGAAATTCATGAAACTTGGCATGCTATCATGGAGCGGCATCAACATGCCGTGGTAAAAGCTTTGTCCCATTTGGGGTAGGTTTGGATATAAGCTTCTGACAAACCTTAGCTTCTCACAACAAGCATGATGGTTTCGGTTGGGAACTTGCCACATTGGGGCCGAAACGATATCCGTTGCCTCTTATTGCTTTCAAAGTATTTCGAGTGTCAACATAGAACAACAAGAGTGTTGTGTTCAATTTTGGATTTTTTTCCGGGTTCGTTGGGACATATTTATACATTAACTGGGGTTCCCAGGCATTATATGCGCATAATTAAAATTTGAACTACATGCACATTCTACAGTGCATATAAACTGGTTGAAAAATCAAATATGTGTCATTGGTTGCATGCTTGGGTCCCATGCAAGAAATGGGAATGAATTTCAAACACCCTGCCACTGCCAGTCGGCCGCAAACATTGATATACATGGCTTCTAAAATCTAGCAAATTCAAAACTCGTCAAAAATTTATGAAACTTGGCATGCTATCATGGAACATCATCGACAAGTCGTGGTAAAATATTTGTCCAATTCGGGGCAGGTTTGGGTATAAGCTTCTGACAAACCTTCGCCTCTCACAACAAGCGTGATGGTTTCGGTAGGGAACGTACCACCTTTGGGGACGAAACAATATCCGTTGCCTCTTATTGCTTTCAAATTTTTTTGAGTGTCAACTTAGAAGAACAGGACTGTTGTGTCTACTTTTGGAATTTTTTGGGTTCGTTTGGACATATTTATACATTAACTGGGTTTCTAGGCATTTCCTGTGCATCATTCAAATTTGAACTACATGCACAAGCTCTAGTGCATATAAATTGGTTGAAAAATCAAATCTGTGTCCTTCAGGGCATGCTTAGGTCCTATGCAAGAAATGGGAATGGATTTCAAACGCTGGGGCACTATTGATTGCTGACAAAACGTTGAGATACTGTCTTTTTAAATTCTAGTAAATCCAAAACTAGTCTGAAATTCATGAAACTTGGCATGCTATAATGGAATGGCATCCGACATGCAGTGGTATTTTTCAAGTCCATTTTGAGAGAAGGCACACTCGAATAAGAGCCAACAAAGGCATTTTGAAACAAATAACTGCCATTCTAACATCTCAAACGTTTTGTACAATTTAAATTGTGTGCATTCTCTTAACCATTCACGTGACGCCACGCCTCACTCTTTTAATGGCTAGGAGGTGCCGTGCGACAGGTGCTTGAGTGCTTGACTAAACAGCGAGCTGTATGATAACCCACAAGTGTAGGGGATCAGTTGTAGCCTCTTTCGATAAGTAAGAGTGTTGAACCCAACGAGGAGCTAAAGGCAGAACAAATATTCCCTCAAGTTCTATCGACCACCAATACAACTCTACGCACGCTTGACATTTACATTACCTAGAACAAGTATGAAACTAGAAGTACTTTGTAGTTTTTGTGGGATAGGTTTGCAAGAATATAAAGAGCACGTAAATACAAACTAGGGCTGTTAAGATAAAGAAACAACTAAATTAGTTTTAGCGAGTGTGGAAAAGTGGTGGTAGGAGTTGCGAAATTGCCCCTAAGCAATTGACTACGTTACTAGACTGATAACAAGTTTTATGTGGGAGAGGCCACTGCTAGCATGTCATCCCTTACCTGGAATTCTATGCACATATGATTGGAACTATTATCAAGCATCCGCAACTACTAACGTTCATTAAGATAAAACCCAACCATAGCATTAAGATATATTGGTCCCCCTTCAACCCCGTATGCATCAATTTCTACGCTAGGTTGAAATTTTTGTCACTCTTGCCCTCCAATATGTAGTTCTATCAACATACAACTAACCCTATGGTGTGATCCACGCGCGCGCTCATATGATGGGCACCAAAGGACAGCAACATAACCACAAGCAATTTAAATCAATCATAGCAATTCACCAATCACCTATAGGATAACGATAATCTACTCAGACATCATAGGATGGCAACACATCATTGGATAATAATATGAAGCATAAAGCATCATGTTCAAGTAGAGGGTACAGCGGGTTGCGGGAGAGTGGACAACTGTAGATAGATGGGGGAAGGTGATGGAGATGTTGGTGAAGTTGAAGGAGGTGTTGGTGTAGATCGCCGTCACACGATGAAGGCCCCGGTGGCACTCCGATGCCACCGGAAGCGAGGGGGAGAGAGCCCCCTCCTTCTTCTTCTTCCTTGACCTTCTCCCTAGGTGGGCGAAGGGTTTCCCCTCTGGTCCATGGACTCGATGGCGGCGGAGGGGCGAGAGCCCCTCCGAGATTGGATCTGTCTCTATGTCTCTCTCTGTTTCTGCGTTCCCAGATTCTGTCCCTTCACCGTTTCTTAAATTCTCAGAGATCCGTAACTCCGATTGGGCTGATTTTTTTACACGATTTTTATCCGGATATTAGATTTCGTGCGGCGAAAGAAGGGCATCAACCGCCTTACGGTGTGGACACGAGGGCTCAGGGCGCGCCCCCCTTCCCATGGCACGCCCCTGCCTCGTGGCCCACCCAGGCATCGTCTCGTGGTGGTTCCGCTTCCCAAAATTCACATATATTCCAAAAAAAATCTCCGTCCGTTTTTATTCCATTTGGACTCCGTTTGATATGGATATTCTGCGAAACAAAAGACATGCAACAAATAGGAACTGGCACTGGGCACTGCATCAATATGTTAGTCCCAAAAAATAGTATAAAAATTTGCCAAAAGTATATGAAAGTTGTAGAATATTGGCATGGAACAATAAAAATTTATAGATACGACGGAGACGTATCAGCATCCCCAAGCTTAATTCTCGCTCGTCCTCGAGTAGGTAAATGATAAAAAAGATAATTTTTGATGTGGAATGCTACCTAACAAAATCTTGATCATGTAATCTAATCATGGTTTGAATATTAAGACATGAGTCATCCAAAGCAATAGTCTATCATTTGACATTAAGACAATAATACTTCAAGCATACTAATAAAGCAATCATGTCTCTTGAAAATAACATGGCCAAAGAAAGTTATCCCTACAAAATCATATGGTCTGGCTATGGTCCATCTTCACCACACAAAGTATTTAAATCATGCACAACCCCCGTTTTAGCCAAGCAATTGTTTCATATTTTAGTATTCTCAAACGTTTTCAACTTTCACGCAATACATGAGCGTGAGCCATGGACATATCACTATGGGTTGAATATAAGGTGTTAGTAGACAAAAGGAGGGAGAAAGTCTCACATCGACTAGGAAAATCAATGGACTATGGAGATGTCCATCGATCGATATCAATGTGAGTGAGTAGGGATTGCCATGTAACGGATGCACTAGAGCTATAAGCATATGAAAGCTCAAAAAGAAAAATAGTGGGTGTGCATCAACTTGCTTGTTCATGAAGTCCTAGGGCATTTGAGGAAGCCTGTCGTTGGAATATACAAGCCAAGTTCTATAATGAAAATTCCCACTAGTATATGGAAGTGACAAAACAAGAGACTCTCTATTATGAAGATCATGGTGCTACTTTGAAGCACAAGTGTGGAAAAGGATAGTAGCATTGTCCCTTCTCTCTTTTCTCTCATTTTTTTGGAGGGGCTTTCTATTTTTTCAGCCCGTCTCTATTTTTTTAGGCCATCTTTTTTTTATTTGGCCATTCCTCACATGGGACAATGCTCTAATAATGAAGATCTTCACACTTTTATTTACTTACAACTCAAAGATTGAAACTCAAAGCTAGAACAAAATATGACTCCATGTGAGTGCCTCCGGTGGTGTACCGGGTTGTGCAATGATCTAGCATAGCAATGACATCAAAAAACGGACAAGCCATGGAAACAGCACGCTAGCTATCTTACGATCATGCAAGGCAATATGACAATGATGGTGCGTTACATAATAAGCAGAACGGTGGAGTTACATGGCAATATATCTCGGAATGGCTATGGAAATGCCATAATAGGTAGGTATGGTGGCTGTTTTGAGGAAGGTATATGTTGGGTGTATGGTACCGGCGAAAGTTGCGCGATACAAGAGAGGCTAGCAATGGTGGAAGGGTGAGAATGTGTATAATCCATGGACTCAACATTAGTCATAAAGAACTCACATACTTATTGCAAAAAATTATTAGCCATCGAAACCAAGTACTACACGCATGCTCCTAGGGGGAGGTTGGTAGGACTTAACCATCGCGTGCCCCCGACCTCCACACAAAGGATGACACTCAATAAATAAATCATGCTCCAACTTCGTCACATAACGGTTCACCATACGTGCATGCTACTGGAATCACAAACCTCAACACAAGTATTTCTACCATCGACAACTACCCACTAGCATGACTTTAATATCACCATCTTTATATCGCAAAACTATTGCAAGGAATCAAACATATCATATTCAGCGATCTACAAGTTTATGTAGGATTTTATGACTAACCATGTGAATGACCAATTCCTGTCAACTCTCTAAATAGATATAAGTGAAGCAACAGAGTTTTAATTATTTCTACAATAGTTGTGCCCACACTCTAACAATTATAAGTGAAGCAAAAGAGCATTCTACAAATGGTGGTTTCCTATGTGAAGAGAACCAGGCAATCCAAACTTCAAATGATATAAGTGAAGCACATGAAGCACTCTATAAAGCCATACTCAAAAGATATACATGAAGTGCAAAGACCATTCTATAAATCAACCAAGGACTATCTCATACCAGCATGGTGCATTTATTAAAAGAAAAAGAAAAAGCACACGATGCTCCAAGATCTGCACATATCACATGAATGAAACGAATCCGAAAACATACCGATACTTGTTGAAGAAAGAGGGGATGCCTTCCGGGGCATCCCCAAGCTTAGATGCAAGAGTCTCCTTGAATATTTACTTGGGGTGCCTTGGGAACCCCCAAGATTGAGCTCTTGCCTCTCCTTCTTGTCCTCACGTCGAGACCTCCTTGATCTTCGAACACTTCATCCACACAAAACTTCAACAGAAAACTCGGTAAGATCTGTTAGTATAATAAAGCAAATCACTACTCTAAGTACTATTGCAAACCAATTAATATTTTGTTTTTGCATCGTAGCTAATGTAATATAACTTTTCCATGGCTTCATCCACTGATAGAAATTGATAGTTTCATCAAAACAAGCAAACTATGCATCAAAAACAGAATCTGTCAAAAACAGAACATTCTGTAATAATCTGAACATTCACCATACTTATGGTACTTGAAAAATTCTTCCAAAATTAGGGAAAATAAACAATTTGTATAGAAAGACAGTGCAAGAAGTTTCAGAACCATTTGACATTCCAGCAAAACATGTAAAATCGCGCACTACAGCCAAAGTTTCTGTTCTGCACCGCACAAACCAACAAGCATTGTAAACATCCTAAAGGCAAACCTTGGCACAATATTTTTATAATACAATGGAATTGTACAAGGGGATAATTATTTTTGATGAAAAGTTTCTGTAATTAAAGATTTGCAAAGTTTCCATGGCAATGAACAAAGTTCAAGGAGCTCCCCCATTCCAACGGTGCTCGCCCTTCTTACTTTCACTTTTCTTTTTGAAAAAGTTTTAGGTTCCCCTCTTTATGTTTTTTGTTTTTAAACTTTATAAAAGCACACAACAGAAATAAATTACTCTCTAAAACTTCCAGGTTGTCTCCCTGGCAGCGCTTTCTTTAAAGCCATTAAGCTCGGCATATAGTGCTCAAGTAATGGATCCACCAGGATCCCAAGGTATATCAAAGCCAATTTTAATTAGCAATGATTTAGCTTTTAGTAGTGATCACAAAGTGGTATGTGTCATGAAACAACGAAGTCTAACTCTCTTCCTATGCATTGGCAGGCATGTCATACAAGAACAATTCATGCACATCAAGTAAAGGCCAATGCATAGTATAAGCAGTTTCTTGCAATTTTATCATGTTGGAAACATAGAGAAGCAGAGATGTAGTTCCTCTCTCATAATGATTGCAAGTAGGAGCAGCAAGCATATGCATATTATATTCATCAAAATCATCATGTGTAATAGAAAAAGGCAACCCATCAATATAATCCTTAATAAGTGCAAACTTCTCCAATATAGTGTAGTTTGGAGAATTCAAAAAGATAATAGGACTATCATGCGCGGGTGCGATAGCAACAATTTCATGTTTAACATAAGGAACTATATCAAGTTCATCTCCATAAGCATAATTCATATTGGCATCTTGGTCACAAGCATAGCAAGCATCATCAAAAAGGGATATTTCAAAATAATCAACCGGATCATAACAATCATCATAGCATTCATCCTTCGGTAAGCACGAAGGGAAATTAAACAATGTACGGATTGAAGAGTTACTGTCATTAGAAGGTGGGCACGGATAGCTAATCCGCTCTTCCTCCTTTTGTTCTTCACTCTCATCGTCATGTTTTTCATCTAATGTGCTCACAATGTCATCAGTTTCTTCTTCCATACTTTCCTGCAAAATATTAGTCTCTTCTTGGACAGCGGAGACTTTCTCAATAAACACATCAATATTGGAGTTATATTCATAATTCAAATAGCAATATTGCAATATAGCAAGATTTTTAGGCCTGGAAACATCATCATCAAAAGCATCATTCTTTTTAAACAAAGATTCAATTTCATAAGCACCCTTAAAAGCAACGAATTCTTCTATTTGTTCCACATCATAATAATCATATATACCATTAGCATAAGAAGCTAAGGTTTCATTATCATTAAATTTGCATGAAAAGGGAAGGTGTGGAGCCTTCATCCTAGAGCAACAAGTATAATCATATCTCAAGCATAGTTGCCGAGCATACCAATGCAACAAATGAATTTGATCCCATAATAGTTTAACTTCTTGTGTCAAGCGATGATCCCTAAAGTATTCACGTTGATCCAACGTTACTCCCATTACATAGTTGAATGGGGTTTTCTCAGGATTATCAAAGTAGTACATATTATCTTTCACATAATGAGCATCAAGGGTTTTAGGAGGTTCCCCATCTCCATGAGTAGCAACTACACCTATTTTTTTGGTATTTCGTGTTCCATATCCATAAAAAAAGATAGAGAACAACTTAGAACAACAAACAAAATCTACTTAGTGATAAAGCAAACAAGCACACACAAGAATATTCACCCCACGCTATTGCTCCCCGGCAACGGCGCCAGAAAAAGGTCGTGATAACCCACGAGTGTAGGGGATCAGTTGTAGCCTCTTTCGATAAGTAAGAGTGTCGAACCCAACGAGGAGCTAAAGGCAGAACAAATATTCCCTCAAGTTCTACCGACCACCGATACAACTCTACGCACGCTTGATGTTTACTTTACCTAGAACAAGTATGAAACTAGAAGTACTTTGTAGTTTTTGTGGGATAGGTTTGCAAGAATATAAAGAGCACGTAAGTATAAACTAGGGTTGTTAAGATAAAGAAACAACTAAATTTGTTTTAGAGAGTGTGGAAAAGAGGTGGTAGGAGTTGCGAAATTGCCCCTAAGCAATTGACTACGTTACTAGACCGATAGCAAGTTTTACGTGGGAGAGGCCACTGCTAGCATGTCATCCCTTACTTGGAATTCTATGCACTTATGATTGGAACTATTAGCAAGCATCCGCAACTACTAACATTCATTAAGGTAAAACCCAACCATAGCATTAAGATATATTGGTCCCCCTTCAATCCCGTATGCATCAATTTCTACGCTAGGTTGAAGTTTCTGTCACTCTTGCCCTCCAATAGTAGTCCTATCAACATACAACTAACCCTATGGTGTGATCCACGCGCGCGCTCATATGAGGGGCACCAAAGGACAACAACATAACCACAAGCAATTTAAATCAATCATAGCAATTCACCAATCACCAATAGGACAACGATAATCTACTCAGACATCATAGGATGGCAACACATCATAGGATAATAATATGAAGCATAAAGCACCATGTTCAAGTAGAGGTTACAACGGGTTGCGGGAGAGTGGACCGTTGTAAATAGACGGGCGAAGGTGATGGAGATGTTGGTCAATATGACAGAGGTGTTGGCGTAGATCGCCGTCACACGATGATGGCCCCGGTGCCACTCCGGAGCCACCAGAAGCGAGGGGGAGAGATCCCCCCTTCTTCTTCTTCCTTGACCTTCTCCCTAGGTGGGAGAAGGGTTTCCCCTCTGGTCCATGGCCTCCATGGCGGCGGAGGGGCGTGAGCCCCTCCGAGATTGGATCTGTCCCTCTGTCTCTCTCTATTTCTGCATTCCCAGATTCTAGCCCTTCACCGTTACTTAAATTTCCGGAGATCCGTAACTCCGATTGGGCTGATTTTTTGACACGATTTTTATCCAGATATTAGATTTCTTGCTGCGAAAGAAGGGCATCAACCGCCTTAAGGTGTGGCCATGAGATCCTAGGGCGCGCCCCCTGCCTCGTGGCCCACCCGGTCATCGTCTCGTGTTGGTTCCGCTTCCCAAAATTCACATATTTTCCAAAAAATCTCTGTCCGTTTTTATTCCGTTTCAACTCCTTTTGATATGGATATTCTGCGAAACAAAAAACATGCAACAAACAGGAACTGGCACTGGGCACTGGATCAATATGTTAGTCCCAAAAATAGTATAAAAAGTTGCCGAAAGTATATGAAAGTTGTAGAATATTGGCATGGAACAATAAAAAATTATAGATACGATGGAGACGTATCACTGTACTCCAATGTGGAGGCTCAATGGGAAGCGTGCGACCTGTACACCGCGCAGGCTCATCGGGAAGCGAGCCCTTTGACTTCCATGGCCGCCCGCCTTGCTCCCATCCTCTCCATTAATGGCGCCCAAGCCAGTGTTTAATTCGGTTTTTAAATATAAAACACTCATTGCAAACATTTTAGTTCGAACACCCGTATGCAATCCGACAGCTTCCCCAGGAAGCCAAGAGAAAATGCGTCGAGCAGGATTTGTGCAGCTCTTCATCGCAAACGTTTTAGATAGAACAACCGTATGCAAAGTGAGAGATTTGGTATCCCCCCGTAAGTCGAGGGACAATTTGTAGCGCATGATTTGTGCATCCCTTCAACGCAAACGGTTGTTTCGGCTGACCTGTGTGCAACCATGTACAAACGGATGTAAACTTTCCCCCAATTGTTGCCAACCACGTAGTGAAATAGCTAGTTCAAGTATATATACTAGCTTATTTTAAGTATGTTGTACAGTTCGACCACACATCTATAGTCAGATGAACTGAACAAAATTGCCCGGAGGAGCCTACCGACGAGCTGGAGTAATGCAATACGGCGCCTGCCACTGATGCACGTTCAGCGAAGCTCGCCAGCTCGAACGCCCACTGCCGCTCCAGACGATCCCTCTCGAAGCGGCCGGACTGCCCGTAGATATATTTATTCCTCGCCTATGCATCGGCGTGTGCTGCGGCCATGGCTGTGGTAAGGCTCTTTGCATGCTCAACGAGGCGCTCCTCCTCCTCCCGCAGGAACTCGATGTAGCGCGCAAGGTCGCTGACGCACGTGCGGCCGTCCACCTCCGCCTCCCTCCTTCGGGCGGCGGTGGCGGAGCGGGTGATGATCCCGGCGGCCGACAGTGGGCTGGCAGCCGCAGTGGCCGACGATGGGGTGGCGGCCACGACCACCACCTCCCGCTTTCGGGCTGAAGTGTCAGAGCGGGTGATGGCCACAGTGGCCAGTAGTGGGGTGGCGGCCATGACGGCCACCTCCCGCCTTTGGGCCACGGCGGCGGAGCGGGAGATGGCCCTGGCTTTTGATGGTGGTGTGGTGGCAACGGCAGCCGGCAACAGCTGTTAACGGGCAGCCGAAGCAAAGCGTGTGGTGGGTGTTCCTCGCACACCCAACTAGGACGCCACGCGCAATACACTACGCTGGGGAGTGCGCCGCCGCCGCGGTGTAGCCTCCCAGCTGGAGTTGTCCTCTGATGACGGCGGAGTGGCTGAGAGACGACGACGGACTTGTGCCATTGGCGATTTTAGGAGAAGTAGACGAGATAAGATACAGTGAGGGAGGGGAAAATGCAACGCAGGACTCCCGGGCCGTGAGGATTTTTATAGCAGGCCGGTAAGCATTGGTATTTTTGGGGATTTCATCGAGTCGGGCGGGAAGCTTGCGCGGGAACCCGCGAGGTTGCACAGGAATGGGATCACCGACGATTCATTGGTGCCACCGTTTGGCCAAAAGAACGCCCCCACGCGCTGCGCAAGCTTGCGTTGTAAGCCGTCTGCGACAGCGGGGTGACAAGACGTGCGAGAGGAGGACGAAAGGACACGTACACATACGGTTAATAAAAAACGTTTGCGATTTAATTACCTACTACACCCCCGTCCTGGTTTATAAGTAGGATTTAACTAATAAAATATGAATGCATGTCGCCAAAGATTATTTCGTTGGAGTCGTATTTGAACATAGTTTCCAGCTATACAATTTTTGTAACTTGCATTAACACTTTTTTTGGTTAAATTTAAGGTTATATACCAGCAAGCGTTTGCCCGCAAAACACACGACTTATTCCATCACAAACAGCTCGGATGGATCAACCGTATGCGGCGTATCACACACGCAACTCTAATCTGATTCGTGCTTGATGTCTCCGACATCGCTCGCACAGTTCGTTTTATTTGCCACGTATCACTGTGTCGGCCTCTGCTCACGTCCCTCGGCAAGCTCTTCTCTCCGTTAGGCGCTGCAGCGCACTGTGCTCGCCGTTAGGCGCCGCGGCGTGCTCTACTCGCGTCCGTTAGCACGCTCTGCTCGCGTTCGTTGGCGCGCTCTGCTCGCGTTTGTCGGCGCGCTCGGCTTGTGGACAGCTCCTCCTTGCTCGCCGTTGAGGTGACCACGGAGCACTCTGCTCGCGTCCCTCTGCGTGTGCTCTACCAGCGGTTGGGTGTGCGCACGATCACGTCGGGGGCCCCATATGCATGTGGTTGCGCCGCGCGCGTTTCCACGCGATGCAGTTACGTGTGGCACGATGGAGTTACGCGCTGCAAGTTAGAACTGCCATCAAGGGCCTGCCAATATTCCTGGCCGTCCAGCTTCCCCTTTAATTCCCACGGCCATTATAACCTTAGTGACTTCAACCTTTCGACCGCGCCCCACAACACATAAAGCACACCCACGATGACACATAGAGAGGGGATGTCCATTGGCGCTCCAGTGGAGTTCGGAAAGCATAGAGTGGAGACCCACGCGCAGGAGACGAATCTCTCGGTGGTGTACACCATTGAGCCGGCCATGGTGGACGACTACATCAACAGCGTTGAGCAGTTGCTTGCTCGAGACAAGTACAAGGTGGTCGGCATCGACCTCCAGTACACCGCCGGTCGTCCTGGCATTGATTAGAATGTTGATGTCACCCAGTTATGCGTGCGCCATCATGTCCTCATCTACCACTACTTCATGGCCATAGAGCCTTGTGACCATTTCAATAGGTTTGTCAACAGCACCGACTACAAGTTCGCCATGGTGGAAACCAACGATGATGTAAATGCGCTCAGTGTTACGGGCTTGGCCTTCAAGAACCTTGTCGAAATCCGTGACCACTATAGGGTCTTGGACAGCATGAAGGACTCCTTAGTCGAACTCGCCTCGGCCATCATCGATCCCTACTACGACAAGATGAAGCAGGATGCCCAGAGAACAAGTCCCCTATCCTGGCACAGGGCCTGGATGCGGCAACTGGATGACCTCACCTCAGGTTCCCGGCCAAGAGTGTGTACACATGCTACAAGATGCACACGTGGATCGTTGACATGATGAAGTGCCTTGTTACCCAAATCGACGAGCCCGGATCGAGCCACCAGTAGAGCAAGCATCACAAGAAGTAGATGATGATCAGATGATCGTTTATGCTAGTTAATCATGCATGTAATATATAGTTTACTTTATTGGTGTGTGGAAATGTCATGTGTTTAGTAGCCACCTATGTAATTATGCATGTAATAGTTTACTTTGGTGTGTGCAAATGCTATGGTTGTAGTAGCCACCTATGTAAGTGGATGTTTAAATTTGGTTATGCAAGCATGTCCTTATAAGAGAGTGTGTGTGTGTGTGTCTGTGTGTGTGTGTGTCTATATATGTTGTCCTGTATGCAATCCCATCGCACAACATACACGTCTTATTAGCCGCAACCGTCTGTGTTATTATCGGTCTTCACACACATTTCTGATTACATACCTGTTTGCCGCGTATCACACACATCTTGTTAAGTGAAACCGTTTCTGTTCTCATGTCTCAACGCAAACAGTTCATCCGAGTGAACCGCATGCCATATATTGCACACCACTACAAGAAATATGTCAACTAGTGACCTTCTCTTAGTGACCCTGGAAGAATTGGTCATAGATATATGACCATTTCAGACCAGTTGGTCAACAGCTGTTCGGGGGGCTCCAAACCTAAACTATAACGGCCATTTTGGTCAGAAAGGTCATAATTTCCTTACACGAAATGGTCATAAAGCAGATAGCACTGGTCCGCTGCCTTATTTCTAGCTGGTCATGACCAATATAGATGGTCATAACCTTGTAAATTGTGGTGGGTTGCTACGACTAGGCGCCACCTCATCAGTTTTGCCTATGTGTCATGTCCATGTGGCAGTTTTTGCCCTAGGTTGTGAAGCAACCTATATTTCTATCATTCCCAAAATTCCCCAAAAAATTTCATAAATTCTTTGGGTCATATCTTCGTCAAATATGTAAAAAACCTTCCTTGCCTAGTTCAAAAAAAATTCAAAAATATTCATTTTCCTATTCTGTTCAAAAAACACTTTGTGAAGGAAGTACCACTTTGGCATGTCCAAATGGTATCCATTTTCTACAGTGCTTTCCTATGCCCAAATAACTATCCTCCACCAAATGCCATCTCAATCCATTCATTATTTTGAGCCCAGCTTCAACATTCGTATTTATGTCCAGTGTGGTACTTTGCAAAGCAAGTACCACCTAGACTCCTCCTTTTGAGCTAAAAATTTGTGAAGACGGTCTTCTTAGTAACTGATCATCCTCAACCAAAAGTCAAGCCCATTAGCCATGTGCATTTCCCATACCGCTAATCAAACACTTGGCTGCTAATTCATGTTTGAGCATCGATCGGTCTCCTCGTGAGAATCTTATGTTGTAATTTTCTTCGTAGCACCTACCTGGGGAGTGCCCAACCCACTAGACATGCCTAGGCCTCCCAGAACAAATGACAACGCCACAATCACGCGGTGACCACGCGGCGGGCATGCGAGTTTACGCGCTCTAGAGTTGGGGCCCTCGACCACCGCCCAAACCTCGACGTATCGCCACCAAACCATATATTTATGATTCTATAGGTACTTATGTAACTAGAAATGATTTTTGGAAAAAATAAATAGCAAACTATGAGGCACCTGCAGTTCAAATTTGACCCGCTTCCAACTGAATCGGCGGAAATTTGTCTTTTTCAAGAGAGGTGGATCAAAAATTTATACACCAAACCATTTTGTCAATTGTGCATTAAATATGTCCTAGTATTTTATAAAAATGATTTGATCCAATTTTGCAACAATTATTTGGGAGGTCCTTCACAAAAAAACCTCATTTTGGGCACTCGAAAAATGGAATGAATTTTTCATCCAAAGAAAGTAAAAAATCACTTAGTCAGCATTGTTTGCCATTCCAAGATGCACCCTTGTGCACAATATAAGATCATTTGAACAAACTATGCCATGAATTTGGCCATAGGATTGATCATTTGGCTTGAAAGCCATGAATCTTCACGCATGATAGCTCATTTCTGAGAACACTTTTTTAAAAGAATTGCCGTATTACATGTTTATTATTTTTCCTGGTAACTTGGTCATATATAATGACACAATGCGAAGGCTTTCCAATTTTTTTGAATTTTTTGATTTTTTTTATGCCCGTTTCAAAATGCGGTCAAAACGGCGGGAATGACCGTTCCTAGCTAGTGGTTGAATCTTGGTATTTTTTTGGTGTTTCTCTGATTAAATAGATACTTATGTACCTAGAAATGATTTTTGTAAAAAATAAAGAGCAAACTACAAGGCAACTACAGTTCAAATTTGACCCTCTTCCAACTGAATTGGCCGAAATTTGTCTTTTTCATGAGAGATGGATCAAAACTTTATACACCCAACCATTTTGTCAATTGTGCATTAAATATGGCCTCGTATTTTATAAAAAATGATTTGGTCCAATTTTGCAACAAATATTTGGGAGGTCCTTCACAAAAAAACCTCCTTTTGGGCACTCGAAAAATGGAAAATGAATTTTTCGTCCAAAGAAAGTGAAAACTCCCTTAGTCAACATTGTTTGCCATTCCAAGATGCACCCTTGTGCACAATATGAGATCATTTGAACAAACTATGCCATGAATGTGGCCATAGGATTGATCATTTGGCTTGAAAGCCATGAATCTTCACGCATGATAGCTCATTTCTGAGAACACTTTTTTTAAAAGAATTGCCGTATTACATGTTCATTATTTTTCCTGGTAACTTGGTCATATATAATGACACAATGCGAAGGTTTTCAATTTTTTGATTCTTTTTGAATTTTTTATGCCCGTTTCAAAATGCGGTCAAAACGGCGGGAATGACCGTTCCTAGCTAGTGGTTGAATCTTGGTATTTTTTTGGTATTTCTCTGATTAAATAGATACTTATGTACCTAGAAATGATTTTTGTAAAAAAATAAAGAGCAAACTACAAGGTAGCTACAATTCAAATTTGACCCACTTCCAACTTAATCGGCCGAAATTTGTCTTTTTCATGAGAGGTGGATCAAAACTTTTTACACGCAACCATTTGGTCAATTGTGCATTAAATATGGCCTAGTATTTTATAAAAATGATTTGGTCCAAGTTTGCAACAATATTTGGGAGGTCCTTCACAAAAAAACCTCCTTTTGGGCACTCAAAAAATGGAAAATGAATTTTTCATCCAAAGAAAATGAAAACTTCCTTAGGCAACATTGTTTGCCATTCCAAGATGCACCCTTGTGCACAATATGAGATCATTTTAACAAACAATGTCATGAATGTGGCCATAAGATTGATCATTTGGCTTGAAAGCCATGAGTCTTCACACATGATAGCTCGTTTCTGATAACACTTTTTAAAATAATTGCCGAATTACAAGTGTTTAGTTTTTTCTGGTAACTTGGCCACATATAATGACACAATGCGAAGGTTTTCCAATTTTTTGATTTTTTTTTGAATTTTTTATGCCCGTTTCAAAATGCGGTCAAAACGGCGGGAATAACCGTTCCTTTCTAGTGGTTGAATCTTGGAATTTTTTTGGTGTTTCTCTGATTAAATAGATACTTATGTACCTAGAAATGATTTTTGGAAAAAAATAAAGAGCAAACTACGAGGTAGCTACAGTTCAAATTTGACCCGCTTCCAGCTGGATCGGCCGAAATTTATCTTTTTCACGAGAGGTGAATCAAAACTTTTGACACCCAACCATTTGGTCAATTGTGCATTAAATATGTCTTAATATTTTAGAAAATTGATTTGGTCCAATTTTGCAACAAATATATGGTAGGTCCTTCATAAAATAACTCATTTTGGGCACTCAAAAAATGGGAAATGGTTTTTCCATCAATTTGACGAAACGTGGATCAAAAGCATTTTACATAAAATCATTTGGTCAATTATACATAAAATTTGGTCTAATACATAGAGTTGGTAGGTTCGTCACAACAAAACTAATTTTTATACTTCGAAAATGAAAAATGCTTTTCTCATGCAAAAGAACTTATTTTTAATCAATTACGATCTATTTATATGGTCATAACATCATCAAGGCCTTTATTGCATTCTGATTGGTCCACGAGCACCTCACGCAGATCATGCATCGACCACCGTTGGATAGGCCCAGATCCGACGGCAGCCCTCATCCCCACCCCCTCTACCCCTCATCCCTCTCATCCCCCTCCCGAATCAGCGCAACTCCCTCTCACGCCCTCGTCCAAACCCTAGCCGTGCCCTCCTCCGTGCGCCGCCGCCCCCATCGATTCCGCCCAACACCATCGCCCCCTTCCACTCGCTCTCCTCCGGCTCCCCTTCTGCGACGCGCCCATCGATCTCGATCCCCTCTCGCCTCCTCGTCCTCTCCACGCTGCTCCCACCCACCGAACCGATCCCGATCTAGTCCAGATCGAGAGCTCGCCACCGCCACCTCCCTCTAGCGGAGCTCGCCGCCGTCCAGGGCCCCCCACGCCCGAGGTCCTTCGCTCCGCCAGATCCAGCCTCCTCCTCGGTCCTGCCCGACGCGCTCGACCGGGGCTTCGACGCCTACGCCCGCAACGCGGCCGCCGTCGGGGGCTTCCTCTCCGACCTGCGCCCCCCGTCTCCCTTCCTTGGCCCGACCCTTTCCCTCTCCTGATGAAACGGAAGGCGCTGCAAGTGCTGGGCGGCGGAGGCGCAGGGGCGGTGAAGGGGAACGAGGGGCGGGGGAAGCTGCTTACCAGGCGCTGCAGGTAAACTCCTCCCCCTCTCTCTCTCTCCCCCGCCCCGCCGTCCTCCTCCTGTCCTCTAGATCCACCGCGTCGTCGATCTTTCCATCGTGGGCTCGTGGTTGACATCTATTCGTAAGAAAATACATCTATGTTTTATCGCCCTGTACCATACACAATAAATTGTTTAGCACTTTACACTGAAACGGAAATAAGGGAGTTCTATTGCTGTGGTAGAGCTTAGTACAGGGGTTGGATGCATGTCATTCATCATTACTGTCGATGTTCTCTCTTCAAGCTTCTCTAAAAGTATCACCTATTTTGCATTACTATTTTGGCTTAATACTTATTTTCTTTGTCAGTATCACCTATTTTTAGTGCTGGTGTTTTTGTCAATTATTTGCAAAGTGTGAATCTGGCAACAGAAAATGCATGCTTTACATATGTGGTTGTAACACATGGAGCTCTTTATTTAGATTCTACTGTTCTGTTTACGCAGATAACTATGGTGGCAACATTGATGATCCAGTTGAAGATGGTGATACTGTGCTTCACCTAGCATGCCTTTTCCTCCCTGGGGAGGCCAGAAGCATCCGTCTTTGCCAGGCGGTGAGCTTTTCCTCCTGATTTCCCTCCTCGTATCTGATTCTTAGTGGACTGCTTTCCTCATGCACCATCTCTGCTACATTAGAATTATGTGGCGGGTGGGTAGTGGATCAATATGCAGACACTTTCTTGTTTCAAATTCTTTTCAGTAATAAATAGTTCAATTAGAATTGGAACCCATGAAAATTTCACTTCCTGGAAGGGGAATTAGTTCTTAGCAACACACTTGTACTGAAGAAATTGCCGGGAATGCCTGAATCCAAATACGAAGTGGGCAGCCCAGACCTGCAGAAAATCATTCAGTTGATGAAAGTGATGTGCATATACTATTGCCATGACTTTCTATTCTTCCTCTTGCAGTAGAAAGTTAGCATGGAGTTACTGGGCACCTTACCTAATTTTTTTGAAGTTATGTCCAATTTGTAGTTCTTTATTCGCTCACATTTCACCATTCTAGCCTTTGTGATTGTCTTAGTACTGTACTTCAGATCTCACCAGGAACAATCATCAATTTTTGTTGCATACATTTTATCTGATTGACATATTTTAAATGAAAAGAAATTTATTTTTCACTCTCACAAGAAAGTATCCAAAACAATTTATCTGCTTCCTTGACATTGTACCATGATCACATTGAGGAATTGACCGAAATTTAGATGATACTCAAACATATCACACTGCTGCTAAACACTAGACACTAGTTTAAAAGAAAGAAAAAGAATAGAAATGGCCCTGCTAGTGTTAAGATTAACATGCAGGCTCGATCCACATGACGATCCCCTTAAGCTTGACTACCTAGCTGTAGATACCGGCAATGGAGTCCAGCATCAGTCTTGTGATCAACTGTTTTGTTGTCTGTGTTGGATGGACAGCATCCCAGTACAAGTACTTGCTAGGTTTTACTTGTTCAAGAAAATATTCATGTCTGCTCTTTCAACCCTTGCTTTCGTTGTTAATAATACACGCATGCTCCACAACTAATACACAAGATGCATTTCCATCCCATCTAGTAGGTGCTGACTCAATGCAAACAAATAAAATAAAATTAGTAGGTGTTGACTGCTCATAGCCCATATATGCTGAACGATGCTAGCTGATGTACATAAGGTCTTGCTCATGTTCAAGCCTGGTAGTATATTTTTTTCCAAATGGTCTGTTTACTTGATTTATCTGTTGTTTGATTTTGCTCCATCAGCTTTACTGATGTCCTTCTACATATATATGTTGGTTGTAATCTTCTTGAAGAATGCAAGTACTTGATATTCCATTCTGTTCTTGTAGGTGAATGGAACTTGTGTTGTTGCTAGAACTCCGTTGAGGACTTCTACCCATTGAAGAGCATGTTCTGTGGTATCCAAGAGTAGCTAGCTTTTGTACTGGCAGAGCGGTCTATTTCTAGATCCCAATATTTATGATTGTGTGGATCTGGGTGAAGTTTGAAATTCCTGGGTGTGCAAGATTCGATGGTTAAACTGGTTGATGTGATGTGAATGAGTGTATGGAAACTGGTTGTTGTGATGTGAATGAGTGTATGTAGTTTCACGTGTTCTGTTCTGTATAGCATATTGTAATAAACTTATTTTAGCTGTTATTTGAAGATTTCCGTATGCTTTCTCTCTTCTTTCTGTTTGATATATACATATATATTGCTTATTAATAAGCTGTGAAAAATCTGACATTTGGGACACATCTGTAAACTGGAGCTGGGAAAAAAAGCTGGAAATAAAAAATAAATTGACTGCAAAATGTTGTGCGCTAGAAAATAAAAAGGCCAAATTGTAGGCCAGGCCCATGTAGCTAACCGAAATTAACATAAAATACATATATTGAAAGGGCTTGCCTAAAAAAATAATACATGGGCCGAATTATTGGGTCAGACCCATGTAGCTAATAAAAGCACCGGGAAAAAACATTAAAAAGGCTGAATTGTTGGGCAAGGCCCATGTAGAAAATCGAATTGGACCGGGCTGATTCTTGTGCCACATCAGATTGCCACGTCGGATGCCTACGTGGCCTGGGGAGGCTGCTAGTGACCAAAACAAGACAATAGGCATATTTTGGTTTACGACCTTCTCACAGAGAAGGTCGTTAATTTCAGTTTACGACCCTCATCTTTTGACCATCTGTTTTTGGTCAAAAAAAGGTCACAAATGAAAAACAATGACCTTTCAGTGACCAATAGTCAAGGTCACAAGTTGACATATTTCTTGTAGTGCACACCTTCATCTGGCTGACCGTTTCTTTTGTGTTGCCTAATCACAAACAGTTCATCCGAGTGAACCGTATGCTGTATATCGCACACACGTCCATCTGGCTGCCCGTTTCTTTTGTTCCCCCTCATCACAAACAGTTAATTGATCTAAACTATATGCCCTGCATCACACACGCAACTAAAATCTGAACCGTGTTTGATGGCTCCGCCATCGCAAACGTTTTGCACCTTCTTTGACTGTTTTTTACACCACCATTTGTGATTATGGCATTGCACACAGTTCCGTCGAAGGATCTCTTATCGTACTGTTGCGTTAGCAGCATCCTGCAGTAGTGCATCTTCATCCTACGCCTCCCATGGGATTGATAAACGTTAGGTCATTGTCGTGGATTTAGCACGGCAGATGTCCAGGTTAACGGACTTAGGTATGAGGCCATCGCTCGGGTTAGGTTGAAGGGGTTAAAGCGGACGAAGGACACATGGAGTTTTATACTAGTTCGGCCCCTTCGATGAAGGTAAAAGCCTACGTCTAGTTTGGTGTGGTATTGCTTGGGCTTCGATGACCAGGGAGCGAATCCGCTTTACCTGTGTCTCGAGCTATTGTTTCCTCTCCTGAACCGTCGCCAGGTCGTCCCTTTATATAGGAGGCGATGCCCGGTTCGGTTTACAGAGTCCCGAGGCCGGGTCATAAACGTGTCCGCCTCGGTCTCTACTCTTTCTATCTTACATCCCAAGTTACATGGTATGACGGTTTACAGATCATGGGCCTTATACATGGGCCCTAAACCTGTGTGGGTTATAACCTCCTGATACATACTCTACTGGGCTTCTGATAAGATAATTCTACTAGCATAATCCGGACCTTCCTAGCCGGTTTATACCTGCTAGTCATATCCCTAACATTAGGCCCTAGATTGATTTGAACTTGTTCATGTCAGTCTTCGAAGTCTTGTACTAATTTTCTTTCTGCAACTTGTATGCTTCATAAACCAGCCATGATGTCATCTCCTGAAATCGCTTCAATCTGTCGTGACATCATCTGCGCATTTAACACCCGCATGTGTTTGTTACCTTTCTTTATTGCCGCACCGAAGATCGAGGCGACAACTCAATCTCTATCCGATTTCTGGCCTCCTCGATTCCCGCGCTTGCCGTTTTATCCCCTTGGCCTATAAATATAGCCGAGGCCCATCTCTTTTCCCCTTCTGCTTCATCTTCCTTCGTCCCCAGCCCTCGAACCTCCGCCGCTGTTTCTTCAAGCTCACCGTCGTCCACAAGTCCGGCCGATGCATCGACCTGAACGCGTCCAGAGAACTCGCCGATGTCCTCTGTTTCCTCGGGTACGCTATCTTCTTCCTCATAGATCTTAGTTCTAGGCTTTCTTCTGTAGCTCGCCATGAACCCTCGTTTCTTCGTAGTTCATCGCTGTAGATTAGCTTTAGCTGTAGATATAAAACTTGTCGGGTTCAACCTTCATTCATGCGCCTCCACTCCATCGTTATACTTTAGCTTCTTCAGCACTACTAGTTTAGATTGAGTCTGTAGAGAACATCTGCTGCCTTTACTGAATATGATTTGTATTGTTCTGTCTTTTTCCTGCGCAGTAGATCCATATTTTACCTCTGCTTCATGTAAAAGCTGTTTTCCATACTTTAGATCTGTAGCTTGTCCGCTTATACCACCGGTTTAGTCATAACTCGCGCTTCATATGCTTGCCCCGATGGTTTAGATTTTTCAGCCTTCTTCCATAATGGAAGGTTTAAATTCCCCTTCTGTTGCCATAAACCGGTAGCTGCCTCGTTCATACCTGCTTCCGGGTTAGTAGATACCATTAGTCCCTTGTTTAAACCGACAATTAAGCCCATACCTTCATAGAATGCACCAGTTTATATCTTGTAGTTGGTAAACCGGGTCTTGTATTATATTTTCCAGTGTTCCTTTCTTGGAGAAATGGCTTCCACAGCGAAAAAGTTTGTCGCTTGCAAGTGGGTTCCGTCCCGGATTACCGAAGATGATTTAGTAGAAGCGGCCTCAATTGGTGTTCTGGGCCCTAAGGAAGCTCTGCACTGGCGGGCCCCTGGAAATGAGTGCCCTCCTGAGCCTAAGGAGGGAGAAATCATAGTCTTCTATGATCATCTGGCCTGGGGTTTTAGTCCTCTCGGTTCAAAGTTCTTCCGTGATGTGTTAACGGCTTTTCAACTCCACCCACAAGATATAGGCCCAAATTCTGTATCGAACATCTGTAACTTCCAAGTCTTCTCGGAGGCATACCTTCAAGAAGAACCATCAGTGGATCTGTTTTGGGATTTCTTCCATCTGAACCGCCGGACTGAGTTTTCTGATGGGCCTCATTAGGAGCTCGTGGTGTCAGCATCTAGAAAAGGAAGGACGTCAGTTTTCCTCACGCCACTCTTCACAGCCACCCTAAGGATTGGAACCAGACATGGTTCTACTGCCAATACACTTCACCAGAAGGAGAAAACCCACTGCCGGGTTACCGTGCTTACCATCTGGCGTCAACTCATCCTTTGCCGCAATGTTTAAGCGCCCAAGACCGGGCTCGATATGCCCCTCAACTTTCCAAGCTCAGGGCTTTCGTGGCAAACGGTTTAACCGGAGTTGATTTCGTCCGCTGCTGGCTCTCTTGGAGCATTCTTCCACTAAGTCGGCGCTCAAGCCTGATGTGCAAATATACCGGCAAGACGGAAGATCCTCAACGCCACACAAAAATAGTACTTCTTGATAATGAAGTTACTGAGTCTGCTAAGAAAATGCTAAACATCCCTCTGGAGGATTGCAGCCGGACCGGTTTAGCTCCATTCTGTTTAACCAACAAACCGCAATCGGTAAAGCTCTTTCGACCCTTTCCTTTCGGTTTAATCTATTCATATTACTTGTTTTCAACATGTTCTTGTTCCTTTTCATAGGCCAATGATCCCTTCTGGAAGAGGAAAGCACAGGATAAACCGGCGAAGCTGACACGCAAGAAAACCTTTGCTGTGAAGAAAAAGAAAGTTGTTGCTGCTTCCGGTTCAAACCCTGAGGAAGATGATCCGGCTTCTAAGGTACTACTTGATTCTTATGTCCTTTGATCTCCCTTTGTGTGAATTTATATTAATAATGCCTTTTCGCTGGATCTAGCCGAGGGAAGTAAAGCGGAAGGAGTTGAGGTAATTTCTCTCTCATCTGATTCAGAACCGTTGCCAACCAAGATCCGTCGGGTATCCCGAAAATATCCATTTTCTCACCCTTATACTCAATTGGATCCCAACTTTCTTTTGAAGAAACAGCAGCATGAAGCTCGTCGGACCACGCGCCATTGCGGCCATGTGGTTGAGTCGTCCAGGATACCCCTCACGCCAGCTCGCCGGCACCGTTCAGAGGTTTTGCTCACTCCAACCCTTCTTCATCCAAAAGCAGGCCTTATACGTAAACCTCTTAAACCGTCTGATCCCAACTACCAGGAGGCTCCTCTGTCTTCTTCCGGCGAGTCCACTGCCACTCAGATCTCGGTGCTTAAGACCGTTCCTGGGTAAGTTAACCTTTCAAACGTCCGGTTTATCTTCATGTTTTCTCATTGTTATTTTGACCTTTATCAGAATGCCCAAGCCTAGCAAAAAGGCAAGAGCAAATAAAACGGTTGCTGAGACTACCACTGCTGAGCCGGCCGAGGACCCTGAAGCATCCAACCCTCCAGAGGACAATGTTGAAGTTCAGCTCGATGATCCCGCCACTATGGATTATGAAGATCTTGCTGCTTCGGGGGTGATGATATGGAGAACACGGCTGAACCGGCAAGCCCTGTCAAGGTTAGTCCCCCTCGGGCTAGCCCGGCTCCTGTTAGTCCGGTGCGCACTACTGATCCCCTTCAACCAACGGCCACTTCAACGACGGACGATGAAATAATTGGGACAGGATTCTCTGCTCCTACCGAGCATGTTGCCTTGGCTAGGCATACTGCCAAAGAAGAAAAAATTCAACAAGATAAAGGCAAGTGGAGCATAGACTTGTCAAGCTATGCTTAGCTGAGTGCCTAGGAACTCCATTCCGGGTATCTGAACCAGCTCTTCACCAGCCGTGACTATGAAGCCAGCTTAATCAACATGATGAAAGATAAATATGAGGTGACTTTCTTTCCTCTTGCCTTTTGTTTCTGCTCTATACTTTGCAATCCTACCTTTAGGCCATAGTAGCCCCCAAGTGCCAGTTTAGCTTCCTTGTAGGTGAACCCGGACTTAACTTATGTCTGAGAATGAATGTACATTAGCCCCCAAGTGCCAAGGGCAGAACTTGTTTATGTGCTTGGGACTTGTCTGAAAACTTTTCTTTCTTTTCTTCAATTGTACATTAGCCCCCAAGTGTCGAGTGCATAACTTGTTATATGCTTGAGACTTTGATTGATCTGTCCTTCTAACACGTTTGATTTTCTTGCAGGTTGACTTGAAGCGGAGAGCTTCGGAGGCAACTGAGCTCCGGAATAGCTTGGCCTTCCATGAGACTGCTTCGACCAAAGCTAAGGAAGAACTTGTCCTTGCTTTGACTAAAACAGAAAAACTGAAGAAAGATTTTGAAGAGGCGCGGTCCACATGGGAGGTGAAAAGGGACGCTCTAGAAAAAAGAGAAAAGGATGCTGAAGCTGCTCTCAATCCGGTTACGCAGGAGCTATCTGGGTTGAAACAACAAATAGAGAACATGACTTCTGCTATCTTCGGTGAGTACCTGTCTTTGTATGTTTACATCCTTGCAATCTTTATCTTGCTCCGGTTTAACTCGCCAATTGTACATAGGGATGCGCATAACTCATCTTGGAGATGATGTTTGGAAAAAACTCAAGGCTGCTTATACCCTGGTGGAGCAGCTCTACTCCGGCGCTCAAAGGGCCATCAGTGCCATGTCGCATAATAAACCGGCGCCGACCACCATCCAAGCCACCTTGGAAAAGCTATCTGTCTTGCCTACGCGACTTGTTGAGGTGAAGAAGTCTACTGCACGAGCTGGTTCTCTTATGGCGTTGACCCGGGCCAAAGCATGGGTCCCCGATTTTGATGCGGTGGAGGCCATGAACGGCTACCCCAGCATGAAGGAGGACGGGTCAGCCTTTTCAGCTGAAGATCTCCGTGCTTTAACTAAGGACATGCGCCCTCTTGCCAGTAAGCTTGCTGATGAAGCAGATCTAACAAGGTATCATCCGGCTTACGATCTAGAGAACTCGCGGGTGGAGCGGCCAGTTTACGATACTGAAAAACTAATCCCACCAGTTCGTAACCACACTTTCGCTCCAGATATTGACCCGTCAGATCTTATCAATGATGAAGTGTATTTCCGTGCCCTATCCAAGATTGACTGGAGTGCTCCTGATTTCCAGCAGCTGCCAGAAGTCGATGAAGATCCGGATCAAGTTGATCCTCAGCCTTCGCAGTGTGCTGAAGAAAAGTCCTAAACTGTCCCGGTTTAACTTTTTAGATGCTGAATACTTTGCCAGAAACTTTTGATCCATTCAGGCCTGCAAGTGCCTTGTAATAGAATAGCTGAAACACTGCCTTTGTCCCACTGTTATGGTACTATTTGGATTGACATCTCCCAATTTAATCTTTCGTTTGCAGTGCTTTAACAGCTTATATTACTTGTGCCTGCATGAACGAAGCTAAAAGATGTCCTGGCGGTTTTACCACCGGACGGATTATACTGCTCTGATATATATATATATCAAAGGAATAGCTTTTGAACTGTATAGAAAACACAAACATATACCCATACATCTGATTAAGTGTGCTTGTCGACCTTAACCCGGTAGGGATAATTGAAACCGCAGGCGCTGATGAGGCCCTTGGCTCTCTTCTTTGGCTTAGCCTGATGGCCGATCAGGGTTACGATGAACGCCGTTTTAACTCTCGCTGGTGTTCATGACCCAGACTTTAACTTTGTAGATATATGGTCAACCTTGTAGTTGCCCAGTCTCGCATCAATGGACTTGGTTAAAAACCAATGATCATGACGACCAAGATTTGTGAAATCATAAAAAATAGAAATAAGGTTTTTTGGGCAAATAAGACCATGTAGTCGAGGCTTTTTACGAGCTGCCAGGCTCCAAATTCGAGGCTTTTTATGAGCTGCCAGGCTACTGTCATTAACCATTTTAGCAAAGCCTGTCAAGATGCTCCACAATCCTTAACCAAATCATCAATGACAAGCTACCCAATGTTTCAAAATCTCGTAAAGATTTTGTCTTTAGGTAATCAACTCGATGATCGTCAATTTAACGTGGCCAAGTTCAGGGTCCCGAAGGATTGACTTGTGGCAGGTTCGACGGGTCATACCAGGTTTACCTGGACGGCGTGATTTACTTGATGCAGGCAGGTTAATCCGGGGTTTTAGGTGCATGCACCGGGCTTCCAAGCCATGTTCACTACAAGGGTATTGAACTCTCTGCGAGCCCCCCGGTAGTGTGTGAGCCGTTTTGCACATCGGGGCATATGTTTGAGCTGGGTTAGGCACCAACACTCTCTTTTACCCCTCATCATCATATGGAAATTGCCGAAGCAACCAGAGTAGTGCTCTTATGATGGGCTTCATACCGCCGCCGGCTCAAGAGGCCATGGAAAACTCCCTTGCCCGCGGAAGCCCCCATGTGATTCTTGTTTGATAAGATGGCTGATTCCTTGATGTATCAAGGGCGCCGGTTTAGGAGGCCATGGTAAGCTTCTGTAGAAACTCCCATGTGATACTCCTTCAAAGAACACGGCTGATTCCTTGATTCTGTCAAGGGTGCCGGTTGAAGAGGCCATGGAAGGTTTCTTTCGAAGCCCCCATGTGATACTCTTGTGTATAAAAGACACGGCTGATTCCCTGATTCTATCACGGGCGCCGGTTTAAGAGGCCATGGAAGGTTTCTTTCGAAGCCCCCATGTGATACTCTTTATCGAAGAAGATGGCTGATTCCCCGGTGTTCCGTGGGCACCAGTGTATTTTATTAATTATAATATATACATTGTACATAAAGCGGAGCCAATGGCTCAAGTGTAGTAAGGTCGAACAAGAGCGATGTTCCACGGCCGCTTCGTCTCCTCCTCCGCCGTACGTGAGTCCTTATGTTCTCGAACGTCGCCAAGGTAGTATGATCTGTTGTGTAGGTTTTTGCTGACCACAAAGGGTCCTTCCCAAGGTGGGGATAGCTTGTGCATATCTGCCTGGTCTTGGATGAGCCGGAGCACCAGATCTCCCTCCTGGAACGTTCTGGTCTTAACCCGGCGGCTGTGGTACCGGCGCAGATCTTGTTGATAAATCACTGATCGCGCTGCTGCCGTGTCCCGTTCCTCGTCTAGCCGGGCCAAGTTGTCTTGCCTTGCTTGTTCATTATCTGCCTCAACATAGGCCGCCATGCGTGGTGAATCATGCCGGATATCACTAGGAAGGACCGCTTCAGCGCCGTACACCATGAAAAAAGGCGTGTACCCTGTAGATCTGTTAGGTGTAGTGTTGATGCTCCATAGGACAGAAGGCAACTCCTCTACCCAGCAACCCGGTGTTCTTTGCAAAGGAACCATTTGCCGGGACTTGATGCCTCTCAGGATCTCTTGGTTGGATCTCTCGACTTGGCCATTGGTCTGAGGGTGAGCTACTGATGACACATCAAGGCGAATATGTTCTCTTTGACAGAACTCTTCCATCTCTCCTTTAGATAGGTTGGTGCCATTATCAGTTATAATGCTGTGTGGAAAGCCAAACCGGAAAATTACCTTTTTGATGAACTTAACCACTGTTGCCGCATCACACTTACTGACAGGCTCTGCTTCAACCCACTTTGTAAATTTTTCCACTGCTACTAACAGGTGGGTTTTCTGATCTTGGGATCTTTTAAAGGGTCCAACCATGTCAAGCCCCCAAGTCGCAAACGGCCAAGTAATTGGAATCATCCGTAGCTCCTAGCCGGTACATGAGCACGCCGTGTAAATTCTGACAAGCGTCACATTTTCTGACCAAGTCCTCTGCATCGGCGTGAGCTGTTAACCAGTAGAACCCATGATGAAAAGCTTTAGCTACCAAGGACTTTGAACTGGCGTGATGACCACAATCTCCTTCGTGAATCTCTCGAAGAATATCACAGGCTTCCTCTGATGATACGCATTGCTGAAACACCCCAGAAACGATGCGGTGATGGAGTTCTCCATTGAAGATAGTCATAGACTTAGACCGCCGGATTATCTGCCGGGCCTCAACTTCGTCCCTTGGCAACTCACCTCGGCTCATATACGCCAAATAAGGGAGTGTCCAATCCAGGATGATGTGAAGCGCTGCAACTAGCTATGCTTCCAGGTCAGGAACAGCCAAGTCCTCCTCGGAAGGTATCTGTACTGACGGACTATGCAATTCATCCATGAAGGTATTAGCTGGAACCGGTTTACGCTGAGAGCCCAACTGGCTCAATGCATCGGCCGCTTCATTTTTTCGCCGGTCTATGTGGTCCACCTGATATCCCTTGAAGTATCCCGCGACTGCATCCACTTCTCGCCGGTAAGCTGCCAGGAGCGGATCCTTAGAGTCCCACTTACCAGATACTTGTTGTGCCACCAGATCTGAGTCACCAAAACACTTAACCCGGCTCAAGTTCATCTCCTTGGCCATCCGTAAACCATGGAGGAGAGCTTCATACTCAGCAGCATTGTTAGTACAAGGGAACATTAAATGGAGGACATAGCAGAACTTATCACCTCATGGGGAAGTTAACACGACTCCAGCCCCCGAGCCCTCCAACTGCCTTGAACCATCAAAGTGAATAGTCCACTATGTATGATCCGGCTTCTCCTCATGTGCTTGCAATTCTGTCGAATCATTGATGAAATCCACCAGTGCCTGAGACTTTATAGCAGTATAGGGCATATACTTTAATCCGTGCGGGCTAAGCTCAATGGACCACTTTGCCACTCTGCCAGTGGCTTCTCTGTTCTGGATTATATCTCCTAACGGAGCTGAACTGACAACGGTGATTTGGCCCTGGAAGTAGTGCTTCAACTTCCGGTTTGCCATGAACACTCTATATACCAATTTCTGCCAGTGTGGATATCTTTGTTTCGACTCAATGAGCACCTCACTAATGTAATAAACCAAACGTTGAACTGGATATTCTTTGCCTGCTTCTTTGTGCTCTACCACAATGGCCACGCTAACTGCACGGGCATTGGTGGCCACGTATAACAACAGCGGCTCCTTGTCAACCGGGGCAGCAAGAACTAGTGGTTCTGCTAATTGCCGCTTCAAATCCTCGAACGCCGCGTTTGCAGCATAGCTCGACACAAACCGATCCGTCTTTTTCATCATCTGATAAAGCGGGATGGCCTTTTCTCCTAAACGGCTGATGAACCGACTCAACGCTGCAATACGACCTGCCACACTCTGGACATCATTAATACAAGCCGGTTTAGCCAAGGATGTGATCGCCTTGATCTTTTCCGGATTAGCTTCAATCCCTCTGTTTGACACTAAGAATCCAAGGAGCTTGCCTGCTGGAACACCAAAAACACACTTCTCCGGATTAAGCATCATCTTGTAAACCCGGAGGTTGTCAAAGGTTTCTTTTAAGTCCTCTATCAGCGTCTCCTCCTTCCTGGATTTTACCACAATGTCATCCACATATGCATGGACATTTCTTCCAATCTGCCCTTGTAGGCAGTTCTACACACAATGCTGATAAGTTGCTTGGGCACTCTTGAGCCCAAAAGGCATGGATACATAGTAGAAGGCTCAAAAGGGAGTTATGAAAGGTGTCTTCTCCTGGTCCTTAACTGCCATCTTGATCTGATGATAACCTGAATATGCATCCAGAAAGCTTAACCGCTCACATCCTGGCGTAGCATCAATAATTTGATCAATACGGGGCGGAGCAAAAGGATCAGTTGGGCAAGCTTTGTTCAAGTCTTTGTAATCAACACACATCCTCCAAGTACCATTTTTCTTAAGTACGAGTACCGGATTAGCCAACCACTCTGGATGAAACACCTCAACTATGAAACCTGCGGCCAAGAGTCTAGCCACTTCTTCACCTATAGCCTTGCGCCTCTCCTCATTGAAGCGGCGCAAATACTGCTTGACTGGTTTAAACTTTGGATCAATATTAAGACTGTGCTCAGCGAGTTCCCTCGGTATACCTGGCATGTCAGAAGGCTTCCATGCAAAGATATCCCGGTTCTCACGAATGAACTCGATGAGCGCGCTTTCCTATTTGGGGTCTAGGTTAGCGCTGATAGTGAACTGCTTGGATGAATCTCCTGGACCAAAGTCAACCTGCTTGGTTTCCTCTGCTGATTTAAACTTCAACGCCGAATCATGCTCTGTAGTTGGTTTCTTCAACGGGGACATATCTGCCGGATTAACATTGTCCTTATAAAACTTCAGCTCCTCCGTAGCACAAACTGCCTAAGCATATTGTCCGTCTCCTTCCTCGCATTCCAATGCGATCTTGCAGCTCCCGTGAACCGTTATGGTTCCCTTGTGACATGGCATCTTGAGCTGCAGATAAACATAACACGGTCTAGCATGATATGGGCTCCTGATCTTTACAACCTCGAAGGTCACTGTCTCCGATCTAGAGTCATGCTCATCCCCAAAGGTAACTTCCAGATTGATTTTCCCAACTGGGTAAGCTGATTTACCGGGCACCACTCCATGGAACACTGTGTTGGACCGTCGGAGCTTCTTATCTGTCAACCCCATACGTCGGAAAGTCTCATAGTATAGGATATTGGTGTTGCTGCCTCCATCCATAAGCACCTTTGTGAACTTGTAACCACCCACCTGTGGTGCCACCACCAAGGCCAGCTGACCCGGATTATCAACCTGTGGTGGGTGATCCTCTCAGCTCCATACAATGGGTTGCTCAGACCAACGTAAAAAACGTGGTATCGCTGGTTCAATAGAGTGTACTGCTCTCTTCAGAACCTTTTGATCCCGTTTGCACAGAATCGTGGTGAAAACATGATATTGCCCACTACTTAGCTTCTTCGGATTATTCTGATATCCGGATTGCTGTTGCTGCTGACGCTGTTGATTCCCTTTATTGTTGTATCCACCCTGACCGTGTTGCTGGTTATGTTGATGCTGATTGTTGCCATTGTGGTTGTTGTTATTGCCGTGGTATCCTGATCTGGATCCACCGCCCTGATAACCCGGACCTTGAAAACCGGGACCTGACCCGCCGGGGGGCCCGTGGTTATACTTGGCCTGTTTCATAAACTCCTGCATAATAAAACAGTCCTTCCAGAGATGCGTAGCCGGTTTTTCCTCTGTAACGTGCTTCGGGCAAGGCACGTTCAGCTGGCGATCTAGATTAATAGGCGGCCTTCCATTACGTGGGGGCAGTCTACCCTTGCGGCGCTGCCCGTTGTCTTGAACGTTGGTATTGGCCACAAAGTCCGAGCTGCCTCCCGCTTTACGCTTGCCTTTGTAACCTATACCTGCCGGATTGGCTTGCGCCGATTTACCGTTTTTGCTCGCTTTCCCGGACTTCTCTCCGTCTACGTCTGGATACTTTGTGTTATCAGAGTCTCCATACTTTACCAATGCGCCCATGAGCGTTCCCATGTCATTGCAATCACACTTGAGCCGTCACAACTTCTGCCTCAAAGGCTCAAACCGGCAATTGCCTTCCAAGGTCACTATAACCGTGCTCGGATTTATGCTATTGGAGGAGTGCAAAATTTTAGATACTCGCCGCACCCAACTGCTTGTGGTCTCTTGCTCTCCTTGAACACATGCAGCTAAGTCAACCACGGACATCGGCTGCTTGCATGCGTCTTTGAAATTATCGATAAACCGGCGACGCAACTCGCCCCATGATCCGATGGAGTTAGGGGGTAAACCCTTTTGCCATGTCCGGGCCGTGCCCTCCAGCATCATTGTGAAGTATTTGGCACACACAGCTTCATCCACATCAAGCATCTCCATAGCCATCTCATAACTTTTAACCCACGCCTCCGGAGCCAGATCCGCCATGTAGTTGGGTACCTTGCGCGGGCCTTTGAAGTCTTTGGGTAATTTCACGTTCCGTAAAGCGGGAATGAGACATTGCACCCCCAAGGAACTGGACATGATTCCTGTTTCTGTGGTGGTGGGGTGAACCGGTGATGCTTGACGGGTGTCGTCGCGGGCAGTATGTCTAGCCTGGTCCACCACCTCTTGGGCATGTGCTCCTGCTACTGCCGGATTATCCTGCCTCTGTCAGTGCCGTCTCCGCGCGCTGCTAGACACAACCGGTTCATTCAGGTGCCTCGTGTAACTCCGGCTCGGGCGGGGGGTTGAATGAATCCTCTCGCGGCTATAGGAATGCGCCTGCTGCTGTGTTAACACCGTGTCCAGCAACTCCTTAGCCCGTTGTGCCTCCATTGCTATGGGGGAAGTCCCCTCAATGGGAAGAGCGGCCAGCCGTGAAGCGGCGGCGTCAGCACAACTTGGCGATTCCGCTCTGTGGCTGGTGGCTGAACCGACGCGCCCGCCCCCGAAGCTCCTCCCCGTTTACCTCTGGGCGGTTACTGGTTCCCGCTCCTGGCGTGCCAAAGAGATTCCTTGCCTCATAAACCGGCAGTAAACAAGATTGTTGCCTTCTGTACATTACCTCCTGTGAAGCGTTCTGATCCAGCCTGAGCCGAAAATCTTGGGAATCTAGCTCTGCCTGTCTTGTAACCATCCTGGCTTTCTCCGCATCAAGATCCAATTTAGCTTGCTCAATCCTGCTCTTCAACTGAGCGATCTCCGCATCATGCTGCGCCTTGTCGGCCTGGGCTACTTTCGCTGTTGCGAGCGCTGTCAAGTTATCGACTAAGGTGGATAGGACGTCAGAGGGCGACGGGGAAAGGTCTCCAACTCTGGCTCCCGCTGCCTCTGAGGTTAACCCCCCGGTCGTTGTGGGTTGCTGCATAGGTTGTGATCCGGCCATGAAAATAGCTACCCTGTTTGGCGGATCAAAGGGGTCCAGAATACTATTTCCATCAGACACGCCCTCGGGCCAGCCGTCCTGCAACTGATACAAAGATTCACTCTTTCCGGATGAAGATTCATCATCAGAATAGACAACTGTCTCGCCAGCAGAATCCGATCCGTCCTCGGCTTGTACTCCATGCACTGCTCCGACGAAGACGTGCTTCACGGCAGGCTGAATCCGGGATGTTCTCGCATGCTGAGCCGGCTCGACGATGTTGGGGAAGACGTCCGACTCAGGGCCCGGTTCACCGATCTTGCCGATGGAGACGTGGATGCCACCGAAGGGGACCCGGTACCCGTATTCGATTGAATCGGCCTCAGGGCCCCAGCCTGCATCGTCGATGTAGATCCGGCCGCGACAACTCTTAGTCATCCGGCCCACTTCATAACCCTTAAGCCCTTCAAAGCTGCCCTTCAAGAACTCGAAACCATCGTGCGATAGCCCCGCGGTGGGCGCCAACTGTCGTGGATTTAGCACGGCAGATGTTCGGGTTAACAGACTTAGGTGTGAGGCCATCGCTCGGGTTAGCTTGAAGGGGTTAAAGCGGACGAAGGACACACGGAGTTTTATACTAGTTCGGCCCCTTCGATGAAGGTAAAAGCCTACGTCTAGTTTGGTGTGGTATTGCTTGGGCTTCGATGACCAGGGAGCGAATCCGCCTTACCTGTGTCTCGAGCTGTTGTTTCCTCTGCTGAACCGTCGCCGGGTCGTCCCTTTATATAGGAGGCGACGCCCGGTTTGGTTTACACAGTCCCGAGGCCGGGTCATAAACGTGTCCGCCTCGGTCTCTACTCTTTCTATCTTACATCCCAAGTTACATGGTATGAAGGTTTACAGATCATGGGCCTTATACATGGGCCCTAAACCTCTGTGGGTTATAACCTCCTGATACATACTCTACCGGGCTTCTGATAAGATAATTCTACTAGCGTAATCCGGACCTTCCTAGCCGGTTTATACCTGCTAGTCATATCCCTGACAGTCATCAACTTGAGGGAAATTTGCTACCATCCTACAAAACTTTGCGCTTGGAGACCCAACACGAGTCTACAAGAAGGAAGGTTGAGTAGTAGACATCAATGGCAAGCTGGAAAATCATTCTTGGGAAAAGTGCTTCATCATGCAGGAATTTCGGAATCAGGCCTTTCAGATCCATCACAATGGTGGGGGTAGCACTGGGCCTCCAGGAAATCCTGGAGCCGGCTTCCCAAGTGCGGTCTTCCAGGGAAATTATCCTGGAGCCGGGTTCCATGGATCAAGAGGCCAGGTGTCCAGCTTCCAGGGGCTGGCAATGGAAGAGGCAATAATCAGCAAGCTAATCAGGGCAATAAGAATCAGAGTGGTTAGTCCGGGTTTTAGAGCAATCGAAAGGAGTTGAACAGCGGGCAGTATCACATCCTCATAACTAGTACTTGCAAACATGATCAAAAACTCCAAAGGCGCGCCGTCTGTTTAGTTGAGCCAACAGTTCTAGCTTATTTGAACTGGTCAAAGCAGCCATCTACAATGTTTCATGGGATCGTTCTCGGCAAGTCGGCATATCCTATTGGAAAAATCTCCCTGGTAGCCGCTTTTGGCACTGAATTCAACTTCAGATCTGAATTTCTATCATTTGAGGTGGTTAAAATCAAAAGTCCTTATCATGCCCTGTTTGGACGAATGGCTTATGCTTGGTTCATCGAAGTCCTTGCTATGTTCATCTGAATCTCAAGATGCCAGGTCCCGAGGGAACTACCACAATAAATCGTGACATGAAAATTGATCTCGAGTGTTAGGAAGGTGATGCAGCTTATGCTGAGTCGGCTTGTGTAGTCAAGGAGTTAAAATTCTACAAAGCTAATGTTGACCCGACTGATATGACCTCTCTGAAAAAGCCAACTACCGAGTTTGATCCACTGCTCAAGTTCAAGTCGGCCATTGATACAAAGCAGGTTGACTTCACCCCTGGTGACACATCCCAACAGTTCACTATTGGGGCGAATATGGTCCCCAAATAGGAAAGTGCGTTCATTGAGTTCATCTGTGAGAATCAGGACATTTTTGCGTTGAAACCTTTTGACATGTATGGTGTACTAAGAGAACTCGTTGTGCACTACCTAAATGTCGATCCTAAGAAGAAACCTGTCTGACAGTACCTCTGTCATTTTAACAAGGCCATTAGAGAAGAAGTGGCCCGACTCTTAGCTGGCGGGTTCATTGTTGAATTTTTTCACTCTGAGTGGTTAGCTAACCCAGTGCTTAAGAATGGAACTTGTAGGACGCGTGTTGATTACACAGACTTGAACAAAGCGTGCCCTAGGGATCCGTTTGCTCTTCCTCACAGTGATTAGATCATTGACTCCACTGCTGGATGTGAGTGTTTGAGTTTCCTGGATGCTTACTCTAGATATCATCAGATCAAGATGGCAAAAAAAGATCATGAGAAGACAACTTTTATCACACCCTTTAGATCTTTGTGCTATACATCTATGCCATTTGGACTAAAAATTATAGATGCAACTTACCAGTATTGTGCCCACAATTGTTTTCACAAGCAGATCGGTAGTAATATTCATGCTTACGTTCATGACATCATGGTCAAATCTTAGAAGAAGGAAACTTTGCTTGATGACCTCGAGGAGGTGCTTGATAACCTTCGAGTTTACCAGATGAAGCTCAACCCGACAAATGTCTATTTGGTGTTCCTATAGGTAAACTACTAGGTTTTCTAGTGTCTGAGGGTGGCATTGAGGCTAATCCAAAACAAATCAATGCTATTACAATGTTAGCCAAGCCGACAGATATCAATGTTGCCCAAAGGTTGACGGGTCGCGTGGAAGCTTTGAGCTAGTTTATCAGTCGGCCTGGGGAGAAGGCCATCCCTCTGCATCAGCTCTTGAAGAAGGTAGATGGCTTTGCTTGGGGTGACGCAGAAAGCAAAACTTTTGATTCCCTCAAGAAGCAGTTGTTCAAGCCGCCTATTATTGCTGCTCTTAGGAGAAGGAGCCTATGCTCTTATACATTGCTTCTAATGATAAAGCGGTAAGTGTGGTAGTCATCGTAGAAAGCAATGAAGAGGGAAAAGAATATCCAATGCAAAGGATAGTTTATCTTTAACCCTAAAGTCTGAGTATGTACGTCATTCACTCGTTTCGTTCTTCCCCCCTCATGCGATCGATCCCCTCCTCCAATTTTTTCCAGGCTTGCAGTTTTATGACCGATTTTTCCCATCATGCACAAAAGCCCGGGGAACCAGCCCGACCCTCCTGTTTCCTCCTCCTTTTTCCAATGACCCCCACACACATTTCTTTAGGGCTAACACACACGTGCCGCCAGCATCGCCATCGCCACACACGACCTTTTCATCCCCAGCACTAATTCTCCTTTCCAGCTAGAGTGCTAAGCCCCCCTCCCACGCATGGCCCCTCTCAAACGCGACGGCGATGTGCATCGACCAAAGCCACCGCGCAAATTGCCGCCCGGGATGCGACCGAGGTGAGGATGGGGGAGAGAAGCGGCTGCTCAACATGGTGCGTCGTGGCGACAATCGCCCAAGGTGAAGGCGTTCCATGCGGTGGCGACGGCTGAAGGGCATGGAAACGCTCGTCTTCATCTCGTTCATTATGGCCACGATCTCAACAACCTCTTCATCGCCGTGTAAGGCAGGCCTGCACTCGGCATGCGCTGGTTCATGACCCCTTTTCACCAGTATTCCAACCTGCGTTGATCTCTGGATAATGCTTGGGATTTTTTCTAGGGATTTTGATCTACGGCTGATGGCATCTCAAGGAATTCTAAAGTCCAAATATGTGTCCACTTGGAAGTTTCTTGTTCGTGAGTTGTTTAAAAAAACACAGTCTATATCATGGACTGCACTCCTATTACTTTTATGTTTGCGCCTGTTCCATGCTCTTTTGTTCCTAGCAGGTTGTATTGATCCGCGGTGATTTCTTTTTACCTCTGCCATTGTTTGCTATGTAAAATGCTGGTTTTCCTAGTACTTTGATTTTATGTAAAAAAGCTAGGCTGCCATAGCATTTTTTGTGGAAGCGTTGATCGTTAAACTACTAAAATGTGTTCTGTAGGTTTTGCTTACTCGTGGCTATATTTTGCTTTCGTGCTGGCGAAATATGGTTCTCATGTTACAAATCATGGAGACATTCATCCTCGTAGATTTTTGCTCCTATTATGTGAAAAGGTAAATTCCCATCGAACGAACCCTTGAATAAAGTGATGTCTATTTCAAACTATATGGGAATGAACAGGCATACTTGTCTTAGGTGGAGATTCAATTAGTTTGTTACTTATGAAGTACTCATGACATTTACCCAACAAATTTCATTGACATGATTTGATTGATGAAAATGTATCGCTTCTTCTTTTCTTAACTATTAATTTTTATTCAGGGCAATCCACAAAACGAATATACATGTAGCAATGGTGCGCCCTTGGAACGTCCCGCAATAAGCCTTCTCAAAGAATACTTAGGAAGTGTTCCTAGAGTTTGGTCGATATGACCGAAGTGATATTTTTATAAGGAAGTCCAAGGAAAAGGTATGCATCACCCTAAGACGAATTTCTAATAATCTTAGTACAGATTGTGAACTGGAAACATCTTAAAGTAAATCATGTGCTGCTATCTACCACATGATGCTTCCTTCTTTTCATCCAGGGGATATACATGTTAAGGATTGCCTGACGACGACAACTATTGGGTTCTGTCTCACAATGCAGTTGTGCAATAAGGCCATTGCTCCAGTGTAGTTGTTGGGCATGCACATTGTGTAATGGTTGTAGCAAGTCGCTGGACTATGGATCAGGCCATTCCCTAGCTCTGCAGACAAGTCAGGCAATTTTCGTACTATAGAATTAGGTCAATAATTGAATATATTTTTATGGTTCGAAAAGCTTTCCATTTAAATGTTTCCTAAATTAGACCTTTTCTTTTGTAAACAAAAACTAGAACCGTGGAAGAAGTTACTATGTTAGCCTAATCTAAGATAAAATAGATGCACTTTTGGACTGATCAGATGATTGCTAAATCCGGTTATCAGAGCTAAGAAGAAACTTCTCTAAACATATATTTTGAAAAGATGTTCCTCTTTGTGCACTGTGTGTGCTGCTTCTTTTGATTGTTCAGAGCTGAAGATCATCTCTGCTCTGATGTTATAGGTTTTCATTAGCATGACACAAGATTAATTTATTTCTTCCTGTCTCGTGTTATTTATTTTTCAAATATTATAAACCGCTGATACCCGAATCTTGCTTCATTCAATTGAATGTAAAGTTCTCTCCTTCAATATTCTAATGCTTTACTAATTTGTCGTATGTGAGAAATCGAGAAGGAGGGCACAAATACAATTTATACCAGCATCACATGCCAAATTGGTTTCTCTTTGTGTTAGTTTCTTCTCAAAATTGCAAGTTGTAGAGATCAGACTCTTTTCCCTTCGAATGAATATAAAATGCTCTTATTTATTTTCCAATTCATTTATTTATTTTGACACTCTGTTCATTGAAAATTTTCAATTTCAAACGAATAAGTATGTTTTTATTGTGTCTTTCTGATAGATGAAGTAAGAGATGCAGTTGCTCATGTTGTTCAAACAAGGCTTGATCCAACAAGCAGAATGACTTGATTAATGGGGCTTATAAGTTGGTTGCATCAACTGATAAATGCCCTAATGTGTGTAAGCGTAACTATCTCCTTGAGTCATGATTGGTTGTCGGGGAAACTGATCGCCCACGAACACCTATGGGACCGGAGCCCCTTTTCGGTACGGCAAGGGAGCGGAGGGAGCACAAAGAGCGGATCGAGGTGCACACGTGAGCAGTTTACCCAGGTTCGGGCCGCACGGATGCGTAAAACCCTACTCCTGCCTTGGTTTTGTTATTGAGTTCTTGGCTCGGGAGCAAGAAGATCTACAGTACTGGCTACACTGAGCGTGGGAATGATCAAACTTCGGAACCCCCTCTACGTTGTGCATGGGCCTCCTTTTATAGGTCAAAGGGGTCACCGACAGGTGGCAACGTAGAAGAGGGTAGAAGCGTAAAACTGGTGGTAGTTGTAATAGTGCATGTACAGTGGTCTATACCTAACCCTGACGGTGGGGGACAAGGGCATTGAATGCCCGTCGCCGTCGCCCCAAAAAAGTGTAAAAAGCGTCCGTCCGGGCGTCTCCGTTCGGCACGACGGAGGTCTCATCATCGTGGCCTGCCACCGTGTCCCCCAGGCTGCACAGCCATCTGCCACGTGCCCTTGGAAGGGCCCCAGGGCGACGCGTGGCCAGATGAGCTGGAGCGCAGGCACACAGTGCAAGCTTTCCGCGGCAAGCATCTTGCCGCGGTTGCTACCTTGCCGGGCCCGGAAGCTTGTCGCTCCCCGGACCTTGCCGGGGCGCGCGGTGCGCCTCGGCAAGTCTTCTGAAATGCTGTTCTTCGGTCTTCCTGGCACGCTCCTCTTGCCATGGTCTTGTGCTAGAGGGGTGGTCTTGAGCCTGGAGCGGACTTTCCGACAAGCTCCTCTTGCCGGGGTCTTGTTTCTTAACTTGAATACTTTGTTCTTGAATGGCTCAAAAGGAACTAGGGTGGGCCTTGGCGAGCGCGTGGCAAGCCCTGCCACAGGACGCTGCTACTGTCCGTGCACAAGTCGGGATACTAAGGTACCCCTACTTTAGTACACCGACAGGAGCCCCCGGGCCTGGGCCACACACGGTGTCGAGCGCTGTTGGGCCAGGCCCAAAACAGTGAACGGACATACGCGGCCCACGGCGCGCCGTATCCCACTCCGTATCCGCCGCATCCCTCCCTAACGGCACGCGTCGATTGCGGCGTCGTGGGAGAGATCGTGGCCTGTTTCTTTAATGGGAAAATGCGGAACGTCCCCCGCTCCCCCTTAAAAGCAGAGGAAACAGGGGCAGTTTCCCCCCATTCCTTCATTGCGTCTTCAACCTCCAGAAACCCCCGCCGCTCTTCTCCTCCTCAAAGGTCGAAAAAGAGCAGAGCTCCACCCCTCTTCCGCCGCCGCCGGCCTCCCCAGCGCCGCCGACCCCGCTCGCCGTCCCCGCCATGGCCTCGAAGAGCGACAAGGCGAAAAACGGGAAGTCCGAGCGGGCGGCGAAGCTAGCAGCAATGCGGAAGAAGATGGTGGTCTTCCCGCCGAGGCTTGGCGTGAGGGAGCTGAGGGACAAGTACTACTTGTTCTGGTCGAGGGAGACGAAGGCTCACCCGCGCACCAGGGTCCTCCCCGCTGAAGCCTGCGACATGTTCCCGGGAGGTTACCCTTATTTTGCTCTGTTCTTCCATTGCGGCCTCTGCCCTCCGTACTCTGAGTTCTTCTGCAACGTTATGAACACGTATGGATTCCATCTTCTAGATTTCACCCCGAACGCAGTCTTAACCTTGGCCGTTTTCGTACATCTGTGCGAAAACTTTGTCGGAGTCACCCCCAACGTAGCTCTCTTACGCCACTTCTTCACACCTAGGGTAGAGTCTGGATCTCCTCTGTCTGGGGGAATCTCTTGGAGCTTTAGGCTCAACAAGAAAGAGGCGTACTTGACTGGAGAGCTCCGCGGCAAGTGGGAGGAGTGGAGGGACGATTGGTGCTGGGTTATGGAAGATGAACCTCAGCAATTTACCTCCCCGCGCCGAGCTGCAATAGTGCGCGGCAAGGATTGGAGTGACCTGGCCCCGGAGGACGAGAAGCTGAAGGTTGCCCTCACTAGGATCCTCCGCCTCCGGCAAGCCAATCTTACTGTAGGTGAGGTCGGGGCAGATTTCCTTCGCCGGCGCATCGCCCCCTTGCAGGAGAGGAAACGGTCTGCTTGGGAGTTCGGCAACGCGGCAGACTGCATGAGGCTACGCCCCGGCCTCAACTACAACTTTACTGTCCTGGAGCTCAAGGGGATGATCCGGGAGCTATTCAAGCATGACCCCAAGCACCCGGAGTGGTTTGCCCTGTCGCGGGGAGTAGTTCCATTATGTAACAACTCTTCTCTTAGTGCCATCCGCGCGGCAATGCCACTGTGCGACTCCCACGGGGTTGATCCCACTTGGCTGGCGCCTTCTGACGAGACTGCGCAAACTTTCTTCGACAACTTGGTTGAGCTGCCGATCAATCTTGATGAGAAGAAGGGTCTCACCCGCGACACCACCGACCGGGATTTGGCGTACATCGCCACCAGGATGGAGGAGGCAGCCGCAGCTGAGGCCGCGAGCGAGTTCGGGTATTCCTTGGACGAGGCGGACGCAGCGGACGCCGTGAGCAGGGCCGAGGAGGAAGAGATCCTCAAGTTGTTGAGGCCTGCCGGGCAGCCTGCCGGGACGAGCGAGGCTGCCGGGCAGGGCACAGAGTCAAGTGAGCCCGCCGAGGAGGACGCCGAATCGGGCGACGACTCGCGCAATCCTTCAGAAGATTCAGGCGGGTCTTTGGGCCTCGACGAAGCCTCCTCATCCTCGGAGAATTCTCCGCCACCGCCAAGTCCTCCGCCTCAGCCAAAGAAACGCCTCCGCAAGGCCACTGACACAGCGAGGCAGCCGGCGCCCCGACAGCAGCCGCAGCATCGCTCGACGCGTGCCACCACGACGAGCAAGGCCGTCAAGGAGGCGCCCCGCGCCTCAGCGGCAGGCGGAGGGGGATCTTCTCGAACAGGTTCTGGCGTTCCTTCCGCCCCTCGGTCTTCGGCGACGACCGGAGCAGGGTCTTCTCAGCCCACGGCTCCGGAGCCCGCCAAGCACCCGAGGGAGCCTACCCCTCCAGCTCCTCGCGCCGGGACGCGCGAGGCGGACTTCGACTTCTCTGTCCTTAGTTCCGACGAGGAGGAGGAAGAGTAAGCACTTGCAACTCTTATTTCTTTTGATTTTTTTGTTGCTCTTGTCTTGAATTCTCTTTGCCTGACTCTGATCTTGATGTTTGCCCTTCAGGACCTTGGCGCAGAGGGTGGCGAAGAGAGCCAAGATCCCGGTGGTTGACCTCGAGGACGATCCCGTCGCAGCGGCAGGGGATGCGCCGGCGACGAGCTTGCCGGACCAGCCAGCTGCCCCGCAGGGCAGCCCCCAGCGTAAGTCCTTTGTTTACTTTTTCGCTTGTTGGACGCTCTTGAGCTTCTTATCCTTGCTAATGTCTTGTCTGCTCGTTGACTTGTGCAGAAGTGGAGCCGCAGCCTCAGGAGCGTCAAGAGACTGCTCCCGACGAGCCGCTCGTCCCACCCTCCCCGCCATGGAGGAGCTCCCCGGCGAGGGAGAGCCCTCCGCCAAGGGCGGGTACTCCACCAAGGGCGAGTACCCCGCCAAGGGCGAGCACCCCGCCAAGGGAAGGCGCCAGCGGCCTTCTGCCGGTAGGGGCTACTACCACGCCGCCAAGGGAGAACTCCCCGGCAAGGAACCCCGTAGAGGAAGAGGCCCGCGCAGGTAACCCTTGTACGTTTCTTCTCTTGAATTCTTCTTTTTGGATATTTGCTTGACGATTCTTCTTTTCTTTTTCTTCTGTCAGATCCGCCCGCCCCGGAGCCGATGGAGACAGAGGCCATCGCCGAGGAGGACGCGCGCGGTAATGCTGGCGACGCCACCACCGCTGAAGGGATGGCCAGCGCCGACGAGCCAGCCGCCGATGAGACCGCCGCGGCCACTGACGCGGCAGCTGAGGAGGGGACCGGCGACCGCACTGACGGCCCTGAGGCCGCAGGAGCGTCGGACGTTGCGCCGGCCGCCGACCCCTCTGCCGCCGCGACTGGGCCGGGTGTCTACCTGGAGGCCGCCAACGGGGTCTTCATCCAAGTCCCGTGGGCATCTTCGTCAAGGGCGCCCGTGGAGGCGGAGAGCTTCGATGGAGAAGTCCTTGCCTCCGCCGGGCTGAAGGTTGTCGACGCGCCCGGCAACAACAGTGAGCCCGAGGAGGAACAGCTTCTGCGCCGGCTCCTGGCCTTGTACCATGCCAGGCATGCTAAGCTGGAGTCCCGAGAGGCTCTGGCTGCCAAGGCTGGCGTCGATCTGGAGAAGCGCGCCGAGGAGCTCCGCGCTGCCATCCAAGCGGCTCTCCGAAACTTGGTGGAGGAGCGGGAGGAGCTCGCCGAGGTGCACCAGGCGTTCATCCTCGAGAAGGCCGAGGCTGAGGAGCAGCAACGACTAGCCGCCGAGGATCTGTCTCGGCGGGAGGGAGAGCTCAGGCAGCGGAAGGTCGACCTCGATAGCCACGAGGACGACCTTAACGCGCGCGAGCAATCCATTGGCGGGGCTCTGTAGGAGTCGAGGGACGCCACTGCTGCCGCAGAGACCGCCAAGAGGGACTTGGAGGCGAGGGTGGCGCAGTTGGAGACGAGCTTGAAGACGAGCGAGGAGAGGATTGCCGCGCTCACGTTGGCGCGGGAGAAAGACGCCCACACCCACTCGGAGCTGCAAGTCCGCCTCTCCAACAAGGGCCAGGAACTCACTGCCGCCAAAGATTCCATCACGGACTTGGAGCTGAAACTGTCCACCCTCACTGAGTCACTTGACGGGGCCCGGAACAGGGAGACGAAGCTAGAGGAAGATCTCCGGGCTGAGAGGGCACTGTTAGAGAGCGCCGCCCTCACGCAGAACAACTTCAGGCAGACGGTGGAGCAGTGGACCGAGGAGCTCGTCACCTCCGCCGCCAACATCGACAAGGAGATGGTGGCGCTGGGGACGGAGCACCACGTGTACTCCCCCGACGAGAACCTCCCCCACAGCGCCAAGCTGAGCTTGTTTTTCAGAGGAGTGGCGCCGGCCCTTGCGCAGCTACGGGAAAGGCTCCCCACACAGCTGGCGAACGAGGCGCGCAGGCTTTGCACGGGTACTGTGGAGCGAGTGTTGACGAAGATCGTCCACCGCAACCCCGAGATCAATCTCGACAACGTCCTCCGGACCTTGCCGCCCGACGCTGACCAGGAAGCGCTGAAGGCTCGAGTTGCCCACATCGTGGCCAAGGTGGGGAAGATCAGGAGGGTTGACGGTGACCGTGTAGACTAAGTTTTTTCCTTTCTGCTTCCCTTGTCGCTGCCAATTAAGTCATGGACAGTAGTTTGTTAGAACAGCGACAAGTCAACTTGTAATATAACTTTATTTTGGGTAATTGATACAGTGTTATCTCCCTTGCTTGATTCCTTTACTTTGTATGCTTCTCACCCTACGCTTCTAGGGAACTCGCCGGCAAAGGGACCCTTGCCGCGAGCGCTGAGTGCGGGACTTCAGCAGCCTGCTGGCAATGCCCCTGTCGGCAAGAAACCTTGCCGTAGCTAGTCGCAGCACACTTAGATTGTTGAGCGAACTCGAAAACGAAGTAAGGGCGCGACACTTGTCGCAGCTCACTTAAGCCGTTGAGCCTGCTCGAAACAAAGTAAGGGCGCGGCTAGCCACGGGTAGGTTCCTCCGCGCATAGGTTTTCCATACAAAGCGTGGTCGTTCAAGGAAGATAACTAAGAATTTTAAAAATTTGAATGCTCAAACTTTGGCAACTTAGCTTTCCTGGTTTGTTTGCTTCCCGGCAAGGCTTTCCTCTCTTGAACAGCACTTGGTCCATATCACTGTCTCCTTCCCCCCCGGCAAACTTGTGCGCGAGGAACAGTTTTTCTGCTTTGAGAGAAAAAAGGAAAAAGGGAGGAAACACAGATATGGAGCCCCGCGGCTTGTCATTGCTTACCAGGGGTGTGTGTTGCACAAAGTGTCAGATAACACATGCAAGAAAACGGAAAGGCATGAAATGACAAGTCGTGCAAGGCACAAAAAGTTTTACTGGTGCACGGGATCTGCGCCCGGCTCTGTACAAAGGTTTACATGCAACAGCGGCAAGACTTGTACAAAAGGTGGTTGCCGGAGCGGATCACGGCAACCGCGCCTCATGGGTGAAACTTGCGAATATGCTCAATGTTCCAGGAGTTGCTCACCGGTAAGCCTTCTTCGGTCTCAAGGCGGACAGCGCCGGGCCTTGTGACTTGTCTCACCCGATAAGGGCCTTCCCACTTCGGCGTCAACTTGTTGGAATTCTTGGCGGACTGAACGCGCCGAAGAACAAGGTCTCCTTCCTCGAGACTTCTGGCCTTGACTTTGCGGCTATGGTAGCGGCGCAAAGCTTGCTGGTATCGAGCAGGTCGTACAGCAGCCTGAAGATGGTTCTCCTCGAGGAGCGGTGCATCATCTTGCCGCAGCTGCTCTTGCTCGAGCTCGTCGTAAGCGAGCACTCGAGGAGACCCGTATGTGAGTTCCGTGGGGAGAACTGCCTCTGCTCCATAGATAAGAGCAAAGGGTGTCTGTCCGGTGGCTCGATTTGGTGTCGTCTTGATTGACCAAAGAGCCGCCGGCAACTCCTCAATCCAGTTTCTTCCGCACTTGTGCAGCCTGTCGAAAGTTCTTGTCTTGAGTCCGCGCAACACTTCAGCGTTGGCCCTCTCTGCTTGACCATTGCTCCTCGGGTGAGCAACAGAAGCGAAGCAGACCTTGGTGCCAAGGTCTTGGACGTATTGCATGAAGGTGCGACTTGTGAACTGTGTGCCGTTGTCGGTGATGATCCTGTTAGGGATTCCGAAACGGCAAACGATTGACCTGAAGAACTTGACTGCTGACTGTGCGGTCACCTTTCTCACTGGTTCCACCTCTGGCCACTTTGTGAACTTGTCGATGGCGACGTACAAGTACTCAAAGCCCCCGACTGCGCGGGGAAAGGGGCCGAGGATGTCCAGCCCCCAGACCGAAAAGGGCCAGGACAAAGGGATCGTCTGGAGAGCTTGAGCTGGCTGATGTATTTGCTTGGCATGGAACTGGCACGCTTCACACTTGGTTACTTGTGCAGCTGCATTTTGGAGGGCCTCTGGCCAAAAGAAACCTTGCCGGAACGCCTTCCTGGCAAGTGCTCTTGCGCCAATGTGGTGGCCACATATGCCTCCATGTATCTCTGCCAACAGCTTCTGTCCATCTTCCCGGGAAATGCACTTCAATCTGACACCATTGAGTCTTCTTCTGTACAGTTCATTGCCGACGAACTGGTACATACTTGACTGCCTGGTTATTCTCTCTATCTCTTCTGGCTCTTCGGGAAGTTCTCCAGTTTGAAGAAAACGAACAATTTGCTGTGCCCAGGTTGGAGCTTGAGGCTCAACAACAAGGACTAAAGGCATCAGCGCTGCTGCGGGAACGCCAGCTTCTACGGCAAGAACCTGCGGCTCTACCGGAGCTGGACGTTCCCCGGCAAGCTCGCCGGGGCAAGACTTGCCGGGAACACCTGCTTCAACTGTACGAACCCTAGGGTCCACAGGAGCAGACTGTTCCTCAGCAACTTGGTCGTTGATCTTGTGGACCTTGGCGGCGGCTTCAGGAAGATCCGCCGGCAAGTAGTCGCCGGAGACCAACTTTCTCTTCTTGCTTTGCCCAATTGATGGTGTAACGGATGGCTGAGTTAGCTTGAGCATGAAGGTTCCTGGTTCCACAGGTAGCTTCAATGTAGCACACTTTGACAGGCCGTCCGCAATGTCATTTTGAGCCCTCGGAACGTGCTCCATCTGTAGGCCTTCAAAGTGTTATTCAAGCTTTCTCACTTCGTCGACGTAAGCTTCCATCAATGGGCTATGGTAGCTCTTGTTTACTTGTCGGACAACCAACTGCGAATCTCCCCGCACAAACAGCTTCTTGATCCCAAGTTCTGTTGCAATTCTGAGGCCGGCAAGAAAACCTTCATACTTTGCAGTATTGTTTGTCGCTTGCTCCTTGGGAAAGTGCATTTGGACAACGTACTTGAGGTGCTCTCCGGTGGGTGCGACAAACAGCACACCAGCACCGACGCCTTGCAGCGAGAAGGCACCATCGAAGTACATTATCCATTCTTTGCTTGCTTCTTTGGCGGGGATGCTTGTCTCTGGAACTTCTTCGTGTGGCGTTGGTGTCCATTCTGCTATGAACTCTGCCAATGCTCTGCTCTGAATAGTTGAAGTACTTTCACACTTGAGACCAAAGCTTGACAGCTCCAGTGCCCACTCGACAATCCTTCCTGTTGCTTCTGGATTTTGCAATATCCTCTTCAGCGGAAAGCGAGTGACCACTGTTATCTCATGTGCTTGGAAGTAGTGGCGCAGCTTTCTCGAGGCCATGAGGAGGCCGAAAAGTAGCTTCTGCACTCCAGAGTATCTTGACCTAGCCCCCTGCAAGAGGGAACTGACAAAATAAACTGGGCGCTGCACCATCTTCTTTCGCACTTCTCTTTGCATCTGCGCTGACTCATCCTTGTCGGGGCCAGAGCTTGTCGGGGAAGCCCCCTGCTTGTCGCTGGATGTTCTTGCCGGGGCTGTGGCCTCCTCATCTGCCTCCCTTTCCGCTACCAACGCAGCACTAACCACCTGATTGGTCGCTGCTAAGTATAGCAACAACTTCTCTTGTGGCTTAGGTGTGACAAGTATTGGAGTGGAGGACAGGTATCCTTTCAAGTCCTGCAGCGCTGCCTCCGCTTCCGGAGTCCATTTCATTGGACCCGCCTTTTTCAAGATTTTGAAAAATGGCAGGGTGCGTTCTGCAGACTTAGAAATGAACCTGCTGAGGGCAACCACACAACCAGCAAGTCTCCGTACATCCTTGACGCGCTTCGGGGCTTCGATCTGCTCGATGGCTTTGATCTTGTCGGGATTAGCTTCAATCCCCCTCTAGGACACAAAGAACCCGAGAAGCTTGCCGGAGGGGACTCCAAAGACGCACTTCTCGGGGTTGAGCTTGGGTTGTATCTTGCGCAGGTTTGCAAAGGTTTCTTCTAGGTCTTGAATCAGGGTATATTTGTCCTTGATCTTGACCACTATATCATCCATGTAAGCTTCTACATTCCTGTGTATTTGTGGCTCGAAAGCAGTGTGGACTACCCTTGCGAACGTTGAACCCACATTCTTCAATCCAAAGGGCATACGTATGAAACAGTAAGTGCCACATGGAGTAATGAATGCGGTCTTCTCTTCATCCTCTTCAGCCATGAATATCTAGTGGTATCGGGAATACGCATCAAGAAACGAAAGCAACTGACATCCAGCCATGGAATCGACGATCTGGTCAATGCGCGGCAAGGGAAATGGATCCTTGGGACAAGCTTTATTCACATCAGTGAAGTCTATACAAAGTCTCCACTTCCCATTAGCTTTGCGCACGACAACTGGATTGGCCAGCCACGTGGGATGAAGTACACCTCTAACAAGGCCTGCTGCTTCCAACTTCTTGATCTCTTCGGCTATAAACTCTTGGCGCTCCACCGCTTGCTTCCTGACCTTCTGCTTGACGGGCCGCGCATGAGGACAAACGGCAATCTTGTGCTCAATTACTTTCCTGGGAACACCGGGGATGTCAGACGGTTGCCATGCAAACACGTCCACATTCGCCCGCAGGAAAGCAACGAGTGCGCTTTCCTATTTAGGATCAAGCGTAGCACTGATGGTAAAGGTACCACCAGTGCCGTCCTCCTTGGCGGACACCTTTTTGGTTGCAGGTGGAGCTGCCATTCCTTTCTTGCACTTGCCGGTGGAGCTCGATGGTGCGTCCTCGACGGCAGCGCAGCACTCCGAAGAGGTGCGTTTGCCGGAGTGGGCTCCAGAGCTCTTGGCGGACTTCGTCTTGTTCTTCCCCCCGGGAGCTTCAGTGGCAAGTGTTTTGCTGTCTGTGGCGGCTGCTGCGTCCCGGTAGATCTTGTCGGCGCAAATAAGCGTGTCCTTCTTGTCGCCGGGGACAGAGATGACGCTTATCGGCCCTGGCATCTTGAGCATGTTGTAGGCGTAGTGAGAGGCTGCCATGAACTTGGCGAGCGCCGGACGGCCAAGTATCCCGTTGTATGGCAACGGGATATCGGCAACGTTGAAGGTGATCCTCTCAGTCCTGAAGTTTAGCTCTCCGCCAAAGGTTACTGGCAGTGTAATCTTCCCCTTCGGCTTGCTCCTTCCCGGGTTGATCCTTTGCAACGTGCCGGTTTCTTCAAGCTCGCTGTCGGGGATCTGCAACTTCCGGATCACAGCGGAGGAGATCAAGTTCAGGCCGGCCCCGCCGTCAACCAGCATCTTGGTGACCTTGAGGTTGCGGATGGTTGGCGAAAACAACATCGGCAAGCACCCGACCGCAGTTGTGCGGTCAGGGTGATCCTCAAGGTCGAAGATGATGGGCGTGCTGGACCACTTCAGCTGCTTGCGTGACTCAACGGGTGGCTCTGCTCCATTTACTTCCCGCACCCATTGTTTGAATGGCGATGGGAAGCATGCAGAGAGGCCCCTCCATCGACACACGGAACTTCTGTGGCCTTCTGGAACTCCTGCTCGCTGTTGTCTCCGTCATCCATGTCCTCGTCGTTGTCCTCGTCTTCGTCCTTGTCGCGGCCGCGGGGAGGTCTATCTCCTTTCCGCTGCTTGGCCTTGCCGCGGCGTCCTCCCCGGCCATTGAATGGCCGCTTCTTGCCGGACTCTCCTCCGCCTCCTTGGGCCTTCTCCTTGTCGCGTCGCTCGTACTCAGCCTTGTGCTGCTTGACGAGGTATTCGACCCTCTTGCAGTTCTGGAGATCGTGGCCCTTGGTGCGGTGGATCTTGCAGTACTGCTTGTCGGAGCCGTCCTGCTTGTCGGCGGCTGCTACAGGGGCAGCTTCCTTGCCGGAGCTACCAGCCTGAGCTTTCTTGGCGCCAGCCTCCTTGCAGGACTGCTCGACTGCCAGTACTTCTTTGTTCTTCTTCTTGTTGTTGTTCCGCCGCCGGTTTTTCCTTGCCGGGGCGGCATCCTCACTGTCCGTTCCCCCTGCTCCAACATCCTCTCCGGGGAGTGTCCTCCCCTCTTCAGCGCGTGCGCACTTGTCAGCTAGGGCATAAAGCTCGCTGATGTCTCGTATCTTGCACATCGCCATCTCCTCCCTCATCCGGCGGTTACGCACGTTCTGATGGAACGCACTAATAACCGCGGCAGGGTGGACGTCTCGGATGTTGTGCTGGATGCGGCTGAATCTCTGGATGTATTTCCGCAGGGACTCTCCTTCCTTCTGGGCGAGAATGTGAAGGTCGCTCTCCTGGCCGTGGGGCTTGTGGCCGCCTGTGAAGGCGCCGACAAACTGGTGGCACAGGTCTGCCCAAGAAGAGATGGAGTTCTCCGGCAAGTGCATGAGCCAAGATCTGACATTGGGCTTGAGCACAAGTGGGAAGTAATTTGCCAGAATCTTCTCATCCCGTCCCCCGGCAGCCTACACTGCAATGGTGTAGATGCTAAGGAACTCTGAGGGATGGGTCTTGCCGTCGTACTTCTCGGGTACGTCGGGCTTGAAGTTCTTCATGCTGGGCCACTGGACTTGCCGTAGCTCTCAGGTGAACGCAGGGCAACCTGCCGCGTACGGCAAGTCGCCTGGTTCACCGGGCGCGTGCATGTCGACAGCGGTCCCAGCGCGCTGGTCGGACTATCGTCGCGCTTCTCTTCGACGCTCGATGCGAGTCTGAGCGTCTTCTTGTCGCCTGTCGTCGAGGACTTGGCGTTGATCGCGGCGAGCTCGCGGATCCGACGACGCCGTGGAGTCGTCGTCGATGTTGATCCGGCGAGTCGGCGATTTCTGCTTCCGCGGCGGGGAGTGCATGGTAGTTGCATGTCAGGACCCCGATCCTAAGTCACACCGATCTAGCTGTAACACGTCATGTCACTTTGCGGCCTCACGCACGGTAACCCCACGGGTGCCACCTTACCTGGCCCGGGACCGTTTGCGCATTTTGGCACACGTATATGACAGTGTCGCTAGCATCCATATGACAGAGAACCCGAGCCGACATGGCTAGTTATAAACCAAAAGTGGCACTAAATTACAGAGACATGCATCCATGACCCAGCAACGAACGTGTCGGTCATCAACGTATGAACCCAAGTCGTAGCAAGCTACATGGACTTAAAGGAACAACGCGTGACATTTCCCCTAAGGGACAGACACATGAACGAAGAAGGACACATGCCGGCCAGCCTACGTGTTCCGAGCAGTAGCAAGCTACCAAGGCTCATTGGAATCACTAGGAGGCATTTCCCTGTAAGATAGGCTACCAAAGGAAAACAACTAGGTGTCGGATCCCACACATACCAAGCATTTCAATCATACACGCAATATGCTCAATATGTGCAAATACAACATTGCATCACAACAGAACTCTATGACTCAAAGTACTTTATTTAAAAGGCTCCAAGAGCCATACATAACATATTCATACAGGTAGGGGTCACATGACCCAACACTCAAGTCATACAGTCATACAAGCACAAGCGGAAGCTACATGTCTGAGTACAGACAACTTTGAAAATAAAACAGGCTTGGTGTAGCCTGACTATCTACAAGGCCCTCCACAAGCTCCAGATCACCGTCTGGGTGTCAAGCTACTCGTCGACGTCAACGTCTATGTAGAACCCATCAGCAGGGGCAGGGTTCTCCTCTGCAACAGTTATTAAGCAAACATGAGTACAAAGGTACTCAGCAAGTCTTACCACAGAACCTATCATACATGCAACATTATCAAAGGGGGATAGTGGAGTATATAGCAGAATGCCAGCTTTGACCTTGGCTAACCTATACTACAAATCTCAACGGATTGCAAGATATTGTTACGAACATGAGTCCTCTACTCACCACATCAATACACTACCAAGGATCCTCTTCCGTCATCCTACGGAAGGGCCATCCATGGCACTCACACTTATCTTGAGGCTTTTAGTAGTATCCATCAACTTGTCTATGAACTGTAAGAGTAACCAAGTAGTTCGTACCGCGAACAACGGCTATTCGAATAGTTTGATGACCCTGCAGGGGTGTACTTCTTCACACATGTTTTCACCACTTAGCGTCTGCACACGACATGTGCTCGGCAGACTTCAAGCGAAAGCCGACGTGGGTGTAGACCACGACCTAACCAACCACTCAAGTCTCTCGTCCAGGTTTATCGCCTATTTGGGTTCCATCCGTGGGGAGATCCGGCCGGGGTGTCGCTCACGGCCCCAAACGATGTGTACAGGGTTCCCGAGTCACCAAACGGGCAACCGGTACACCGTGCCACGTACCTGTCGCATCACAGCCCACCCCGAGGGTCAGCGCTGCGCACGACCTCCAGTAAACTATAAACACCAGAAACTAGTTGCAACTCATGGACAGAGTACAAGGGCAGTCAATAAGTCGAGCGGGGTCATATTTCAGGGCCCAATGTGTGGTAGTAACTGTAACTTGAATCACACACACAGATCTCGGGTCCTATGGACGATTCCAATGAAACAACCCACCATGTACTCCTACATGGCCTTTCATCGATACCTTTACCAAGCGTATTCCACACTTCCCTCTCTTTATCGGTAAGATCATTTCACTCTGATCCATCACCCAGATGAACCAGACCAGACACAACTCTAAGCATAGCAGGCAACATAAGTAAATAGCATGGTGGATCACACATTACATGGCTCAATCAACTCCTACACATGCTAGTGGGTTTCAACTATTTACTGTGGCAATGACAGGTCATGCAAGGGAATAGGGTTCAACTATCGCAGCAAGTAGCAGTTCACGCGCTGTTGCCTTAATGCAGTAAAAGAGAGAAGGAGCGAGAAGATTGGGTTTGTATCGGAATGATCAATGATTGCTTGCCTGACAAGGTAGTTGTCGGGTACTGCTCTTCAACTGGATACGCAGCAGTATCCTCGGGAGCAGGACCTAACACAGGGAATACCGACGATACAATCATTAACAAACAAATGCAACAATATGATGCATGTTTATGACATAGTAAGATGCATGTGTGTTGGCTAATGCAACTAAAACTAGAAGGGTTTGAACCTATTTGAATCAAGGATTCAAATTGAAGTTCAAACTATTATTTAAATAAGTGCATTATCATGTTTTCGATATATACAGCAAGTTAACTTGTTCAAACATGCATGAAACCAGTGCCATTAGAAAGATTGGATTTTTGTGATCATTTTTCATATATAAATCTTTTCCATCTGAGCTATGGTTGATTTTATATGATTTTTAGAAGTTTTGGGTATTTTCTGGAATTTCCTGAATTATTATTAAATCTAAAAATCCCAGAAAAACCTTTACTGCGTCAGCATGACATCATGCTGACGTCAGCCAGTCAACAGGGCCAGTCCAGGTCAAACCTGACCAGTGGGTCCCTCATGTCAGTGTCACAGCTAACTAACTGAGTTAATTAGAGTTAAGCTAAAACTAATTAGCTGTCAGTGGGGCCAGGGCCCACGTGTCAGTGACTAAACTAATTAACTAATTAAATTAAATTAACACCTAAACTAGGTTTGACTTGCGGGCAGGGCCCACATGTCATTGACCCAGGGGGTCAAACCCGTGGTCAAAACAGGTCCAACTCGCCGGCGTTTAGCCGCCGGCGAGGCCAAACGCGGCGGCGTGCTTCGGAAAACGCCTACGATGCACGGCTCGAGCTGCGGCTGGGTGCGTTGGATAGCCCTTACTGTTGCGCGTCGGATGGAGGTGGTCGCCGGACCTGGGGTGGCCGGAGACGACGGCAACGAGCTCGACGGCGGCGACCGGCGTCGGGCGTGTGTGGAGAAACGGCTGCAGGGGCCTAGGCGATGCGTGCGTAGCACCGTTCGCATCTACGTGCTGTGGTGAGTACATTGGACGGGTGCCAGTGACCAAATGGTTACCGGAGCATCACCGGCGGCGAGCACGGCGGCGGTGCATGCGGTTGAGCTTCGTGCAGTGTGTTACAGGGCAAAAGGGAGCCAACGGAGAGGGGGAGGAGGTAGCTAGGCTCATAGGGGTTGCGGCAAGCACCGGAGCGAGCTCGGGGGTGGTCGGAGCTGAGCAGAACGGCGAGGGGGATCTCCGCGGCCGGAGTTGGGGAAGAAGAGGTCGGGGGCGTCTCCAGGGCGGGCGAGCGCTCGGGGCTCGGCCTGTTCGAAGCAGTCGAGGACGGCGGAGATGAAGGACACCAAGGCGGAGCTCAGGGACGACGGTGGACGCGGCTTCTACGACGGTGCGATCACGGCGTCGTCGGCCATGGCGCGGGGAGAGCGGAGGAGAGGAACTGGGGGGAGGTGGAGGTGTCTGCGGGGTCGAGGAGGACGTGGAGGTTCGAACCATCCCTCCAGGACGGCGAGGGGGCGAAGCAGGGCGGCGGGCAGCTGCGTGGCGCGCCGTGCGGTCGCCGTCGAGCACCTGCCTGCCTGCCTGCCTGGCCGAGCCAAGCAGCTCGCTGGAGCGGCAGCTGGGCTGGGCCGGCAGGTGGGCCGGTTGGGGCGCTAGGTAAGTTCTCTCTCTCCCTTTTTTTCTATTTTCTTTTCTGTTTCATTTCTTTTGCAACTTTGTTCATTTAATAAAAATGCCTAAACATTTTTATAACTCATAACACTTGTCATACCTGCTGTATATAATATGAACAGTAGGAAACATTATAGTTTATGATTATTTGAGCATTTAAAATATTTTGTAGCATTTAAATGCCCAAATTCAAATACCATATGATTTAATCCAAAGCCCTAGATTGTCCTAGAAAAATGTGCACCATTTTTGGCAGAGGTTTAAGACCAAGGCAGAAATGATGAACATTTTGAAGGGCATTTTGGGTACATTGGAAAATATTTTATCAAAACCCTAGTTGTTAGGGGAGGGGTGCTGGGGTTTCTGTTAATCCCATTTCAATTTTCTTTGAAAAAGACATGATGCACACTCTAGTCAGGTCCTTATGCAAGTGCTAGCTAGGGATGTGACAACTCACCCCCACTAAAAAGAATCGCGTCCCGAGATTCGGGTTCCTCCGGAAAGAGGGTGGGGTACTCAAGTCGAAGACGATCCTCCCTTTCCCAAGTAGCTTCACTCTCGGAATGATGTGACCATTGAACCTTGAGAAACTTGATATTGTGACGTCGAGTGGTGCGCTCAGTTTGATCAAGAATACGAACGGGGTATTCTCGATATGTGAGATTGTCTTGGAGATCAAGCGTTTCGTGGTCCACTCCGCGGATAGGATCCGAGAAGCATCGCCTGAGTTGAGAAACGTGGAAAACATCATGAACTCTGGAGAGGTGCGGAGGTAGTTCCAATTGGTAGGCAACTTCTCCTCGTTTGGCAAGAATGCGAAAAGGACCGATGTAACGAGGGGCCAATTTGCCTTTGATACCGAAGCGATGGGTTCCCTTAAGAGGAGTAACCCGAAGGTAAGCCTTATCGCCGACTTCAAAAGTTACAGCCTTATGATGACTATCATATTGGCTCTTTTGGCGAGACTGGGCTGTTTTCAATCTCTCACGAACGATGCGAACTTGTTCTTCTGCTTCCTGAATCATATCCGGGCCAAAGAATTGTCTTTCCCCGGTCTCTGACCAGTTAAGAGGTGTTCGACACCTCCGTCCATATAGAACTTCGAAGGGAGCTTTACCCAGGCTGACTTGATAACTATTGTTATAAGCGAATTCGGCAAATGGAAGACACTTTTCCCATTCCATACCGAAAGAAATGACAGAGGCTCGAAGCATGTCTTCCAGAATTTGATTGACTTGTTCCACTTGACCACTTGACTGCGGATGGAAGGCAGTACTGAAAGAGAGATGAGTTCCCATGGCATTCTGGAAACTTTCCCAGAATCGTGAAGTGAAAAGACTTCCACGGTCTGAGTTAATCTCCAACGGTACACCATGAAGTGATACTATTCGAGAGATATATAAATCTGCTAGCTGGCTAGCGGTAATACTCTCTCGAACAGGCAGGAAATGAGCTACTTTAGAGAGGCGGTCGATAACGACGAAGATAGCATTATTCCCTTTCCTGGACCTGGGAAACCCGGTAAAGAAGTCCATACCGACTTTATCCCATTTCCATTCAGGAATAGCTAAAGGTTGAAGGGTGCCAGCAGGCCGTTGATGCTCTGCTTTGACTCGACGACAAACGTCGCAGTTAGCAATGAACTGAGCAATTTCTCTCTTCATCCTAGTCCACCAGAATCTCTGACGTAGATCCTGATACATTTTAGTACTACCGGGATGAATCGTGATAGGAGATTCATGAGCCTCCTTAAGAATTAATTGCCGTAGATGGTGGTTCTTGGGAACCACTACACGGTTCTCAAAGAAAACAACACCTCGATCATCCATGGAGAAACTTTTAGCGAGTCCGCTAGCAATGTTCTCTTGGAGTCGTGATACACCTTTATCACGCTTCTGGGCAGCTATGATTTGATCCATAAGGGTAGGTTTCGCCACCAAGGTGGAAAGGAATCCTCGAGGAACAATGTGAAGGTTAAGCTTACGAAATTCCTCGTGGAGAAGTGGTTGACTTTGTTGTAACATTAAATTGTTACAATATGACTTACGACTTAGTGCATCAGCCATGACATTGGCCTTTCCAGGAGTGTAAGTGATTCCTAAATCGTAGTCGGTGAGCAACTCAACCCAACGTCTTTGCCTGAGATTCAAATCTGGTTGGGTGAAGATGTACTTCAGACTTTGATGATCAGTGAAGATTTCACAGCGATTACCAAGAAGGTAATGTCGCCATGTTTTGAGTGCATGGACTACAGCTGCAAGCTCTAGATCATGAGTAGGATAGTTATCCTCATGTGGATGCAACTGTCGGGATGCGTATGCAATCACTTGATGATCTTGCATGAGAATGCAACCCAGTCCTTGTCACGAGGCGTCGCAATAGATTATAAAATCCTTGGAAAAGTCTGGTGGTACCAGTACAGGTGCAGATGTCAGGCGTCCTTTCAGTTCCTGAAAACTGGACTCGCACTGTGGGGTCCACTCAAACTTTTTATCTTTCTTGAGGAGTTCGGTTAGAGGTTTAGCAACTTTGGAGAAGTTCTCGACGAAACGTCGGCAATAGCTCGCTAAGCCAAGAAAACTCCTAACTTGCTTGACCGATTCAGGGGGAGTCCAATCAAGGACGGCTTGAACTCGCTCGGGATTGACAGCAATACCCTTGCCAGAGATCACATGACCTAGATAGGTTACTTCTGGCAACCAAAATTCACATTTAGAGAATTTGGCATAAAGGCGGTGCTCTCGAAGTTTCATCAATACCAGCCTTAAATGCTCGGCATGATCTTCCTTGTTCTTGGAGAAAATGAGTATATCATCGAGGTATACCACGATGAATTTATCCAAATACTCCATGAATATAGAATTCATTAACCGAGAAAAAGTAGCTGGGGCATTGGTTTATCCGAAGGACATGACGGTGTACTCATATTGGCCATAACGAGTAACGAAAGCCGTTTTAGGAATGTCCCCGTTCTTGATTTTGATTTGATGGTAGCCCAACCTCAAATCCATTTTGGAGAAGACTAAGGATCCCGCGAGCTGATCATACAGGTCGTTGATCCTGGGAAGCGGATACTTATTCTTTATGGTGACCAGATTGACAGGTCGGTAATCTACAACCATCCGCTCCGTTCCATCCTTCTTCTTGACGAAGAGGACGGGGCAAGCCCAAGGGGAAGAACTAGGACGGATGAAACCCTTTTGCAAGGACTCATCGAGTTGTTTCTTTAGCTCAGCTAATTCTAGTGGTGCCATCTTATAAGGTCTCCTAGAGATTGGGACAGTTCCAGGGATAAGATCTATCACAAACTCGACATCTCTGTCAGGTGGAACTCCTGGCAGTTCTTCAGGAAAAACATCCGGGAAGTCACGGACTACCGGGATATCTTCGAGTTCTGGTAGAGGGCTGGCATTAAGAGAGTAAAGCTGACGTTCAGCCATTCGAGTCAAGACATTGACTATCTTGCCGGATGGATGTGTAAGTTGAACGGTCCTAGTAAAGCAATCAATTTTGGCGTAATGGGTTGTCATCCAATCCATACCCAAAATGATATTTATGTCCGAGGACTTGAGAGCGATTAAAGATGCAAGGAAAACAAGTCTATCGACAAGGATTTCATTTCCATGGCTTACCCTAGAGGTTTGCCACTTTGAACCAGGAGTTTGAATAACCATGGAAGTAGGCATGTCACAAAAAGTCATGTTGTGCAATCGAGCATAGCTCTCAGATATGAACGAATGGGATGCTCCAGTATCGAAAAGAACAGATGCCGGATGGCAGTTTACGAGAAGCGTACCAAGGACGACGTTAGGATCCTCATAAGCTTCTTTGGCAGAAACATAGTTGACACGACCACGTGCAGTGGGGATTGGCTTGACATAGTTCACCATGCCGGTTGGCTTGCCACGGCCAACGGGTTTTCCTGGCTGATTCTGGGGACAATCACGCATGTAGTGTCCCGGTTCTCCACACTTGAAACATGTCACAGTGGTGGTGCGTGGAGCAAAGTTGGAGGGTGGACCTCCATAGGTCTTAGCAGGTGCAAACTGTTGAGTTGGGCGAGGCGCCTCATAGGATGGCCTCGGTGTATACTTGGGTGGCAGAGCAGTGTTAGGAACCCACACACGACGCTTGTGAGAGCCAGAGCCGGATGAGGAACCAAGGTCTCGAGTATGCTTGCGGGTGGCCTCGAAGTCGGTCTGGCCTGTCTCAGCACTGATAGCCTTGTTAACCAACTTCTGGAAGGAGGTGCACTCGTGCAGACGTAGATCTCGACGAAGTTCAGGGCTGAGTCCCTTGCGGAACCTCGCCTGTTTCTTGGCATCGGTGGATACTTCCTTAGGTGCATAGCGTGCCAGATTACAAAACTCACGACTATAGCCATCCATAGTTAAACGGCCCTGGGTGAAATTGCCGAATTCCTCCCGCTTACGATCCATGAGACCTTCCGGAATGTGATGTTCACGGAATGCCTCACTGAACTCAACCCAGGTAGTGACTTGGCCAGCAGGACGCATAGCTTCAAAGTTTTCCCACCATAGACTGGCAGGGCCCTCAAGATGGTAGGCGGCGTAGATAACCTTGTCAGCTTCGGCCACACGGGCAGAGTGTAGCTTGTGGGTGATACTACGTAGCCAGTCATCAGCATCCAGAGGTTCAGTGGAGTGATGGAACTTTGGTGGACACATCTTGATAAAATCGTGGATTGACACCACGTCATTCCTCTGACGGAACCCAGTGTTTTGCTCTATGCGTTCCAGCAGACGGTTGGTCTCTCTCTTGTTCCCTTCTGCTTCAAGCATAACTTCCGCCAAAGAGGGTGGCTGGGGCAGATTCCCATCTCTAGCCCCACTAGCCTCACCCTGCTCCTGAGCAGCAGGAGTGTTGCGAGTGTTGACCATCCTAGGAAAACAAAACAACGGTTTAGACAAGGATGGCAAAAATTTGACATAGAAGTGCAGAATGTAATGGATGACACAGAATGCAGAGATGTTCATCCGTACGACATGGTAATATGGGAACTGCTATATATACACCAGTGGTCATACACACCATACAAAGTTTAGTACAAGCCAAGGCTAAAGTACAACTGCGGTGAAAGACGATACATCCCATTAGAGGCATTCCAAGCTCCTATACATTATTTAACTACACCTCCGGAACTCAGTACACACTAAGTCATATTCCACAAGACGCGCAGGACTGTGGAAATACAACCACGACAATACTACTACTACCACGGACTAGCTCAGACATTCACGTAGTAATCCTCGTAAAGATTACCACCGTAGCCTGGAAGTGGTACAGACGGATCTTGGAACTCTCGAGCACTCGAAGGCTGTGGACCATAGGGGCATGGATGTGGTCTCGGTCCCGATGCTGGTGCTAACCGACGCCCACGTGGAGGTGTAATACCCCCCACGTCACGCCAATCCATGCGATCAAGCAGACGAGTCCGCACGGGGTAAAAATCCCGCATGTCCAGATATCCGGCGTGCACAGCAGGTGCAAGCCGTGTCAAAGTAGTCCAGTGAGCGGCTCGGGTGTTATACAGCTCCATGCGGAGGGCACGGACCTCACGGTCCCTATCCTCCAACATCTGAACAGTAGTTTGAAGCAGTGGCTCTTCATGAGCAGCATCAGTATACAGACCAGTGTAGTAGCCTTCCTCTCCGGGGAGTGAGGCTGGCATGTAACAGAACTCAGTGTTCAGCAACAGGGCATGCCTAGCACGGAGAATGGTCATCATCGAATAAGCGGCATCCTGCACTGCCATCTCGATGGTAATCCCGAGTCCATAAGACCAATGTATGGGATCATTAGCTCCGGATATGAGGGGTATATCCGAACTGTGCAGAAATACTGACTTTGATTAAAATCCCGGTACTGTTCCTCCACGGTGTATTCAGGATACCAGCGATAACCGGTCTCAGTCATCACACGAACTAGCATGGCCGTGTGACCGGGCACATTAATGCACCGAGTCAAACGAACCACTTGGTGAGGGATGCGGCCAGACATCTGAAACACAAAATAATGCAAAGGCATTAGTGTTTCTGGAAGAAATCGGGCAGCATAACAACTGTAAATGCTCAAACAAAGATTTGAGACATCATACAAATGATAGCATAGCCACTCAACAATTCCATATCAAGGTTCCGGTCCAACAATCATCATACTCAAAGGATAGAAACTGAACTGAGGCTTAAAACCAACAATCCTAAGAGTCTACGGATTAGTAACACTTGAACCTAGTAAGGATAAGAGGCCTAATCCTAAATCCCCGTAGAAAGAATAGACAGACTCAGATCAGAAGGGCATACGGTAAAGGAGTAAAAAGAGCCTTACGTTCCCTTCCACAATCAATTCCCCTACATATAACTAAGAATTTTTCTAGACTCAACATCGACCAGTTTGGCTTGAGAAACCTACAGGCAGTCCAACTCTGATGCCAACGCTGTCAGGACCCCGATCCTAAGTCACACCGATCTAGCTGTAACACGTCATATCACTTTGCGGCCTCACGCACGGTAACCCCACGGGTGCCACCTTACCTGGCCCTGGACCGTTTGCGCATTTTGGCACACGTATATGACAGTGTCGCTAGCATCCATATGACAGAGAACCCGGGCCGACATGGCTAGTTATAAACCAAAAGTGGCACTAAATTACAGAGACAGGCATCCATGACCCAGCAACGAACGTGTCGGTCATCAACGTATGAACCCAAGTCGTAGCAAGCAACATGGACTTAAAGGAACAACGCGTGACATTTCCCCTAAGGGACAGACACAGGAACGAAGAAGGACACATGCCGGCCAACCTACGTGTTCCGAGCAGTAGCAAGCTACCAAGGCTCATTGGAATCACTAGGAGGCATTTCCCTGTAAGATAGGCTACCAAAGGAAAACAACTAGGTGTCGGATCCCACACATACCAAGCATTTCAATCATACACGCAATATGCTCAATATGTGCAAATACAACATTGCATCACAACAGAACTCTATGACTCAAAGTACTTTATTTAAAAGGCTCCAAGAGCCATACATAACATATTCATACAGGTAGGGGTCACATGACCCAACACTCAAGTCATACAGTCATACAAGCACAAGCGGAAGCTACATGTCTGAGTACAGACAACTTAGAAAATAAAACAGGCTTGGTGTAGCCTGACTATCTACAAGGCCCTCCACAAGCTCCAGATCACCGTCTGGGTGTCAAGCTACTCGTCGACGTCAACGTCTATGTAGAACCCATCAGCAGGGGCAGGGTTGTCCTCTGCAACAGTTATTAAGCAAACATGAGTACAAAGGTACTCAACAAGTCTTACCACAGAACCTATCATACATGCAACATTATCAAAGGGGGATAGTGGAGTTTATAGCAGAATGCCAGCTTTGACCTTGGCTAACCTATACTACAAATCTCAACGGATTGCAAGATATTGTTACGAACACGAGTCCTCTACTCACCACATCAATACACTACCGAGGATCCTCTTCCGTCATCCTACGGAAGGGCCATCCACGGCACTCACACTTATCTTGAGGCTTTTAGTAGTATCCATCAACTTGTCTATGAACTGTAAGAGTAACCAAGTAGTTCGTACCGCGAACAACGACTATTCGAATAGTTTGATGACCCTGCAGGGGTGTACTTCTTCACACATGTTTTCACCACTTAGCGTCTGCACACGACATGTGCTCGGCAGACTTCAAGCGACAGCCGACGTGGGTGTAGACCACGACCAAACCAACCACTCAAGTCTCTCGTCCAGGTTTATCGCATATTTGGGTTCCATCCGTGGGGAGATCTGGCCGGGGTGTCGCTCACGGCCCCAAACGATGTGTACAGGGTTCCCGAGTCACCAAACGGGCAACCGGTACACCGTGCCACGTACCTGTCGCATCACAGCCCACCCCGAGGGTCAGCGCTGCGCACGACCTCCAGTAAACTATAAACACCAGAAACTAGTTGCAACTCCTGGACAGAGTACAAGGGCAGTCAATAAGTCGAGCGGGGTCATATTTCAGGGCCCAATGTGTGGTAGTAACTGTAACTTGAATCACACACACAGATCTCGGGTCCTATGGACAATTCCAATGAAACAACCCACCATGTACTCCTACATGGCCTTTCATCGATACCTTTACCAAGCGTATTCCACACTTCCCTCTCTTTATCGGTAAGATCATTTCACTCTGATCCATCACCCAGATGAACCAGACCAGACACAACTCTAAGCATAGCAGGCAACATAAGTAAATAGCATGGTGGATCACACATCACATGGCTCAATCAACTCCTACACATGCTAGTGGGTTTCAACTATTTATTGTGGCAATGACAGGTCATGCAAGGGAATAGGGTTCAACTACCGCAGCAAGTAGCAGTTCACGCATTGTTGCCTTAATGCAGTAAAAGAGAGCAGGAGCGAGAAGATTGGGTTTGTATCGGAATGATCAATGATTGCTTGCCTGACAAGGTAGTTGTCGGGTACTGCTCTTAAACTGGATACGCAGCAGTATCCTCGGGAGCAGGACCTAACACAGGGAATACCGACGATACAATCATTAACAAACAAATGCAACAATATGATGCATGTTTATGACATGGTAAGATGCATGTGTGTTGGCTAATGCAACTAAAACCAGAAGGGTTTGAACCTATTTGAATCAAGGATTCAAATTGAAGTGCAAACTATTATTTAAATAAGTGCATTATCATGTTTTTGATATATACAGCAAGTTAACTTGTTCAAACATGCATGAAACCAGTGCCATTAGAAAGATTGGATTTTTCTGATCATTTTTCATATATAAATCTTTTCCATCTGAGCTATGGTTGATTTTATATGATTTTTAGAAGGTTTGGGTATTTTCTGGAATTTCCTGAATTATTATTAAATCTAAAAATCCCAGAAAAACCTTTACTGCGTCAGCATGACATCATGCTGACGTCAGCCAGTCAACAGGGCCAGTCCAGGTCAAACCTGACCAGTGGGTCCCTCATGTCAGTGTCACAGCTAATTAACTGAGTTAATTAGAGTTAAACTAAAACTAATTAGCTGTCAGTGGGGCCAGGGCCCACGTGTCAGTGACTAAACTAATTAACTAATTAAATTAAATTAACACCTAAACTAGGTTTGACTTGCGGGCAGGGCCCACATGTCATTGACCCAGGGGGTCAAACCCGTGGTCAAAACAGGTCCAACTCGCCGGCGTTTAGCCGCCAGCGAGGCCAAACGCGGCGGCATGCTTCGGAAAACACCTACGGTGCACGGCTCGAGCTGCGGCTGGGTGCGTTGGATAGCCCTTGCTGTTGCGCTTCGGATGGAGGTGGTCGCCGGACCTGGGGTGGCCGGAGACGACGGCAATGAGCTCGACGGCGGCGACCGGCGTCGGGCGTGTGTGGAGAAACGGCTGCAGGGGCCTAGGCGATGCGTGTGTAGCACCGTTTGCATCTACGTGCTGTGGTGAGTACGTTGGACGGGTGCCAGTGACCAAATGGTCACCGGAGCATCACCGGCGGCGAGCACGGCAGCGGTGCGTGCGGTTGAGCTTCGTGCAGTGTGTTACAGGGCAAAAGGGAGCCAACGGAGAGGGGGAGGAGGTAGCTAGGCTCACAGGGGTTGCGGCAAGCACCGGAGCGAGCTCGGGGGTGGTCGGAGCTGAGCAGAACGGCGAGGGGGATCTCCGCGGCCGGAGTTGGGGAAGAAGAGGTCGGGGGCGTCTCCAGGGCGGGCGAGCGCTCGGGGCTCGGCCTGTTCGAAGCAGTCGAGGACGGCGGAGATGAAGGACACCAAGGCGGAGCTCAGGGACGACGGTGGACGCGGCTTCTACGATGGTGCGATCACGACGGCGTCGGCCATGGCGCGGGGAGAGCGGAGGAGAGGAACTGGGGGGAGGTGGAGGTGTCTGCGGGGTCGAGGAGGACGTGGAGGGTCGAACCATCCCTCCAGGACGGCGAGGGGGCGAAGCAGGGCGGCGGGCAGCTGCGTGGCGCGCCGTGCGGTCGCCGTCGAGCACCTGCCTGCCTGCCTGGCCGAGCCAAGCAGCTCCCTGGAGCGGCAGCTGGGCTGGGCCGGCAGGTGGGCCGGGTGGGGCGCCAGGTAAGTTCTCTCTCTCCCTTTTTTTCTATTTTCTTTTCTGTTTCATTTCTTTTGCAACTTTGTTCATTTAATAAAAATGCCTAAACATTTTTATAACTCATAACACTTGTCATACCTGCTGTATATAATATGAACAGTAGGAAACATTATAGTTTATGATTATTTGAGCATTTAAAATATTTTGTAGCATTTAAATGCCCAAATTCAAATACCATATGATTTAATCCAAAGCCCTAGATTGTCCTAGAAAAATGTGCACCATTTTTGGCAGAGGTTTAAGACCAAGGCAGAAATGATGAACATTTTGAAGGGCATTTTTGGTACATTGGAAAATATTTTATCAAAACCCTAGTTGTTAGGGGAGGGGTGCTGGGGTTTCTGTTAATCCCATTTCAATTTTCTTTGAAAAAGACATGATGCACACTCTAGTCAGGTCCTTATGCAAGTGCTAGCTAGGGATGTGACATTGCACCCCCGGTGGTCTTGTCTCCATCAGCCCGCGCCTGGCTGACTTGCCGCGGCTGTGATGTTGCCGGCTGCTGCAGCGTGTCGTTGTTGGCGAAGGCGATGAGGCTTTGAATGGTAGCCCTCCAGTCTTCGGCCTTGTCTGCCACTGGAGGGAAATCGAGGAGTAGCTGAGCTCTAGCTAGAGCCTCTGCTGGAATGGAGGGGAGCGGTGGAGAGCGGTGCGAGGAGCGGGATATGCTCGGACTTCTAACAGCGTTAGAAGGAGCAGGGTCTCGTCCCGGCGACCGCGCCTTGCTCGTGCCAGCGCGTTGGCCTTGGGCGTCCCGTGACCCGCCAACTTGTCCTTGGCCCAACAAGCGGATGGTACCTTGCGTACCACGCCGTCACTGTTCCGGCACCTCCTGAGAGGGGCGTGGCGCGTGCATGGACGCCGAGGTCTTGGAGTGAGCTCGGTCGTCCGTCTTGTCCTTGGACTTGGCGGCGCCGTGAGTTTCCTCGCCGGCGTCCATCCTTCCGCCAGCGTCTACCCCACCAACCGTTGGTTCTGGTGGTGGTGGGATCGACACGGACGGGCCTCCGACCTCCGAAGCCTTCTTCTTCGGCGGCATGCTGATGTAGTCGATGAGGTTGATGAAATTGACGAAGCTGCTGAAGAATACGCCCGCGTGAACGCCGGATCAGGTTCGCACAACCTCGACGCCTCCTACCTGGCGCGCCAAAGATGTCGGGGAAACTGATCGCCCACGAACACCTATGGGACCGGAGCCCCTTTTCGGTACGTCAAGGGAGCGGAGGGAGCACAAAGAGTAGATCGAGGTGCGCACGCGAGCAGTTTACCCAGGTTCGGGCCGCACGGATGTGTAAAACCCTACTCCTGCCTTGGTTTTGTTATTGAGTTCTTGGCTCGGGAGCAAGAAGATCTACAGTACCGGCTACACCGAGCGTGGGAATGATCAAACTTCGGAACCCCCTCTAGGTTGTGCATGGGCCTTCTTTTATAGGTCAAAGGGGTCACCGACAGGTGGCAACGTAGATGAGGGTAGAAGCGTAAAACTGGTGGTAGTTGTAGCAGTGCATGTACAGTGGTCTATACCTAACCCTGACGGTGGGGGACAAGGGCATTGAATGCACGTCGCCGTCGCCCCAAAACAGTGTAAAAAGCGTCTGTCCGGGCGTCTCCGTTCGCCACGACGGAGGTCTCGTCATCGTGGCCTGCCACCGTGTCCCCCAGGCTGCACAGCCATCTGCCACGTGCCCTTGGAAGGGCCCCAGGGCGACGCGTGGCCAGATGAGCTGGAGCGCAGTCACACAGTGCAAGCTTGCCGCGACAAGCGTCTTGCCGCGGTTGCTACCTTGCCGGGCCCGGAAGCTTGTCGCTCCCCGGACCTTGCCGGGGCACGCGGTGCGCCTCGGCAAGTCTTCTGAAATGCTGTTCTTCGGTCTTCCTGGCAAGCTCCTCTTGCCAGGGTCTTGTGCTAGAGGGGTGGTCTTGAGCCTGGAGCGGCCTTTCCGTCAAGCTCCTCTTGCCGGGGTCTTGTTTCTTAACTTGAATACTTTCTTCTTGAATGGCTCAAAAGGAACTAGGGTGGGCCTTGGCGAGCGCGTGGCAAGCCCTGCCACGGGACGCTGCTACTGTCCGTGCACAAGTCGGGATACTAAGGTACCCCTACTTTAGTACACCGACATTGGTATACTTCGTTGCTTGATGAAGGTTCCATCTCTACATGGACGGTTTCTATGCATATCCTGTCAAGTATGTTTTTCATGAAAATATGAGGCGGGCCGTGGGAATCATTTTTTTGCAGGTTCAGGGTTGACAATGTCGACCACTTTGTATGGTTAAAGGATATTCCAAGAATTCCCACTCTCGCAAGACAACAACTTGGATCACTTATGATAAGATGTTCTAGTGTTAAATTTCTCCTCTTTTATGGAGAAAGAAGATGAATTATTTTGGCAACATCAACTAGATTTATACTGACAACAAAAATATGGTTGCTTCGATGGTCTTACATTTAGAGGTACACTATTATCTTTATAGTTTATTGTTACTACTTGAAAGCTCGATAACATCCATGCGTAGATGCACTTCCAGTTGATTTATGGTTGGCATTAAGGTTGACCTTTAAACTGAACTTGCATGTCAACACATCATCTTTAATTTGAATAGAAATTCTCGCTGCGCTATGACAACTCCACTTCAAGAATGGAACAATCAATATTTTGAAGCCCCGCTCGATGAGAAACTGTTAAATAATTGTTAATCTAAAACAGTAGACAAGATACTGAGCCAATCGTTCTCTACCTTGATAATATAGCTCCTTTAGATTGACATTCCAGAACATCTTCTACAACATCATTACCAATCTTGATAGTTAACAACGAATTTAAGTAAACACATACTATTCTTTCCATTTACTTTGTCTACCATAGTAATTTTAGATGAAATCCATTTATCATAGTTATTAAGGAGTACCGTCCACTTGTCGAGTGCTTGTGAGCACCCAATGAATGTTTAGTGCTTTGTCCATTGTTCACTTGATTGCATGATCTATTACTCCATCTTATACATATTAGTTGTCGCTAAAATGGATGTATCTAGACGTATATCAGTGCTAGATACATCCATTTGAGCGACACGTAATATGGATCGGAGGTAGTATCAATTATATACAATGCTCTAAGAAAAATCGGCTGAATAAGTTCCATTTCATCATTTTGTGTTTCTGTACCTATTTCTTCAGGTTGATGATCTACACAAAGAAAAGAGCAAGACAACCTCCATCTTGATTGTATGATCTCGTTCATTCTTATTTTTCAAGCTGTAGGTAGATATTAACCAATTTGGTACAATAATAAGAAATTTAAAACCTGAGAAATGATAAGACTATATTATTAGTGTCTTCATGGAATTTACTTTTATGTTTTCTTGACTTTTGTTCCTATCCAAATAATACACGGTCGCATAATTCTTCCCTGACTTGCAGATGCTATCCAAGCCACATAATCCTTCCCTGACATGCTGATGCCATCTAAGCATCTGTGTTCTAACAAAGATAAATTACTTTTTTCATTAAATCAATAAGAGGAGCACAAAGTATAGGTCCTTGTCTCGATGGCACACAGAAGGAGGGGAAGGAGAGCAGATGTTGTGGTGATATATTTTGATGTAACACATGACAAGTAGTGTGTACCCATTGAAATATGTCGACGATATGTATACAAGTGTCAACAAAAACATCATTTAACCCTTATGATAGATGTTTCTACGATTGTTAGTTGGCAGAGCATTTGTTGTGATGTTCCTAGAAGCGTCACGTATGTCAAAGGCAGAGCCCATTGTAGTGCAGAGTAGATTTAGCTCCATTCATGTCCATTGTTGAATGTGTGGATGTTACCAAATGATGTATGGCCCATTTTGTCGGTGTACTAAGGTAGGGGTACCTCAGTACCCCAACTTGTGCACGGACAGTAGCAGCTTCCTGCGGCAGGGTTTGCCACGTGCTCGCCGGAGACCTTCCTGCTCCATACAAAACCATTCAAAAACAAAGTATACAAGACATAAGATCGAGACCCCGGCAAGTGGAGCTTGCCGGGAAGGCCGTTCCAGGCTCAAGATTACCTCACCACACAAGGCCCTGGCAAGAGGAGCTTGCCAGGAAGACTAGAAGATTCCGTCACAGAAGACACGCCCCGGCGCAACATGCGCCCCGGCAGGGCCCGGGGAGCGACAAGCTTCAGAGCCTGACAAGCTCCCGGGCCCGACAAGGTCAAGGCCCCGGCAAGGTGCTTGCCGGGAGAGTTGCGCTGTGTGCCCGCGCTCCAGCTCATCGGCCCACGCGTCGCCCTGGGGCCTTTCCAGGGACGCGTGGCGGATGGCTGTGCAGCCTGGGGGACACGGTGGCACTCCACGGTGGTGAAGCCATCGCCGTGGCGAACAGAGACGCAAGGGCGGGAGCTTTTGGGGTCGACGGCGACGGGCATTAAATGCCCTTGTCCCCCACTGTCAAAGTAGGTAGCGACCACTGTTCACGCACTGTAGCTCCACTATTCCCGCACTGTTACAACTACCACCTCTTTTACATTTTTACCCTTTCTCCTACGTTGACACCTGTCGGTGACCCCTTGCACTATAAAAGGAGGCCCATGCACAACGTAGAAAGGGTTCGGAACCTAGATCGCTCATACGCTCGGTGTAGCTGGTTCTTCAAGCTCCCGAGCTCTCCAACTCAATACACAACTAAGCAGGAGTAGGGTTTTACGCGTCCATCACGGCCCGAACCTGGGTAAACTGCCCGCGTGTTCACTACGATCTGCTCTTCGTGCTCCCTCCGCCCTCTTACCGCACAAGCAAGGGGCTCCGGTCCCATAGGTGTTCGTGGCGGACAGTTTCCCCCGACATCTTTGGCGCGCCAGGTAGGGGGCGTCGAGGTTGTGCGAATCTGATCCGGCGTTCACGCGGGCGCATTCTTCATCAACCTCTCCAGTTTCATCAGCAACTTCATCAGCAACAGCATTATGGCCCCGAAGAAGAAGGCTTCGGAGGTCGGAGGCCCGTCTGCGTCTCATCCGCCGCCGCCGGAACCAACGGTGGGCGGGGGAGACGCCGTCGGAAGGGTGGTCGCCGGCGAGGACACTCGCGGCGCCACCAAATCCAAGGACAGGACGGACGACCGAGCCTCGATCTCCGTGGACGCGCCGCGTCCATCTCAGCATACGACAACCCAGCAGCGCCATACCACAGGGGGTGGTATCCGCTTGCTGGGACAAGGGCAAACCGGAGGTTCGCGGGACGCTCCGGGCCATCGTCCCGGCACGAGCAAGGCACGGTCGCCGGGGCGGGATCCTGCTCCTTCTAACGCTGTTAGGAGTCCGAGCATATCCCGCTCCTCGCACCGCTCGCCCCCGCTCCCCTCCACTCCAGCAGAAGCGCTCGCAAGGGCGCAACTGCTCCTCGACTTCCCTCCAGCGGCAGACAAGGCCGAAGACTGGAGGGCTACCATCCAGAGCCTGATCGCCTTCGCAAACAACGACTCTCCACAGCAGCCGGCGACCTCGCGGCCGGGGCAAGCTGAGAAGACGAAGGCCGACGGCGACAAGACCGCCGGGGGTGCGACAACCGTGCACTCCCCGCCGCGGAAGCAGAAGACGCCGCCCCGCCGGAACAACGCCGACGACGGCTCCACGGCGTCGTCGGATCCGCGGGCCCGTCGGGACCAGCGCCAGGTCCTAGACGACCGGCGACAAGAAGACGCTCGGACAACAATCGAGCGCCGCCGAGAAGCTCGGCGACAATCAGACCAGAGAGCTGGGAACGCTGTCGACGCGCGCGCGCCCGGTGAACCAGGCGACTTGCCGTACGCGGCAGGCTGCCCTGCGTTCACCCGCGAGCTGCGGCGCGTCCAGTGGCCCAGCATGAAGAATTTCAAGCCCGACGTACCGGAGAAGTACGACGGCAAGACGCACCCCTCGGAATTCCTCAGCATCTACACTATCGCGGTGCAAGCTGCCGGGGGGCGCGACGAGAAGATTTTGGCGAACTACTTCCCGCTCGTGCTTAAGCCGAACGTTCGTTCCTGGCTTATGCACTTGCCGGAAGGCTCCATCTCTTCTTGGGCAGACCTTTGCCACCAGTTTGTTGGCGCCTTCACGGGCGGTCACAAACCCCACGGCCAGGAGAGTGATCTCCACATTCTGGCCCAGAAGGAAGGAGAGTCCCTGCGCAAGTACATCCAACGCTTCAGCCGTGTACAGCACAACATCCCCGACGTCCACCCTGTCGCGGTTATCAGCGCGTTCCACCAGAACGTGCGTAACCGCCGCATGCGTGAGGAAATGGCGATGACCAAGATTCGGGATGTCAGCGAGCTCTACGCTCTGGCTGATAAGTGCGCGCGCGCTGAGGAGGGGAGGAGACTCCCCGGGGAGGATGCTGGCGCAGGAGGAAGCGACAGCGACGACGCCGCCCCGGCAAAGAAGGGCCGGCGGCGGAATAACAGAAGGAAAAACAAGAAGGAAGTGCTTGCCGTCGAGAAGTCCGGCAAGGAGGCTCTCGCCAAGCAAACACAGGCTGGCGGTTCCGGCAAGGAGCCTGCCCCTGTAGCGGCAGCCGACAAGCAGGACGGCTCCGACAAGCAATACTGCAAGATCCACCGCACCAAAGGCCACGACCTCTCCAACTGCAAACGCGTCGAGTATCTCGTCGAGCAGCAGAAAGCTGAGTACGAGAGGCGCGACAAGGAGAAGGCCCAAGGTGGCGGGGGAGAGCCAAGCAAGAAGCGGCCGTTTAATGGCCGGGGAGGACGCCGCGGCAAGGCCAAGCAGCGGCAAGGTGATCGACCTCCCCGGGGCCGCGACAAGGATGAAGAGGACAACGACGAAGACATGGAGGATGAGGATAACAGCGAGCAGGAGTTCCAGAAGGCCACGGAGGTCCTGTGCGTCGACGGTGGCGCCTCTCTGCACACCTCCCACCGCCAGCTCAAGCAGTGGGTGCGCGAGGTGAATGCAGCAGAGCCGCCCGTGGAGTCGCGCAGGCTCCTCAAATGGTCCAGCACGCCCATCATTTTCGATCTTGAGGATCACCCTGACCGCACCACTGCGGTCGGGTGTTTGCCGATGCTGGTCTCACCCACCATCCGCAACCTCAAGGTCACCAAAATGTTGGTTGACGGCGGGGCCGGGCTGAACTTGATCTCCTCTGTTGTGATCAAGAAACTCCAAATCCCAGATGGCGAGCTCGAAGAGACCGGTTCTTTCCAAGGAATCAACCCGGGAAGGAGCAAGCCCAAGGGGAAGATCACTCTGCTGGTGACCTTTGGCGGGGAGCTCAACTTCAGAACTGAGCGCATCACTTTCGACGTCGCCGATATTCCATTGCCATACAATGGAATACTCGGCCGTCCTGCCCTCGCCAAGTTCATGGCGGCTTCCCACTATGCCTACAACGTACTCAAGATGCCGGGGCCGATAAGCGTCATCACTGTCCATGGCGACAAGAAAGATGCGCTTGTCTGCGCCGACAAGATCTACCGGGATGCAGCAGCCGCAGCAGAAAAGGATACACTTGCCGCTGAAGCTCCCGGGGGGAAGAAGACGAAGACCAAGTCCGGTAAGTGCTCTGGGGCCCACTCCGGCAACCGCACCTCTTCGGAGTGCTGCGCTGCCGTCGAGGACGTCCCATCGAGCTCCACCGGCAAGTGTAAGAAAGGGATGGCCGCTCCTCTGGCAACCAAGAAGGTGTCCGCCAAGGAGGACGGCACTGGTGGTACCTTCACCATCAGTGCCACACTTGACAGCAAATAGGAAAGCGCGCTCGTTGCCTTCCTGCGGGCGAATGTCGATGTGTTTGCCTGGCAACCATCTGACATCCCCGGTGTTCCCAGGAAGGTAATTGAGCACAAGCTTGCTGTTTGTCCTCATGCGCGGCCCATCAAGCAGAAAGTGAGGAAGCAAGCCGTGGAGCGCCAAGAATTTATCAACGAAGAAATCAAGAAGCTAGAGGCAGCAGGCCTAGTTAGAGGTGTGATCCATCCGACGTGGTTAGCAAACCCAGTCGTCGTGCGCAAGGCCAACGGGAAGTGGAGACTGTGTATAGACTTCACCGATGTGAATAAAGCATGTCCCAAGGATCCATTCCCTTTGCCGCGCATTGACCAGATCGTTGACTCCACTGCCGGATGTGAGCTACTCTGTTTTCTTGATGCACATTCAGGCTACCACCAGATCTTTATGGCCAAAGAGGACGAAGAGAAAACTGCATTTATCACTCCATGTGGCACTTATTGCTTCATACGCATGCCATTTGGACTGAAGAATGCAGGATCAACATTTGCAAGGGTAGTGCACACTGCTTTCGAGCCACAGATCCACAGAAATGTAGAGGCTTACATGGATGACATCGTGGTGAAAAGTAAGAACAAGGAAACCCTGGTCCAAGATTTGGAAGAGACATTTCAGAACCTGCGCAGGATACAGCTCAAGTTGAACCCCGAGAAGTGCGTCTTTGGAGTCCCCTCCGGCAAGCTTCTCGGGTTCTTTGTGTCACAGAGGGGGATTGAAGCTAACCCCGACAAGATTAAAGCCATTGAGCAGATCGAGGCCCCGAAGCGCGTCAAGGATGTCAGAAGGCTTGCAGGTTGTGTGGCTGCCCTCAGTAGGTTCATTTCGAAGTCTGCAGAACGCGCCCTACCTTTCTTCAAAATCTTGAAGAAGGCAGGTCCCATGAAGTGGACTCCGGAAGCGGAGGCGGCGCTGCAAGATTTGAAACGGTACCTATCCTCCACTCCAATACTTGTCGCACCTAGACCACAGGAAAAGTTGTTGCTATACCTAGCGGCAACCAACCAGGTGGTTAGTGCTGCGTTAGTAGCGGAGAGGGAGTCGGACGAGGAGGCTACACCACCGGCAAGCGAGTCCAGCGACAAGCAGGGGGCTGCTCCGACAAGCTCTGGCCCCGACAAGGACAACTCTGCGCAGGAACAGGGTGAAGTGCGGAAGAAGATGGTGCAGCGCCCAGTGTATTTTGTAAGTTCCCTTCTCCAGGGGGCTAGATCGAGATACTCTGGTGTGCAAAAGTTGCTTTTCGGCCTCCTCATGGCCTCGAGAAAGCTGCGCCATTACTTCCAAGCACATGAGATAAAAGTGGTCACTCGCTTTCCGCTAAAGAGGATATTGCACAATCCAGAAGAAACAGGCAGGATCGTTGAGTGGGCACTGGAGCTGTCGAGCTTTGGACTCAAGTTTGAAAGTACTTCAACCATACAGAGCCGAGCTTTGGCAGAATTCATAGCTGAGTGGACCCCAACGCCCGATGAAGAAGTCCAAGAAACAAGTGCACCCGTGCAAGAAGTGACAAATGAATGGGTAATGTATTTTGATGGTGCCTTCTCGCTGCAAGGCGCCGGTGCTGGCGTGGTACTCATCACGCCCACCGGAGAGCACCTCAAGTATGTTATCCAGATGCACTTCCCAAGAGAGCAAGCGACAAACAACACTGCTGAATATGAAGGCTTGCTTGCCGGCCTCAGGATTGCGGCCGAACTTGGGATCAAGAAGCTGATTGTGCGGGGAGATTCTCAGTTGGTGGTCCGACAAGTTAACAAGAGTTATCAGAGCCCTTTGATGGAAGCTTATGTAGATGAAGTGAGGAAGCTTGAGGAGCACTTTGAAGGTCTGCAGATGGAGCACGTTCCGAGAGCTCAGAATGAAATAGCAGATGGCCTTTCAAAGTGTGCTTCGATGAAGTTACCTGTGGAACCAGGGACCTTCTTGCTCAAGCTGACTCAACCGTCCGTTACACCATCGATTGGGCAATCCAAGAAGAGAAAGTTGGTCTCCGGCGACTACTTGCCGGCGGATCTTCCTGAGACCGCCGCCGAGGTCCCCAAGATCAACAACCAGAACGCTGAGGAACAGTTTGCTCCTGCAGATCCTCGGGTTTGTACAGTTGAAGCAAGCGTTCCCGACAAGCCTCGCCCCGGCGAGCTTGCCGGGGGACCATCAGCTCCGGCAGAGCCAGAGGTTCTTGCCGTAGAAGCTGAGGTCCCCGCAGCGGCCCTCATGCCTTTAGTCCTTGCCGTTGAGCCTCGAGCTCCGGCATGGGCGCAGCAGATCGTCCGTTTTCTGCAAACTGGAGAACTTCCCGACGACCCAGAAGAAATAGAGAAGATAACCAGGCAGTCAAGTATGTACCAGTTCATGGATAACGAGCTGTACAGAAGAAGGCTCAATGGTATCAGACTGAAGTGCATCTCCAGGGAAGATGGACAGAAGCTGTTGGCGGAAATACACGGAGGCATATGCGGCCACCACATTGGCGCAAGGGCGCTTGCCGGGAAAGCTTTCCGGCAAGGGTTCTTCTGGCAAGAAGCCCTCCAAGATGCAACTGCACTAGTAACCAAGTGTGAAGCGTGCCAGTTCCATGCCAAGCAAAGTCATCAGCCAGCTCAAGCTCTCCAAACCATTCCTTTGTCCTGGCCCTTCTCGGTCTGGGGGCTCGATATCCTCGGCCCCTTCCCCCGAGCCGTCGGGGGCTTTGAGTACTTGTACGTCGCAATTGACAAGTTCACAAAGTGGCCAGAAGTGGAGCCAGTGAGAAAGGTGACAGCACAGTCAGCGGTCAGGTTCTTCAGGTCAATTGTTTGCCGTTTCGGAATCCCCAACAGGATCATCACCGACAACGGTACACAATTTACTAGTCGCACCTTCATGCAGTACGTCCAAGACCTTGGCGCCAAGGTCTGTTTCGCTTCTGTTGCTCACCCGAGGAGCAACGGTCAAGCGGAGAGGGCTAATGTTGAAGTGCTGCGCGGACTCAAGACAAGGACCTTTGACAGGCTGCGCAAGTGCGGAAGAAATTGGATAGAGGAGCTACCGGCGGCTCTTTGGTCAATCAGAACGACACCGAGTCGAGCCATCGGACAGACACCCTTTGCTCTAGTCTATGGAGCAGAGGCAGTTCTCCCCACGGAACTCGTATACGGATCTCCTCGAGTGCTCGCTTATGATGAGCTCGAGCAAGAGCAACTGCGGCAAGATGATGCATTGCTCCTCGAGGAGGGACGTCTCCAGGCTGCTGTACGAGCTGCTCGATACCAGCAAGCCTTGCGTCGCTACCATAGCCGCAAGGTCAAGGCCAGGAGTCTCGAGGAAGGCGACCTTGTTCTTCGGCGTGTTCAGTCCGCCAAGAATTCCAACAAGTTGACGCCGAAGTGGGAAGGCATTTATCGGGTGAGACAAGTCACAAGGCCCGGCGCTGTTCGCCTTGAGACCGAAGAAGGCTTACCGGTGAGCAACTCCTGGAACATAGAGCATCTTCGCAAGTTTCACCCATAAGGCGCGGTTGCCGTGATCCGCTCTGGCAACCACCTTTTGTACAAGCTTTGCCGCTGTTGCATGTAACCCTTTGTACAAAGCCAGGCGCAGACCCCGTGCATCAGTAAAGATTTTGTGTTTTGCGCTATTTGCCTTTTGCATGTTTTTCCCCGCTATTTGCATGCGTTATTTGGCATCTTGTGCAACATACACATCCGGTAAGCATTAGAACGCCGAAAGGCCATATACTTGTTTTCCTCTTCTTTTCCTTTGCCTCTTAAGCAGAAGGAACGTTCCTCGCGCACAAGTTTGCCGGGGGGGAAGGAGATGGAAGAGGAACCAAGTGCTGTTCAAGAAAGAGAAGCCTTACCGAGAAGCGAGCAATATATGAAAGCTAAGTTATTAGAATTTGACCAGTTCAAATTTTTAAATTTTAGTTGTCTTCCTTGAACAATCACACTTTGTATGGAAAACCTGTGCGCGGAGGAACCTACCCGTAGCTAGCCGCACCCTTGTCTTGTTTTCGAGTACACTCAACGATTCAAGTGAGCTGCGACAAGTGTCGCGCCCTTGCCTCGTTTTCGAGTTCACTCAGCAAGCTAAGTGCGTTGCGACTAGCTGCGGCAAGGTTGCTTGCCGGTGAGACCTTGGCCAGCAAGCTGCTCAGAGTCCAGCACTCAGCGCTCGCGGCAAAGGCCCCTTACCGGCAAGCTCCCCGGGAGCGTAGGGTGAAAGGCATACAAAGTAAAGGACCAAGACAAGGAAGATAACATTGCACTGATTGATCAAAATAAGATAAATATCTTACAAAGGATAACTTGTCGCAATGATTAATGAGTTCACAAACACCCTATGCAGCAACAAAAAGAGATAAAGATAAAGGAGGCCTAATCTACGCGGTCGCCTTCGATCCTGGAGATTTTGTTCACTTTAGCAATGATGTGGGCGACCTGCTCCTTCAACGCCTCCATGTTCGCGTCGGCCGGCAAGCTGCGAAGAACGTTGGTGAGGTTTATGCCGGGATTGCGGTATACAATCTTCGTCAGCACACGTTCCAAGGTTCCCGTGCAGAGCCAGCGCGACTCCTCGGCCAGCTGCGCGGGAATCTTCTTCCGAAGATCTGCAAGGGCCGGCGCGATTCCCCTGAAGAAGAGGCTGAGCTTGGCGCTGTGAGGGAGGTTTGGGTCCGGGGAGTAGATGAGATGCTCCAACTTCAGCGCCAGCAGCTCCTGGTCGATGTTGGACGCAGAAGATACCAAGTCCTCGGTCCATACCTCAACGGTACGGCGGAAGTTCTCGGCCGCTTTGTTGGCGCTGTCCACCAAGGTTCGCTCCTTGCGGAGCTCCTCCTTCAGCTTGGTCTCCCGATCCCGGACGGCGTCGAGCGAGTCCTTCAGCGTGGAAACCTTCAGCTCCAGATCCTCGATGGAGTCCTTGGCGGCCTTCAACTCGTCGCCCTTCTCAGAAAGACGCACCTGGAGTTCTGAGTTAGTGTGGGCGTCCTTCTCGCGCTCTATGTTGAGCGCGGCGACCCTCTCCACGCTCGCCTTCAGCGACTCCTCCAGCTGCGCGACCTTGGCGGCAAGCTCCTCCTTGGCGGTCTCCGCGGCGGCCGCGGCGGCTTTCGCCTCCTTCAGCTCCCCGCCAAGGGCCTGCTCCCGAGCGGCAAGGTCTTCCTCGTGGGAGTCGAGGTTGACCTTCCGCTGGGCGAGCTCTCCTTCTCGCCGGGACAGCTCCACCCCGGCGAGCCGCTGCTGCTCTTCGGCCTCGGCCTTCTCCAGCAACCACTCTTGATATTCCCCGGCGAGCCGCTCGCGCTCCTCCGCTACCTCGCGGAGGGCAGCCTGGTTGGCGGCGCTGAGCTCCGCCGCGCGCTTCTCCATCTCAGCGGCGGCCTTAGCGGCAAGGGCCTCCCGAGAAGCAAGCTTCGCCTGCCTGGCCCGGTAAAGGGCCAGGAGCTGGTGAAGCAGCTTCTCCTCCTCGGGCCCTTCGCTTCCGCCGGGCGCCTCGACGATCTTCAAGCCCGCGGAGGCGAGGTCCTCCCCATCAAAGGCCTCGCCCTCCGCGGGGGCTCGCGACGAAGAACCCCACGGCACTTGAATAAACACGCCGTTGGGGGCTTCAAGGTAGTAGCCGGCCTGCTCCTTTCCGGCGGAGGGGTCGGCGGCCGGCGCAGCACTTGTTGCTCCTGCCGCCTCCGGGCCGGCAGTGCGGTCGCCGTCCTCCTCCCCGGCCGCTGCGTCCGCAGCCGAGGCGGTCTCTTGCGTAGCCGGCTCGGCGGCTCCCGCCGTGCCCTCGGCGACAGGGGCGTCGCCGCCGCCGCCCAGCGCGCCTTCCTCCTCGATGACGATGACTTCCGTATCCATCTGCTCGGGGGGAGGAGGATCTAGAAGAAAAAGAAAAAGCAAAAGAAGTTCAAGCAAATATCCAAAAAGAGACGAATCCAAGGTGACAAAGTTACGAAACTTACCTTGGCGGACGTCATCAGCGGCGGGCTCCCTCGCCGGGGAGCTCTGCCTTGGCGGAGTGGCCGCCCTCACCGGGCTGCTCGCCCTTGGCGGGGTACTCGCCCTTGGCGGAGTACCCGCCCTTGGCGGAGCGCTCTCCCTTGCCGGGGAGTTTGGCCTTGGCGGGGACGGCGGGGCACGTGGCTCCTCGGGAGCGACCTCCGGACGCTCCTGCGGCTGTGGCTCCACCTCTGCACAAGAAAAGACAAAAGCATCAAGATATTAGAACAAGACAAAATCTCCAAGCGCGCCCGACGAGCGAAAGTACAGAATCCAGACTTACGCTGGGGGCTGCTCCTCGGAGCAGCGCTCGGGTCCGGCAGGCTTGGCTCTGGCGCGTCCCCAGTTGCCGCGACGGGCGAGTCGTCCGCGACTTCGACCACGGGCACCTTGGCTTTCTTCGCCACGCGCTGGGCCAAGGTCCTGAAATCAAAGCAAGAAACAAGATTAGCCTCAACAATAATCAAGACGAAACTTGAGAAGATGTAAGATCTCGAGTTCTTACTCCTGTTCCTCCTCGTCGTCGTCGCTCAAGGCGGAGAAGTCAAACTCCACCTGGGGCGCGTCTGCGCGAGGAGCGGGAGGCGAAGACTCCCTCGGGCGCTTGGCGGTCCCTGGGGCTGGGGGCTGCGAAGACCCAGCCCCTGTGGTAGCCGGGGCCCGGGGAGCGGGCGGAGCCGCCGCTCCGCACCGTGAAGACTCCTGTCCGCTCGGCGCCTGCTTGCGGGGCGCCTCTGCTGTGGCCTGCTTGCGGGGCGCCTTTGCCGTGGCCTGCGTGCGGGCCGCCTCCGCCGTGGCTGGTGCGCCGGTCGCCCCCGTCGCAGCTTGACTCCCCCGGGGAGCTCGTGCTGCCCGGCGAGCTGGTTGTTGCCGGGGCGCCTGCGCCCTCGCCCCCGTCGCCGTCTTCCGGAGACGCTTCAGTGGGGAACGCCTAGGGCTCGCCCGGGGCGGGGAGGTCTCCGACGACGAGGAGAGGTCGTCGGCGTAGAGCCCCATGGATCCGTCGGAGTCCTCGGCGGCCTCGGCGTCGTCCTCCTCCTCCTCCTCCCCGGCAGGCTTGCTGGGCCCAGCGCCCTGCGCTGCGGCCTCTTTCCCTGCGGCGCCCCTGTTCCCTCCGGCGGCGTTGCCTCTCGCCGTGGCCTCCGTCTGGATTCCGATGATCCCGGAGTGCCTCAAGGAGGGGACCCCGGCGAGCTCGTCGGGAGGCAGCTTCAGTAGCCTGCGGATCTCCGCCTCCTCCGCTTGGCAGGACGCTTCCGCAGCATCTGCCTCCTCGGGCGTGTAGCCGAACTCTCCTGCCGCTGCGCAGCGGCCTCTTCAACCCGAGAAGCTATGTACGCTATCTCTTTGTCGGTGGTGTCCCGTGTGAGCTCCCGGGTCTCGTTCTTGTTCTTCGCCACCTCCACCAGGTTGTCGAAGAGGTTCAAGACGACGTCCGGCTTGGGCGGAATCCACGTGTGGTCGACGCCGTGCGAGTCGCACGCGGGCATCATGGCGCGAAGATTGTCCCTGGCTGTGCTGTTGCAGAGGGGCACCACTCCCCGGGGACCCCTGAACCATTCCGGGTGGGCCGGGTCGTGCTTAAACAGCTCCCGGACCATCCCCTTCAGCTCCAGCGACGTGAAGTTAAAGTTGAGCCCGGGGCGCAGCCTCATGATATCCGCCGAGTTGCCGTACTCCCAGGCCGGCCTTTTCCTGTCTTGGAGAGGGGCGATGCGGCGGCGGAGGAAGTCTGTGCCTACTTCTGCGACCGACAACCTTGCTACCCGGAGACGCAGAATCCTGATGAGGGCGATGTCGAGCTTGTTGTCGTCCGAATCCAGCTCGCTCCAGTCCCTGCCGCGCACGATGGGCATTGTGCGCGGCGCGGTGAAGGATTGCGGCTGGTCCTCGACAATCCAGCACCAGTCAGCACGCCATTCCTCCCACTTGCCGCGGAGCTCCCCCGGCAAGTAGGACTCCTTCTTGTTCAGACGAAAAACCCAAGATATTCCCCCGGAGAGGGGGGCGCCGGCCTCCGCTCTAGGGGTGAAGAAGTGCCTAAACAGCGCTACGTTTGGGTGTATTCCTATATAGTTTTCGCACATGTGTGCGAAAACCGCCATTGTGAGGATGGCGTTGGGGGTGAAGTCAAGAAGATGGAGGCCGTAGGTGTGCATTATGTCACAGAAGAATTCAGAAAAAGGAGGGCAAAGACCGCAGTGGAAGAAGGCTGCGAAGAAATAGTACCCGCCGGGGTAGTTGTCCTTGGCGGCGGCCGGATAAGCTCGAGTGCGAGGGTGCGCCTTGGTCCCCTTGGACCAGAACAAGTAATACTTGTTCCAGAGCTCCCGCGCGCTGAGCCTCGGCGGGAAGACGAGGTTCCGCTTCCGATACGCGGTAAGCCTCGCCGCTTGCTCCGATTTCTCCTTCTTGGCCTTCTCCGCCTTCGCCTTCTCGGTCTTCGGGGCCATGGCGGAGGCGGCGGAGGAAGGGGGACGAAGAGCCCGGCGGCGCCGGAGATGCGAGAGACGGCGGAGGAGCTGTGGAGGCGGAGCGCAAAGGGGATCTCTGGAGATGGAAGAGGATGCAATGAAAGCGTAGGAGGGGAACCGCTCCTGCTTCCTCTGCTTTTATGGGGAAGTGGGGGGCGTTTCGCTCTTTCCATTAAAAGAACGTGGCCACGTCCCATCCCACGACGCCGCAATCGACGCGTGCCGTTACGGGGGGACGCGGCGGATGCGGAAGTGGATTCGGCACGCCCGCGTGTGTCCGTGCACTGTTTTGGGCCTGGCCCAACAGCGCTCGGCACCGTGTGTGGCCCAGGCCCGGGGGCTCCTGTCGGTGTACTAAGGTAGGGGTACCTCAGTACCCCAACTTGTGCACGGACAGTAGCAGCTTCCCGCGGCAGGGTTTGCCACGTGCTCGCCGGAGACCTTCCTGCTCCATACAAAACCATTCAAAAACAAAGTATACAAGACATAAGATCGAGACCCCGGCAAGTAGAGCTTGCCGGGAAGGCCGTTCCAGGCTCAAGATTACCTCACCACACAAGGCCCTGGCAAGAGGAGCTTGCCAGGAAGACTAGAAGATTCCGTCACAGAAGACACGCCCCGGCGCAACATGCGCCCCGGCAGGGCCCGGGGAGCGACAAGCTTCAGAGCCCGACAAGCTCCCGGGCCCGACAAGGTCAAGGCCCCGGCAAGGTGCTTGCCGGGAGAGTTGCGCTGTGTGCCCGCGCTCCAGCTCATCGGCCCACGCGTCGCCCTGGGGCCTTTCCAGGGACGCGTGGCGGATGGCTGTGCAGCCTGGGGGACACGGTGGCACTCCACGGTGGTGAAGCCATCGCCGTGGCGAACGGAGACGCAAGGGCGGGAGCTTTTGGGGTCGACGGCGACGGGCATTAAATGCCCTTGTCCCCCACTGTCAAAGTAGGTAGCGACCACTGTTCACGCACTGTAGCTCCACTGTTCCCGCACTGTTACAACTACCACCTCTTTTACATTTTTACCCTTTCTCCTACGTTGACACCTGTCGGTGACCCCTTGCACTATAAAAGGAGGCCCATGCACAACGTAGAAAGGGTTCGGAACCTAGATCGCTCATACGCTCGGTGTAGCTGGTTCTTCAAGCTCCCGAGCTCTCCAACTCAATACACAACTAAGCAGGAGTAGGGTTTTACGCGTCCATCGCGGCCCGAACCTGGGTAAACTGCCCGCGTGTTCACTACGATCTGCTCTTCGTGCTCCCTCCGCCCTCTTACCGCACAAGCAAGGGGCTCCGGTCCCATAGGTGTTCGTGGCGGACAGTTTCCCCTGACACATTTTCATATTAAAGTGTGGCTTTTATTGTAAAAAATACTTGTGGCAAAGTCAAGGAGATGGATTGCAAGGAGGAAGAGAAGATATTTTTATAGATTACATTTTGTAAGAAAAGTAGTGTGTATACTCTCTATGTGATTTAACTTTGGCCACCAAACTTAATCTGTAATACATGTGTTATGTGTCATAAAATTGTACCATTTGAGTTTTTCGTACTATGAATTTGATGATAAATTTTGTGATATGTAAGAGATAATTTGTTGATCAAATTTCCTGAGTACTTTTAAATTTGGAAATGTGTGACACATGTGCGGTTGGTAAATTGTGATAGAGAGAGTACGTCCTCCGTCTTGGTTTATCAGCCCCGTTTGTAATTTGCGCCAAATTTTGACCAAAGATTTAAATAACAAAATGTTAATGCATTAGGATAAAAATTATATCGTTGGATTCGTATTTGAGCATAGTTTTCAATGACATAATATTTTGTGACATACATGAACATTTTGTTAGTAAATCTATGATCTAATTTGACATTAAATACAATGGGGACCAATAAACCAGGACGGAGGTAGTAGTATTTATTTGTTCGGGTTGGGTGGAGAAGAGACCTCATTAGTGTGTCCTAGAGTGCATGGCCAAATTGAAGGCAAGTCAATTGTCTTGTTTCTCATAATCACAGAGTAAAAGGCATGAGTTCCCTAGATTTAATTACGGTAAATATGTCGACCTCAAATTTGAATAGAGTCATGGATTTTGTCTTAACAATAGTCATGATTTTGTCTTGATAGTAATACATAGTGATATTTATTGCAAAGAATCATAAGCCGCAAGCGACATGTTGTGAATTAAAATATATTTTTATCAATGTATTAAATTTGTTGTTTCATGGCAATACACGGGCATTTAGATGGCAATGAAGTATCCAGATAACAACGTTTATTTCCGCTTGGTATTCCAACGAACATAGACTAGTAAATTTCTACATTTCATTATCATAGCATTTAAAATACATGCATTTATTTTTGATATCACTATATTCAAGTTAAAATTAATTTATCAAATGCTAGGGATGTGTCCGGCTATATTTTTTATTTTATGCTCTGATAGAAGGTTAAAGAATTGGTTCGTCCGGTTTGCATAGTGAGTATTCTCCATTACATATTTTCAGACTTTTGACGTGAACTATTTGTGCTAACTACATATATTGCTTGTGCAGAATGGGTATAAGTCGAGGAATAAGTTTTTATTATACTTTCTCAAATATTATGCTAATGAAGCTAAGAACAACATTTTAATATTACGCGAGAATTTCTTAAGCACATAAAATAGATATTAATTTGTAACAGATTTTTTGTTGGATAATAAGTCTATATGTATATATCTTCAAATTGCCTTTTTGTTATCGATTTACATTGCGAGTAAAGTGTACTTCAATTATTACCTGATTGTGTTCGTGCTATCTTTAATCTACTTGTGAAATTTAACATGCTTTATGTTTATATAACTTCAGCAAAATATTTCAAAAGCTCGTGGCAATGCACGGGCATTCTACTAATTATGTCAGTGAGGTTCTGAACGAGTCTAAACAACAATATCCACATTGGCAGAAACTGGTTTTTGGTGTTTTCATGGCTAGTCTCAAGTTGAAGCACTATTTTGGGGAGCACCGTATCACTATGGTCAGTTCAGCACCTCTGGGAGATATCATCCAGAATAGGGAAGCTATAGGCCGGGTTTCCAAGTGGGTTATTGAACTTTGTTCGCATCATCTAAAGTATGTGCCACAAACAACCATCAAATCTCAAGCTTTGGTGGATTTCGTCAATAACTAGAGTGAATTACATGTCCCAGAAGAGAGGCCGGCCAGACAATACGTACTGGAAAAAACACTTTGATGGCTCCAGGAAATTGGAAGGCTCATGGGTTAGAGTTGTCTTAACTTCTCTACAAGGTGATAAATTTGTTATGTTTTGAGACTCATGCTTCCCTCTACTAACAATGCAGCTAAATACGAGGCTTTGCTTCATGGGCCCCGTATGGCTAAGGAGATGAATCTCAGCCGGGTCAAGTGTTTGGGCAACTCTGATTTGGTTGCTCAACATGTCTCTGGGACTTGGGACTCTAAGGAACACCTCATGGCGGCTTACAGACACGCGGTTATAGTCATTGCATGTCATTTCAAGGGATACCAGGTTGATCACATTGATTACCGGCTCAATGAGCCTACATATGCACTGCCTCGCTTGGGATCACAGCGCAATCATGTCCTGCCAAATATTTTGCATATGCCCTTACGTTTTTTACCTAAAGTAGACCACGTGGGATTCCAAGTACTAAATGTTCATTAATTTATAGTGTTTTGCTATATTTTATTGTTTTATTTAATTCTAGCAATTTTCATGAAGTTATTCAAATTTGAACTAAAGTGTGATCTAGTTTGGTCCTACCAATTTTGAAAATAATTTTGTGTGTCCACATTATGTATGTAGGCAGTGGCCACAAAGAAAGGTCAAGTTCCAAACCAATGTGTATGATTAGCCATCCATGCAAATTTGACAACAATATTAAAAAGTTATAGAAAATGAAAAAGGCTCATAAATTAAAATCCTTTTGCATGGGGCCCTTTTATGTGCACTAACTTGTGGGAAAAATGATAAACTACCAATACCACAAACCATAATATGATTTTTTGTGAAGCAAGTGCCATAAATAAGATTTGTTAACCGTGCCCTTTCAATTATCACCTAAAGTATACCACATGGGATTCCAACCGCCAAATTTTAATGAATTTCATATTGTTTTAGCTATATTTCATTGATTTATTGAATTTCTTATGATTTTCATCGAGTAATTCAAATTTGGAGTACACATGTGTTCTAGTTTGATGCTATAAATTTTGAAAAATAATTTTTAGCTTCCACATTATGAATGTAGGAAGTAGACACAAATAATGGTCAAGTTCCAAACCAATTTGTATGATTAGTCATCCATGAAATTTGACAACAATGTGAAAGAAATTATAGAAATTGAAAAAGGCTCAAAAATTAAAATCCTTTTCCATGGGACCCTTTTATGTGCTCAAGCTTGTGGGACAAATGATAAACTAGCATTACCACAAACTTAAAGAAAAAAAAATCAGAAAATGACATATCTCATATGAAGAATAATTGCTTTTATCCAAGGTAACCATGCCAATGGGCATCTTCATGGCAGAGTACATGATAACATGACCATTTTTTGCAGTAACAAGGGTGTTACCATTGTGATCAATGCTACTTCTCGAGCTTGCGTTGTATTCCCTCGAAGAGGAAAGGGTGATGGAGCACAGTAGCGTAAGTATTTTCCTCAGTTTTTGAGAACCAAGGTATCAATCCAGTAGGAGACCACGCGCGAGTCCCTCGCACCTGCACAAGCAAATAAGAACCTTGCAGCGAACACGATAAGGGGTTGTCAATCCCTTCACGGTCACTTACGAGAGTGTGATCTGATAGATAGGATAGGATAATATTTTTGGTATTTTTGGTATAGGAACAGAAAGTAAAGAAAGGAAATAAGCAACAGGGACATAAATTGGCTAGTTGATGGGAAATTAATATAATAAAGATAGACCCGGGGGACATAGGTTTCACTAGTGGCTTCTCTCATGATAGCAGAACTCTACGGTGGGTGAGTAAATTACTGTCGAGCAATTGATAGAAAAGAGCATAGTTATGGGAATATCTAGGCATGATCATTGTATATAGGCATCACGTCCATGACAAGTAGACCGGAACGATTCTCCATCTACTACTATTACTCCACACATCGACCGCTATCCTGCATGCATCTAGAGTATTAAGTTCATAAGAACAGAGTAACGCCTTAAGCAACATGACATGATGTAGAGGGATAAAATCAAGCAATATGATATTAATCCCATCTTTTTATCCTTGATGGAAACAATACTATGCATGCCTTGCCGCCCCTACTGTCACTGGGAAAGTACACCGCAAGATTGAACCCAAAGCCAAGCATTTCTCCCATTGCAAGAACTGTAGATCTAGTAGGCCAAACCAAACCAATAATTCGAAGAGACTTGCAAGGATATTATAATCATACATAAAAGATTTCAGAAAAGAATCCAATATTGTTCATAGATAATCTTGATCTTAAACCCATAATTCATCGGATCTCGAACACACCGCAAAAAGATTACATCGAATAGATCACCTTGAAGATCGAGGAGAACTTTGTATTGACATCCAAAGAGAGAGAAGAAGCCATCTAGCTAATAACTATGGACCCGAAGGTCTGTTGTAAACTACTCACAACTCATCGGAGGGGCTATGGTGTTGATGTAGAAAACCTCCGTGATCGATGCCCACTCCTACGGAGCTTCGGAACAGGCCCTAAGATGGGATCTCATGGGAACAGAAGCTTACGGCGGTGGAATTAGGGTTCCTTCATGCTCCCCGATGTTTTCAGGGAATATGGGTATATATAGGAGGAAAAAGTACGTCGGTGGGGCAACGTGGGGCCCATGACGGTGGGGGGCGCGCCCTGGGCCCTCTCGTGTGCACCTAGTTTCTTCTCTAACTTGTACTCCAAGTCTCTCGTGAAGGTATCATTCCAAAAATAACTCTCCTGAAAGTTTCATTCCGTTTGGACTCCGTTTGATATTCCTTTTCTGCGAAACACTGAAATAGGCAAAAAAACAGCGATTTGCACTGGGCCTTGGGTTAGTAGGTTAGTCCCAAAAACAATATAAAAGTGTATAAAAAGCCAACTAAACATCCAAAACATAATAAATAATAGCATGGAACAATCAAAAATTATATATACATTGGAGACATATCAAGCATCCCCAAGCTTAATTCCTGCTCGTCCTCGAGTAGGTAAATGATAAAAACAAATTTTTTGATGTGGAATGCTAACCAACATAATTCTTAATGTAATTCTCTTTATTGTGGCATGAATGTTCAGATCCGAAAGATTAAAGACAAAAGTCTATATTTACATAAGAATAATAATACTTCAAGCATACTAACAAAGCAATCATGTCTTCTCAAAATAACATGGCCAAAGAAAGTTATCCCTACAAAATCATATAGTCTGGCTATGCTCTATCTTCATCACACAAAATATTTAAATCATGCACAACCCCGGATTCAGCCAAGCAATTGTTTCACACTTTAATTCTTTCAAACCTTTCAACTTTCACGCAATACATGAGCGTGAGCCATGGATATAGAACTATGTGGAATAGGTGGTGGTTGTCGAGAAGACAAAAGAATAAGATAGTCTCACATCAACTAGGCATATCAATGGGCTATGGAGATGCCCATCGATATATATCAATGTGAGTGAGTAGGGATTGTCGTGCAACGGATGCACTAGATCTATAAGTGTATGAAAGCTCAAAAGAAACTAAGTGGGTGTGCATCCAACTTGGTTGCTCATGAAGACCTAGGGCATTTGAGGAAGCCCATTGTTGGAATATACAAGCATAGTTCTATAATGAAATTTCCCACTAGTATATGAAAGTGACAAAGCAAGAGACTCTCTATCATGAATATTATGGTGCTACTTTGAAGCACAAGTGTGGAAAAGGATAGTAGCATTGTCCCTTCTTTCTTTTTTTGGAAGGCTTTTTTTTCTTTGTAGCCCCCCTCTCTTTTTTTGGGCCATCTCGTTTTTTTCGCCATTCTCTTTTTTTGTTTCCTCACATGAGACAATGCTCTAATAATGAAGATCATCACACTTTTATTTACTTACAATTAAAAGATTACAACTCGAAGCTAGAACAAAATATGACTCTATGTGAATGATAATGATGAAGCATGTCATATGAACGGAATGGTGGAAAGTTGCATGTCAATATATCTCGGAATGGCTATGAAAATGCCATGATAGGTAGGTATGGTGGCATTTTTGAGGATGGTATATGGTGGGTGTATGGTACCGGCAAAAGTTGTGCGGTACAAGAGAGGCTAGCAATGGTGGAAGGGTGAGAGTGCGTATAATCCATGGACTCAACATTAGTCATAAAGAGCTCATATAATTATTGCAAAAAATCTATGAGTTGTCAAAAAAAGTATTCAATGCATGCTCATAGGGGAAGGGTTGGTAGGAGTTAACCATCATGCGATCCAGACCTCCACACAAAGGATGACACTCAATAAATAAATCATGCTCCAGCTTCATCAAATAACGGTTCACCATACGTGCATGCTATGGGAATCACAAACTTTAACACAAGTGTTTCTCAAATTCACAATGACTACACTAGCATGACTCTAATATCACCATCCCCATATCTCAAAACAACCATCAAGTATCAAACTTCTCATAGTATTCAATTCACTTGTATGAAAGTTTTTACTATACTCATCTTGGATGCCTATCATATTAGGACTAGAATTATAACCAAAGCACATTACCATGCTGTTCTAAGAGACTCTCAAATAGATATAAGTGAAGCATGAGAGATCAATAATTTCTAAGAAAATAAAACCACCACCGTGCTCTAAAAGATATAAGTGAAGCACTAGAGGAAAACTATCTAGAAAACTATCTAGCTCAAAAGATATAAGTGAAACACATAGAGTATTCTAACAAATTCTAAATCATATTTATCTCTCTCAAATGGTGTGTCCAACAAGTATGATTGTGGAAAACTAAAAAGCAAAGACTCAAATCATACATGACGCTCCAAGAAAAATACATATCATGTGGTGAATAAAAATATAGTCTCAAGTAAAGTTATCGATAGACGAAGATGAAAGAGGGGATGCCTTCCCGAGGCATCCCCAAGCTTAGGCTTTTGGTTGTCCTTGAATTTTACCTTGGGGTGCCTTGGGCATCCCCAAGCTTATGCTTTTGCCACTCTTTGTTCCATTGTCCATCAAATCCATAGTCAAAACTTGAAAACTTCACAACACAAAACTTAGCCAAAATTCTCGTGAGTTCTGTTAGTATAAGAAAATAAACCACCACTCAAAGGTACTGTAATGAACTCATTCTTTGTTTATATTGGTGTTAAACCTACTGTATTCCAAATTCTCCATGATTCATACCCCCCGATACTACTCATAGATTCATCAAAATAAACAAACAACACACGAAAAACAGAATCTGTCAAAAACAGAACAGTCCGTAGTAATCTATAACTTTCGAATACTTCTGTAACTCTAAATTTTTTGATATAAATTGGTGGACGTGAGGAATTTGTCTGCTAATCATCTGCAAAAAGAATCAACTAAAAAGCACTCTCCAGGAAAAACTGACAGCCAATCTCGTGAGCGCTAAAGTTTCTGTTTTTTTACAGAATGATCACATAAACTTCACACAAGACTTCCCAAAGGTTCTACTTGGCACAAACACTAATTAAAACACAAAACCACATCTAAACAGAAGCTGGATGAAATAGTTATTCCTAAACAGAAGCAAAAACAAAGAAACTAAAATTGGGTTGCCTCCCAACAAGCTCTTTCTTTATAGCCATTAAGATAGGCTTGAGAATTCAATGATACTCACATGAAAGATAAGAATTGAAGCACAAAGAGTGCATCATATAGCATGTGAAAATCACATCTAAGTCTAACATACTTCCTATGCACAGACATTTTATAGGAAAACAAATTAGCAATACTAGCAAGATCTAGCATATGCAAGGAAGAAGAAAGAAACAATAGCAATCTCAACATAACGGGAGGTAATTTAGTAACATGAAAAATTTCTACAACCATAATTTCCTCTCTCATAATAATTGCATGTAGGATCATAAGAAAATTCAACAATATAGCTATCACAAAACATATTCTCAACATGATCCACATGCATACGAAGTTGACACTCTTCCAAAATAGTGGGATCAACATTAACTAAAGTCATGTCCTCTCCAAACCCACTGTTATCAAAAATTTCATGAGATTCAACATTCTCCAAATATGTGGGATCTAAAGTTGACACTCTTCCAAACCCACTTTCAATATTATTGCAAACATTATTATCAATCTTACTTTCATCACGAGGATTAAATAAATATTGAAGATCATAAGAAGTATCACGCCAATCATGATCATTGCAACAAGTAGTAGACATAGCAAAACTAGCATCCCAAAGCTTAGGGTTTTGCATATTATTAGCACAATTGACATCAATATAATTTATAATAACATCATTGCAATCATGCTTTTTACTCAAGGAGCTATCATGAGTCACTTTATAATTTTCCTTCAATACTTCATCACAATTTTCTGATTCACGAATTTCAAGCAAAACCTCATAAAGATAATCTAGTGCACTAAACTCACTAGCAATTGGTTCATCATAGTTGTATCTCTTAAAGAGATTAGCAAGCAGATGAGGACCCATAGATAGATTTTTAGCAAGCGAAGATGCAAGCAAATAGATGGCACATGCAAGGTTGTCAGAATCGCGATATTCAATCGGATCAGAGCCCTGATGGTTGGATCGCAAATCATGGAATATTCACTCTCGGGATTGCAGAAACATAGATTCTATGAACTAAAGTTGTAGAATCAGAGGGGTTAGTTTGGATCGTAAAGTCGTAGAATCGTACAACAGAATCGCGAAGCAAGCTAAAAGAGGCGAACGGAAAAAAAGGAGGAAAATGGCAAAGGTGAAGTGATGGAGAGGAAAACGAGAGGCAAATAATGTAGTGCGAGGGATAAGGGTTTGTGATAGGTACTTGGTATATGACTTTTGCATAGATCTCCCCGGCAACGGCGCTAGAAATTCCTCTTGGTACTTCTCGAGCTTGCGTTGTATTCCCTCGAAGAGGAAAGGGTGATGTAGCACAGTAGCGTAAGTATCTCCCTCAATTTTTGAGAACCAAGGTATCAATCCAGTAGGAGACCACGCGCGAGTCCCTCGCACCTGCACAAACAAATAAGAACCTCGCAGCGAAAACGCAACAAGGGGTTGTCAATCCCTTCACGGTCACTTACGAGAGTGAGATCTGATAGATAGGATAGGATAATATTTTTGGTATTTCTGGTATAGGAACAGAAAGTCAAGAAAGAAAATAAGCAACGGTGACAGAAATTGGCTAGTTGACGGGAAAGTAATATAATAAAGATAAACTCGAGGGCCATAGGTTTCACTAGTGGCTTCTCTCATGATAGCAGAATTCTACGGTGGGTGAACAAATTACTATCGAGCAATTGATAGAAAGGCGCATAGTTATGAGAATATCTAGGCATGATCATTGTATATAGGCATCACGTCCGTGACAAGTAGGCCGAAACGATTCTGCATCTACTACTATTACTCCACACATCAACCGCTATCCATCATGTATCTAGAGTATTAAGTTCATAAGAACATAGTAACGCCTTAAGAAAGATGACATAATGTAGAGGGATAAACTCAAGCAATATGATATAAACCCCACATTTTTATCCTCGATGGCAACAATACTATGCGTGCCTTCCTGCCCCTATTGTCACTGGGAAAGGACACCGCAAGATTGAACCCAAAGCAAAGCACTTCTCCCATTGCAAGAACTATAGATCTAGTAGGCCAAACCAAACCAATAATTCAAAGAGACTTGCAAGGATATTATAATCATACATAAAAGATTTCAGAAAAGAATCCAATATTGTTCATAGATAATCTTGATCATAAACCCACAATTCATCGGGTCTCGACAAACACACCGCAAAAAGATTACATCGAATAGATCACCTCGAAGATTTATGAGAACTTTGTATTGAGATCCAAAGAGAGAGAAGAAGCCATCTAAATAATAACTATGGACCCGAAGGTCTGTGGTAATCTACTCACAACTCATCGGAGGGGCTATGGTGTTGATGTAGAAGCCCTCCGTGATCGATGCCCCCTCCGGCAGAGCTCCGGAACAGGCCCCAACATGGGATCTCACGGGAAAAGAAGGTTACGACAGTCGAATTAGGGTTTTTTTCGTGCTCCCCGATGTTTTCAGAGTATATGGGTATATATAGGAGGAAAAAGTACGTCGGTGGAGCCACGTGGGGCCCACGAGGGTGGGCGGCGCGCCTACCCCCCATGGGCGCGCCACGCCCCCTCGTGGGCACTTTGTTTCTTCTGTGACTTGTACTCCAAGTCTCTCGTGATGGTATCGTTCCAAAAATAACTCTCCCAAAGGTTTCATTCCGTTTGGACTCCGTTTGATATTCCTTTTCTGCGAAACACCGAAGTCGGCAAAAACAGTAATTTGCACTGGGCCTTGGGTTAGTAGGTTAGTCCAAAAAATAATATAAAAGTATATAATAAAGCCCATTAAACATCCAAAACAAAATAAATAATAGCATGGAACAATAAAAAATTATAGATACGTTGGAGACATATCAATGAATAATTCCAAAAAAAAGTTTGAAGTTTTGGTTAAAAAAGTTACTTTTACTTTTTATCTAGTGCCCAATATTATGTTTCTTGTAGTAAAAGTGCAAGTTATCGACTAGAGGGGGGGGTGAATAGGCGATTTTAACCAAAGTCTTCAAAACACGATATCTTTTGAAGACATACAGATGAAAACAACCTATATGATAAGCAGCGGAAGATAAATGACTCTAGACACACAATAGTCAAGTAAGCATCAGAGGGAAAATACGAAGACTATTGATAGCTAGAAAACATGGATCAAGATGGAAGACAGAATGAAGCGAAACAGGGAATAGTCTTCACAGAGTGAAGTTAAACAGATCATACAAACAAGCAATGACTTCGCAAAGACAAACGGGAATGTAAATCAGTTGGAAGATAGAACCAGTAGCTTGGAGACGAGGGGAATTTGATAGACCAGTTCCAGTTGATGTGACAATTGTACGTATAGTTAGGGAGGCTGAGATTGAACTCTGAAGACCGTGTCTTCACCTTATTCCCCTTGAGCTAAGGACACCCAGTCCTCGCCCAATCACTCTGGTAAGTCTTCAAGGTAGACTACCAAACCTTCTCAGACTTAGTTCGCCGGCGATCCACAATGACTCTTGGATGCTCAGAATGCGACGTCTAAGCAGCTGGAGGATACATAGTCCTCAACTATAACAAGTCTTCAGATCACACAGACAGAAAGACTTCAGTGATGCCTAACAATCATTGGCTCTGGGTGTTTTGGGATTTGTCCTCACAAGGATGTTTTCTCTCAAAGGCTTCAGAGGTGGGTTGCTCTCAAACAACAAAAGTCGTGCACTAACTCTTGGAGGCATCCCGACATGATATCTCTGAAATGATCCTTGGGCACTACGGAGCTGGCACGTATCCAACGGTCGGATTTTGAACACATGTGGCAACTTAGCTTGAGCTCCAAGCAAAGCTGACTTATCCAACTCTGGATAAGATTTGCTATCATTGTCTTCTCTTCGAAGACATAGGATTTTGGTTGAGAAACACATCAGTCTCTGACTATGTTTCACTTGGACCCCACTTAACAGTGCGGTGGTTCCTATGACTCAAGAAAGAAGAAACATAACTACAAAAAAAACTATGTCTTCGCATTCCATAGTCTTCATTGAATGTCTTCATAGGTCATTATCTTCACGTGAATGTCTTCATGGGCCACCACTGTCTTCAATGTCTTCACACATTTTTAGGGGTCATCTCTGGAAGGTAAATCGAATCAGTGAGGGACTATTACCTGTGGTATCCTACAATTCTCACAAACACGTTAGTCCCTCAACCGTGTTGATCGTCAATACTCCAAAACCAACTAGGGGGCACTAGATGCACTTACAATCTCCCCCTTTTTGGTGATTGATGACAAAGAGGTTGAAGTTTTCAATGGGGATAAAATATGTGAAACTATAAATAACACGGTCATTGACTTCATGAGATTGAGAGGGCTCCCCCTGAAGATGTGCATATAGGAAATTTGCTTTTGAATGCAAAGGCACATGGCAGGTTTTGCTTTGTGGTGATCTCCCTCAGTCTTATGAAGACAATCCATCATGCATACACATATGTAGTGAAGATAATGATTTGCATAATGAAAAATGGGCGTCTACTGAATGACTTCATGCGCAGGATAGATATTTAACCAAGCAGAAGAAACAGCAGCAAATGTAGCAGACGACCATCAAGTTTAAGTGTTACAACTCAAGAGCCAAATGTTTCAAAATGAGAGTTTAAGTACTTAGCAAAAATAAGGCACCCATCCCATATATGAACCTGCTTGAAGACTAGCAACTCATATGCTTCTCCCCCTTTTGTCAGTAAGGACCAAAAAGGTTTGAAGACATATAGTATCTATGCGTTCCTAGGCAGTGAGGATGCTGGTGCAGCGGGGTCAATGTTGGAGTTGGGCTGTGCAGAGGGGCCTGACGCAGAGTCCTGATGCAGTGAAGCGATTGCTGGAGAAGTGGCATCGTCTTCTTCATCGATGACACGAGCAATAATAGTTGCAGCCGAAGATGAATAGTCAGAATCTTCAATTGAGGGAGTCGGACGCCAAGTCGCGGATCGTGGAGGCCTGGAGAAAACTTGAAACTCTCGATGAAGCCATCTGCTTGAAGATCATCATTAGAGAAGAGCAATGTGATGCTCTTCCAGGACCGCCAATAGGCTTCATGAGCAATGAAGAAGTTCTTAGTGGCCAAGTTGCAACTGCGATTCACATCAGTGAGAAGACTTTGCATCTATCGCTTCAACCAATCATGGTGCTTATCCTGCTTTTGGTGAAGTGAAACTAGAAGCTCTTGGTCATTGAGGACACGGGGACGCTTCTGAGGCCTTTGAGCAATTGTGCTACCGGTGGCATCAGTGTTGGCACGATGCGGTAGGCGTAGATTTTTAGCGAGAGGATAAGCAGATACATTTGCATTGGGCACATGGTTACCTTCAACATGTTGCGTGAAGCTTTGATGATCAGCATTGAAGAGTTGAAGTGGTTGCTTGGCAGTTTTAGGATAGATGGCTTCATAAGACATATCAACCTCAGGGAAAAAGACAACATGATTGCGTGCAGATGCTTGATAGTTGATAGTGGAGTGAAGCTTAATGAGCCGCATAACCCATGGAGCATACAACTTGAGACCAAACAGATCAATACCAGACGCAGCTAGTTGACGAATGAAGAAGTCATGCGTATTGAATCTGATGCCATTGATAATGTAAAATACCAAAGTCTTCATGGCGCCTTCCAGTTTGGCTTCAGAAGAGTGTCCCTTAATTGTACAGAGAGTACGCCTCATAATATGGTAGATGGTGCGAGGCAGATACTCGAGGTCCTTGACAAAGAATTCCTTTGGATAATCAGCTTCCAGGGGCAATGGCTTCATCATACTAAGAATTTCACTCGTGTTGGGCTCAGCCTTTTTGAAGATGCTCTCCAGCTCCTTTTGATAAAGAGAACAACCTGGCTCGTATAACTCACCATGAGTGGGCAGGGAAGTAAGCTCAAGAAGAGTCTAAGCTTTGGTTTCATGATAAATATCACCTGTCATCCACTCAAGGACCCATGTCTTCGGATCCCTGTTGTAGCCTCTAATGTGAAGAGTAGCATAGAATTGCAAGAGAAGCTCTTCATTTCAATGTTCTTTGGCAGTGACAAATGGAAGCAATCCGACATCTCTAAAGCAGTCAAGAGCTTCTTCAGGGCATGGCAACCCAGCAATGGCATCACAATCAAGGCGTTGGTGTGGAAATATCTGGTCTTGATTGTACAGAATGCAAGAGTAATAGCTTCATTGTTGAAAGCCCCAAAACCTATAAGAAGAGATCCTTAGCTTTTTGTATGGGTTTTGTCAGAGTTAAGGAAAGTGTTGTTCTCTCTGAAGCTGTGCACACTGAATGAGCCTTGTGTATTGAAGTGCTTGGAAGCCTAGACAATCTAGGCTTTGGCTTCTGAGTCTGAGGCCTTCGCTCCACATGATATTCATATTTTGGGCCCGGAGCAGTAGGAGGCATCAGCGTTGGCCACCTGATAGTGACGAGCTCTCCATCACGATTGTAGGCTTGGGCCATGGTGTGAGGCACAGCGGAAGGAACAATCACTTCAGGGGTAGCAATGACGTCATGCTGCACATTTTTTCCAGCCATGACAGGGTCATTGGCTTCAGTAGTTGGAGTGACAACCACATTTGTTTCACCATGAGTGGCTTCGTGGAGGGGAGACTCATGCACAATAGTTTCTTGGAGAGGGGGTTCTTTCACTATGGGCATATCTTCTTGTACAACAGTTTCTTGGGGAGGGGGAGTGACTTCACGGGTTTCTTCTTTTTCTTCATCGGCTTCAGATTCTGGAGCAGAAGCTGAAGGAATATTATTAGGAAACACTTGACGTGCTACTGAGCTTGAGTTTAGCACTTCATCTTCAGGAATGCTTGACATGGAGACCTGAGGCCTGAGACCTTTGCAAAGCCTTTGAAACTTGGGCGACGCCATGGGTGAAGCACTAGTCTGCTCCATGTCTTCTTCAGGTGTTTCTTTTGGAGTCTCAAGTACCGGAGTGGTAACAAGAGACAGCGGATTCCGAGGAATGACTTCATGTAGGGGGGTGATTAGGTGTTTCTCTTCCCAAAATTCATCTTGCGCAATTAGCATTGTGGATCCGCCAATGCTTATGAGTTCACTGCTCGTGTGAGCAGGTGATTGAACTGGCTGGGGTTCAAGTTGAGGAAGGACTTCATCATCGTTAACATTGTCATCATGACCAATGTCTTCAGCTGTGGGAGAGTTAGCAGATGGAATCTCTTCAGACTGATGAGCCGCTGTGGTAGCAGGCTCATGCACAACAAGACGACCCTCACGGTTGGAGGAGGCAGGCAGGGCAACTGAGATGGGTTCAACAACCAGAGGTTCTGGGGAGGAGGCGCGAGGCTTATGTGAAGCCTTTGAAGCTTTTGAATTCTTCTTCTTCTTGGAAGGAGCAGCATCAGGAGCATCAAGATGATTTCGTTTCTTGGCTTCAGCTTGAGCCTGACTGGTCTTCTTTTGTTCAGAAGCTGCTGATGGAACCATTGGCTTCGAGCCAGTCACACTGCAGGGAAGACAATGCTTGGTCTCTCATGCCTTGGAGCTTAAGTGTCTTCAGCAGCATGCTTCTTCTTCTTCTTTAGCTTCTTGGCATCCAGCTTGGGGTGAATGCCTGGACGACCAAGAGCTTTCCTCTTTACGGCTTCATTGTGGGCTTGGACACATTTCTCAGCATAGCGCTAGAGACATTCCCAGGAGCCTCTTGCAACATCACGGCGCTAGGCAAATGCAGACTTGAGATCTGCCATCATAGTCTTGAAGTTTTGAACTTCTTGAGCACTAAGGTTTGCCATAAGGTTCTTGAACATAGCCTTTTCAATATTAATCTTGTCCTTTTGCTCAATAACCTTATGTGCAATAGTCAGTTCATGAGCAATATATCCCTGAAAGGTCACACTGATATCAATGGGAAGCTGGAGATCATCAAGGGAAAGAGATGTATTCTCAAACCACTCATCAATGAAGTTATTAATGATATCAACGTCAAAGAGAGGCAAATCATTGAAGATTTCGGCATGTTGCTTACTCTTGATTAGCATATCAAGGGCATCATCAGCAAGATCTTCATCACTGTATAGATCTATTATGTCATCATCATTGCGCAGAATGCTGCCTGGATTGAGCCCTTGACCAGATGGCTTCACGAGATGCTCGAACTTCTGTGAGATACGAGAGTAATCATCAGACCGCACACTTGATTCAGGCGGCACAGTTTTCAAAGGCTTCACACTTGAAGCCTTTGGAGTAGCAGAAGATTTAGAAGCCTTTGTGTTCTTCTTTGGCTTCACAGTCTCAAGAACATCTTGTCAGGACCCCGATCCTAAGTCACACAGGTCTAGCCTGTAACACACCATATCACTTTGCGGCCTCACGCACGGTATCCCCACGGGTGCAACCTTACCTAGCCTGGGACCGTTTGCGCATTTTGGCACACGTATATGATAATGTCGCTAGCATCCATATGACAGAGAACCCGGGGCGACATGACCAGTTATAAACCAAAAGTGGCACTAAATTACAAAGACAGGCATCCATGACCCAGCAACGAACCTGTCGATCATCAACGTATGAACCCAAGTCATAGCAAGCTACATGGACTTAAAGGAACAACGCGTGACATTTCCCCTAAGGGACAGACACAGGAACGAAAAGGACACATGACGGCCAGCCTACGTGTTCCGAGCAGTAGCAAGCTACCAAGGCTCAGTGGAAGCACTAGGAGGCATTTCCCTGTAAGATAGGCTACCAAAGGAAAACAACTAGGTGTCGGATCCCACACATAGCAATACACATTACACGTACGCATAACATGCAAGTATGTGCTATATAACATGGCATCACAACATAACTCAACAACTCATATAGATAAAGGCCCAGAAGAGCAATCATAGCATTTATTACAAACAGAGGTCACATGACCCAACATGCAGAGAATACAGGCAACGGAAGCATAACATGTCTGAGTACAAACAACTACAAATGAAAAAGGCTGAGAAGCCTGACTATCTACAAGACCCTCCCAAGGGTACAAGGTCGTAGCTGAGGTAACAAGCTAAACGTCGAAGTCCATGCGGAACCACTAGTGAGACTGAAGTCTCTCTGCAAAACAGAAATTAAGCAAACGTGAGTACAAAGGTACTCAACAAGACTTACTTCAGAACTAACTACATATGCATCAGTATCAACAAAGGGGTGGTGGAGTTTGACTGCAACAAGCCAGCTTTGACTCAGTGGCTATCCTGAACTACGACTGCAAGTAACTCTTTTGAGGTGGCGCACACGAGTCCACTTATTCACCAATCAATACACCACTATGGATTCGCTCCCATCTCCCTACGAGAAGGCTATCCATAGCACTCACGCTTATCTTGCGTGTTTTAGAGTATCCACTTTCACTTGTCTATGAACTGTACAGGTAACCCAGAAGTCCATTACCGCGGACACGACTATTCGAATAGATCATATATAACCTTGCAGGGGTGTACTTCTTCACACATGTTTCCACCACTTAGCGTCCGCACACGACATGTGCTCGGCAGACTTCAAGCGAAAGCCAACGTGGGTGTATACCATGACCTAACCAACCACTCAAGTCTCTCGTCAAGGTTTATCGCCTATTTGGGTTCCATCCGAGGGGAGATCCGGCCGGGGTGTCGCTCACGGCCCCCAAACGATGTATACAGGGTTCCCGAGTCACCAAACGGGCGACCGGTACACCGTGCCACGTACCTGCCGTGTCACAGCCCACCCCGAGGGTCAGCGCTACGCACGAGCTCCAGTAAACTACAAACACCAGAAACTAGTTGCAACTCCTGGACAGAGAACAAGGGCAATCAATAAGTTGAGCGGGGTCATATTTCAGGGCCCAACGTGTGGTAGTAGCTGTTCATGGATCAACCAACACAGAACTCTGTTCCTGAGGATGGTTTCAAAGAGACAACCCACCATGTACTCCTACATGGCCTCTCATCGCTACCTTTACCAAATCGTGTTCACACACTTAGCTCACACACAGTAGGACATGTTCATCACCCTTCCAATTCATCCCCGATGAATCAGACCTGACACAACTCTAGGCAATAGCAGGCATAACCAGAAAGCATGACTGAGTAGGCACAACATGGCTCAAACAACTCCTACTCATGCTAGTGGGTTTCAACTATTTACTGTGGCAATGACAGGTCATGCAGTGGAAAGGGGTTCAACTACCGCAACAGATAATAGTTGAAGCGTTGTTGTCCTAATGCAGTAAAAGAGAGCAAGCGCGAGAGAGTCGGATTGTATCGGAATGCTCAATGGGGTTTTGCTTGCCTGGCACTTCTGAAGATAGAACGGTGTCTTCATCAGTGTCATCGGTCACATCGTCGGAACACGTCTACTGAGAGGGGACAAACACCGGCAAACAACAGAGAACACAATCAATGCAATGCAACAATATGATGCATGATCATGACACGGCAATATGTTGTTGATTGAGCTAATGCAACTAGCAACCATATTAAATGAAGTTGGTTTGAACCAAAGGTTCAAATTCAAACTCCATATGTGGTTATTTAAATGTCATTTAATTGATTTGACCTAATCAGCAGGTTTAACATGTTCAAACATGCATGAAACTGCCATAACCAGATTCCTTGAATTTTTTTGATCACTTTTCATATATAAATTATTTTCATTGGAGTTATAGATTATTTTCTGTGATTTTTAGAAGTTTCAGCTATTTTCTGACATAAATAAATCATTTCTGATTTATTTTAAATTACAGAAAATAGTTACTGCGTCAGCACTAGGTCATGCCGACATCAGCAAGTCAACAGGCGGGTCCAACTCAAACTTGACCAGTGGGTCCCACTTGTCAGTGTGATAGTGCTGCCTGAGTCACAGACAGGTGGGCCCAGTCAACAACCACGTCAACAAAGTCAATGCTGACATGTGGGTCCCACTGGGTTAAGAACTAAACTAAACGAAAATTAAATTAAACTAAACGGGCATGGGGCCCACATGGCAGTGTCACTAGGGGTTAACTAATTAGGTGATTAGCACTTAACCTAAAAACCTAAACTAATTAAACAGAAGCCGGCCCCACGAGTCAGTGACTCAGGGGGAGTCAAACCCCTGGTCAGCCGGGTCAAACTGGCCGGCGGCTCGCCGCCGGTGACAGCGAGCACGGTGGAGGGGCTCGGGATTTGCCTACGGTCGACCAAATTGACCGCCGTTTGGTCCTATGCGTAGCTGGGGCTTGCACGCATCCGGTAGGGCAAGCGGGAGGATCTGGGGTGGCCGGAGCTCGTCGGAACGGAGCTCGCGGCGGCGCCGGAGTTTGGGAGCCGATGATTTCGGGGCTGCGGTGCGCTAGGGGAGGGGCCGATGGGCTAGGTCGCATCTACGGGTCACCAGAAGCACGCTGGTGCCACGGGTTCGAGCGGAGGGGCTCGAGAGCACGGAGCTCGCCGGCCATGGTGGACGACGGCGTCGGGTGTTCGCGGGGCGGCGGCTATGACACGCAAACGAGACGGAGGAGAGGGGGGTTAGGGTGAGTAGCTCACGGCGGGGTCGAAGGAGGTCGCAAAATGCTCGGGGAGGCAGCGGATGTCGCGAATTGACGGCGAGGTCGCCGGCAGCCGAGGTCGGAATCGGCGATGTTGGCGAAGCTTCAGGGAGTCTGGCGGGGCGTGGCTCGGTTAGGGGGGTCGAGGACGACGTTGCGGAGCTCGTGGGCAGCTCTAGGGGGCGAGGGAGAGGCGGTGTCCGTGGCAACGGCGAACGGCGGCGACGGGCGTGTTCGGTGGCGCGGGGGAGAGAGCCAGGAGAGGGAGAGAGATCGAGGGAGAGTGAGAGAGGGACCAGGGAGTGGCGTGGCGCTGCGAGAGACGTCCAGGGGGAGGAGGAGGCAGCCAGGCAGGGTGGAGGTGGCCGCACGGCGATGCACGCGCGTCGGGCACGCGCCCGTCCTCATGGCAAGTTGGAAGACGACAGGAGGAGGCCAGGTGGGCTGGGCCGAAACTACTGGGCCACCAGGTAAGTTAGCCCAGGTGAGTCTCTCTCTCTCTCTCTCTCTCTCTTTTCTAAAACTGTTTCTGTTTTCTAATTTCTGCATTTGTTTTGGCTTTATCTAAAATACTTAAACATGCTCAAAATTCATGAAACTGCTTGAGGCTACTGTTTGGATTATTTCCAACAGTAAACATTTTAGTTCATGAATATTTGGACATTTAAAAATAGTATATAGCATTTAAATGCCCAAATGCAAATACTTTAAGATTTAATTCAAAAATCCAGAATGGTCCTAGAAATATGTGCAACATTTTTGGAAGAGGTTTTTAATAAATCCAAAAATGATGAACTTTTCCAAAGGGCATTTTGGGTTCATTGAAAAAGATTTTAGTTTGACCCTAGTTGAATTCATTTGGTGCTAGGGTTTGAACATCGCCATTTCCAGTTTCTGATAAAAATTTAAACATGATGCAACAGGCAAGTGCTATCCTAGGGCAAGGTAAAGCTAGGGAGGTAAGAAATCAGAGGGGACACAAGCTAATACAATCTTCATGATCCTACTGTCCTTCATATGAATGTTGATTGCTTGCAACATGTTGATTCGAGGTCTTTGTCCAACACGGTGACGACGAAAGAAAGTCTACAAAATTGATCTTCTGAAAGATCGGGCAACTCAAGATCAACTCTTGGAATGAGACGTTGAAACATCTCTTGAGCTGAGACACGGAATACACATCCAGGGGGATGGAGTGAAACAAACGATGAAGGTTCACCTAGTGGCAATAATTCCACACCTAAGAAGACGGTGATCGATATCACCAGACAGGACACCTTAGAGAAGGTGACTCGTAGAATTATCCCCTTAAGTGGCAAAAAGAATTACTTTTGATATAGAGATCATTGAAATTCTCTATACCAGCCTAAGGTAATCACAAACGATCGTTTGATGGAGTCCGAAAGAGTGACACTCTCGGAACAGAATGGATGATGTGGATTACCTTGTTGAAGACAACACAAGGGATGATTTTGCTTATCATCGGAAATTGATGGGACCCATGGTAGGACCACTTCTGAAGATGATCATGAGCAGCAAGTGCTGAGAAGGGAAGCCATGGTAATGGCACAATGGTGGGTGCAAGCTGGGGACAAAATGCAAATGCTAGGAATGATTCTGGTAACCGGGAAGAAAACTGACAGTAGAGAGTGAAACTACTCTTTGAGAGGTTATAGCATAACTAAGAACACTTGGAGCAATCCCGGTTAGTGTCGAGGATAACACCTAGTGCTTGTGCGTGCTCTCAAGAACTTGACCATTCCCATATTCATCAAGGTTTTACCAATATCTGTGCCAAGGATCCTGGCAACACAACATACTACCATGATGAATAATGACGGATGCTGCAGATGCAAAGGAAGATAACACTTTCTCAGATTTCACCTTAGCGGAGCCAAGGGGCAAAATCTGGATGATCGATCAAGAGACATTTAGCACTCTGCTTCTAATGTTCTCCTTAATGTGCTAGCGCAACCCATTTATTAAAATGGTTTGGAACATATAACGTCAAGTAAAACGTCGGACTTCAGGAGCACAAAAATCCATAAGGAACAACTAGGGAGTAAATCCTACGAAATCCTTATGGGGAGGTGGCCAACTTCTTCAATCAAGATACTACAACAATAGGTCTTCCGGCTGGGTGTGTTGGCCACGACATCCACTTTACCGGTTATCGAGAGACCAATATTGTAGTTCTTGGAAAAGGCTCCAACCATCATATCTGCCTGAGATTTAGTTCCGGTTGATGTCAGGATATTCCAGACTCATCGAGTCTAGAAAGAAAAATGAAAGTTTGCAACACAAATCGACGAGACGGCGTCGTGAGATTCTCGGGGAGTGAACTACGATAGCAAGCTGCAAAACATGAACTAGTTCTGCCACGTACCTGTGAACACGTTGTCCCAGACAAGCATGACCACATAGTAGTCTTATAATAGAATAATACCGAGTTCAGATTGGGAACCATCATTGAAGATAACGATGTCTTGTGCATGTCCGTCCGGGCCCTTTAGGGTTAGCGCATGAACTTATTTTCTTTGAACAAATCAATCAGTGGCTTGGTGTGCTAGGGATACATATGGAATGAAGATGATCAGTCTATCAGACCATAGAATACTTCGCACGGATGCATGACTGAATTGGGATGATTCCAGAGGAGGTAAAAACAAGCTTTCTCAAATTCACGGTGGCAGCTTTCATCATTTACACGTGAATTAGGGGAGATCACTTCTCTCATCCAAACATATACGTCATGAACGGAACACGAAGGCCATGCTTGAAAAGTTTCCAATACTAACTTAAATGTTCAACATGAATCGTGGTCAAGATAAACGATGTTGATGGGCTTAACAACGGGTCATCGAGATATCCATGAAGATGTAATTCCACAATTTATATGAACAAAGTGGTAGCATTGGTCAGACCGAGAGATATAATGAGGTATGCTCAGGGGACACCCACGAGTAAGACAACATTAAGAACATCGTTGGTTCTGATTTGATTTGAGGATAGCCCACACTCAAACCAAAGTTTTGGCAAGACAATAGGTCCAACAGTTGATCACGAGGATCGATCGATCAAGATATCATCTTTCTTCAACACACACACACAAAATATCCCTTAGAAGGAACTAAGTCAGGCAAGCTTTTATCTTCCAACTCTCCAAGTTGTTGTTTAGCTTAACCAACTAGTTCAGGGTATCCAACACAGATTCTTGGAGAAGGGGTGGTTTATATGAAACCAACTTGATCACGAGCTCGACTCATTGGTCAGGGGACAACCTGGTGATACTTCCGGGAAGATAACCGGAAAATCACGAACCACTGATGTTACTAAGCTCGAGAACAATCTTGCTTTTCAGGGCAGGACGATATGATCAAATGAGCGAGGACGTAACAAAATCCTAACTCATCAACCAATGCACCAGGAAAGTGGACTAGGTAGCACGATCAACCTTAGGGTGATGATTCAATAATCAACTCGCTAAGGATGAGGTTATTGTCCATTTAACTACCGAGCAACGGAGTTGCTAGGAGTATCTATTTCACACACCACGATTCACCTGTCGGCATTCCGGTTACAATAACACGGAGACCAAATAATGAACGATGATGGCAAGAAGTATCACTGTATCAAGGGTTCATAAGAGATAGTGCAATTCTCTTGACGATCCTGACGTAAAGAGGGTAACACTTCAGAGTAGAACGGATCAAAAGCTTGATTGCATTTGATCTGCGGAGTACAACTGCTTTGGCCCAATCCTGGATATGGATGAGGTACTCGGGTTTGTTTCTCCTAGTCATTCCGAATAGAATGGCTTGACGGACCGCAAAAGTAAAAGGCATTGATGAACACGAATGCATGACTACTCCTGACTATCAATTGATAGACGAAGGTCAGAATACAACTAAAAAGGGGACAACTCAAAGGAACATATAACTTTCCGAGTTGTGGATGCATAGACTAGCATGTCGAACTTTCAACATATTCCTTTCAGATAATCCATGCAGAAAGGTAGGACTGGCAGAGTCACCATATAGAATCAAGAACTCCTCAAGAGTACTCTTATTGTGATATTTGGTTCGGCAGAACTTCTGCCAAGGATGGTTCATGGTATTGGAAGAATGATATACCATGGACCTCGAGGACTATCACAAGGTTACTAATATCCTAAAGGGACGAGCAAATACTACCAACATGAAGTAAGTAGAATTAACCTTGGGTTTAGGAACCCAAAAATAGAATGCCTACTAACTAAATGGCATCACGGGATGCTTTCGAGAATGATGGCCAGAATCATCACACTGGAATATAAAGCATTGCTAGATTACTGGTGATCTTCTAAGACACCTAGGGTCATAATAATAGCTCCAACATGTATGTCGAGGCAACGAAGTACCTCAACACAACGACTAGTGTGGTTAATCTGGCCCAAAGGAGCATCGGGACAGGAAGAAGGGATTTGCAAATGCATCAGACTATTTAGAAACCTCGGATGACTCGGACAGCATAACGGCTGTAACTGCTCGAAGATACTTTTGATGCTCCAAGCAAAAGGGTAGCATAACCACTTAGCATCATAAAGTCAAGGTTCTGAGTCCAACAGTTGAACAAACAGAAGTAGTAGAAACTAAACTGAGGGTTGAATCCACCATTAACGTGATCCTGATAATTAGAATGAGAATCCTAGTTCTTAATCCCCGTAGAAGAAGAAGGTGACTCAGATCAGAAGGTCATGGGGTAAAGGAGTAAAAAGAGCCTTACGTTCCCTTCCACAATCAATTCCCTTAATATAACTAAAGAGTTTCTAGACACAACTTCGACCAGTTTGGCTTGCTAATCCTACAGGCAGTCAGGCTCTCATACCAAAGCTGTCAGGACTCCGATCCTAAGTCACACAGGTCTAGCCTGTAACACATCATATCACTTTGCGGCCTCACACACGGTATCCCCACGGGTGCCACCTTACCTGGCCCGGGACCATTTGCGCATTTTGGCACACGTATATGATAGTGTCGCTAGCATCCATATGACAGAGAACCCGAGCTGACATGACCAGTTATAAACCAAAAGTGGCACTAAATTACAGAGACAGGCATCCATGACCCAGCAACGAACGTGTCGGTCATCAACATATGAACCCAAGTCGTAGCAAGCTACATGGACTAAAAGGAACAACGCGTGACATTTCCCCTAAGGGATAGACACAGGAATGAAGAAGGACACATGCCGGCCAGCCTACGTGTTCCGAGCAGTAGCAAGCTACCAAGGCTTAGTGGAAGCACTAGGAGGCATTTCCCTGTAAGATAGGCTACCAAAGGAAAACAACTAGGTGTCGGATCCCACACATAGCAATACACATTACACGTATGCATAACATGCAAGTATGTGCTGTACAACATGGCATCACAACATAACTCAAGAACTCATATAGATAAAGGCCCAGAAGAGCCATCATAGCATTTATTACAAACAAAGGTCACATGACCCAACATGCAGAGCATACAGGCAACGGAAGCATAACATGTCTGAGTACAGACAACTACAAATGAAAAAGGCTGAGAAGCCTGACTATCTACAAGACCCTCCCATGGGTACAAGGTCGTAGCTAAGGTAACAAGCTAAACGTCGAAGTCCACGCGGAACCACTAGTGAGACTGAAGTCTCTCTTCAAAACATAAATTAAGCAAACATGAGTACAAAGATACTCAGCAAGACTTACATCAGAACTAACTACATATGCATCAGTATCAACAAAGGGGTGGTGGAGTTTGACTGCAGCAAGCCAGCTTTGACTCAGTGGCTATCCTGAACTACGACTGCAAGTAACTATTTTGAGGTGGCGCACACGAGTCCACATATTCACCAATCAATAAACCACTATGGATTCGCTCCCGTCTCCCTACGAGAAGGCCATCCATAGCACTCACGCTTATCTTGCGTGTTTTAGAGTATCCACTTTCACTTGTCTATGAACTGTACAGGTAACCCAGAAGTCCATTACCGCGGACACGGCTATTCGAATAGATCATATATAACCCTGCAGGGGTGTACTTCTTCACACATGTTTCCACCACTTAGCGCCTGCACACGACATATGCTCGGCAGACTTCAAGCGAAAGCCGACGTGGGTATAGACCACGACCTAACCAACCACTCAAGTCTCTGGTCCAGGTTTATCACCTATTTGGGTTCCATCCATGGGGAGATCCAGTCGGGGTGTCGCTCACGGCCCCAAACGATGTGTACAGGGTTCCCGAGTCACCAAACGGGCGACCGGTACACCGTGCCGCGTACCTGCCGTGTCACAGCCCACCCCGAGGGTCAACGCTGCGCACGACCTCCAGTAAACAACAAACACCAGAAACTAGTTGCAACTCCTGGACAGAGAACAAGAGATGTCAATAAGTCGAGTGGGGTCATATTTCAGGGCCCAACGTGTGGTAGTAGCTGTTCATGGATCAACCAACACAGAACTCAGTTCCTGACGACGCTTTCAATGAGTCAACCCACCATGTACTCCTACAAGGCCTCTCATCGCTACCTTTACCTAATTGTGTTCACACACTTAGCTCACACACAGTAGGACATGTTCATCACCCTTCCAATTCATCCCCGATGAATCAGACCTGACACAACTCTAGGCAATAGCAGGCATAACTAGAAAGCATGAATGATTAGGCACAACATGGCTCAAACAACTCCTACTCATGCTAGTTTATTTCAACTATTTACTGTGGCAATGACAGGTCATGCAGTGATAAGGGGTTCAGCTCCCACAGCAGGTAACAGTTGAAGCGTTGTTGTCCTAATGCAGTAAAAGAGATCAAGAGCGAGAGAGCGGGATTGTATCGGAATGCTCAATGGGGTTTTGCTTGCCTGGCACTTCTGAAGATAGAACGGTGTCTTCATCAGTGTCATTAGTCACTTCGTCGGAACACGTCTACTGAGAGGGGACAAACACCAGAAAACTAGAGAGAACACAATCAATGCAATGCGACAATATGATGCATGATCATGACACGACAATATGTTGTTGATTGAGCTAATGCAACTAGCAACCATATTAAATGAAGTTGGTTTGAACCAAAGGTTCAAATTCGAACTCTATATGTGGTTATTTAAATGTCATTTAATTGATTTGACCTGATCAGTAGGTTTAACTTGTTCAAACATGCATGAAACTGCCATATACAGATTCCATGATTTTTTCTGATCATTTTTCATATATAAATTATTTTCATTGGAGTCATAGATTATTTTCTGTGATTTTTAGAAGTTTTAGCTATTTTCTGAAATAAATAAATCATTTCTGATTTATTTTAAATTACAGAAAATAGTTACTGCGTCAGCACTAGGTCATGCTGACATCAGCAAGTCAACAGGCGGGTCCAGGTCAAACCTGACCAGTGGGTCCCACTGGTCAGTGTGATAGTGCTACCTGAGTCACAGACAGGTGGGCCCAGTCAACAGCCACGTCAGCAAAGTCAATGCTGACGTGTGGGTCCCACTGGGTTAATAACTAAACTAAACGAAAATTAAATTAAACTAAACGGGCATGGGGCCCACATGGAAGTGTCACCAGGGGTTAACTAATTAGGTGATTAGCACTTAACCTAAAAACCTAAACTAATTAAACAGAAGACGGCCCCACGAGTCAGTGACTCAGGGGGAGTCAAACCCCTGGTCAGCCGGGTCAAACTGGCCGGCGGCTCGCCGCCGGCGACAGCGAGCACGGTGGAGGGGCTCGGGATTTGCCTACGGTCGACCAAATCGACCGCCGTTTGGTCCTACGCGTAGCTGGGGCTCGCGCGCATCCGGTAGGGCAAGCGGAAGCAGCTGGGGTGGCCGCAGTTCGTCGGAACGGAGCTCGCGGTGGCGCCGGAGTTCGGGAGCCGATGGTTTCGGGGCTGCGGTGCGGTAGGGGAGGGGCTGATGGGCTAGATCGCATCTACGGGTCACCAGAAGCACGCTGGTGCCACGGGTTCCAGCGGAGGGGCTCAAGAGCACGGGGCTCACCGGACATGGCGGACGACGGCGTCGGGTGCTCGTGGGGCGGCGGCTACGACACACAAACGAGACGGGGGAGAGGGGGGTTAGGGTGAGTAGCTCATGGCGGGGTCGAAGGAGTTCGCAGAAGGCTCGGGGAGGGAGCGGACGTCGCGAATCGACGGCGAGGTCGCCGGCACCCGAGGTTGGAATCGGCGGTGTTGGCGAAGCTTCAGGGAGTCCGGCGGGGCGTGGCTCGGTTAGGGGGGTCGAGGACGACGTCGCGGAGCTCGTGGGCAGCTCCAGGGGGCGAGGGAGAGGCGGTGGCCGTGTTAATGGCGAACGGCGGCGACGGGCGTGTTCGGTGGCACGGGGGAGAGAGCCAGGAGAGGGAGAGAGATCGAGGGAGAGTGAGAAAGGGACCAGGGAGTGGCGTGGCGCTGTGAGAGACGTCCAGGGGGAGGAGGAGGCTGCCTATGCAGGGTGGAGGTGGCTGCACGGCGATGCGCGCGCGTCGGGCACGCGCCCGTCCTCCTAGCAAGGAGGAAGACGACAGGAGGAGGCCAGGTGGGGTGGGCCGAAACTGCTGGGCCAGCAGGTAAGTTAGCCCAGGTGAGTCTCTCTCTCTCTTTTCTAAAACCGTTTCTGTTTTCTAATTTTTGCATTTGTTTTGGCTTTATCTAAAATACTTAAACAAGCTCAAAATTCATGAAACTGCTTGAGGCTACTGTTTGGATTATATCCAATAGTAAACATTTTAGTTCATGAATATATGGACATTTAAAAATAGTATATAGCATTTAAATGCCCAAATGCAAATACTTTAAGATTTAATTCAAAAATCCAGAATGGTCCTAGAAATATGTGCAACATTTTTGGCAGAGGTTTTTAATCAATCCAAAAATGATGAAATTTTCCAAAGGGCATTTTGGGTTCATTGAAAAAGATTTTAATTTGACCCTAGTTGAATTCATTTGGTGCTAGGGTTTGAACATCCCCAGTTCCAGTTTCTGAGAAAAGTTTAAACATGATGCAACAGGCAAGTGCTATCCTAGGGCAAGGTAAAGCTAGGGATGTGACACATCTTCAGGTTCCATGTCTTCAGCAACATCCTCCACAGTTGCCCTTTGAGCAGCGATGTGGGAGAGAAATCCATCAAGGCCATTGAATGGGCCAACTCTATTTTCATTGGCTTCACGAGTTCCATCAGAACGAGGCCGAGATGGACAAGGATTGAAGTTGATGCCAAATTCCTTCTTGTTCTAGGTTGCAGAGTTCTTGGCAAATTTGTAGTTTTCTTCAAACAATTCATTATCTCGACACCATCCAAGACTAGATGGGTCAGCATTTGCACGCATAGGTGCTCTGACCATGCAAGGATAGACGTTTTTGGCAATGGCTTCAGACATGGTTTTTGGCTGGAGCTTCTTGTAAACAACATCACCCCATGGAGGGCAAATAGTATTTTTGGTAGCATATTCAGGAGTCACGAAGCGGTAAAGAAACCATTGTTCTGCCCAATATCTTCGAATCCATTGGATTCGGGATTTGCGTTCACCATAGGTTTCTTTTGGATCGGACTTGTACATGGTGAATAGTTCCAGAGGAAGATCTTTGGCAGTGTCGGTACGTCTCTGCCTGCCACCTTTCTTTGACTGTTTCTCAGAAGCCATTGGACTCGGATAGAAGGGCTTCACAAAGCAATTTGTCTTCTGATGACTGGTCAGACAAGTACTGGCTTCAGGAGATTCAATGTGACGCTGTAAGAATTCTGCAAATGAATACAGAATACAAGAACCAAGGGATTATCCCATGGACATGTACCTATGATAGCATTAGAGACGTGGGGGAAGGGGAAGAGGTCATATGCATTCTCAGAAAATTTTGAAGATAAAACAGTTTGAAGACATTAACCTCATAGTGCGAATACATTCACTTATATGGAGTGAGTTGGTTCCAGATTTGTACGAATCCAAGAATAGGTACTGTCGGATCTTGGGTTCTGGAAAAACCCTTGAGGTTCGAACTCTGGGCCGGGTGCGCATGATGATCTCTCCTTCCGTCCTAGCTCGTCTACTCGCCGATCCCTAGGCCTAGCTCATCAGATCCGAAGAACAAGGGACACAAGGTTTATACTGGTTCGGGCCACCGTTGTGGTGTAATATCCTAATCCAGTGTGGTGTGGTAGATGGCCTTGTAGGCTGAGGAAGAACTAGTACATGGATGAACTGCCTCCTGAGGAGAGGAGTTCTTGTTCTCGAGTGAGCTTGGGGTGTGTGACCTTCTATATGATCAACTCGAGGTGAGATGATCCCAACGGTGGTGGCTAGTCCTATTTATAGTGGCCCGGGTCCTCTTCCCAAATATTGAGTGGGAAGGGATCCCACAACGGCCAAATTTGAAGGGGCACAGCTAGTACAAGCTATCCTGATAATACGTGGTCTTCACTTGCCAAAGGCTCTGGTGGTGAAGCCGCCATGGGCTCCGTGGTAACCTCCGCTCTGCCGTCCTACTAGTCTTGGTCTCGTCGCACCGATATGGAAACCTTTTCCTAACGCCTCGGGACTCCTCTCCTGCACCTACTCCTTTAGCACCAAAGAGGAAACTGGAACCCTGCGCCCGCTGGCGCCCGCCTGGCCTTGGTCATCACAGCTCATGTCACGAGAACCTCACGAGGTGCCCCTTGCCTTGATATCTGCAATCCTCATGAGCCGGCCTAATGAGGCCGCCTAGGGGATGTCTTGCGTCGTCCACCTCGCGAGGCTCGGCCCCTCGCGAGGCTCGGCCCCTCGCGAGGGTCTTGAGTGGTAGCTAAAGATGTTGGGCCGTACCAGGCCGCCTGATGAGCCACGCCCTGGGCCGCAGGCAGGCAAGTCTGGGTACCACCATTCCCAGAACACCGACAATAGCCCCCGGGCCCAAGGTGCACTTGGGCTTGGCTTCGTGGCTAAGCCAAAGGCCATGTGCGGAGCACTGCGGGCCGGAAAAGCCTGCGGCCTTGACTGACGTGTGGTGATTGACGGGACGTGGGCGTCACCACTTCCCCATACAGCCTCGATTCTCGCCCGACCGGACAGCCACTCCTAATTGCCCGGCTCCGCCTCCCTTGCTAGCGCCGTGCCCTGTGTTTTCCTCATCTTCTCGATCCTCTCCCCTGGCTTGATTAAAGATCAACTTCTTCCGTCATCATGACCTTCATCCAAGAGAAGGAAGAGGAGGCGGAGCTTTGCGCCTTGGCCCCCTCACCGCCGGCCTTCGGGCCGCCACCGAGCGGTCGGTGGTGATCAACGAAGAGATGATGTATAAGGTGCGCCCGGCACTCGCCGCTGATTCCAATGAGTGGGGGCGACGGTGGCTTGGCCCGCTTCCCACGCTAAGATCGACAGGTCGGCCACCGAGGCCCCCCTCTATCTTCACACCCTATGGGCTGGCCTGATCCCTCCCTTCTCTGATTTCTTCAATGCGGTGCTCTCACACTACCTGATCAGCGCGCTACATCTTGATCCTCAATCCATCATCCACCTTGTTGTTTTCATCTTTGTCTGCGAAGCCATGATGGGCATCGCTCCCCCCATGGCCTTTCTCTGCCACTTCTTCTCGTTGCATCTGATGGATGCACTCAGTGCTCCGGATGCGTGTCCTTCCAAGCCATCGCGGCGACGGCCGGCTCGGGCATCGACTTCGATCTTGCGACGATTGTTGGCGGCTTCAGGAAGCGGTGGGTGTTCATCGATGTCGGGGTGCGCAGCCCCCTGCTTCTCCCACCACAGATTCCGACCGCTCCGAGCTCCGGCTGGAACCACGTGAGGCTCGTCGATCGAAGGCTGGCTCTGGTTTGGCTCCGGTTGGCCAGGCTGCAGAGGCTTGGAGTGACGGTGGCCATGGTGGCGAGGTAGTTCGTCCAGCGCCGCATCACCCCTCTTCAGCGCCACTCTCGGTCGATGTGGTCCTTCTCCGGCCATGGTGACCGCATGAGGATCCAAGCGTCTACCCCCCTCTTGTGGTATGACGCACGGTGCTCGAGGTCCTGACGGGTGATTCGACGCCAGCCCGCCTGCCGGAGGAGGGTTGCCTCCTGTAGTGCTGCTCAAACTGGGTGGAGTTTGTGAGGCAGATGCCCTCCTTTGACGAATGGGGGCTTCGTCCGCTTGGCCTTGTTGGGTCTCATGAGAACCCTATATGCATGGCTCCCCTGCCTGCCGCTATCGAAGTGATCATCCCAGAAGTGGGCGCGGGGGACGATCGCTGCTGAGTGATGGTGGCGCTGCTACATCCGTGCTAGCGTCTCCTGAGGTTCCTGAAGCGCCGCCCTCCGGGGCTTAGGAAAGTCGCCTAGAAGGGGCGGCTGAGGTGCAAGTGTTTCCTGATGCTCCTGAGGCCGAAGCCCCCGTTGCCTCTTCGCATTGTCTTGAGGTGGGGGCAGGGGGCCCCGCCCGACCTAGCGCTTCTGGGGACGCCTCCTCCGAAGATGCCGCAATTGTGCCTGATGTTGCCGATCGCCTCCGGGGCTTCGGCTGGCTCCAGCCGAACTTTGAAGCTCTTTGCAAGAGGAGGAGGTCTCCCAGCTACGGTGACGTCGCCTTTCGGCCGCTGAAGCAGAGGAAGTACATCGCCGTAGACAAGTGAGTAGCTTATCTTTGTAACTTCTTGTGTGTGCCTTCCTTCCTAACCGCGATTCCTTAGGGCCCCTCCTGGCAAGGCCGCGACGCCTACTGAGAAGCTGGCCAGTGTGGCCCCGAGCTCTTCGTCATCCCAGATCACCCTCAGTCGATGTGCCACCTCTGGCGTGAGGCCACCCTCGAGGTCGGATGCGTCGGCCTGGCGCCTTGACCCCGTGTTCTTGCCGTTCCTTCTTCGTGGCTCCGCCTGGGGACCGGGGGCATGCCGAGGGCTCCCCCTGGTTGTCGAACGTAGTGGGGCTGCCTTGGCCCTGGTGTCTTCTTCAAGTGGTGGATCTCAGCCCCTCCGGGCCCCAGCAAAGGCCCGAGAGGCGACTGGGACGGAGGAGACCCTGGTCCCAACTCCGAGAGAAGACGAGTCTCCTCGGGCTTCTTCAACTGTTCTTGGCGCCGAGGAGGGCCCTCGCCTCCTGCTTGAGTCAGCACGCAGGCGCGGAGCCGCCCGCCGCGAGCTTCTCCGGGAGGCGATCAATGCGTTGACCGACTTGGGGAAGAGCTTGAGGGAGTTGATGCCTGCCTTGAGGCGGAGGGCCTTCAACTGATGGACGAGTGGTGCCGACTTGGGGTGGCTATTAACCTCGGGCACCTCCAGCACGAGCGCGCCAACGCGAAGGCTGACGCGTCCCTCGCAGCCTCACAAGAAGCCTGCGCCCAAGCCCTAGAGGAGTCCAGGGATGCCGACCTCCACCACGAGGCTGCAGAGAGGCACCTACTGGAGCTTAAGGTTCTGAACGACGACTTGGAGGAGAGAGCTGAGGCCCACAGGGCCGCCCTGGCGTCGATGAGGGGGACGCCCTCCGAAGAGCCGGAGATCTTGCAGCGTGACGAGGCGCTGATGCTAGAAGCCACGGAGCACAGCCTTGAGCTTGAGCGATTGGAGGCAAGGCAGCGCCACGTGTTCCTGGTCGAGGATGTTGTCTCCTCTCGCGAGGCCAGAGCCCAAGAGAAATTGACCGAAAGGTGGCGGAGGCCCGCGCAAACCTCACCAAGGGGCACAACTTGAAGTTGGAGCTCTAGCGAGCAGAAGCTGGTGGGAGGACTGCTTCCCTCAGGGCGAGGCTGGAAGAAGCAAAGCAGTGCGAGAGGGCCGTTGCGGCGGCTCAGTCTTCCGTCCAGGCTGAGATGGCCTCCGCGCAGGACTACTTGGCCTTACTCCGGTGACAAGTCGATGATAACGCAGTTCTTGCGCAGCAGAGCGAGGACGAGGCTTGTCGTCGACTACTACTTCAGCATGAGCATGTCCCCATGCCGCGGACTCTTCGAGCGAAGGCCAACCAGGCGTTGGGGTCCATCTGTGAGGACAAAGCCCCCGAACACCATGCGGAGGATTACGCTGGCCATCTTGACTTCTTCACTGAGGTTGTGACGCGTCTGGAGAGCCCGGCCGCGAGGGCTAGCCACCTTGTTGAAGAAAAGAGCCGGAGCCTCCTTTGGCATGCGTTCTCCCGGGTCTTTAGCTACCTCCGAAGCATTGATCCTGACTTTGACTTCGACGCTGCTATCACCCCAGTGCCTGGGGCTATCCAAGACAACTTGGCGCACTGGGTGGACGACCACGTGGATGCTCTAGACCGGGCCTTTGCCACCGATGATGATGAGGCCGTGGTCATGGCGGATGAAGGCGGCGCTGTTGAGGATGATGGAAACATGGCCAGCGACAGCGCTGGCAGTGTACATGAGAGTGACTTGGAAGGTGCGACGAGCGATGTGTCCTGTTGAGCTTGCGTTCCTTCGCCCTGACCCTGCACGCATAGACTTACATGAGCCTCCGTAGGGTGTGAGATCGTTTTGATGGGGGAGCCCCATATGTGTGGAAACTGGTATTCCACTTTTTTTCTTTTGGCGCTAGAATCTAAACCTGGGACGTGCGTCCTCGAGTTTCCCGAGCTTAGTTGCCATTGTATTTCACTTAGATCTTACCTCTCTTCGTGCGGGTTACGAGGCCGTGGGTTCGCCTCCCTCATGGGGTGGATTGCAGGCGGTCCATGGCCCTGAGTCTCCTGAGCAACGCGTGGCCCTGCTCCAGGGAGCAGGGCCAGGGGTGTTTCGCTGGCCGCGGAAGGATGCCTACGCGGCAAAACTGCGACACGTAGGCTCTCGCCCCGAGGGTGTCCTGCCGAGGTTACAGCGGTACACCAAGTGAGATTGGCCTTCCGGTCCCCGAGCCGGAGGGCCCATGGTAAGATCTTCAAGACAGCCAGAGGCGGCAAAATCCAGCAGAAATCAACAAAAAGCCCCCCCCCCCATTTTGGCAACAAGCAAGACTTCAAATTAAATTCGAAAGACATAGCTAATCTAATTACAAAAAGGAAGGCGAGGAAAGCAAATAGCCGCGTCTGGCACCTATCTAGTCTTCATTATTCTCACCAGCGCGGAGCTAAGTGCTGCCACTAGGACATGGGAGGGAGCCCCCGAGGCCCGAGGGAGGCTCTCCGGAGACACCGGGGCATCTACAACCCCACTCATTATTACATGAGAGTGTCACGGGCGGAGATCTTCACAGGTAAGAGCCTTACTTCATATCACGAGACAAGGGCCTCGCCTTGCACCACCCCCGACCTCCGTTGGGGCGACTCGAAACACGGACAGGACCCAGGAGACAAGGGCGATGCTAGTGGTGCCCTCGGCGACTACGGGCCCTCTGCCGAGGGGGGGAAGCTTGGCAATGCTCGCTCCGACACATGACGTACTTTCACATACTTCCCTACTCCACGCGCCGCGGGGGGCGGCCATGGCTCTAGGGCCTCCACTCGCAGCCCCCAGCGTTCTACTCCGGTTGAGGTCACAGCGGCCACTCTCAGGTCCTCGACCATCGTCGTGGTCTGATTCACCTGCAGTGCAATGTTAGCGTAGGCCTGCTGTTGTGATACCTGTTGTGCTCTCTTGTTGTCGCTAAAGAAGTCCACGGAGCCCCTGGGCGACTCGTGGTAATCTTCTTCCTCGAGCGCCCCGCCATTCCATCTCGGTCCGAGGAAGGCATATGGGCCTTCCCCGAACACGTATGCCAGGTCCACATGCGGGGCACGTAGGCTTCGTCGGGTGCCCCTGTTTGTGTGCCCCATGCCTTGAGACCCTGGCTGCGGCACCTAGCATTGGTGGTCGCTAGGCTATACCCTGGCGTACCCTCGTGAGGGGCTGCCGGCACATGCTCCTGCCGGTGATGAAGTCGATGCGGTCGTGAGGATGGCGCCAGCATTCCTTCTGGTGTCGTCAGGTCTTCCAATCGCTCCAGGGGACGCCTGCGCCTGCCGGGACCTCATCGGCGCCCCACCTACGACCCAGGGCGGGGGTGAGGAGCGGAATGGTAGCGCGCTCCTCCAAGAGCAGCTCAATAGTTCAGCGACGCGTTCTAGCAGCACGTCGTGGCCATCCTCGTCCAGCCTTCATCGTAACAGCTCTCGCGCCACGATGAGCGCAGCCCTCGTGTTCGCCTGCTCCCGTCAGGTGTAGGGTGCTGCTGTTGCGGCGTGGTTTGCAGATCGCGCTGCGAAGCACGCGCGCCGAGGCGGTGGTTGCGGGCCTATGCCACCCGCGGCTGGCGGCCCCGGGCGGTGTGGGAGCCACCTGGAGCGTGGGGTTGAGGTCTCCATGGGTGGACGGCACCGCCCGCGCGGGCCAAGTCGCCCAGCCATCTGCATGAGCTCACTGATCATCAGCCATCGGGATTGTAGCACGGTGACGGCACGAACAACAGAAGAAAAGATCCGACGCACCTCCTACCTGGTGCGCCAAATGTCGGATGTTGGGTTCTGGCAAAACCCTTGAGGTTCGAACTCTAGGGTGCGCACGAAGATCTCTCCTTCCGGCCTAGCTCGTCTACTCGCCGATCCCTAGGCCTAGCTCATCAGATCAGAAGAACAAGGGACACAAAGTTTATATAGGTTCGGGCCACCGTTGTGGTGTAATACCCTAATCCAGTGTGGTGTGGTGGATGATCTTGTGGGCTAAGGAAGAACTAGTACATGGATGAACTGCCTCCTGAGGAGAGGAGTTCTTGTGCTCGAGTGAGCTTGGGGTGTGTGGCTTTCTATCTGATCAACTCAAGGTGACATGATACCAATGGTGGTGGCTAGTCCTATTTATAGTGGCGCGGGTCCTCTTCCAAAATATTGAGCGGGAGGGGATCCCACAATGGCCAAATTTGAAGGGGGGTAGCTAGTGCAAGCTATCCTGACAAAAGGTGGTCTTCGCATGCCAAAGGCTCTGGTGGTGACGCCGCCGTGGGCTCCGTGGTGACATCTGCTCTGCCGACCTGCTGGTCTTGGTCTTGTTGCATCGATATGGAAACCTTTGCCTGATGCCTCGGGACTCCTCGCCTGCACCTGCTCCTTTAGCACGAAAGAGGAAACTGGCACCCTGCACCCACTGGCGGCCGCCTGGACTTGGTCGTCACTACTCACGTCACTAGGACCTCGCGAGGTGCCCCTTGCCTTGATATCTCTGATCCTCATGAGCGGCCCTAATGAGGCCGCCCCATGGGATGTCTTGCGTCGTCCGCCTCGCGACGCTCGGCCCCTCGCGAGGGTCTTGAGTGGTTGCTGAAGATGTTGGGACGTACCAGGCCGCCTGATGAGCCACGCCCTGGGCCGCAGGAAGGCAAGCCTGGGTAGCCCCGTTCCCAGAACCCCGACAGGTAGAAGTGAGGAATCTAACTAGTATTGAGGCATAAGTGAATATACTTGCAAGATATGAGAGAAGGATATTGAAAGAACCACATTTCAGATGGGCAGAAACCACTTGTGGTGAAGTTAGATGGTTTCGATTGACCAAAAACAACGGTAAAAATAGATTTATTTACGGCACGGATGAATTGCTAGATGGGGCGAGATGGATGCCGAGCAGATCAATCTTCCATGCCTTAACTTGGCGGAGAGGCGAGGTCCATGGCTGGCGGGAAGACGGCGTCGAAAAAGTTGCGGCAGCTAAGCGCTTCGTTTCCGGCGTCGACTGGAGCTTGCGAAGGCACTAGGGTTAAGCGAGATGTGGGAGAAGAAATTATGACCGCATGGGTGGAGTATTTATAAGGATAGAGGACGGAGCAGTGCAATTACGCAGGTACCCATGGCGGTTGACATCTGAACGACATGTGGAGAGCATGCAACTTACGGAGAGTTGAGCCACGACCCCACGCATGCCTGGTTTGTGGGATGGACGTTTCGGTTTTTCCGATTTTCGGGTAAAAAGTATAAGGCATTGAAAACAGATTTAATTGTGTGTCTCTATATCTTCAACTGACAAGGACACAGTGAAGACATTCTACACGTGTCAAAAGAATGCATATGAAGAGATGGAGAGAGTTGGAGAGAGTTAGGGTCCGATCACATTCAGTTATATACAAAAAATTTGAAGACATAGCTATAAGTGAATGCTGTAGAGGACAGAACACCTATATAGATATATCAGAGAAGCCAAACAAATCAACATTGAGAAAATAAATCTTGAAGACAAACCAAGTAAGAAGATAATGCAGTCATGATGCCAAATGAAAATCTTCAAGAAGGTTTGGTGGTGGCGTTACCCACCGTATAGGAAGTATTAGACTAGGACACGGCACACAATTATCGTGGCGCTCCAGAGTCGAATTCCACATTAATGTATTCACACTCAAAGTGTATGTCTTCATGAATTGAAGACATACGTTACTTCGTGTGCTGCACATCTAAGTCATCAAAATGCATAAGCGTTAGGATGTGTGTCCAATCACATGACATTCGAGTATTCTAGGATATAATTTCAATGTCCTTCTAGATCACATGATCCCTAAGAAAGTGGTGACGAATCTCAATGTTCTGTGTCTTCGAGTGTTGAACAAGATTATGAGCAATCTTGATGGCGCTTTCATTATCACAGAAGAGGGGCATCTTTACCATGTTGATGCCATAGTCCTTGAGAGTTTGCTTCATCCAGATAAGCTGAGCGCAACAAGATCCAACATCAATGTATTCAGCTTCAACGGTGGAGAGAGACACTGAGTTTTGCTTCTTTGAGGACCAACAAACAAGAGATCGTCCAAGAAAGTGACATGTGCCTGATGTGGACTTGCGATCAACCTTGTCACCAGCATAGTCAGCATCTAAGAATCCAACTAGATCAAATATAGAGCCCTTGGGATACCATAATCCTAGTGTTGGGGTGTGAGCCAAGTATCGAAGAATTGACTTCAGAGCGAGGCGATGCGATTCCTTTGGTGCCGCTTGGAATCAGGCACACATGCAAACGCTAAGCATTATATCAGGCCTAGATGCACATAAGTAGAGTAAAGAACAAATCATGGAGCGGTATACCTTTTGATTGAACTCTCTACCATTGTCGTCGGAGCCCAATAGACCTTTGGTTGGCATTGTCGTCATGTACCCTTTGCAATCTTGCATTCCAAACTTCTTCTGGCAATCTTTTGAGGTATTTCTCTTGAGATATGAAGATGCCATTCTTCTGTTGACGAATTTGGAGACCAAGGAAGAACTTCAGCTCACCCATCATAAACATCTGATATTGCTCTGGCATCATGTATCCAAACCCATCACTGTACCTTTTGCCAGTGCATCCGAAGATAATGTCATCCGCATAGATTTGGCATACGAACATTTCACCATCATATGTCTTTGTGAAGAGTGTGGGATCTAGTGAACCAGGTTTGAAGCCTTTTCTTTTCAGGAAGTCTTTGAATGTGTGATACCACGCACGAGGTGCTTGTTTGAGGCCATATAGTGCCTTGTTGAGCTTGTAAACCATGTCAGGACGCTTTGGGTCTTCAAAACCAGGAGGTTGTGCAACATACACTTCTTCTTCAATTTTGCCATTCAGAAAGGCACTCTTTACATCCATTTGATACAGAAATATGTTATGGTGGTTGGCATAGGCTAACAATATGCAAATGGCCTCAAGCCTAGCCACAGGAGCAAAGGTTTCATCGAAGTCAATTCCTTCCACTTGAGTATAACCTTGAGCAACGAGATGAGCCTTGTTTCTGACAACTTGACCATGCTCATCTTGTTTGTTGCGATAGATCCATTTGGTGCCAATTATGTTATGCTTCCGTGGATTAGGACGCTTAACAAGCTCCCATACATTATTCAGTTCAAACTATTGAAGCTCTTCTTGCATTGCTTGAATCCATTCAGGTTCCATAAAGTCTGCATTGACCTTTTTTGGTTCAGATATTGAGATGAATGTGGAGTGTACACAAAAGTTGGCTAGCTGAGTTGCTTTTGAACGAGTAAGTGGACCAGTTGCATTGAGGCCATCAAGAATCTTTTCCACTTGGACTTCATTAGCTACCCGAGGATGAACTGGGCGAAGACTTTGCTCATGCTGTTGATCATCTTCTTGTTCAGGATTAGTTTCGGGCTGAGCATTATCTTAAGGTTGATTAGGTGGAGAGATGATGATTTCCTCTTCAGTTGGTTCATTGGTGGGTATAATTTCTCCTGTACCCATTTGTTTGATAGATTCACTGAGAGAATCTTCATCTAGCACATTTGACAGGTGCTCTCTTTGCGAGCCGTTAGTTTCATTGAACCACACATCTATGGTTTCCACCACTTTATAGTGAAAGAGGTTGAAGACCCAATAGGTGTGCGAGTCCTTTCCGTAACCAAGCATAAAACCTTCATGTGCTTTCGGTGAAAATTTGGAAGTGTGATGTGGATCTTTGATCTCGCACCTAGCGCCAAAGACTTTGAAATAGTTGACGTTTGGCTTCTTACCAGTCAGAAGTTCATATGAAGTTTTCTTGAAGAACTTGTGAAGATAAACTCTGTTGATGATGTGGCATGCAGTATCAATGGCTTAGGGCCAGAACTTTCTTCGTGTCTTGTATTCATCGAGCATAGTACTAGCCATCTCAATGAGAGTCCTGTTCTGGCACTCAATGACGCCATTCTGCTGAGGTGTGTATGGAGCGGAGAACTCGTGCGTGATGCCCAATGTATCAAGATAAGTATCAAGCCCTGTATTCCTGAACTCATTTCCATTGTCACTTCTTATGTGCTTGATCTTGATACCGTAGTTCTTCATTGCTCAATAGAGGATTGTATGCACCCGAGTATATCTAGAGTAGTCATCAACGGTCACGAAGCCATATAAACAAGCAGTAGTAGTGAGAGTAGAGTAGTGAGTAGGGCCAAATAAGTCCATGTGAAGCAGCTTGAAGGGACGAGATGTAGTCATGATTGTCTTTGAGGGATGCTTCTCCCTAGTCATCTTCCCAGCTTCACAAGCGCCACACAGAGGATCTTTCTTGAACCCTCGATGCCTATGACGTGCTTCTTCTTGGCGAGAGTATGCAGGTTCCTCAAGCCAGCATGACCTAGTATTCGATGCTAAAGCCAGCACTCTGAAACTTTTGCGAGAAGAAAAACGGCGAGCTGTGTCCCTGTAGAGAAATCTACCATATACAGATCACCTTTTTGATGTCCTTAGAAGACTAGAGACTTGTGAAATTCCATGAGCACAAGGCAACAATATTTTCCAAATATCACAATCATGTTTAGATCACATAGCATAGAGACTGGCGTTAAGTTGTATCCTAGGGATTCAACAAGCATCACTTTGTCCATGTGTTGATCCTTGGAGATAGCAACTCTACCAAGACCCAATACTTTGCTTTTACCAGTATTTGCGAATGTGATGTGGCTTTTGGGAGAAGGACGTAGGGTTGAGTCCATGAGAAGACGTCATCACCAGTCATGTGGTTGGTGCATCCACTGTCAATTATCCATTCAGTGACTTCTGAAGAAGTACCCTACAGATCAATTAGCGGTATAGTCTTCACAAAGAGAAGTGTGAAGCATAAACATTTGACAAACAAGCATGCTATAAAAGTTAAGGTCCTTGTTTGGCATGATAGGAAGCTTGTCAACGAACCATGGGATGAAATACATGGTTAGACCATTCGGACATTTAATATTGCGTCCCACGAAATATTTTAGGTCCCCAACATTGGCATTTAAAGTTGATTTTCGGCTAGAGACCTTTCCCTGCAAGAGAAGTTAATTTTTCTTAACCACCTACATCTTTAGGTGTGGCTTAGAAGCAATAAGTCTAAGTGCAGCATCTGCGAATTTTGGATTGGGAGCCCTAGCAAATAGCTTTGCTGGAGGTGAATAATACTCATATGAATATGTAGAGAAGTTCTTTGTCTTATGAACAAAGTGGTTAGATGAAACATGCTCATATTCATGAGTCTGATGACAATCGCCCTGCAAAACATTTGCGGTAGAGTGACTCTGTGTGGTCCTTTGTCTGTATGAAGTCTTTGGACCATATGAAGCCTTTGGTCTGGGGTTGATGTCACACCTCGGACACACCCGCCGGTGGTCGTTACTCCTGGCGGGATCTAGACTTGCCCCACATATCAATACTAGTCCTTTCTGCGCACTTTGTCCTCACTCGTGCGCACCCGGGAGCAACTTCCCGGTCGGTCACCCATCCTGAAACTACTCCAAGCTGAGCACGCTTAACTTTAGAGTTCTATCTGAATGGGCTCCCGGAAAAGAAGGAATTCCTTATTGATATGAGTAGTCTATTATCCCTAATAAGCTAGGCTATCACATACACCCCCACTCAGAGGAACAAAAGTCCTCGTCGGGCCACAGGAACCTTCCCTCTTGGCACAAACGTATGTGCTTCCAGGACAGCACATGTGCCATGACGTGTGCCACGACGGGTCACAAACGTCATGCACAACATGACTGCAAACTGTCCGCAAACATCCGTGTAACCATGAGGGTCGGCTCTGATACCAACTTGTCACGCCCCGGACACACCCGCCGGTAGTCGTTACTCCTGGCGGGATCTAGACTGGCCCCACATATCAATACTAGTCCTTTCTGCGCACTTTGTCCTCACTCGTGCGCACCCGGGAGCAACTTCCCGATCGGTCACCCATCCTGAAACTACTCGAAGCTGAGCACGCTTAACTTTGGAGTTCTATCTGAATGGGCTCCCGGAAAAAAGGAATTCCTTATTGATATGAGTAGTCTATCATCCCTAATAAGCCAGGCTAACAAAGTTGATCTTCTTTCCAAGTGGTGTCATGATGACATTCACTCGAAACTTTTCGAGAAGACTTCTCGGAACCCAGATCTTCTTCATAGGTGACCCATTCCTACAATTAGTTCCAATGAACCTGTCAAACACTTTACCATTCTGATCCTTGAACAATTTATAGTTTGAGTCAAATGACTCATCAATGACAATAGGGTTAGCACAAGTGAAGCCAGACAAGGTAGATGGATCTACTGGTGGGCCCTTCGCAGCAACCCATGCTGTTTCGGGGTACTGCTCAGGCTTCCAGTATGAGCCATCAACATTCATTTTCCTTTTGAACCCAACACCCTCTTTCCCAGGGTTTCAGTTCAAAATCGGTTTCTTGAGAACATCGCATAGTGTCTGATGCCCTTTTAGGATTTTCTACATGCATGTTTCAAGCAATTTCTTCAACCGAGCATTCTCATCAGCAATAGCAGTGGTTTCCTCAGCAGAGGGGTTAGTTACCACATCAATAGTTGAAGATATTGAAATTTAAGAAGCAGCAGAGCATTCAGCAACAGAAACAACATTATCACGCTAAAAATAGAATAGTTAATCATTTTAGACAAGGTGGCCCAAAGTCTTCCTGAGCGGAACTAATCTGTTGGGTGAGTAGTGAATCATTTTACTTTTGAAGATCATCTTGATACGCTCTAAGTTTCTCTAGGTCTTGCTTCCTTTGATGATAATCATAGGAAAGCTTCTCATGAGTATCTAAGAGGGTTTCATGACGACTTTCAAGTTCAGTGTACTTAACATGAAGATTTTTTATGTCTTCAATTAAGGACTGAGTTCGATTCATTTCCACGTCCAGCAGATCATCACTTTTTGTCTAGCAACTTTTGAATATGTTCCATAGCATTTTGTTGTTTAGTTGCAATTTTAGCAAGAGGTTTATAGTTGGGTTTGGATTCACATTCAGAGTCATCTTCACTAGAGGTCTTAAAGTAGGCATCACAAGAGTTTACCTTTGCACCATGTGCCATGAAGCAGAAGGTTGGAGAAGAGTCGTCCTCATCATTTGCTTCGGCATCGGCGGAGTGACCATTCTCGTCAGTGTTGAAGATGGACTTGGCGACAAATGCCGAGCCTAGAGCTAGGTTTGCCATGCTTGAATCATATTCCACCTTAGATTCCACCTCAGCCTCCTTAGAAGCACACTCCTCCTCTGAATCCATTTCCTTGTCAATGAACGCACGAGCCTTGCCAGATGAACCCTTCTTGTAAGACGAAGTCTTTGATGAAGACTTGGAAGAAGACTTTGAAGATTTCTTCTTCATCTTGTCGTCAGAATCATATTCCTTGCTCTTCTTCCTTCTCTTGGATTCTTTGTCCCACTAAGGACACTCATATATGTAGTGGCCAGGCTTTTTGCACTTCCGGCATGTTCTCTTCTTGTAGTCATGAGAAGAAGCCTCATCGTTTCTTGAGCTGGATCTTGTAGACTTTCCAAAGTTTTTCTTCCTTGAGAACCTTTGAAACTTTTTCACAAGCATATCTAGTTCTCTTCCAATGTCTTCGGCATCGTCAGAACTGTAGTCAGAGTCTTCTTCAGATGAGGACACAACTTTGGCCATCAAGGCTCTGGATTGACCATAGTTGGGGCCATAATTATCTCTCTTCTCAGATAGCTGGAACTCATGTGTGTTGAGCCTCTCAACTATGTCAGACGGGTCAAGACTCTTGTAGTCAGGTGGTTCTTGAATCATCAATGCCAAGGTGTCAAAGGAACTGTCAAGAGACCTTAATAGCTTCTTCACAACTTCATGCTTGGTGATTTCAGTGGCGCCAAGTGCATGAAGCTCATTGGTAATATCAGTGAGGCGATCAAATGTAAGCTAGACATTTTCATTTTCATTTCTCTTGAAGCGATTGAAGAGATTGCAAAGAACGTCAATCCTTGATTCTCTCTGAGTTGAGACGCCTTCATTGACCTTGGACAGCCAGTCCCATACCAGCTTGGCTGAATCCAGTGCACTCACACATCCGTACCGTCCTTTGGTCAGATGACCACAAATGATGTTCTTGGCGGTTGAGTCTAGTTGAGCAAACTTCTTGACATCAGCAGGGTGACACCTTCACCAGTATTGGGAACACCAGTCTTGACGACATACCAGAGAACAATGTCGATAGCTTCAAGATGCATGCACATCTTAATCTTCCAGTAGGGGTAATCAGTCCCATCGAAGACAGGGCACGCAATGGAGACTTTGATTATCCATGCAGTCGACATAACTAAAACTCCAGGTGGTTAAACCGAATCACAGAGAACAAGGGAGCACCTTGCTCTAATACCAATTGCAAGTGCAAGTTATCGACTAGAGGGGGGTGAATAGGCGATTTTTACGAAAGTCTTCAAAACACGATATCTTTTGAAGACAGACAGATGAAAAGAACCTATATGATAAGCAGCGGAAGATAAACGACTCTAGACACACAATAGTCAAGTAAGCATCATAGTGAAAATACGAAGGCTATTGATAGCTAGATAACATGGATCAAGATGGAAGACATAATGAAGCTATACAAGGAACAGTCTTCACACAGTGAAGTCAAACAGATCAGACAAACAAGCAATGACTTCGCGAAGACAAACTGGAACGTAAATGAGTTGGAAGATAGAACCAGTACCTTGGAGATGAGGGGAATTTGGTAGACCAGTTCTAGATGCTATGAGAACTGTACGTCTGGTTAGTGAGGCTGAGATTGAACTCTGAAGACCGTGTCTTCACCTTATTCCCCTTGAACTAAGGACACCCAGTCCTCGCCCAATAACTCTTGTAAGTCTTCAAGGTAGACTTCCGAACCTTCACAGACTTCGTTCACCGGCGATCCATAATGACCCTTGGATGCTCAGAGCGTGATGCCTAAGAGACTAGATGATACACAATCCTCAAGTATAACTAGTCTTCAGATCACACAGACAGAAAGACGTCAGTGATGCCTAATAATCTTTGGCTCTCAGTGTTTTGGGCTTTGTCCTCGCAAGGATCTTTTCTCTCAAAGGCTTCGGAGGAGGGTTTCTCTCGAACTACAAAAGCTGTGCACTTACTCTGAGCAGCCACCAATTTATGGTGTAGGGGTGGGCTATTTATAGCTAGGAGGCAACCTGGCATGATATGTCCGAAATGACCCTTGGTCACTAAGGAACTAACATGTGTCCAATGGTCGGATTTTGAACACACGCAGCAACTTAGCTTGAACTCCAAGCAAAGCTGACTTATCCAACTCTGGATAAGATTTGCTCTCATTGTCTTCGCTTCGAAGACATAGGACTTCGGTTGAGCATCACATCATTCTCTGACTATGTTTCACTTGGACCCCACTTAACAGTGCGGTGGTTCCTATGACTCAAGAAATAAGAAAAAGAATTACGAAAGAAACTATGTCTTTGCATTCCATAGTCTTCATTGAATGTCTTCATAAGTCATTATCTTCACTGGGATGTCTTCACGAGCCACAATTGTCTTCAATATCTTCACACATTTTTAGGGGTCATCCCTAGAAGGTAAACTGAATCAGTGAGGGCCTCTTACCTATGTTACCCTGCAATTCTCACAAACACGTTAGTCCCTCAACAATGTTTGTTGTCAAAACTCCAAAACCAACTAGGGGGCACTAGATACACTTTCATGAATCAAGTGCCATAAATAAGATTCCAAATTGTGCCCTTTCAATTTTCACCTAAACTAGACCACATGGGATCCCAACTGCCAAATTTTCAAGAATTTCAGAGTGTTTTTGCTATATTTCATTGATTATTGAATTTCTAGAGATTTTCATCAAGTAGTTCGGATTTGAACTACAAGTGTGCTATAGTTTGGTCCTATAAATTCTGGATTTTTTTTTCTTACACATCAGGAATGTAGGCAATAGCTACAAAGAAAGGTCAAGTTCCAAACCAATTTATATGATTAGTCATCCATGCAATTTTGATAAGAATCAGAAATAAATTATAGAAAACGAAAAAAGCCTCAAAAGTTAAAATCCTTTTGCATGGGACCCTTTTATGTGCACTAGCTTGTGGGGAAAATGATAAACTAGCAACACCACAAACTTACCCAAAAAACACACCAAATGGCCTATCTCATATTTAGATCACCATGAGCATCTTCATAGATGATAACATGAACATTTTTGGCACCCACAAAGGTGTTTCCATATGATCAATAATTCCCCCCAAAAAAGTTTGAAGCTTTGGTTAAAAAATCTTTTTTTCTCCTTTTTTTCTAGTGCCTAAGATGACTTTTCTTTTGAAGCAAGTGCAAAAAAATTCAGAGTGTTTTTGCTATATTTTTAGTTTGCGCATTATGAATTTTAGTACATGAGGCCACATCCACATATTGGATCCACAAAATTGCAACAATTGATGGTAAACAAAAGAAATTTCATTACATGACACCTGCAATTACACAACTATGAACGACCACCTAACCTCTTCCATCACATTGTACTTGAGAACCCCTAAAACGTTGATGGCTACTGTCACGGGCTTCACGATGAATGACCACCAATCCTCCTCTGCATCTATCTGCTCATTCGCGGTCGGAGTAGGCTTTGACAACCAAGCCTGGTCCTCATCCTCATCCTTCTCTAGCATCTACTCGTCATCGAACACATGCCTTCCAATGTTCCTAGGAAACACCTCCACATTATTTGGCATAATTATGTCTAGAGACTTACCATGGGAGAGCTGCACCTAGATCACCACAAGAATACCAGCAAGTTCTTGTTTGACCTATGGATCCGGCGGGCCGCGCTGAGACCGGTATGAATACCAGCGAGCTCGCTGGCGAGGATCCAGCAACTCCATTGCCAGACATCCTCTAGAATTATCAGTCGGATCGCATCCATCCTCGCATCTATAAACAACTGCAAGGCATGCTACGCCAAAGCTTTGGTGCCTAGAAACCACGAGCATATCTACTTGCACTTCTCTAGTAAGACAACATCACCGATGTAGAACCTCTCCAATGGTGTTGACATCGCCGATGCGGCTGCTGGATTTGTGGGTGGGGAGGTGGAGGTGGGTGGCTACGGGGGGATGTGGAATGAGATAGAGATATTTTGTCTTGTTTTTACAAGACAAAGGACCGAACTGTCTACTAGTCGGTCCTACCTGTCAGGGGTCCCATGCATCAATACCGGTCAAAGTAATGGTCAATGGCTTTGACCCTATGGCAACTCACCATTGGGCTCTTGTGAGGTGAAGGTGAATAGAGGAGAGAAAATTTGAGCAAAGTTAGATGGGCGGGGCAAAACAGAGCACAACTAAGGAAATAGTGGCACATAATAGAAATCACTATCTTCTATATTGGGGGTAGTTCTATGTAGATGTTCACATTTATTTTCTATTTGATTTTTTAGTTTAGTTTTAGAATCCTACGTTTTCTTTTGGGACTTTGTCATTTACAGCTCTTACCTTTCTTCAGAAATGCTAAGTGTTGTGGGATTTAGTACTACTAGTTTAGTTTTGCTTAGTAGTGTTTATTTGTTAGCCCTGCTAAGAATCTTTGTGAAGTGTTGTAATTGTTTGGAGTGGTTTATCATTGCTTTGATTTAATCTAAGATTGGTGTAATCCCTGCTTGATTATTTCCTTAGATTGTTGATGTTAGTTTGTGCATGAGTTGTATATAGGTTGTGTAGGTCTTGTATGCTATAGATCTGTATAGTTTGTTTTGTATATTTCCAGCATATTTGTGCTGTCTGATTAGGGTATGTTTGTGTAATCAAAGTTTATTAGCTTACTCTTTTAGTGTTTTCTATAATTTTGGTTGTATAATAATGGTTTGTTGATTCATTTTTGTGTGCAGGTAGCCATGCCTTGTGGTGTTTGCCGCTTTTTTGGTTGTGATGGTGTTGGTGATGGCATTCTGCGTGATTCTTTCATCGTGCATTTCCCTATCTATTTTGAGCGTCGTCTCATATGATTGTGTATTCTCCATCTTTCATTTATAATACTTTAATATACAACCAATATTTATAGCAATCATGTTTTGGTTTTGCTGGGATAGTAGTTGTGCAACTATTGATTTTGTGCCTATGTTATTTTTTTTATTTTGTAAACTATATATTCCTCGATGATCTAAGCTGAAATATCTATGTGCCACCATATGCTTGACTAGCTAATTAGATAACCAACCTTGGTGCATTGGTTTCATCTCACCCTCTTCTTACTTGAACCAGCCTCCCACTTATGATTACCCCCTCTCGCAAGCATCCACAACTATGAGAGAAGAATTAAGACGAATCTAACCATAGCATGAAACATAAGGATCCAAATTAGCCCATTATGGAATGACACATATACTAGGGTTCAAGCTTCTGATACTCTATTAATCTATCATCTACCTATTACTCCACAATGCTTTCCCTTAGGCCCAAGTATGGTGAAGTGTCATGTAGTTGACATTCACATGACACCACTAAAGGAAGCAACAACATACATATCATCAAAGTATCGAGCGAATACCAATGTCATATGATTACCTATAACAAGACTTCCCCATGTCCTCAAGAACAAAAGTAACTACTCACATATCATATTCATGTTCAAAATCATAGGGTTATTGAATATCATTAAGGATCTGAACATATAATCTTCCACCAAATAAACCAACTAGCATCAACTACAAGATGTAATCTACACTACTAGTAACTCACATGTACCAATCTGAGGTATTGAGACAAAGATTGGATACAAGAGATGAACTAGGGTTTGATATGAGATTGTGCTAGTGAAGATGTTCATGAAGATTGATCCTCCCACGATGAGAGGTTTGTTGGTGATGTTGACGACTTTCATTTCCCCCTCCTGGAGGGAAGTGTCCTTGGCGGAATTGCTCCGTCGGAGAGAAAAAGTGCTCCTACCGATGTTCCGCCTCGAGACGGCGACAGTTCATCTCAAAAGTCCTCTCAAAATTTTTTCTAGGTCAAAACCCTTCATATAGCAGAAGATGGGCATCGGAGGCCTGCGAGGGGGCCCACAAGCTCGGGGGCGCGCCCCCAGGCTTGTGGCTACCTGGTTGGTCCCCCTCTAGTAATTCTTTCATGAATATTTTTTATATATTGCAAAATAATTCTACATGAATTTTTAGTTCATTTGGAGTTGTGCAGAATAGACCTCTCTAATGTAGCCCTTTCAAGTCCAGAAATCCAACTACCGGCAATTTCCCTCTTCTTGTGAAACTTGCCCAATAAGAGAGAAAATGCATAAGAATTGCATCATAAAGTGAAATAACACTCCAAAATATAATAAATAATAGTAGTAAATTATGATGCAAAATAGACGTATCAACTCCCCAAGCTTAGACCTCGCTTGTCGTCAAGCGAAAGCTAAAATAGATAATCATGATCACATGTTTAGAGAGAGAGAGGTATTGATCTAAAACTACGTACATGATTGCATCATGATCGTTATCATAGCAGCAATATGTCATCATAAAAGTTCTCATGCTAGAGTAACAATTCTTTCACAAGATAGAGTATGAACCACAAACTTTCTTAAAAACTAACAAACTATGATTCCTATCATCAAAACAATTGCAATCTATAGCATTATCAGAACGAGTCTATATAAGAGCTTTGTTTGGAAAGTTTACATACTCAACTATCATTTAGGCTTCTATGATTGCTGATACGCTCGACATATTTATGGTGCAAAAGTTCCAGATAGGCACATGGAAAGATAGGGGCTTATAATTTCACCTCCCAACTTATTTACTCAAGGGTAATGTCAACAATAATAATATATGATCACCTACATCCAACTGGATATATATGTCTGGATCTTCCCCCCACCACATGATGCTTGCAAAGAGAGAAAATAAAAATAAAATAAAGAGAAAAACTATTGACTCTGCATAAAACTAAATACATAAAGTAAAAGATAGGCCATTCGCAGAGGGAAGCAGGGGTTGTCATGCGGTTTTTAATTTTGAATGTGCAAGCTCTTAATATAAAGGGATGTCACTTTATATTGCCCCTTGTGATATCAACCTTTATTATGCAGTTTGTCGATTTTATTTCTTCACCATCACAAGTTCGTACAAAGTTTAGTTTCGCTTACAATAAAAGATCATACATATTTTAGAGCAATTTTATTGCTTTCACACTGATGACAACTTACTTGAAGGATCGTATTGAATTCGTAGGTAGATATAGGGGACTCTCATGACAAGAAACTTGATTTAAGGGTTTTTGGATGCACAAGTAGTATCTCTACGTAGTGCGAAATTTTGGCTAGGAAAAGATATTGCCCAAGCACCACATGTTAGAGGATCCATGATAATATATCTTCTATGTGAATGTAAACAAACATAACCCATTATGTTGTCTTCCTTGTCGAACTTCAACTAATTGGCATAGAATATTTAATGGGGTTTCACAATCATAAAAGATGTCCAAGATAGTATATTTATATGTGAGACCTCTCTTTCTTTATTACTTCTCATGAATTGCAAGAATGACCAATGTTATGTTTGTCAACTTTCAACAAATTTCATCAATTATACTTCTTATATGTGAAGTCAACACTCCCCATGGCATTAGCATATGAAATGTGTATTCTTTTTATGTCTAAGCCGAAACAAGAAAGTAAAACAACTCAACTCAAACTACACTTTATAATATAACTCTCACACGATTACATATATAGATGGATCACGAAACTAGCACTCAAAAAGAGATCAAGCTAAAACTTTATTCTTCTAGATCATGAAATAACTAAGGATTGAACTAAAATATATAATGATGATAAAAGTGATTGTGATACGAAACTAGGGCACCTCCCCCAAGCCAAGGGCAGAGACCATACCCGTGTACTCAAGTCTCCTTCTTTGGTGATGGCGGTGGCGAGGAAGTGGTAAGCATGTCCTCCGGCTTCGAAGGTATGGGCTTCCATCATAAAAAGATGAACATGTTTCCATAGTCCTGAAATTCGTAACCAAAATCATACATTTAAACCTGGCCTCATACTAAAAAATTTGGTTCCGTAAATCATAGATTTTGACCTGAAGATAATCAAGATTGTCACTCAGATTGAAGACGGCGTCGCCAGTATCCTTGCTGTCCACCTTGTGATCAAGGTTGAATTCTTTGATCATGGTGTGGTTAGCATTGAGTCCATGCTCCACCATCCCTTGACACTTAAAGATCAGTTGTTCCACCACTTTGAGATTGTCCTTCTAACTTCTGGTCTTCTTAGGTCCTTGAACGTCCCTTATGTGAAGCGCCCACTCACGCATCTCAATGGCTTGAGGGTGATTCATCACCTCTGGAAGGTAAGGGTCAATGACCTTCTCATAGAACATGTCCTTGGATGAGCTTGGAGATGCCATGGCGATCTAGATCTGTCAGAAAAACAGCCTGAAACAAGAAGAGAGGAGAATCTTGCGATATAGTGGTGAAAACATACGGTAGTATATATAATGAATTTTCTCATGCCAAATAAGTAAAAAGGAATAAGAATGGAGTTCGGAAGGCCCACGAGGGAGCCACAAGCTCAGGAGGCACATCCAGGGTGTAGGGCGTGCCCCCAAGGCTTGTCGCTTTCCCGTGCACTTTCTGGACTATTTATTATTTTCCTAAATTTTCATATATTTTATCCCGAAATGAATCGAAAGTGATTTTATGGAACTTTTGGAGTCGGTTTACATACCGTACCACATGATACGTCAATTTTGCATCATGTTTTTATATTGATATTTAGTGTATTATGGTTTGTTATTACACATTATGGCACAATACTTATGCCTTTTCTCGCTTATTTTACAAGATTTACATGAAGAGGGAGAATGCCGACAGCTGGAATTCTAGACTCGGAGCAAATCTGAGATGCATATTCGGCACAACTCCAAATGTCCTGAAATTTTACGGATAATTGTTTTGGAATAGATAACAAATATTGTGTGAAGAAACAACAGAAGGGGACCCACCAGGTGGTCACAAACCTGGGGGCGCGCCCTACCCCCCAAGGCGTGCCCCCAGGGCTTGTGGCCCCCCTGGCCATCGTCCGGTGCCCATCTTCTAGTATATGAGGGGTTTCGACCTATAAAAAAATGACAAGAGAGCTTTCGGGATAAAGCGCTGCCGTCTCGAGGCGGAACCTGGGCGGAAGCAATCTAGGGCTCCGGCGGAGCTCTACTACCGGGAAACTTCCTTTCGGGAGAGGGATGTCAAAGCCATCGTCATCACCAACGATCTCTCATCACGGGACGGTCAATCTTCATCAACATATTCACCAGCACCATCTCCTCTCAAACCTGAGTTCATCTCTTTAATTCAATCTTTGTCTCAAAAACTCATATTGGTACCTGTGGGTTGCTAGTAGTGTTGATTACTCCTTGTAGTTCATGCTAGTTGGTTTACTTGTTGGAAGATCATATGTTCAGATGCTTGATGCTACTCAGTACCCCTATGATTATGAACATGAATATAGTTTGTGAATAGTTATGTGTGTTCCCGAGGACATGGGAGAAGTCTTGTCATAAATCATGTGAATTTGGTATTCGTTCGATATTTTGATGAAACTTCACCATTATTTGGGCCTAGGGGAAGGAATTGGGAAGTAATAAGTAGATGATGGCTTGCTAGTGTGATAGAAGACTAAATCCTAGTTTATGTGTTGCTTCATAAGGGGCTGATTTGGACCAACATGTTTCACGCTATGGTTAGATTTATCCTAATTCTTTTTTCGTAGTCGCGGATGCTTGCGAGAGGGGTTAATCATAAGCTGGAGGCTTGTCCAAGTAAGGATAACACCCAAGAACTAGTCCAACCACATATCAAATTATCAAAGTAACAAACACGAATCATATGACCATGATGAAAACTAAGTTGACAATATTTCCCATGTGTCCTCGAGAGAACTAAGCTTTATATAAGAGTTCATCCAAGCTCATTAAAAGTGCGTTATATCGACTAGAGGGGGGTTTAATAGGTGATTTTTACAAATTTTTCACTGAGGAATTTCTACTTAAGGAATTTGCTAAGTGACGAAATACAAGCAGCGGATAAAGTACTCAAGAGCATGCGATACCTGGCAGTAAAATAATCATCATGATGAGATAAAGCATACGCAGAGCACATGTAGCGAGTAAACAGGATAAGCATGCAGCGGAGAAAGTGACTGAACAATTTGGGAGGAAATTGAGAAAGTCTCCAGTCAAAGTCTCAAGTTCATCAACAATAAACGAGGAATTGAAAGGGTTGAGGAAATAAAATGAGTAGCTCGATGAAGACAGTGATTTGGTAGACCAGTTCCAACTCCTGTGGCAGTTGTACGTCTGGTTGGAGCGGCTTCGTATTTAAACCAAAGGACACATAGTCTCATGACACATAGTCCTTACCGTATTTTCCTTGAGCTAAGGTCACACAGATCTCACCCAATCACTCGTGGTAAGTCTTCAAGGTACCATATTCTCCTTGAGCTAAGGTCACACAGATCTCACCCAATCACTCGTGGTAAGTCTTCAAGGTGACTTACAAACCTTCACAAACTTGGTCATATCTTCAAGGTCAGACCAAGTTCCTCATTTTCAGAATCTTCATGAAAACCAAAGTCTTCAGATGAGGACATTCATTTTTAGGGGTCAACTTTCTTCGGATATATCAAACTCCTCATAGACTTGTAGGACCTGTGTACACTCACAAACACATTAGTCCCTTAACGTATAAGTCTTCAATACACTAAAATCACTAAGGTACGCTAGATGCACTTACAATCTCCCCATGTTTGGTGATTGATGACTAATACGCTAATTTTTCAACAAGGAAAAACATGTGAAGTGTAAATACTAATATTCAGGAATTTGATTGCAAGATATAGAAGAACTCCCCCTGAAGATGTGTATATTCGAGGAATTTTCTTTGGACTGCAAATGCACATGGTAGGATAAAAACATGGAGATCTCTCCCTATATCTTGTAATCCATTCACGCATTTAACATATGATATGAAGCATTTGAAATGCATGATGGAAAATGGTGTCTGACGTAATTATGCATGCGTGCATTAAGGTACTTGAGGACATAAGCATGCAAATAGCAGTTCAAAAGAGTCAGACCACCATCGGACATAAGTTTATATCTCATCCAACAAAACACCTCAGAAGAACGACAATTGTAACTTAAACGAAAATAACCCATATATATATAGACCCTCTTGAAGACAAAATTTCTCCCCCTTTATCATCAAATGACCAAAATGGACAAAATAGAGGACTAACTCCCCTGAAGAACATCAGCTCATAGGTGGTGTAGGAGCGCCATGTCGAGGTCATTTGTCGATGTTGGTCCTGTCGCAGTATCGTCGAGATCCTCAGGTTCGTCCATCTCATGTGATGAAGAAAATGAACTTGTGGCCAGGTGAGGAACTTTAACCTTCTTGAGTTTCTTCGAAGGTGGATGTGACCAGTCAAAGTTCTGCTAAAAGTCCATCTGCTTGAGGTCTTCATCAGTGTAAAGATGTGACAAGATGGCCCAAGTGCAGTCTAAGATTTCATGCACATAGTAATGGTTTTTCTTCATAGTTTTCTGAGTAACAGTCATGTTCTGAAGAATTGAGCCAAATTGGCGCTTGAACCACTTGTGATTGCGATTAAATTTCTGGTGAAAACTTAGAAGCTCATGATTAGACATCACACGTGGGGTAGTGGCTTGAGGAATTTGCCATGTGGATTTTGCAGCAGTGTCCTGTGTTGTAGAATCGTCATTCGTGGACTAAGATGCAGCCTTGCAAAATTAGCCATCTGTAAGTGCATCTAGTGACCCTTAGTGATTTTGGTGTATTGAAGACTTATATGTTAAGAGCCTAATGTGCTTGTGAGTGTACACATGTCTTATAAGTCTCTGATGAGTTTGATATATCCGAAGAAAGTCGAACCCTAAAAATGAATGTCTTCATCTGAAGACTTTAGTTTTCTTGAAGACTTTGAAAATGAAGAAATTGGTGTGACCTCGAAGATACAGATGCAAGGACTATGAAGCATGAAGACTTTTGTTTTAGTAGTTTCATTTACTTCTTTTGATTCATAGGAAACACCGTACTGTTAAAGAGGGTCGAGGTAATACTAAGGAAAAGTTTCCAAGTGATTCTCATCTCACAGCCTACACATGCCCAATCCTTCGAGTGAGGCCTTTGGAAATGTCTTGCAGTCCAGTCAAGTTCTTCAGAACAGAGATGAAGTTCTTCTGGTCTCTGAGGATTTTGTTCTGACTGAGGAGTTAGGATTTCACTAGTGTGAAATGCCTATAGTGAGCATCATGATAGCCCTGAGGAATTTGAGAGCTCAAATTTCTGACCGCTGCTGTGCTTCGCGCCAGTTGTTTCAAATATCGTATCCATCCAACGGTCATATCACTAGGGGCATCTATGTCATATCATGTCAGGCTGATCCCTGGCTAAAATAGCCGCCCCCTCATCCACAAGCTGGTTGGCTGCTCCAAGAGAAACTGACACTTGTCATTTGGAGCATCCCATCCTCCGAGGACATTGAGAGATAATCATTAGTGAGGAAAAACCAAAAACCCAATCACCGGAAACCCAAAGTGATTGAGCATCACCGGAGAGATTGTTCCTGTGTGGAACCGATGCTTGTTACCTTTGAAGATTGTGAATCTTTGAGATGGTTATGCATCATAGTCTAGAGCATCCAAGAGGAATCGTGGATCCCCGGGTGACCAGCTGTGTGAAGGTTTGGTAGTCACCTTGAAGACTTACCATGAGTGATTGGCCGATGACTATGTGACTTTAGCTCAAGGAGAATATGGTAAGGACTGTGTGTCCTGGGATTGTTTGTCCTTTGGTTTAAATATGTCACAGCCCTAGACCAGCCCTTGCCTGTCTTGCTTGGTCTTCATGTGCATCATGTTTAAATTTCTCAGAAACTGGAAATGGGGATGTTCAAACCCTAGCACCAAATGAATTCAACTAGGGTCAAGAATAAAATCTTTTCCAATGACCCAAAATGCCTTCATCAATGTTTGATAATTTTGGCAAGGCTTTGAAACCAAACCAAAAATAGTGAACATTTTTGTAGAATATTTTGGGCACTGAATTAAATCATATCTTATTTGCATTTGGGCATTTAAATTTTATATATTATTTTAAATGCTCAAATAATCATAAACTAAAATGTTTACTGTTGGATCTATCCTAAACAGTAGCCATGCTTGGTTTCATGATTTTTGGAAATGCCCTGGCATTTTTAATAAAGCCCTAAAGTTAACAAAAAAATAGAAAACAGAAAGTATTAATAAGAGAGAGAGAGAGAGAGAAAAGTTACCTGACCCAGATCCTGTGCAGCCCAGCTGAGGCCCAGCGCTGTAGCTGGCCCAGCCCAGCCGCCCCACCGTCTTCAACCTCGTGCCAGTAGGCAGGAGGGCGTGTGCTCGCCGCGCATGGCCACACGCCGGCCACCTCCAGGCTTCCTGCCTACTCCTCGACCCCCCTGGAGATGCCACGCACCTCCCTGGCCTATCTCTCACTCTCCCTCGTCCTCATCTCTTTCCCCTGCTCTCTCCCTCGCACGCGCCCGAGCAGTGCCGTCGCCGCCGCCCGCTGCCGTCGCGGCCACAGCCTCCCCCTCGCCTCTCCGACACGCCCCCGGGCTCCGCCGTGCCTCCCTCATCCTCTCCATCGGCCCACGCGACCGCGGGAGCCCTACAGCGTCGTCCCCGCCCCTTCTTCAACCTCCAGTCGCCGGCGACCTCGCCGTCGATTCGCGACATCCACTGCCTCCCCGAGCCTTCTGCGACCTCCTTCGACCCTGCCGTGAGCTACTCACCCTAACCCCCCTCTCCTCCGTCTTGTTTGCATGCTGTAGCCGCCGCCCCGCGAGCACCCGACGCCGTCGTCCGCCATGGCCAGCGAGCCCCGTGCTCTCGAGCCCCTCCGCTCGAACCCGTGGCACCAGCGTGCTTTTGGTAACCCGTAGATGCGACCTAGCCCATCAGCCCCTCCCCTAGCACACCGCAGTCCTGAAACCATCGGCTCTCGAACTCCGGCGCTGCCGCGAGCTCCGTTCCGACGAGCTCCGGCCACCCCAGCTCTTCCCGCTTGCCCTATCAACTGCGTGCGAGCCCCAGCTACGCGTAGACCCTCTCCGCCACTGTTTTGGTCGCCGGAGGGCGATTTCCGAGCACAACCGCCGTCTCGGGCCTCGCCGGCGGCGAGCCGCCGGCCAGTTTCACCTAGCTGACCAAGGGTTTGACTCCCCCTGAGTCACTGACTCGTGGGGCCTACCTCTGTTTAATTAGTTTAGGTTATCAGGTTAAGTGCTAATTACCTAATTAGTTAACCCCTAGTGATACTGCCATGTGGGCCCCGCCCGGCTAACTAAACTAGGTTAGTGCTAATTAAGTTAGTTTAGTTAGTTGTGCCACTGACCTGTGGGACCCACAGGTCAGGTTTGACCTAGACCAGCCTCTGTTGACTGCTGACATCACAATGACGTCTTCCAAAAATCACAGAAATTAATCTATAACTCAGATGAAAATAATTTATATATGAAAATTGATCAGAAAAATTCAAGGAATCTGTTTATGGCATTTTCATGCATGTTTGAACAAGTTAAGCTTGCTGATCAGGTCAAATCAATTAAATGGCATTTAAATAATCACATATGGAGTTTGAATTTGAACCTTTGGTTCAAACCAACTTCATTTAACATGGTTGCTAGTTGCATTAGCTCAATCAACGGCATATTGCCATTTCATGATCATGGATCATATTGTCGCATTGCATTGACTGTGTTCTCTCTTGTTTGCCGGTGTTTGTCCCCTCTCAGTAGACGTTGTTCCGACGATGTGATCGATGACACCGATGAAGACCCAATGTTATCTTCAGAAGTGCCAGGCAAGCAAAACCCCGTTGAGCATTCCGATACAATCCCACTCTCTCGCTCTTGCTCTCTTTACTGCATTAGGACAACAACGCTTCAACTGTTACCTGCTGCGGTAGTTGAACCCCTTTCCACTGCATGACCTGTCATTGCCATAGTAAATAGTTGAAACCCACTAGTATGAGTAGGAGTTGTTTGACCCATGTTGTGCCTACTCATTCATTCTTTCTGGTTATGCCTGCTATTGCTTAGAGTTGTGTCAGGTATGATTCATCGGGGATGAATTGGAATGGTGATGAACATGTCCTAATGTGTGTGAACACGATTTGGTAAAGGTAGCGATGAGAGGCCATGTAGGAGTACATGGTGGGTTGTCTCATTGCAGCCGTCCTCAGGAACCGAGTTCTGTGTTGGTTGATCCATGAACAGTTACTACCATGCATTGGGCTCCGGGCGCTCCAAGTTCTCTCGACTTATTAACTGCCCTTGTCCTCTATCCAGGAGTTGCAACTAGTTTCTAGTGTTTGTAGATTACTGGAGGTCGTGCGCAGCGCTGACCCTCGGGGTGGGCTGTGACGCGGCAGGTACATGGCACGGTGTACCGGTCGCCCGTTTGGTGACGCGGGAACCCTGTACACATCGTTTGGGGCCGTGAGCGACACCCCGGCCGGATCTCCCCACAGATGGAACCCAAATAGGCGATAAACCTGGACTAGGGACTTGTGTGGTTAGTCAGGTCGTGGCCGACACCCTCGCTAGACTTCCGCTAGAAAGTAGCCGAGACACATGACGTGTACATGGTGGTAAGTGGCGAGAGCGTGTGTGAAGAGGTACACCCCTGCAGGGTTATATATGATCTATTCGAATAGCCGTGTCCGCGGTAATGGACTTCTGGGTTGCCTATAACAGTTCATAGACAAGTGAAAGTGGATACTCTAAAACGCGCAAGATAAGCATGAGTGCTATGGATGGCCTTCTCGTAGGGAGACGGGAGCGGATCCATAGTGGTGTATTGATTGGTGAATATGTGGACTCGTGTGCGCCACCTCAAAGAGTTACTTGCAGTCGTAGTTAGGATAGCCACCGAGTCAAAGTTGGCTTGCTGCAGTCAAACTCCACCACCCCTTTGTTGATACTGATGCATATGTAGTTAGTTCTGATGTAAGTCTTGCTGAGTACCTTTGTACTCACGTTTGCTTAATTTATGTTTTTGCAGAGAGACTTAAGTCTCGCTAGTGTTTCCGCGTGGACTTTGACGTTTAGCTTGTTACCTCAGCTACGATCTTGTACCCTTTGGAGGGTCTTGTAGATAGTCAGGCTTCCCAGCCTTTTTCATTTGTAGTTGTCTGTACTCAGACATGTTATGCTTCTGTTGCCTGTATGCTCTGTATGTTGGGTCATGTGACCTCTGTTTGTAATAAATGCTATGATGGCTCTTCTAGGCCTTTATCTATATGAGTTGTTGAGTTATGTTGTGATGCCATGTTGTACAACACATACTTGCATGTTATGCGTACATGTAATGTGTATTGCTATGTGTGGGATCCGACACCTAGTTGTTTACCCTTGGTAGCCTATCTTACAGGGAAATGTCTCCTAGTGCTTCCACTGAGCCTTGGTAGCTTGCTACTGCTCCGAAACACTTAGGCTGGCTGGCATGTGTCCTTCTTCGTTCCTATGTCTGTCCCTTAGGGGAAATGTCATGCGTTGTTCCTTTAAGTCCTTGTAGCTTGCTACGACTTGGGTTCATACGTTGATGACCGACACGTTCGTTGCTGGGTCATGTATGCATTTTCTCTGTAATTTACTGCCACTTTTGGTTTATAACTAGTCATGTCCGCCCGGGTTCTCTGTCATATAGATGCTAGCGACACTATCATATACGTGTGCCAAAATGCGCAAACGGTCCCGGGCCAGGTAAGGTGGCACCCGTGGGGATACCGTGCGTGTGGCCGCAAAGTGATATGATGTGTTACAGGCTAGACCTGTGTGACTTAGGATCGGGGTACCGACAAAATACCAAGCCACTCCAACCAGAGGTACGACTGTCACAGCACTTGGAACTGGCCTACCAAATCACTGTCTTGACGGTGCTACTTGTTCTATTTCCTCAACCCTTTCATCTCATTGCTCACTTGTTGATGCAATTGATCGCTACTATTTGAAGACTTTGACAGAAGACTTTCTCAATTTATTCAATCCTATTTCTTCAGTCGTTCCGTCTTCTGCGTGCGTATCCTGTTTTCACGCTACATATGCTCTGTTTATGTTTCATTTTATCATGATGACTATGCTATTGTCTTGTTATGCATGCACTTGAGTACTTTATCCGCTGCTTGTATTTCATCACTTAGCAAATTCCTCAAGAAGTATATCCTAAGTGAGGAATTTGAAAAAATCGCCTATTCACCCACCCTCTAGTCGATATAATGCACTTTCAATTGGTAGCAGAGGACGTTACTCCCTTGTTCTGTGTGATTTTGGTTTAACCACCTAGAGTTATAGTTATGTCAATTGCAAGCATGATCAAGGTCTTAGTTGGGTGTCCTACCTTCGATGGGACGGACTACACCTACTGGAAGAGTAAGATGCGCATGCATCTGGAGGAAATTGACAACGATCTCTGGTTCGTTGTGGAAAATAGTGTTCCCTTAGGTACTCCCAACATAAATGCTACTGACGTGAAGAGATTCAAGCAACTCGACTCTCAAGCGAAGAATATCATATGTGGCCACCCGAGAAAAGGACAATACAATAGAGTGAGTGCTTTGGAAACTCCAAATCTTATCTAGGATAGGCTGTCCAAAGTCAATGAAGGAGTCTTAACTCAACGTGATTCTCGAGTTAACGTTCTTCGCAATCTCTTCAACCGCTTCAAAATACTCGAGAACAAAAATGTCGAGCAAACCTTTGATTGCCTTACCGATATCTCCAATGAGCTCCAAGTTCTTGGTGCCACTGACATCACTGACCATGAGGTGGTGAAGAAATTGCTGAGTTCACTTGATTCCTCATTCGATACACTGGCACTTATGATTCAAGAACATGGAGACTAAAAGTCAATAGATCCTGCTGGTATCCTTGAGAGATTATCATGAATTTTAACAAGCCGAGAAGAGCGATCTCTACGGGCCAAGCTATGGATCACGTGCACTGAAGGCCAAGGAAATTTCCTCATCCGAAGGGCAAGACTCGAACAATAGCCTTGGTGATCCTCAAGAACTAAGCCATGAGCTACAAATGCTCATGAGGAAATTCCAGAAGTTCTCAAGGCGAGGACGGTTTGGAAAATCTTCAAGAGGTGATGACATGAGATCAGATTCTTCATCCTGCGACAACAAGAAAAGGACTTGCCACAAATGCAACAAGCCTGGCCATTACATGGCTGATTGTCCTTAGTGGTTGATGGAATAAAATAAGAAGAAGTACAAGGATGATAGTTCAGATGACTCAATGAAAAAGAAGAAATCTTCACGGTCTTCAATGTTAAAACCTTCAAAATCTTCATCTCACAACAAGAGCAGTTTCAGAAAAGCTCGGGCATTCGTTGGCAATGAAATGGACTCTGAAGCTGAATCTGAGGAAAATGAGGAAGATGAAGAATCTGAGGAGTCAGACTCTGGTGTGGAGAGACTAGCTCTCACTACTGCCTTCGTCAACAAGTGTATCTTCAACTATGAGGAAAATGGCAACTCCAATGTCACTGACGAAAGCATCGATGACTATGCTCGTTCCTATTGCTTCATGGCAAAAGGTGACAAGGTTCATATATATCCCTCCTCTTCTGAATCTAGTGAAGATGAATCTGATGAAAATATCAAACCTAGATAGTCCAAGCTTGCTAATCTTTCCTCTAAACAACAAAAGGCTTTCGAAAGAATTCAAGATTTGCTAGAGAAAAGTGATGACCTGTTGGATGAGGAATTGGATCGCACTCAAACTCTGACTGATAATCTTCAACGTCTTTAGTCAAAGTTTGATAGCCTTCAAGGTCGTCATGAGACTCTCTTAGCTGATCACGAGAAGTTTTCTTATGAATTTCTTCAAAGAAAGCAAGATTTGGGGAAACTAAGGGTGGCTCATGATGATCTTCAACGGGAAAATGATTCCTTGCTTGCTCAATAGATCAGTTCCACTCAGGAAGAATTTGATGAACCATTCTTAAAATGTATTTAATGTGAAAATGCAAATTCTTAGGCAGAATGTTCAAATGCTTCTATTGCCACAATTTCTTCAAATGGTTCTGTGGTGAAAATTTCCTCAACTAAGGAAACCACCAATGCTACTAACGAAAATGTAGGGTTGAAGGAATTGTATGTGATAGGCATGTACAAAAGCCTCAAAGGGCATCAAAATCTTTGCGATGTGCTTAAAAAGTATATTCTGAATAGGAACCCTAGGAAAGAGGGTATCACATTTGAGAGGAAACTCAATGCCGATGGATATTACTGGAAGCCTAAGCAGTACCCCAAAACCTCTTGGGTTGCTGCAAAAGGACCTCGTGTAGATCCATCTACTTTATCTGGCTTTACTTGTGAATCTTCATGTTCATCTGATAAGTCATTTGACTCCAACTATAAAATGTTAAAAAATCAGAATGGTAAAGTGTTTGCTAGATATGTTGGAACTAACAACAGGAAGGACCCCCTATTGAGAAAATCTTGGTTCCCAAAAGGTGCCTTGATAGTCTTCAGGTGAATGTCCTCATGACACCACCTATGAAGAATAGGAACCCCAGATCAAATTCTTCATATGGACCAATGTCTTCACATGGACAAAATTCATCATATGGTCAAAATATTACTCATTCTCATGCTATTGCTTCTGTTTCACATGGAAAATCAAAGTGACATGAATATGTGCATTATTCTTCCAATTGTTATGTTCATAAGTCCTCGAAGAATTTCTGTACTTCCTCATATGCTTACCCTAACCCCTCTATGTGAAACAAAGTGCACTGGCTTCAGTGCATCCTTTCTCATATGGAGCTCGTAAAATGATGAATTCTTTACCACCGCTTCAGATTTGGGTGGTGAATAAAAAGAACTAATCTCTTACGTAGGGTCAGGTCTCCAAACGAACTTGAACATCTGATGAATTTGCTAGAGACCTGAGCATCCTTGAAAGGACGCGAGCTAATAATGAAGAAATGAACTCCTCATTTTTCATGTCGTTATATTGCTATATCTGTTGCTATATTACTTGATGAAATTCATTCTGACGAACTTGATGTCATATTCTTCACTCTGAAGTATATGAGTTCATAAGATGCACTAATTCGTCTGTAGGATGAATCTCTCAAAGCCACTAAGTGGGTTCTTGACAGTGGATGTAGTAACCACATGACAGGTGACAAGAACTTATTGATGGACTCAACTTTATCTCCATCACATCTGAAGCATATCACCTACACTGACAAAGGGAAAAGCAAGGTATTGGGTCTACGTAAGGTTGCAATCTCAAAGGATCGACACATGGACAAAGTCATGATTTTCATGTCCCTTGGATTCAACCTCATGTTTGTCGCAATGCTTTGTGATCTAGATATGGTTGTCATCTTTGGCAAATATCACTTTGTTCTAATCATGAAATCTGACAAATCCAAAGTCTTAGAAGGCTTTAGGAGAGGAGACTTGTATATTGTTGATTTCTCTACAGGACCACAGCTTGCCACATGTCTACTTGCAAAAGCTTCAGAAGGCTGGATATGCCATCGTCGACTCGGTCATGTTGGCATGAGGAACGTGCACACTCCTGTGAAGAAGAAGCACGTCATCAACACCGAGGGTGTGAATTTCCTCAAAGATCATCTTTGTGGGGCTTGTGAGGCTGGAAAGATGACTAGATCCAAGCATCCCTCGAAGACTATCATGATTACCACTCGTCCTTTTGAATTGCTTCAGATGGACCTCTTTGGCTCCACTCATTATTGCACAATAACAAATGCAGCATCATTACATGGCTTTGTTATCGTTGATGATTATTCTCGATACAGTTGGATGCATAACATCACATACAAAACTAAGGTGTAGGACGTCTTCAGACGATTTTCTTCAAGGGCCTCGATGAATTTTGATGTGAAGATCAATCATATTTGGAGTGACAATGGGACTGAGTTCAATGACACTGGTCTTGATGACTATGTTGATGAACTTGGTATTACTCATGAGTTATCTACCCCATACACTCCTCAGAAGAACGGCGTTGTGGAGCGCAAGAACATAACTCTTGTTGAGATGGCCCGCTCCATGCTTGACGAATACAAGACTTCTCGTCACTTCTGGCCTGAGGCTATTGATACTGCATGCCACATCATCAACATGGTATATCTTCAAAAATTCCTCAATAAAACCTCCTATGAACTCCTCACTGACAAATAACTCAATGTAAGTTTTTTCAAAGTCTTCGGTGCTAAATGCTGGATTAGAGATCCTCATCGCAACTTCGAATCTGCACCAAAAGCACATGAATGTTTTATGCTTGGGTAAGGAAAGGACTCACACACCTACAGAGTCTTCAACACCCATCATCAAAAGGTTGTAGAAAGTATAGATGTGCGATTCGATGATACTAACGTCTCCGAAGAAAAGCACCTGCCTCTGTGCTAGATGAAAGACCTCTTGAGGAATCCATTAGGTTCAAGGCTATTGAGGATATCATACCAACTGATGAACCTGCTGAAAAAGTTATTCCAAATAATGAAGAACCTCATATTGGTGCTCCCGAGGAAAATGGTGCTGAAGAAAATGCTCAGCTCAATCGAAGTCGTCAACCTGCTCATCCTCGCGTGGCAAATGAAGTGCAGATTGATAATATCCTCGACGACATTAACACACTAGGTCCTCTCACACGCTCAAAAGCTTCTCACTTGTCTAACTTTTGTGAGCACTTCACTTTTGTCTCTATCACAGAGCCCGCCAAAGTTGATGTGGCATTTCTGGAGCCTGAGTTGATTCAAGCAATCCAAGAGGAGTTGCATCAATTCGAGCTCAACAACATGTGGGAACTATTCCAGCGACTAGATCCTCGCAAGCACAATGTCATAGGTACCAAATGGATCTACCGCACCAAGCAGGACAATAATGGCCTTGTGGTGAGGAATAAGGCTCGTCTTGTAGCTCATGACTACACACAGGTTCAAGGAATTGATTTCGATGAAACTTTTGCACCTGTTGCTATACTTGAAGCTATTCATATAGTGCTCGCTTATGCTAACCATCATAATATCATCTTATATCAAATGGATGTGAAAAGCGCAATCCTTAATGGTAAGCTTGAGGAAGAAGTATATGTTGGTCAACCCCCAGGTTTTGAAGATCCTAAGCATCCTGATAAAGTCTTCAGACTCAACAAGGCCCTCATGGCCTCAAGTAGGCCCCTCATGTGTGGTATGACACACTGAAGGAATTCCTCATGAAGAAAGGCTTCAAATCCAGTTCGCTTGATCCAACTCTTTTGACAAAATCTTATGATGGTGAATTATTTGTATGCCAAATTTATGTGGATGATATTATCTTCGGCCGCACTAACGAACGTTACAGTGACGAATTTGGATACATCACTAGTACGCGTCGGTGCTATACAAACGGTTTTTAACCCCTTTCCGCGACGACATTTGGAACCTTCGCCTAGTGAGTGACGGTGATAGGGGGGTCCTTCCCACACGACCCAGAAACCATCGGGGATAGGGACCCTACAGTACTCCTACTCGTTTCTGCTCACATTGCCATCGCAGTCGGTATTCTGTGGTGCTACGTTTACGATGTGCGGCCCATCACAAACGGTTCACTATTATAGAACGTGTATGATAAGCATACAATCACACACATTCACTTTTCCCAAACCGTATGTGATAACTAATTAAGAAGATTAGCTAATGGTCGTACGAGTGTCGGACAGGATTACAAAAGTTCGGATCGTCGTAACATCGTCGTACAGGACAACTATCGCACACGCTATTCTATGGTGCAGCATTTACGATGCATATTTCATCCGAAGAAGTTCATGGTTGTGAATCGTGTATGATAAGGCAACTAGCACAAACGTTTAGTTTGCCCACACCGTTTGTGATATTGTCTGACATAGCACACGTTTTGCAAACGACAACTGTGTGCTTGCTTGCACATGTTTCCTCTCTGTGAACCATCTCGGATTATGGTGTATATCGCAAACGTTTGTGTTTTACCAACCGTGTGTGCCGTTACAATCTGGAAAGCGTAATTTCATCGTAATTTAACTGCTTCTATTTCAAATTGTACCGAATTTGAATTTGAATTTGAATATATGCTACAACTTTATTCATTTCCATCAGGTTCAAACGAACAATGCGTTATTCAATTCATAGGTACATATGTTCAAGAATTACATAAGAACCAAGTAAAGAGTGATGAACCACAGTTGTATACCTGTACTATTAAAGACGGTAAAGAAAGAGGCGAAATACAATCTGTTTGCTAAACAAGGTGAAGCGGAATGCCCATATTGTGCCCTCCTCCATGCAGAAAGCACACACGACTCTAGTCCATCCCCTTGTGATGGACGACCGCCCATCCTTCATGGTCTTCATGAAAACATCTAGATAATCATCGTGTTCTGGTAGAAATACTTTAACCTTTGCATGCCCACCAATCATGTAGTTTGAGAGGTAATCTTGAGTAAATTGCTTTGGCAACCACTACAAAGGAAAAAGATTCAGACATTGTCATCTAACACAACTCATTATGGGCAGTAAAAAGAAGGCTGCAGAGTTCTTACATACCATCCTGCAGTTCTCTGTTGTGTTGGATAAAGTGTAAACAAATAGTTTAATTGCCATCTTTGGACCCATTTTCTTAACAATCTTTATCAGATTCCTCACTTGATGCTGGTTCATCGATATCTCATTGACCCATACGCAGAAAGGGTCGAAGCGCGGATCTTTACCAATGACATATGTACCTAAAAGCACCCAGTTAATATCTAAAGCTAAACATCAATTGCACAATATTTGTCTTTCTAGCAATTTCAGCAAGTGACTACATACGGAGCAAAATGAGTGAATCTACACTCTAAAATATGTCCATTTGAAATCTCTAAAAAGACAAATATTTAGGAACAGAGGGAGTATCTTATAACATCTAATATACTCACATATTAGATGAATTAAGATCTTATATTATATGCCGGAGGGAGTTTAGTGTATTCTTACAAATTATCGGCTGATTAACTACTGTTGTATCCATGGATTACGGTTAGTTTGAGCTAGTTCGAGCTCAAATAGCCTAAAGTATATCTAAATGTGAGGGCTAGTTTGAGCTAGTTGCATCTATAACCCACCCAAAAAAACTATCCAACCTAAGAGGTGCTAATTGGAGCTAGTTCTCCTAGTGCATTTATTGTAAATCTAACCCTGCCATCCAAACAACTCTTTGGATGGAGTTAGTTCAGGGTTAGTTATGAGCTAGAAACTAACTCTAACCTCTAGCTAAGTTGAGTATCCAAACAGGGCTGTGTTGTTGTTGTTGTTGTTGTTGTTGTTGTTGTTGTTGTTGTTGTTGTTGTTGTTGTTGTTGTTGTTGCTGCTGCTGCTCTTCTACGTACATCATTAGAACATCAAGGTAACACTCTTCCTTGTTGCTATGTAGCCTAGGATTGCATATTTAGACATTAAGTACAGTGCATGTTGCTATGTAGCCTCAGATATATTACATGTGGCCCTAGTTAACCTAATGATAAATGGGTTGCAGATATATTCAGTTGAAAGTCCGATTCACTGATTAGTCCCTTATCAGCCCCCGGCCTATATGGTACCAGCTACCGATATCCTGAACAGTTAGCAGATATAAGCCATGGGATGAACTAACCTCGATGGAAAACAACAGTCATTCCCAAAATTGTGCTGTGTAGGTACATCGAGAAGCATGTTAAGCACAACAGGTTAAACATCAACCAAAATTATCCATGGTAGACAAAATAATCTTTAAAAGATAGCTTCAGTGTGCAGGTTTAAGCACGCTAGCAAAGCAAAACAAGTGGAAAGATGTGTTAACTGCAACATTCCTAACATTTAACAACAAGCAAACATAGTCATTCAAACTGGTATTGTGCCAGTCTAAGTACACGGGTTATTGTTAAATATAAATGGAAAGGTATCTTAACTACGAGATGCAGCAACCAAATGTAGTCATTCATAGTGGTATTGTTGAAACTGGTACTGATGAAATTGAACTACACAGTTCATACTTGCACATATAGAACATCACGTTGTGAATATCTGGAATAAACAAGGCATACTACGAACAACCAAAAATAGCATTTGAAATTGGACATATGCTAACTACAAACAACCGAACAATATAAAACTTTAAAAGAGGAATATGCTAGCTATAATAGGCTTAACAGCTAGAAATTATATGCATTCCTATCAGTATGTTTAAAACTGGATTGATGTAATGTACTGCATGGCAAATAATTGCACATATAGATCATCACATTGTGAACAATTGAAATAAACAAGGCAGACTGCAAACAACCAGATATAGAAATTAAAACTGGACATATTCTCACTACACTTCAAAAGGGACTCAACAAAACAAATCATGGGTTTCCCCCTGTGAAGAGGCACGACAAAACAAATCATGGATTTGCTTACTTGTCATAGATGGGCTCATTCCCGTGGGAAGAGCATGGACCCTGGATGCACTCCATGTTATCGCAGATGGCCTCCTTCCCCTTGGAAGAGCACGGCTGTAGGGTTCCCTCCTTGATGTCGCAGACGGGCACTTTCCCCTTGGAAGAGCAGATGTGCTTTTCCCCCTTGGACGAGCGGGAGAGAGTGCCCTCCTCGTGGTCACCATCGATGAGATATGACTTGGAAGCTGTGGATCCCAAGCCAGCGTTGCAGAACTTGTCCTTTAGAAATGACAAAAGGGGCTCGATGGCGATGTAGGATGGCAAATTGTTGACAGCGAGCCAGAGGAGATCAGCGGCGGGGCCGTGGACGAGATCGACAGCGGTTGAACCCATGGGGTTGGGGTGGGCCACTTAACCTGTGACATAGCCTGCCTCAGGCCGTCGTTGTCGATGAGCTAGATGTTGTAGCCGGCGGCCGAGACATGCCCGGATAATCTAGCCCGCTGCTTGAGTGCTTGCTGCCAGTAATGATCGTCAGCTTCCGCGGCGACGTCGGGTGAAGAGACCGCGATACATTTCTTTTTGGTCAATCGCTCCTCGAGCTCCATGTGAAGCGTAGCCGGGCTTAGGCTGTGACGCTCTGGAGTGGGGGATGCGGATGGGGACGGGGATCTATGGGAAAGGGGGCGTTTGGCAGGTGTCATCTAAGTAAGTCAGGGCGGCCTAGGTATGGAGATCGGTGGGTAAGCTGCACGGGAAAATCGACAGATGTTGACAATGGAGGCCTTGTGGTGGCGGCGACGGTGGCGGCGGCGGTGGGGACCTTGCTAGGGTTTTGAGCAAGGGAGGGGTGTGTGTGTGTGCGCACGCCCGAG
>LR738711.1:303113790-303177673 GCA_902687465.1 Secale cereale
CTAGAAGCCCCCCTCCCTCATGTCGGCATGAAAGGAATCCTAAGCTATGAATGCATGCCCCCCAAGCGAGGTTCACCTAGCAAAGTGCGAAGTAGCTAGAAGCCCCCCTCCCTCGTGTCGGCACGAAGGGAAACCTAAGCTATGAATTCATGCCCTCCCCAATCGAGGTTCACCTAGCAAAGTACGAAGTAGCACCCCCCCCACACGATTTTAGTCGACGGGCTAGAGAGGCATATCTCACCAAGATGGATCATAAAACAGACCAAGAATAATGCACCTTGGTCGTACAACCTCTCTCTTGTTGTTGCTCAAGGTGACAGCCGTCCATGCAACCGCGGAGATGGGCTAGCTTGCCAATAATCACGCAAGTAGCTAGTCCCCGAATACAACCACTGCATGCATGTGGCCCAAACATATGTATGAAGAGGTGTGTTTTTGAGTAACAATGGAACAACTTTGATGTGGCACCATGATTTCGAACTAGTAATCCCCACACCACGTGAGAGTTAGGTTGACGATGCATATGTATGTTACACCACACTTCAAGCCAACGACGGGGATTCATGCAAGCATGCGTGCATAGTATATGCGCTCAAACTTAAGGTCTGAATCTCACCATGACCTATACTTTGATAACACAAGCCAAATGAAGAATCCGCCATGGTAACCTATCTTGTTGTTGGTCAAGGTAATAATTGATGTCCACGCGGGCCCACGAATATATAGGCTTGTCGCCAGTAACCACGCGATGGAGTGTACCGTTTGAAGGCAACCACTACATGCATATGTATGGAGGTGATGCGTGCATGCATGTTTGAATACCATTTTTCACAACATTGATGTGGAGCGTGCGTAAAAAATCGTACACTAGCTCCCCACACAGAGCGAGATCGGTTCATGACGTGTCGTTGTACTAGCCACTTTGACTCGATGGGAGGGATTCATACGTACACATGCATGTGTGTGTGCTCAAACTTTATCATGTATGCATGTCATCCCAGAGCATGACCTATATATATATATATACCATATTACAAGCAAAAATAATAATCCCCTCCTAAGTCAAATTAACCTCTCTTGTTGTCAGGGAAAAAGTAGTGATGGACCAAGCGGGCCCACATATAGGAAATATCGATATTGCTGATAATCGCTTAAGTGGGTGCGAGAGGACAACCACCACCGCTTTGCATGTGGTCCAAACATATATATGTTGAATACCCAAAATGCACAACTTTGATGTGCCACATGCCTCAAAAACTGTAAACTATGCACCCACAGAGAGCGAGGTTCATGAAGCGTACTACATTTGATGGTCCCCTTCCCGCCTCTTCATAATATGTACAACCCAAAAGAATCCTCATAGATGGTGAAATTAATTAACCTTTCCTGATGTAGGTCAAAGTGATGCATGCATGCATCGACGATGGCCTCGTGGGCCCACCGATGGAAGCGTAACACATGAGTGCCCTAGCTAGGATAACCACCGCGTGCATGCATGTGGCCCAAAGAGGTGTTGTATGATGTTTGAATAGCCAATTTCACAATATTCATGTGGCATGTGCCTCGGAAACCAAAAAGTCCCGACACTGAATGAGGTATACTTGTTCACAGACGCGTGCGTATAGTATATGCTAGTCCCCTCCCACCTTTTCTACGGGTGGATATGAATAAATAAATAGCCATAAATTCCTAATCCTACTTCACGGCATGTAATCATTGATTTGATGCCAATTTTTGGCAACTGCCAAATGTTCATTAGAGATTAGTTTGTAGCCATTAATTTGATGCCATTTTTAACTATTTGTATAGGTGCTGTCTGATGATGTGGACAGCGCGGAAGAAGATGTCCAGAGGAGGTAAAAGAGGCAAATCTTGAGGGATCTTTATGCGGGAATGCATAACAGGTATATTCGGACCTGGAACGGCGACTATCGATGCCCATTTTGCTACAACAAGCTTCATGACGCGTATCAAAGTGTTCCGGCGCATCAAAGAGGACGGGCTGTTGGGTCCTTCAAGCAGAAGTATTCTCGCAGGGTGGAGCACGACGCGTATGCTGAGTACCTAGAGAAGCTTCAAGATCGTGTCGGCATGTGAGATGAGATGTGGGATGGAACTATGTACGCTTGAGAAATGTTTAATGCCGGTTGAACTATGTACTTATGATTGAACACTACTTGTGTACGTGTACGCTTATTATCTATGTTTGAGTATGTTTAATCTATGTTTACTTATGTCTAACTATGGGATATGGATGCAACCAGTTCGGTTGATAAAATCTACCTCCGTCTTGGTTTATTGGTCCCCTTTGTAATTTGTATCAAATTTTGAGCAAAGGTTTAACTGACAAAATGTTAGTGCAGGCCAGCAAAAATTATATCATTGGATGGGTATTTGAGCATAGTGTTCAATAATATAATTTTTGGTGACATGCATGAAAATTTCTTAGTTAAATATTTGTTCAAAATTTCGTAAAAATTGCAAAGGGGAACCAATAAACTAGGACGGAGGTAGTACGTCAATCACACACGGTTCCCATTGGAACCATGTGCAATGCCTTTCATTTTGCCTGTTGCGTCAATCACACACGGTTCCCAAAATTGGAACCGTGTGCAATGACTTTAATTTTTCCTGTTGCGTCAATCACACACGGTTCACTCTAGCACACGGTTGCCTCCAAAATTCTTTGTGGGATGGAAAACCCTCACCACCCAATTCAAATAAGAAAAAAGAAAACCCTCACCATTCCCACGTCACAAAAACCCTCACCCCACCCGCCACCCCCTCCGGTCCCCATTCACACCTGCACAAGCTCCTTCACGTCTATGCCATGGCACCGCCTATCGTGGTGTTAAAGACTTAGCTCGATGCATGCCGCCGCCGCCAGGCTGCCGGCAAAGCCCACCGCATTTTGCCACTTCCCCTTGCCGCCGCCTATCGCCATCTACTTTCTCGATGCTGCTCGCAGTCAACCCAGCTCTGCTCGGTTGGGGAATCTGCCGTACTGAGGGTTCTTTCTCATAGACGACAAGGTAACTATTTTATTGAGATATTATCTCATCTCTTATCCCAGTTCATCTACCTCCTTTAATCACCCGGCGGAAATCACCGTGAATTCATTTTTATTCGAGCTGATTTGAGGGTTTTCTTTCATTCATAGAATGTACAATGCACCGACACGTCAGGACTTTGCAACCTTCGCCAGAGATTCCATCTTATCGTACCAGATCACTTGATGACGCGCACAGTATGTTCAATGTCACCCTAAATTGGTTGGCATGGCCTACTTTCCTGAACATATTCTAAATGTTGCTACATTTGGATAAAAGGTGCCACATGCACCATATACGTCAAAGGGGATTTCCCCCCTTTCTTTCTATATTAGGCAAACTAATGATGTGTTGTTCTTTGGATTAATCTCGTATTTCTATGACATCATGTTTACCCTATTTGTTTAATATAGATTTTTTTGCTTCTATTTCAACTGATGTACAGTTCTCTCAATTTGGGCCCATATTTGCATGTTACCATATTTTCTTTAACAATCCTACCATTTACTGCAGCGCACCCCTTGCTATGCAACATATTATTTAGTTCACAATCTTTCCCTTTATATAGATCAAGACTGCATGGATGTCATACTGCACACAAACCATGGATTTACAATCATTGCTACTGTCAGACTTGATGAACGTGGTGACTCCTATTTTGGCACTGGCTTTTGGAAAGAAATTTCTAAGTTTTATGTACTGAAGGTTGGCACTAAAATTGCACTGCACATAAAAGGGCCTGATCATGAGATATATGCTAACTTCCCCGACAAAATCATATGTCCAAACTTTGTTCGAAGTAAGTTTTCTTTTCAACTATCTGCATGTTGACTTACCCATCAATGTCAAATGAATTGTATGCTATATAAGCAACCAATTGTTATTCCCTTTTCATACAATATTCCTACCTAATAACTTCTAGTTACCAATACACTTTTCTATTACCCTATTTTAACTAAATATTCCCTGTACTCCCATTTCTATCAGAAAGCGCCGCTGACAAGAAGACACCGGAGGCGGAGACCGGTGCTGCCAACAAGAGGAGGCGGGGCGAGCTAGAACCGCTAGCGACTCCAGCAGGCCTAGACTTCATCAGCAGCCTCCCTGATGATATGTGGATAGTCATCATCTCCCTCCACCCAATAAAATACGGGGTAAAGACAACCATCCTTTCCCGATGGTGGCGCCCCCTATGGAACTGCAGCCCTCTCGACCTCATCGACACCCACGAGGTCTGCCATGGCTATCGCAAAAGCTTGGATGCGTTCTCCAAGATCCTTGACAGTCACCTTGGCCCAACCAGAGGCCTTAGAATCGGCAAGTTCCATTCCAACGGCAAGGACCAAGCCAAGCTTGACGACTGGTCCCGATCCCCTGCCCTAGATCAGCTCGAGGAGCTCACTTTTGATGATGGGCATATGCGGTCGCTGCCAATGTCCGCACTCCGCCTCGCGCCCACACTACACGTCGCCAAGTTTAGGAACTGCCATCCCCCCTAATGACGCGCCCGCTTTTATTCTACCACGACTGAAGCACCTCAAGCTCTTCGCTGTCTGCCTCTTAAACGGTGAAATGGAGCACCTGCTCCGTGGTTGTACTGCACTTGAGTACCTTCGTCTTCAGGCGATCAATGGGTTGAGTACCTTCCACATCACCTCCATGACACTCCAGACTATTTATGTGTGTTGCTAGTGCGGCAGGAAGACATCACAAGATGTGTACCACTATATGGTCAATGAGGACACACCTGCACTTGAGAGATTACTTGTAGTTGATCTAGAAGGTCCAACAAGAATCAGTGTCATTTTTGCGCCGAAATTGATAGTGCTGGGCTATTCGTCCGACAAATACCCCGAACTTGTTATTGGATTCACACTCGTTCAGGTACAACAACCGCCTTCTACCACTCCTACAAATTAACATTATTTGTAATTTTTAATATGTTTGTTCGTCTGTCATTCTGAAAATGAATTCGACAAGCTTGACCCCGAAACTACGCATAGTGAAGGTCTTCGCACTAGAATCTATCGGCCCCAACCTGGAGCTAGTTGTCAGTTTCCTGAGATGCTTTCCGTGCCTGGAGAAGCTATATATTGAGGTGATATTCCTTTCCTGTTAAATGTTAACCATAAGGGAGTTTGATTTGTGACACCTTTTTCAAGTATACAATGACAATGTACTATGATTTCTGAAGGATTCTTTTGGAGGATTTCAGTACATACATGTTCCACCTCCCATATTGGCTGCTTGATCCATATGGCTACAATCAATAATAATTTCTCCTTTAGATTCATCTATACTAGTTTTCTTAGGGAACTTTTCATCGACTCCAACCTATTGTGAAGAAGGCTACGTTTTTCTAGAATGTAATCAAATGCCCATGTTAATCATGTCAGATCGAAGATGGCATGTTAGGGCATTATACAAATCCTACAAACCAAATAGGCTTGTAGTAATGTTCAAAACTGCATGTAGGCACTAACGCATTTTCTTCTTTTGCAGATAAGATTATTCCCAATGGTGGATAATGTGATACAATATAACAATCACGTAGAATGCCTAGATCTGCATCTCTCAGAAATTACTTTGAACTCCTACCGAGGGACCTTACCGGAGATTATATTCGCCAGGTTCTTTGTTCTATGAGCAAGGGTGCTGAAGGAAATGAGGTTTGTCCTACATTTATTTCGCAAAAATGAATGGCTTGTTGATCAGCGCCGACGCCTGCGGCAGAATGGAATAGGCTCCAAAAATGCCGAATATCATTTTGGAACTTTAGATGACAGAGTAATAGGAAGTCATCGTATCAACCCCATACATGACTTCTCAGTGGCTGACCCCTTTGCAAAAATTGTGAGGTTTCGAAACCAGACTAAGAAGTGGTAATATTAGTTTGAACCTCTCTGATATCCATGTTCAGCGGAGCAGAGCGAGCGTTTGCAGCAGATGAGCTGAATTTCATATCTAATACCAGTTCGAACCTTGTATTCTTCGAATTTGAGCCATATAACTCTAGAATTTGAACCTTGTAATATTTCGAGCTGTTGTGGTACAATCGTTGAAATGGCATCGTATCAGAATCATATATTGGTAGCACTATTTTGACCATAATATGTAATGGCCTTAGATTTTCTTAACCATTCTCGAATATGTTTACCTTGTCGATCTCACAGCACACGAGTTGTATAGCTAACTCGACTGCGATCTTTGACATTATTGCACACAGTTGGTTTCTTCCACCGTGTGCCATGTAGAGCGCAGAATTAATTATCGAACTCGAGTGTCCATCATCACCCATCTGTGTAACTTTGACCTTATCACCCACGGGTAAACTTATGACCGAAGTCATTCCACACACTTCGTTTTTACTAAGCTTTTTTCCAATAAACACCCATGATTTGTACCTCTTCTAGCCGACGCGTGGCCAAACTAGCCAGGCGGGAAGCTTGCGCGGTAAACTGCACGGTAGCATGGGAACAGGCTCGCGGACGATACATTTGGCACATCTTCGAGCCCACGCGTATGGTGCGGTGTTGTCAAGCATGCACTGGAATCCTCCACTATGAACGTCGTGACAAGACGTGACGATTACAGGCCAGCCGGACCTCATTTATTACAGCAGCCAACCTTTCGACCGCGCCCCACCATTGCAAGAAGCACACCCACAACAAGAAATTCTTAGAGGATATCCTGCGCGGCTTCGATGGCGCTCCGAGCGGCTGCCGACGATGAGCAACAGTTCACCATGCGTGCCGTGGTGGACACCCACAGAAGGTTCATGGGCCTCTCGGTGGTGTACACCAATAACCCGGTCTGGGTGGAGCAATCCATCCACATCATGGAGCTGTTACTTGCTGAGGAGAAGTACAAGGTGGTTGGGTTCGACCTCGAGTACACCCGCGCTCGTGCCGGGTCTCGTCCCGAGGTTGCTGCACCCAGATGTGCGTGCACCACCACGTCCTCGTCTACCACTACTACCTGGCCACAAGGCCTTGCGAGCATTACGCTAGGTTTGACAACAACCCCCACTACATGTTCACTATGGTGGACATCACCAACGATCTAAAGGCGCTCGAGAATTCGGGCATCGCCTGCCAGAATCTTGTCGACATCCAGGGCCAATACAAGATCTGGGGCAGCAAGGAGCATGACAAGGACTCATTGGTTCACCTCGTCGAGGCCATCATCGCCCCTACTTCAGAGACATGAAGGATCGGTGCAACAAGGACAAGCATACCTGGCACTCGACCTGGATGGAGAAACTCGACAAAGCTCACGTCGTATATGCGGTCAAGGAGGCGGACACGTGCTATGACATGTACAGGTTGATCGTTGACATGAGGAAGTGCCTCCTTCCCCAAAACGGTGAGGGATCCAGCCAGAAGCAGAGCAATGGCAAGCGTCATCATGACAATAAGTAGATGATTAGATCCTTGTTTCTCCTACTTTAGTATGCATGTAATTGCTTACTTTGGTGTGTGAAAATGTTATGTGTGTAGTCACCTGTGTACTTGTATGCTTAATTTGGTTATGTAATTCTATCTTTTTAAGTATATATGTTGATGCTCTGTAGACAGAGCGTAGATGTTGTGCGGACAAAGAAAATCACATCGCACACAGACTAAGCAATGGAACCCTACGGTGATCTTTTCATCAATAACTCACAATTGTATACCAACAATCATTTTCTCACAAAACACATGGCTTGTTAGTAGTGATCGTCTGTGTTGTTATCGGTCTTCGCACACATTTCCGATTACGGACCTGTTTGCCGCGTATCACACACATCTTGTTAAGTTGAACCGTTTCTGTTCTCATCTCTCAACGCAAATAGTTCAAACGAGTGAACCGCATGCTGTATATCGCACACTCCATGATCTGGTTGACCATTTCTTTTGTGTTGCCTAATCACAAACAATTCATCCGAGTGAACCGTATGCTGTATATCGCACACACCATCATCTGGTTGCCCATTCCTTTTTTCCTCCTCGTCGCAAATAGTTAGTTGAACTGAACCGTATGCCCTACATCGCACACACAACTAAAATCTGAACCGTGTTCGAAGCATCTTCCATCGCAAATGTTTTGCACCTTTTTTGACAGTTTTTTACACTCCCGTTTGTAATTATGGCATAGCACACAGTTTCGTCGATGGGTCTCTGATAGTAGTGTCGCGTTAGCAGCATCCTGGAGTAGTGCATGATGCGTCAGGAATATCGAATGTCCATGATGGGAGAATTGAAATTCTTCTTAGGTCTTGAAATTCGTCAACAATGCAATGGCATCTTCATCTCTTAAGAGAAATACCTCAAGGATGTACTTAGGAAATTTGGCATACAAGATTGCAGAGGCCTCAAAATTCCAATACCCACAAATGGCCATCTCTGTAGTGATGAAAATGGTAAAGATTTCGATCAAAAGGTATATCGCTCCATGATAGGCTCTTTATTGTACCAATGTGCATCTAGGTCAGATATTATGCTTAGTGTTTTGATACGTCCATTTTGCATCATGTTTTAATGTTGATATTTATTGCATTATGAACTGTTATTTCACATTAGGGTACAATACTTATGCCTTTTCTCTCTTATTTGACAAGTTCTACATGAAGAGGGAGAATGCCGGCAGCTGGAATTCTAGACCAGAAAGGATAAAATTTGAGAAACCTATTCTTCACAACTCTAAAAGTCCTGAAAAACTACGGAGAATTATTTTGGAATACATAAAATATATTGGGCGAAGAAACTCCAAAGGGGGACCCACCAGGTGACCACAAGTCGGGGCGCGCCCCTAGGGCTTGTGGGCCACCTGGCATGCTATACATAGGGTTTTTACCTGGAAGAGAGGAAGAGATAGTTTTTAGGATGAAGCGCCGCCTTCTCGAGGCTGAATTTGGACAGAACTAATTTAGGGCTCCAGCGCAGCTGTTCTGCCAGTGAAACTTCCCTTCGGGAGGGGGAAATCGAAGCCATCGTCATAACTAATGATCCTCTCATCGAGGGAGGGTCATTCTCCATCATCATAACCAGCACCATCTCCTCTCGAACCCTAGTCCATTGATGTGTACTACACAACTTCTTCGTGTAGACTCGTGTTGGGCCTCCAACCGCAGAGTATTGTAGGACAGTAGCATTTTCCCCTCAAGAGGATGACCTAAGGTTTATTAATCCGTGGGAGGCATAGTATGAAGATGGTCTCTCTCAAACAACCATGCAACCAAATAACAAAGAGTCTCTTGTGTCCCCAACACAGCCAATACAATGGTAAATTGTATAAGTGCACTAGTTCGACGAAGAGATGGTGATACAAGTGTAATGTGGATGGTAGATATAGGTTTTTGTAAACTGAAAATATAAAAACAGCAAGGTAACTACTGATAAAAGTGAGCACAAACGGCATTGCAATGCTTGGAAACAAGTACTAGGGTTCATACTTTGACTAGTGCAAGTTCTCTCAACAATGATAACATAATTGGATCATATAACAATCCCTCAACGTGCAATGAAGAATCACTCCAAAGTTCGTATCGCGGAGAACATAAGATGAAATTGCTTGTAGGGTACGAAACCACCTCAAAGTTATTCTTTTTGATCAATCTATTGGGCTATTCCTTTAAGTGTCACAAACAGCCCTAGAGTTCGTACTAAAATAACACCACATGATGCACATCAATCAACCCTAATGTCACCTAGATACTCCAATGTCACCACAAGTATCTGTTGGTTAATTATACGACATGCATCACACAATTTCAGATTCATAATATTCAATCCAACACAAAGAACTTCAAGAGCATCCCAAGATTTCTATCGGAGAAAAGAATATGCAAACACGTACCAACCCCTATGCATAGATTACCCCAATGTCACCACGGCAATCCACAAGTTGATAACCAAGACATTCATCAAGTGGATCAAATAGAATATCCCATTGTCACCGTGGATATCGTATCGCAAGACATACATCAAGTGCTCTCACATCCAAAGGTTCAATCCGAAATAACAAAACTTCAATGGAAAAGACTCAATTCATCACAGTGTAAAGATGGGGAAAACGCCATATGATTCAAGTATAGTAACAAAGCTCACGGTACATCAAGATCGTGCCAAATCAAGAACATGAGAGAGAGATAGAGAGGGAGAGATCAAACACATAGCTACTGGTACATACCCTCAGCCCCGAGGGTGAACTACTCCCTCCTCGTCATGGAGACCACCGGGATGATGAAGGTGGCCACCAGTGATGGTTTTCCCCCTCCGGCAGGATGCCGGAACGGTCTCCTAATTGTTTTTTGTGGCTACAGAGGCTTGCGGCGGTGGAACTCCCGATCTAGGTTTATTCTCGGGGGTTTCGAGATTTACAGGAATTTTTGGCGTCGATTTCACGTCAAGGGGGTCCACGAGTTAGCGACAAGGCAGGGGGTGCGCCCTAGGGGGGTGGGCCCGTCCCCCACCCTTCTCGTTGACTTGGGACTCTTCTGGCCCAACTCTTTTGCTTCGGGGGCTTCTTCTGGTCCATAAAAAATCACCGTAAATGTTCAACTCGTTTGGACTTTGTTTGATATTCCTTTTCTGTAAAACTCAAAAACAAGGAAAAAACAGGAACTAGCATTGGGCTCTAGGTTAATAGGTTAGTCCCAAAAATAATATAAAACAGCATATTAATGTATATAAAACATCCAAAACAAATAATATAATAGCATGGAACAATCAAAAATTATAGATACGTTGGAGACATATCATCCATCTGTTGTATTCAATCTTTGCCTCAAAACCTCACATTGGTACATATGGGTAACTAGTAGTGTTGATTATTCCTTGTAGTTGATGCTAGTTGATTTATTTGGTGGAAGATCATATGTTCAGATCCTTGATGCTATAAAATACTCCTCTGATTATGAACATGAATATGCTTTTTGAGTAGTTATGTTTGCTCCTGAGGACATGGGAGAAGTCTTGTTATAAGTAATCATGTGAATTTGGTATTCGTTTGATATTTTGATGATATGTATGTTGTCTTTCCTCTAGTGGTGTCATGTGAACATCGACTACATGATGCTTCACCAGGGGAAGGCATTGGGAAGTAATAAGTTGATGATGGGTTGCTAGAGTAACAAAAGCTTAAACCCTAGTTTATGCGTTGCTTCGTAAGGGGATGATTTGGATCCAAATGTTTCATGCTATGGTTAGATTTATCTTAGTTCTTCTTTTGTAGTTGCAGATGTTTGCGAGATGGATTAATCATAAGTGGGAGGCTTGTCCAAGTAAGACAACACCCAAGCACCGGTCCACCCACATATCAAATTATCAAAGTAATGAACTCGAATCATATGAGCATGATGAAAACTAATTTGACGATAATCTCCATGTGTCTTTGGGAGGGCTTTGCTTCATATAAGAATTCATCCAGGCTTATCCTTTGCTACAAAAAGTATTGGGACACCTTGCTGCACCTTTGTTACACTAGTTACTTTTTACCCGTTACGATTTATCTTATCATAAACTAGCTGTTACCGATAATTTCAGTGCTTGCAGAACATACCTTGCTGAAAACCGCTTGCCATTTCCTTCTGCTCATCGTTGGGTTTGACACTCTTACTTATTGAAAGGACTACGATCGATCCCCTACACTTGTGGGTCATCAAGTCTCTTTTCTAGTGCCGTTGCCGGGAGTGAAGCGCCTTTGGCGAGTGCAATTTGGTAAGGAAAATTTATATTACGTGTTGAAATTTACTGTCACTAGTCTCAATGGAAAACAATCCTTTGAGGGGTTTGTTCAGGGTATCTTCACCCCTAACGGAAGAACAAATAGTTTCCCCTCAACCTACTGAAAATATTTATTATGACATTCCTTTGGGTATGATTCAGAAATTGCTAGCTAATCCTTATGCAGGAGATGGAACACCACACCTGATATGCATCCAATCTATGTGGATGAAGTTTGTGGATTATTTAAGCGTGCAGGTTCGCCCGAAGATGAGGTCAAGAAGAAGGTCTTTCATTTATCTTCGAAGGGAAAGGCATTGACATGGTATAGGCTATGTGATGATATTGGAGCTTGGAGTTACAACAAATTGCAACTGGTATTTCATCAGAAGTTTTATCCTATCCATCTAGTTCATCGTGATGGGAATTATATATATATATATATATATATATATATATAAATTTTTTTGCCTTGTAAAGGAGAACATATCGCTCAAGCTTGGGGGAGGATTAAGTCAATGTTATATTCGTGCCCCAATCATGAGCCCCCAAGCGAAACTATTATTCAGAATTTTTATGCTCAGCTTTCCCATAATGATCAATTCAAGCTCGATACGTCTTGCACCAGTTCTTTTATGAAGAGGACTATTGAATTTGGATGAGAACTTTTGGAAAGAATTAATCACAACTCTGGAGATTGGGAACTCTACGAAGGTAAAGATTCAGGTATGAACCTTTAGTTTGATTGTGTTAAATCTTTTAGGAATACTAATACTTTTCGTGAATTTAGCACTAAGTATGGACTTGACTTTGAGATAGTAGCTTCTTTCTGTGAATCATTTGCTACTCATGTTTATCTCCCTAAGGAGAAGTGGTTGAAATATCATCCCCCATTGAAGTAAAAGTAGTAGAACCCATTAAGGCTGAAGAAGAATCCATCACTTATAATGATAATCGAGTTATTCCTACTGCTTATATTGAGAAACCAGCTTTCCCTGTTAAGATAAAGGAACATGTTAAATGTTCAGGCGTGGTTCATAAGAGTTATCTTAGAACACCTACACCCCCTGAAAATATTAAATTAGAACCTAAAGTTGCTATGGTTAAAGATCTCTTGGTCGACAATATTCATGGGCGTGTAATTTACTTCGTTGGTGAAGCTGCTACAATTGCCAAAACCGATAAGAAAGATAAATATAGACCTAAAGTTGGTATGCCTGTTGTCTCAGTTAAAATTGGAGATCATTTTTATCATGGTTTGTGTGGTTTGGGTGCTAGTGTGAGTGCTATTCCATTTACTCTTTATCAAAAATTAATGAATGATATTGCACCCATTGAGATAGAAGATATTGATGTTACTATTAAACTTGCTAATAGAGATACTATCACACCACTTGGGATTGTTAGAGATGTCGAAGTCGTGTGTGGGAAAATAAAATACCCTACTAATAAAATACCCCACAAGATGGATTTTGTCCCATTATATTTGGTAGACCTTTCTTGAACACAGTGAATGCGAAAATTGATTGCATTAGAGAAACAGTCAGTGTTAATTTTGGTGATGTGTCTCATGAGTTTAATTTCTCCAAATTCAGTAGACAACCTCGTGACAAAGAACCATCTAGTAAGGATGAAGTTATTGGTCTTGCTTCTATTGTTGTACCTCCTACCGATCCATTAGAACAATATTTGCTAGACCATGAAAATGATATGTTCATGAATGAAAGCAACGAAATAGATGAGATATCCTTTATGCAAATGCCTGTCTTGAAACACAATTTACCTATTGAAATTCTTGGAGATCCTCTACCTCCCAAGAGCGATCCCGTGTTTGATCTTAAACAATTACCTGATACTCTGAAATATGCTTATCTTGATGAAAAGAAGATATATCATGTGATTATTAAAAACTTTGAGGAAGCACCGTGCCGCTATTGGATATACTCTTGATCATATTAAGGGCATTAGTCCCACTTTATGACAACACAAAATTAAGGTGGAACTCGACGCTAAACCAATTGTTGACTATCAATGACGGTTAAATCCTAGGATGAAGGAAGTGGTAAGAAATGAAATATTAAAACTACTGGAAGCAGGTGTAATATATCCCATAGCTGATAGCAAATGGGTAAGACTTATTCATTGTGTCCCTAAGAAGGGCGGTATTACTATTGTTCCTAACGATAAAAATGAATTGATTCCACAAAGAATTATTAGAAGCTACAGAATGGTAATTGACTTCAGAAAATTTAACAAAGTTACTAGGAAAGATCATTATCCTCTACCATTCATTGATCAAATGCTAGAAAGACTATCAAAACATACACACTTTTGCTTTCTAGATGGATATTATGATTTTTCTCAACTACCTGTGTCACAAGAGGATCAAGAAAAAACTACTTTTACATGTCCTTTTGGTACCTTTGCCTATAGACGTATGCCTTTCGGTTTATGCAATGCACCTGCTACCTTTTAAAGATGTATGTTAGCTATATTATATGGTTTTTGTGAAAAGATTGTTGAGGTTTTCATGGATGATTTTTTCGTTTACGGAACTTCTTTTAATGATTTCTCAAGCAACCTTGATCGAGTTTTGCAGAGATGTGAAGAAACTAATCTTGTCTTGAATTGGGACAAGTGCCAATTTATGTTAAATTATGGTATTGTCTTGGGGCATAAAATCTGCGAAAGAGGTATTGAAGTAGATAAAGCTAAAGTTGACGCTATTGAAAAAATGTCGTGCCCACAAGATATTAAAGGTATACGAAGTTTCCTTGGTCATGCTGGTTTCTATAGGAGATTTAATAAAGACTTATCTAAAATTTCTAGGACTCTTACTAATCTTTTGCAACAAGATGTTCCATTTGTTTTTGATGATGGTTGCATAGAAACCATTTGAAATACTTAAGAAAGCCTTAGTCTCTGCACCTATTGTTCAACCACCTAATTGGAACGTACCCTTTGAAATTATGAGTGATGCGAGTGATTATGTTGTTAGTGCTGTTCTAGGACAAATAGTTGATAAGAAATTAAATATTATCCATTATGCTCTTAAGACTCTCGACAGTGCTCAAAGAAATTATGCTAGTACTGAAAAATAAATTTTAGAAGTCGTGTTTGCTTGTGATAAATTCAGATCTTGTATTGTTGATTCTAAAGTAACTATTCACACCGACCATGCTGCTATTAAATATCTTATGGAAAAGAAAGATGCTAAACCTAGGCTTATTAGGTGGGTACTTTTGCTACAAGAATTTGATTTACATATCACTGATAGTAAAGGAGCCGAGAACCTAGTAGCAGACAACTTGTCTAGGTTAGAAAATATTCTTGATGACCCACTACCTATTGATCATAGCTTTCCTAATGAGCAATTAGCGGTCATAAACGCTTCTCGTAGTACTCCATGGTATGCAGACTATGCTAATTATATTGTTGCTAAATTTATACCACCTAGTTTCACATAACAACAAAAGAAAAAGTTTTTCTATGATTTAAGACATTACTTCTTGGATGACCCACACCTTTATAAAGAAGGAGTACATGGTGTTATTAGACATGTGTACCTGAGCATGAATAGGAACAAATCCAACAGAAGTGTCACTTCGAGGCTTAGGGAGGACACCATGCGGGAGAGAGAACTACACACAAGGTATTACAATCTGGTTTTTATTTGCCTACTCTTTTTAAAGATGCCCGCAAGTTTGTCTTGTCTTGTGATGAATGTCAAAGAATTGGTAACATTAGTAGACGTCAGACAATGCCTATGAATTATTCCATTGTTATTGAACCATTTGATGTTTGGGGTTTTGATTTCATGGGACATTTTCCATCCTCTAATGGGTATACACATATTTTAGTTGATGTTGATTGCATTACTAAGTGGGTAGAAGCTATCCCAACTAGTAGTGCTGATCATAACACCTCTATTAAAATGCTTAAATAAGTTATTTTCCCGAGGTTTGGTGTCCGTAGATATTTAATGACTAATGGTGGTTCGCACCATAGAATTGTATCTCCTTATCATCCTCGGTCTAGTGATCAAGTAGAACTAAGCAATAGAGACATAAAATTGATATAGCAAAAGACTTTGAATAGATCTAGGAAGAATTGGTCTCAGAAACTTGATGATGCATTATGGGCTTAAAGAACTGCTGACAAAAATCTTATGGGCATGTCTCCCTACAAAATGGTTTATGGAAAAGCATGTCACTTACCCCTTGAACTAGAACACAAAGCTTATTGGGAAATTAAAGATCTAAATTATGATTTTAAATTTGCCGGTGAAAAGAGGTTATTTGACATTAGCTCACTTGATGAATGGAGAACCCAAGACCATGAAAATGCCAAATTATTTAAAGATAAAGTTAAAAGGTCGCATGAGCAAAGAATACAAAAGCGGGAATTTAATGTAGGTGACCAAGTGTTGCTATACAATTCTCGTTTAAGGTTTTTTGCAGGAAAACTTCTCTAAATGGGAAGGACCTAACATTATCGAGGAAGTTCATTGTTCCGGTGCCATCAAGATCAACAAAGCCACATGCAATAACCCAAGAGTGGTAAATTGTAGCGACCCGACCCAAATGGATCGAAGTCTCTGTGCTTAAGTGTCATCCCTGGATCGGTATGCTGACACACACAGTACTCGATGAATTATAACAGAGTTCAATCACACACTTTATTACATCGAGGTCATCAAAAGAGTATTTATTACAATAATATGGCCAAAAGCCATCTAAATAAAAATAACTGCAGAAGCATCGAAGGTAAATGAGTCCATCCAACTCCACGGCAAACTGAGTGCAGAACAACGACCTATCGCACCTTTAATCCTCGTCGGAAAACTCTGCAACATGAGACGTTGCAGCCGTGTAGGTCAGCACATGGAATATGCTGGCAATGTCACACCATAGAAATAATAATAAAGAAAAAGACTATCTCTATATGCAAATTTAGCTGGTGGAGGCTCTAAGTATAATGTTTGCTAAAGCCAAGTTTACCCTACAACAAAGGAATAAATTTTTATTTACTACAAAATTAAAATGCCATTATTGAGAAGGTTCCTCCAACTCAATCCCAAAATTCCCAAGTTATTAGTAACCCAATGATTTCATTAAAAAGTGTGATGAGATCAACCAATAATTCACTTTTATATACTCAAGTTGTCCATAACCGGGGACACGGCTAATCATGATTAGTTTGTACACTCTGCAGAGGTTTGCGCACTTCTCCCCACAAGACTCGACCACCCCCATGATCGGAAGATCGAGACATAGTCTTTCTGAAGTATTTCCTCCAAACCCTGGGTAGACCGGTACACCTACTTTCCCCTACATCAGCTAGTCTACCACGGAAAGAGGTCACACAACTTACTCAACTATGCCAGAGCCCATAATGGCTTGTGGCTGCACACGAAAGTTTCTAGGCATGAAATATCTTATGATCCCTTTGAGCCTGGGTGGCGGACCTAGGGTAATCACACGGGTACTCCGGGATTCCCCTTGGGCAAGAACTGGTTTCTCCAGGTGCCCCAAACAATCCACCCAGATATGTATTAAAGTTGCCACCTTATGTTGTCCCAAAATTATTATCTCTCGCAACTTGCATGTATCACACATACCAATCCCTGTCTACGAGCATGGCTAAGCAATATATGACATAACGAATATTCCCGGGGTGATCAAAGGTCATAGGTTCCTACCACATAAACTACAAAGCATAACCACATGTTCCCAATCCTACTCATGCAATCTTTGAGGGTGAAACTAATGCATAGTAAAAACTGGGTATTGAAAATTATGATCAAAGTGTGGACTTGCCTTGCTGACGTTCGTTGAACTCTAAAGATTCGTAGTAGCAAGCTTCGCACTCCGGATGATCTAGCGTAAGCAAGCAATAACATACATAAGCATACAAGCAAAGAATCAAAAAGAAAACGAATAAAAGATTTCGAAAAACTCCAAAAACACCAAAATAATGTTTCTGTACATAATAAAATTTTCACAGCAACAAAAATAAATGGTTTTGGTTTTAACAGAAGGTACATGTCACAAGCTTCGGTTTGCAAAAAAAAAATCACCCAAAACGGAGTTACGAAACTCAAGTTATGGCCTAACGAAGTTTGAATTCAGATCTGCTTGAATTCAAAATTTTAAAATTTTCAAAAATATATTTCGTTAGGTTCTCTGGATAGAGGATATTTCTACGAACCCGTAGGAAAAAGAATCAACTAAATCGGATCTATAGACTAAAAGATATACTAGAAACAAGATTCGGTAAAGAATCTGAATTGAAAAAAAATTCCTGAAAAAAAATTTTATCTGCCAGCGACAAGTGGCGCTCCTTGATTGGTTTGCTGCGGGTTTGGAGAGGACGTTCGGTAACTAAAGGTTTCGGTAGCATCGGCTTATTAAAAAAACTGATTGTCCGGTTCAAAGTAAACCAGAAAAACCGATCTACAAAAAAGAAAAAAAAACCAAAACGTATTTTTTTTAACTGAACGAACATGTGTTCGTTCAACTTACAGAGAAGAAACGAGAGTTGGCGGTGGCTCTGGCGTGATGGTGGCAGCGGCTCCGGCGATCGTGGATGGAGGCGGGGATGTCTAGGAGATGCAACGGAGAGTGGCTCGTCCGTTGGTGGAGTCGAAGATGGTCGGCGTCAACGAACGACGACGGAACGAAGCGGCGAAGCTTGGTACTCCGGGTGCTCTGGTGAAGACAAGGAGGTTGGTGCAGTGGCTGTAGATGGAGAGGGATCACAAAACCATGTCAAATGGAGTCTAGGGATCGAGAGAAGTCGGAACACAAGAGGATAAGGCTCGGGATGGCTCACCGACGTCGTAATCCGACGATGAACTGGAGCTTCTGCTGCGAGATTGAAACGTCCAGTACGTGTTGTAGGGGTGGACTTGGCGAGGGATTTTCGTCTGAATCGGTCGAGGAGGGTCGTGGCTATTTATAGGACATCTTCCTTGGAAGTGAAACGGACTGGAGAATTGATTTCCATGAATTGGAAACGAAGGGGCTTCGGGAGCGTTGTACGCGGACGTTTCTGTTCGTGTTCGTGAGAAGAAGATGAGATGGGTGGGGCCCAGCTTCAGGGGAGGGAGAGAGTTACGTGAGGGAGGGAGAGCGAACGAACGAAGCGCACGTGAGGCGAGCGAGCGCTGGAGCGATCGACCTTTTTTTTTGAAGAGAGAGATCACGTGGGAGAGGGAGCTACGTACGGGAGAGAGCGAGCGAGGAAAAAAATGGCCTGGATCGCTGGCCTGCTAACTGGGCCGGCTGGCCTGGCCAGCGCGGGCAGTTTTTTTTTGAATTAGATAGAGGAAAAAAATATAAAGAGAAAAATAAAAAATATTTTTGTATAGGACATATATATATATATCAAAAAAATCAGAAAAAGAAATCCCACAAGATGAACTATTTTTCAGAGGCTAAATAAAAACTTTATAAAAACATTTTTCTAAAAAATCCAAATGAAACTCAATTTTGAATTCAAAGCTTTTGGCATTGTTTTCTTCTGATTTTTTGGAGTGTCATGTTAGCTCCTCTCACACTTTTGAACAAGTGTTTGTCAGGGATTTTGAAATAAATTTCAATTGCCAAGTAGAATTCAAAGTCAGATAAAATTCAAATGCCTCTGAAATTTCCAAATGACACTCAAATAAAAAAATGCATAGATGCTTAGCTAATAATTGTAAAACATTCCAAATTGAAAATTTGGGATGTTACATAAATGAGCAAGTAATCAAACATTATATCTGAGGTACTGCTATAAATATTGAAACCAATGTTATTAATACCATAACACCAGAGGAGTACATAAGGGAAACTTTCCAGCATGTTCAAAACCCCTGAAAAGGAATAGGTATGTGGTGCGGTAAGTAAACTGACTCCAAACACTTTCCAAAGTCAATTTTTATCCGTTCTGGAATATTAAAATAATAGAAAAATAAGAGGTAGTCCGAGAAGTGCACGAGGAGGCAACAAGCCGTGGGTGCGCTCCCTACTCCCCTAGGCACGCCACCCTGGCTTGTGGCCACCTCGTGTGCCATATGGACTCCGTTCTCTCCCAGAATACTTGTTTTGCATGGTAAAAAATCATTATACAATCTCCTAAAGGTTTTGACCACTGTATAACTGCAATATCCTCTGTTCTTGTTTCGAGCTGTTTTGTAATAGACCTAGATCTCCATGACACCCCCTAGCGCCTCCAAGGACAAGTTCTATGAGAAGGTCATCATCCCGTACCTCTCGGAGGTGATGAAACACCTACAAACCATTGAGCTGCATGAGGGGGTGCTTCACATCCGGGATGTTAAAGAGATAAGGAGGACTGGAAGCATGAAGGTCGGGCTTGAAGCATTGGAGTAGGAGGTTTTCAAGTGCCAAGGGATGGTGGAACGTCGACTCAACACCAACCACATGATGATCATGAAACTCACCCATGGTTGCAAGCTGGACAACGACAACATATGAGAAGCCATCTTCAAGCTTCATGAGAAAACGAGCATCTCCAAGCCCAGATCTATGACCTGCAAACCCAAAACTGTGAGTATGAATATAGATTTAAGAGGATGAGTTTGGCTGCAAATTTGAGGATCCCAAAGACTCATTAATCCTTTTACGATGGTGAGCCTACGCCTTGGAAGACGGAGGACAAGCCTCCCACATCATCAACCTCATCACCACCACCTTAGAAGAAGGATACTTGAGTACACGGGTATGGGCACTCCCCTTGGCTTGTGCCAAGCTTGGGGGGAGGTTCCCCGGTATCATATCACCATCACATCTTTACCTTTATCGTTTATATTAGTTCGATCCTTTTGGTTATATCTTGATCTAGTAGAATAAAAGTTTTGGCATCCTCTAGTCTTTGTGTTTTGCTTTGTGATCCATCTATGTAATCAAGTTTGAGAGTTATATAATGAAGAGTATTTTTGAGTTGAGGGCATTGATTTCTTACTTTGATCGTAATGAAAATTAAAAAAATTAAAAAAATTTAAAAAAAATTAAAAGGAGATTATATAATAATCTTATGGGGAGTGATGACATCACATATAAAGGGTATGCTACATGAAACTTGTTGAGAGTTGACAAACATAGTTTTGGTCATTGTTGCAATTAAAATGAAGTAATAAAGAAAGAAATGTCTCACATATAAATATACTATCTTGGACATCTTTCGTGATTGTGAGTACTCATTAAAATATTTTATTCTAAAAGGTTGATGTTGGACAAGGAAGACAATGTAATGTGTTATGTTCCTTTATATCCGAATAGAAGCTATAGTGTCATAGATGCTCCAATATGTTGGTCTTGCTTTCCCTCTTATGCTAGCCTAAAAATTTCTGCACTAAGTAGAGTGACTACTTGTGCATCCAAAAACCGTCAACCTAGTTTTTCAATGAGAGTCCACTATATCTACCTATGGATTGAGTAAGATCCTTCAAGTAAGTTATCATCGGTGCAAGCAATAAAAAATTTCTCTCTAAATATGTGATATATTTTAGTGTGGGGAAAATAAACTTTGTACGATCTTGTGATTCTGAAGAAATAAAAGCGAAGAAATGGATTATAAAGTTCTCTATCACAAGTGGTAATACAAAGTGATGTTCCTTTGCATTAAGATTTCGTGCATGCAACCAAAAAGTGCATGACAACCTCTGCTTCCCTCTACGAAGTGCCTAACTTTCATTTTGATGTCTACTTTAAATACTAGAGTCATGGTGACATTCACCATTACTTTTTACTTTTATCTTTTGGCAAGCACAATAGTTGGAGAAAGATCTAGATACATATATTCATACGGATGTAGAGAATCATAAACTATTATTGTGGACACTACCCATGAGGTAAATCGCTGGGAGGCGAAACTATAAGCCCCTATCTTTAATGTGTTCGATTGAAACTTTGAACTCATAAGTATCGCTTGATTGTTAGCAATTATTTTAAGACTAAGATATGGTTGAGTATATGAACTTGCTATATAAAAGCTCTTATATAGAATCTTTCCAATGTTATCATAAATTGTAATTCCTTCAATGACTAAGATCATAGTTTGGTAGTTTTCAATAAGGTTTGTGATTCATACTTTACAATGTTAATGAATTATCACTTTGCTATAAGAAATTATATGACAATATATTGTTGTTCAAAAGATTATCATGATGCCCCCATGTCCGTATTCTATTTTATTGACACCTCTATCTCTAAACATGTGGTCATGATTATCGATTTCGGCTTCCGCTTGAGGAAAAGCGAGGTATAAGCTTGGGGGAGTTCATACGTCCATTTTGCATCATGCCTTTATGTTGATATTCGTTGCATTATGGACTGTTATATCACATTATGGTACAATACTTATGCCTTTTATACTTATTTTACAAGATTTACATGAGGAGGGAGAATGCCGGCAGCTGGAATTCTAGACCGGAAAAGAGCAAACCTGAGAGATTTATTATTCACAACTCCAAAAGTCCTGAAAATCCACGGAGAATTATTTTGGAATACATAAAAAATATTGGGCAAAGAAACTCCATAGGGCGACCCGCCAGGTGGCCACAAGCCTGGGGCGTGCCCCCAAGGCTTGTGGGCCCCATGGCAGGTCTCCGATGCCCACCTTTTTTCTATATGGATGATTTTGACCTGAAAAAAAGGAAGAAGGAGATTTCGGAAGGAAGCGCCGCCGTCTCGAGGTGAAACTTGGGTAGAACTAATTTAGGGTTGCGGGGAGATGTTCTGTCGGGAAAACTTCCCTCCAGAAGGGGTAAATCGAAGACATCGTCATCACCAACAATCCTCTCGTCGAGGGAGGGTCATTCTCCATCAACATCTTCACCAGCACCATCTCCTCTCAAACCATGGTTCATCTCTTATATTCAATCTTTGCCTCAAAACCTCAGATTGGTATTTTTGGGTTACTAGTAGTGTTGATTACTCCTTGTAGTTCATGCTAGTTGGTTTATTTGGTGGAAGATCATATGTTTAGATCCTTGATGCTATTAAAAACTTATCTGATTATGAACATCAATATGCTTTGTGAGTAGTTACGTTTGTTCCGGAGGACATGGGAGAAGTCTTGTTATAAGTAATCATGTGAATTTGGTATTCGTTCGATATTTTGATGAGATGTATGTTGTCTTTCCTATAGTGGTGTTATGTGAATGTCGACTACATGACACTTCACCATGATTTGGGCATAAGGGAAGGCATTGGGAAGTAATAGGTAGATGATGGGTTGCTAGATTGATAGAATCTTAAACCCTAGTTTATGTGTTGCTTCGTAAGGGGCTGATTTGGATCCATATGTTCCATGCTATGGTTAGATTTATATTAATTCTTCTTTCGTAGTTTCGGATGCTTGCGAGTGGGGTTAATCATAAGTGGGAGGCTTGTCCAACTAAGGAAATCACCCAAGCACCGGTCCACTGCTACTTCTCGAGCTTGCGTTGTTTTCCCTCGAAGAGGAAAGGGTGATGCAGAACAGTAGCGTAAGTATTTCCCTCAGTTTTTGAGAAGCAATGTATTAAATCCAGTAGGAGATCACGCGCGAGTCCCACGTACCTGCACAAACAAATAAGAACCTTGTAGCCAACGCGATGAAGGGGTTGTCAATCCCTTATCGGTCACTTTCAAAAGTGACATCTGATAGAGATGATAAGATAATATTTTTGGTATTTTTGATATAGATTAAAAGTAAAGAATGCAATCTAAAACAATGGCGACATAAATTGGCAAGTTGACGAGAAACTAATATTATAAAAGATAGACCCGGGGGTCATAGGTTTCACTAGTGGCTTCTCATGATAGCAGATTTCTACGATGGGTGAACAAATTAATGTCGAGCAATTGACAGAAAAGCGCATAGTTATGAGAATATCTAGGCATGATCATTGTATATAGGCATCACGTCCGTGACAAGTAGACCCAAACGATTCTGGATCTACTAATATTAATCCACACATCGACCGCTATAAAGCATGCATCTAGAGTATTGAGTTCATAAGAGCAGAGTAATTCCTTAGGCAAGATGACATGATGTAGAGGGATAAACTCAAGCAATATGATATAAACCCCATCTTTTTATCCTCGATGGCAACAGTACAATATGTGCCTTGCGACCCCTGCTGTCATTGGGAAAGGATACTGAAAGATTGAACCCAAAGCCAAGCACTTCTCCCATTGCAATAACTACCAATCTAGTAGGCCAAACCAAACCGATAATTCGAAGAGACTTGCAAGGATATTTAAATCATACATAAAAGATTTCAGAAAAGAATCCAACATTGTTCATAGATAATCTTGATCATAAACCCACAATTCATCAGATCTCGACAAACACACCGCAAAAAGAATTACATCGAATAGATCTCCAAGAAGATCGAGGAGAACTTTGTATTGAGATCCAAAGAGAGAGAAGAAGCCATCTAGCTATTAACTATGGACCCGAAGGTGTGTGGTAAACTACTCACAACTCATCGGAGAGGCTATGGTGTTGATGTAGAAGCCCTCCATGATCGATGCCCCCTCCGGTGGAGCTCCGAAACAGGACCCAAGATGGGATCTCATGGGTACAGAAGGTTGCGGCGGTGGAATTAGGTTTCGTGGCGCTCCCCGATAATTTCAGGGTACGTAGGTATATATAGGAGGAAGAGGCACGTCAAGGGAGCCACGAGGGTGGGGGCGCGCCCCCTGCCCTCGTGGCCGCCTCGTTCGCTTCCTGCCGTGTACTCCAAGTCTTCTGTGTTGATATTGTTCTAAAAATGACTCTCCGAAAGGTTTCATTCAGTTTGGAGTCCGTTTGATATTCCTTTTCTACGGAACACTGAAATAGGCAAAAAACAGCAATTTGTACTTGGCCTTGGGTTAGTAGGTTAGTCCCAAAAATAATATAAAAGTGTATCATAAAGCCCATTAAACATTCAAAACAGATAATATAATAGCATGGAACAATGAAAAATTATAGTACGATGGAGACGTATCAAGCATCCCCAAGCTTAATTCCTGCTCGTCCTCGAGTATGTAAATGATAAAAACAGAATTTTTTATGTGGAATGCTACCCAACATAATTCTCAATGTAATTTTTTTATTGTGGCATGAATGTTCATATCTGAAAGATTCAAGGAAAAAGTTTAATATTGACTAAAGAATAATAAGACTTCAAGCATTCTAACAAAGGAATCATCTCTTCTCAAAATAACATGGCCAAAGAAAGTTCATCCCTACAAAATCATATAGTTTGGCTATGCTCCATCTTCGTGACACAAAAAACTCAAATCGTGCACAACCCCGATTTCAGCCAAGCAATTGTTTCATACTAAATTTTTTCAAACTTTTTCAACTTTCACGCAATACATAAGCGTGAGCCATGGATATAGCACTATAGGTGGAATAGAGTGCTGGTTGTGGAGAAGACAAAATAGGAAGATGGTCTCACATCAACTAGGCGTATCAACGGGCTATGGAGATGCCCATCAATAGATACCAATGTGAGTGAGTAGGGATTGCCATGCAACGGATGCACTAGAGCTATAAATGTATGAAAGCTCAACAAAATAAACTAAGTGGGTGTGCATCCAGCTTGCTTGCTCACGAAGACCTAGGGCATTTGAGGAAGCCCATCGTTGGAATATACAAGCCAAGTTCTATAATGAAAATTGCCACTAGTATATGAAAGTGACAAAACAAGAGACTCTCTATCATGAAGATTATGGTGCTACTTTGAAGCACAAGTGTGGAAAAAGATAGTAGCATTGCCCCTTTTTTCTTTTTTTCTTTTTTCTTTTTTTCTTTTTTTGGGCCTTTCTTTTTTTCTTTGCCTTTTTTTTCTTTTTTTCTTTTTTTTTCTTTGGGACATTGTTGTAATAATGATGATCATCACACTTTTATTTACTTACAACTTGATATTACAACTTGATATTACAACTCGATACTAGAACAAAGTATGACTCTATATGAATGCCTCCGGCGGTGTACCGGGATGTGCAATGAATCAAGAGTGACATGTATGAAAAATTATGCATGGTGGCCTAGCCACAAATACGATGTCAACTACATGATCATGCATGGCAATATGACAATGATGAAGCGTGTCATATGAACGAAACGGTGGAAAGTTGCATGGCAATATATCTCGGAATGGCTATGGAAATGCCATGATAGGTAGGTGTATGGTGGCTGTTTTGAGGAAGGTATATGCTGGGTGTATGGTACCGGCGAAAGTTGTGCGGTACAAGAGAGGCTAGCAATGGTGGAAGGGTGAGAGTGTGTATAATCCATCGACGCAACATTAGTCATAAAGAATTAACATACTTATTGCAAAAATCTACAAGTCATCAAACCAAAGTACTACATACATGCTCCTAGGGGAAGGATTGGTAGGATTTAATCATCGCGCGATCCCGACCTCCACACAAAGGATGACAATCAATGAAATACCTCTTGCTTCAAATTTGTCACACAACGGTTACCATACGTGCATGCTACGAGACTTGCAAACCTCAACACAAGTATTTCTCAAATTCACAACTACTCTACTAGCATGAATCTAATATCACCATCCTCATATCTCAAAACAATCATCAAGTATCAAACTTCTCATAATATTCAATGCACTTTATATGAAAGTTTTTACTATACCCATCTTGGATGCCTATCATATTAGGACTAAATTTATAACCAAAGCACATTACCATGCTGTTCTAAGAGACTCTCAAAATAATATAAGTGAAGCAAGAGAGAACAAAAATTTCTATATAATAAAACCACCACCGTACTCTAAAAAGATATAAGTGAAGCACTAGAGCAAAAATATCTAGCTCAAAAGATATAAGTCAACCACATAGAGTATTCTAATAAATTCTGATTCATGTTTATCTCTCTCAAAATGTGTGTCCAGCAAGGATGATTGTGGTAAACTAAAAATCAAAGACTCAAATCATACATGACGCTCCAAGCAAAACACATATTATTTGGTGAATAAAAATATAGTCTCAAGTAAAGTTACCGATAGACGAAGACGAAAGAGGGGATGCCTTCCTGGGGCATCCCAAGATTAGGCTTTTGGTTGTCCTTGAATTTTACCTTGGTGTGCCTTGGGCATCCCCAAGCTTAGGCTCTTGCCACTCTTTGTTCCATAGTCCATCAAATCCTTACCCAAAACATGAAAACTTCACAACAAAAAACTTAGCCAAAAATCTCACGAGCTCTGTTAGTATAAGAAAAAAAACCACCAATCAAAGGTACTGTAATGAACTCATTCTTTTTTTATATTGGTGTTAAACCTACTGTATTCCAACTTCTCTATGATTCATAACCCCCGACACTACTCATAGATTCATCAAAATAAGCAAACAACACACGAAAAACAGAATCTGTCAAAAACAGAACAGTCTGTAGCAATGTGTAATTTTATAATACTTCTGTAACTCTAAAAATTCTGAAATAAATTGGTCGACGTGATTAGTTTGTCTACTAATCATATTTAAAAAGAATAAACTTAAAAGCTCTCTCGAGTAAAAAAATGGTAGCTAAACTCGTGAGTGCTAAAGTTTCTATTTTTTACGGCATGATCGCATAAATTTCATCCAAGTCTTCCCAAAGGTTCTACTTGGCACAAACACTAATTAAAACAAAAAACCACACTAAGCAGAAGCTAGATGAAATATTTATTACTAAACAGAAGCAAAAACAAATAAAATAAAATTGGGTTGCGTCCCAACAAGCACTATCGTTTAACGCCCCTAGCTAGGGACGATACAAGAATATATATAGGTATTGCCATCTTTGGTAGGCAATCCATAAGTGGATCTCATAATATATTAATAAGGTAATTTGATTTTCTTTCTAGGAAAGTGTTCCATGCCTTTCATTAACATAAATTGGGATCTAATATTTCCTTCCTTCATATCAATAATTGCACCAATCTTTCTAAGGAAAGGTCTACCAAGAATAATAGGACATGTAGGATTGCAATCTATATCAAGAACGATGAAATCTACAGGCACATAATTCCTATTTGTGACAATAAGAACATCATTAATCCTTCCCATATGTTTCCTAATGGTAGAATCCAAAAGATGCAAATTTAAAGAACAATCATCAATTTCATGGAAACCTAACATATCACACAAAGTTTTTGGGATTGTGGAAACACTTGCACCCAAATCACATAAAGCAAAGAATTCATGATCTTTAATCTTAATTTTAATAGTAGGTTCCCACTCATCACAAAGTTTTCTAGGGATAGAAACTTCTAATTCAAGTTTTTCTTCATAAGATTGCATTAAAGCATCAACTATGTGTTTGGTAAAAGCTTTATTTTGACTATAAGCATGAGGAGAATTTAGCACATATTGCAATAAGGAAATACTATATATTAAAGAGAAATTATCATACTTAAATCCCTTGAAATCCAAAATAGTGGGTTCATTGCTATGTAAAGTTTTGATCTCTTCAATCCCACTTTTAACACTTTTAGCATCAAAATCTAAAAACTCCAAATCACTGGGACGCCTTTTGACTAAAGTAGACTCATCTCCAGTCCCATCTTTATCAAGATTCATACTAGAAAAAAGGATTTAATAGGAGACACATCAATCACTTTTAGATCTTCATCTTTATTATCATGAAAACTAGAAGAACACGCTATCACAAAGCAATCTCTTTTAGCACGCATCCTAGTGGTTCTTTCTTTATATTCATCAATGGAAATTCTCATGGCCTTTAGAGACTCATTGATATCATGCTTAGGGGGGATAGATCTAAGTTTCAAAGAATCAACATCAAGAGAAATTCTATCCACGTTCCTAGCCAACTCATCAATCTTAAGCTATTTTTCTTCATGCAAATTATTGAAATTCTTTTGCGAATTCATAAATTCTTTAACACTAGTCTCAAAATAAGAGGGCATCTTATTAAAATTTCCATAAGAGTTGTTGTAGGAATTACCATAATTATTAGAGGAATTACTAGCAAAAGGCCTAGAATTATAGTTTCCTCTACAAGTGTTGTTACCAAAATTATTCCTACCAACAAAATTCACATCCAAAGATTCATTATTATTCTCAATCAACTTAGACAAAGGCATATCATTAGAATCAGAAGAAGCACTCTTAGTAGCAAATAATCTCATAAGTTCATCCATCTTTCCACTCAAAACACTAATCTCTTTAATAGCATGTACTTTTTTACTAGTAGATCTTTCGGTGTGCCATTGATAGTAATTAACAATAATATTATCTAGGAGTTTAGTAGATTCTCCTAAAGTGATTTCCATGAAAGTGCCCCCCGCGGCCGAATCTAAAAGATTTCTAGAAGCAAAATTCAAGCCAGCATAAAAGTTTTGTATAATCATCCATAAGTTCAAACCATGTGTAGGGCAGTTATGTATCATTAATTTCATTATCTCCCAAGCTTGTGCAACATGCTCATGATCTAGTTGCTTAAAATTCATGATATCATTTCTAAGAGAGATAATCATAGCAGGAGGAAAATACTTTGCACTTATTCCATGAATCAATACTATTTCTAGGCAAAGAAGAGAACCAAGTTTTAGCACGATCTCTAAGCGAAAACGGAAATAGCTTTAATTTGACAATATCATTATCCGTATCTCTCTTCTTTTGCATATCACATAAATGAACATAGTTGTTTAGATGGGTAGCGGCATATTCACTAGGAAGGCCAGAAAATTGATCTTTCATGACAAGATTCAATAGAGCAGCATTGATGTCACAAGATTCACTATCGGTAATAGGAGCAATCAGAGTGCTAATAAAATCATTATTGTTTCTATTGGATAAGTTACACAATTTCGTATTGTCTTGAGCCATAGTGACGAGCAAGCAATCCAACACACAAGCAAACAAAAAGCAAGCGAAAAGAGGCGAACGGAAAAAGGGCGAATAAAACGGCAAAGGTGAAGTGGGGGAGAGGAAAACGAGAGGCAAATAATGTAATGCGAGGGATATCGGTTTGTGATAGGTACCTGATATATGACTTTTGCATAGATCTCCCCAGCAACGGCGCCAGAAATTCATCTTGCTACTCCTCGAGCTTGCATTGTTTTCCCTCGAAGAGGAAAGGGTGATGCAACACAGTAGCGTAAGTATTTCCCTTAGTTTTTCAGAACCATGGTATCAATCCAGTAGGAGACCACGGGTGAGTCCCTCGTACCTGCACAGACAAATAAGAACCTTGCACCCAACGCGATAAAGGGGTTGTCAATCCCTTCTCGGTCACTTACAAATGTGAGATCTGATAGAGATGATAAGATAATATTTTTGGTATTTTTGATATAGATTAAAAGTAAAGAATGCAAAGTAAAATAACGGCGACCGAAATTGGAAGTTGACGGGATACTAATATGATAAAAGATAGACCCGGGGGTCATAGGTTTCACTGGTGGCTTCTCTCATGATAGCAGATTTCTACGGTGGGTGAACAAATTACTATCGAGCAATTGATAGAAAAGCTCATAGTTATGAGAATATCTAGGCATGATTATTGTATATAGGCATCACGTCCGTGACAAGTAGACCGAAACGATTCAGCATCTACTGCTATTACTCCACACATCGACCACCATCCAGCATGCATCTAGAGTATTAAGTTGATAAAACAGAGTAACGCCTTAGGCAAGATGACATGATGTAGAGGGATAAACTCAAGCAATATGATATAAACCCCATCTTTTTATCCTCGATGGCAACAATACAATATGTGCCTTGCTACCCCTGCTGTCACTGGGAAAGGACGCCGCAAGATTGAACCCAAAGCCAAGCACTTCTCCCATTGCAAGAACTACCAATCTAGTAGGCCAAACCAAACCGATAATTCTAAGAGACTTGCAAGGATATTTAAATCATACATAAAAGATTTCAGAAAAGAATCCAATATTGTTCATAGATAATCTTGATCATAAATCCACAATTCATCGGATCTCGACAAACACACCGCAAAAAGAATTACATCGAATAGATCTCCAAGAAGATCGAGGAGAACTTTGTATTGAGATCCAAAGAGAGAGAAGAAGCGATCTAGCTAATAACTATGGACCCGAAGGTCTGTGGTAAACTACTCACAACTCATCGGAGAGGCTATGGTGTGGATGCAGAAGCCCTCCGTGATCGATGCCCCCCTCCGGTGGAGCTCCGAAACAGGCCCCAAGATGTGATCTCACGGGTATAGAAGGTTGCGGCGGTGGAATTAGGGTTTCGTCGTGCTCCCCGATGGTTTCAGGGTACGTAGGTATATATAGGAGGAAGGGGCACGTTAGGGGAGCCACGAGGGGCCCACGAGGGTGGGGGCGTGCTTACCCTCTGGGTGCGCCCCCTGCCCTTGTGGCCGCCTCGTTCGCTTCCTCGCGTGTACTCCAAGTCTTCTGTGTTGATATTGTTCCAAAAATGACTCTCCCAAAGGTTTCATTCCGTTTGGACTCCGTTTGATATTCCATTTCTGCGAAACACTGGAATAGGCAAAAAAAACAGCAATTTGCATTGGGCCTTGGGTTAGTAGGTTTGTCCCAAAAATAATATAAAAGTGTATAATAAAGCCCATTAAACATCCAACATAGATAATATAATAGCATGGAACAATAAAAAATTATAGATACGTTGGAGACGTATCATCCACCCACATATCATATTATCAAAGTAACGAACGTGAATCATATGAGCATGATGAAAACTTCCTTGACGATAATTCCCATGTGTCCTTGGGAGCGCTTTCCTTTATATAAGAGTTCATCTAGGCTTGTCCTTTGCTACAAAAAGGATTGGGACACCTTGCTGCACTTTTGTTACACTTGTTACTTGTTACCCGTTATGAATTATCTTATCACCTTGCTGCACCTTTATATAATTTCAGTGCTTGCAGAACATACCTTGCTGAAAACAGCTTGTCATTTCCTTCCGCTCCTCGTTGGGTTTGACATTCTTACTTATTGAAAGGACTACGATAGGTCCCTGATACGTCTCCAACGTATCTATAAGTTTTGATTGTTCCATGCTGTTATATTATCATTCTTGGATGTTTTACAATCATTTTATATCATTTTTTGGGACTAACCTATTGACATAGTGCCAGTTAATGTTTTTGTTTGTTTTTTACACCATAAGAAATCAACATCAAACGGAGTCCCAACACGGCAAAACTTTTTGTGGGTTTTTTATGGACCACAAGACTTCCAATGGGCCGGAGCAGCACCTGGGGAGTGCCCCGAGGGGGGCAAAACCCACCTGGGCACGCCTGGGGGCCCAGGCGCGCCCAGGTAGGTTGGTCCCACCTCGGTGGCCTCCCGCACCCCTTCTTTTCCCTATAAATACCCAAATATTCCGAAACCCTTCGTGGTAGACCGAGATCAGAAGTTCCGCCGCAAGGCTCTGTAGTCGATGAGATCCATTGTAGAGCCCTTTCCGGCACTCCTCCGGAGGGGGAAACCATCACCGGTGGCCATCTTCATCATCCCGGTGGCCACCATGGTGAGGAGGGAGTGGTCCACCCTCGGGGTTGAGGGTTTGTACCAGTAGCTATGTGTTTAATATCCCTCTCTCGTGTTCTTGAGATGCACAATCTTGATGTATCACGGTCTTTGTTAATATAGTCGAATCATATGGTGTTTTCCCCTCTCTTGTTGTGATGAATTGAGTTTTCCCTTTGAGATTTCATTGGATTGAATACTCTTATGGATTTGAGAACACTTGATATATGTCTTGCGATTGAATACTCGTGGTGATAATGCGGTATCATATTGATTCACTTGACATAAGTTTTGGCACTCAACTTGCGGATTGCCACGGTGACATTGGGGTAATCTATGCATAGGGGTCGATGCATGTTCTCGTCTTTGTTTCTTCGGTAGAAATCTTGGGGCACTCTTTGATGTTCTTTGCGCTGGACTGAGTATTATGAATCTGAAATTGTTTGATGCATATCGTATAATTAACTCACGCATACTCGTGGTGACATTGGAGTATCTATGTGACATTATAGTTGGTTGATGTGTGTCATATGGTGTTATTTTAGTACGAACTCTTGATTAGATCGATCGGCAAGAATAGCTTGTGTTATTTTAGTACAAAATCTCGGATAGATCGAATGGAAAGAATAGCTTTGAGGTGGTATCGTACCCTACAAACAATTTCTTTTTATGTTCTTCGCTAGATAAGAACTTTGGGGTGATTCTTCATCGCACGTTGAGGAATGGTTATGTGATCCAATTATATTAGCATTGTTGAGAGATTGCACTTGCGAAAGTACGGATCCTAGGCCTCATTTTCAAGCATTGCAATACGTTTTCTGCTCACTTTTGTTACTTGCTACCTTGCTTTTTTTTATTGCTCTTCATTTTCAAGCAATGCAATACCGTTTCTGCTCACTTTTGTTACTTGCTACCTTGCTATTTTTTTATTGCTTGTACTACAAAAACTCATATCTACTATCCATATTACACTTATATCACCATCTCTTCGCTGAACTAGAGCACCTATACAATTTCCCATTGTATTTGGTTTGTTGGGGACACTAGAGACTTTTTATTATTTGGTTTTCGGGTTGTTTCAGAGAGACCTTCTTCATCCTACACCTCCCACGGATTGATAAACCTTAGTTCATCCACTTGAGGGAAATTTGCTACAGTCCTACAAAACTCTGCTCTTGGAGGCCCAACACGAGTCTACAAGAACAAGTTGTGTAGTAGACATCAGTCCCCTACACTTGTGGGTCATTATGTTTGCATGTATGCCCGATTTCAAGCTACATCGAAGGAATTACACTATAACGCTATGAAGCATATTCTTAGATATCTAGCTGACACACCAACACTTGGATTATGGTACCCCAAGGGCTCGCCTTTTGATCTCATTGGATATTCTGACTCTGACTATGCTGGTGATCGGGTGGACCGCAAGTCAACATCTAGCACATGTCGTTTCCTCAGACGATCCTTAGTATGTTGGTCATGAAAGAAGTAGAACTACGGATGAATCTCCACTGCTGAAGCTGAGACATTGTTGTTAGTTCTTTTTGTGCGCAATTTGTATGGATGAAGGAAGCCCTCAAGGACTATGTGATACGTCCAAAACGTATCTATAATTTCTGCTTGCTCCATGCCACTTTTGGGTGATATTGCTATGATATTCATACACTTCCATACACTTTTGATCATATTTGGACTAACTTACTAATCCAGTGCACCCCAGTGCCAGTTTCTGTTTCCGGCTGTTTTTGTATTTCAGGATTTCACGTTTCGAGAACTGCCCAGAAAAATCCAGAAAAATTATATAAAAAATCAGCGATCCGGAAACAACACTGCGTCCGAAGGGCAGCCTGGGGGGGCCACAGGGGCTCCAGGCGCCCTGTGGGCGCCCTCCCCCCTAGGCCGCGCTGGGGGGGCACGTGGGCCCCCCCGAGGCTCCCCCGGTGCCCTACTTTGGCATATATTTAAAGGACCCTCCGGAACCCTCAGAACAGGAACTCTTTTCGCGATCCCATCTCTGTTCCTCCGCCGCCGCCGCTTCCAAGATCAGGAGCACCAAGAGAACTCTTCCCGGCACCCTGCCGGAGGGGAGGATCATCACCGGGAGCTTCTCCACCACCATGGACGCCTCCCGGATGACTCGTGAGTAGTCTCCCTTGGACCATGAGTCCATGACCAGTAGCTATGTGATGTTCTCCTCCCGTTCTTGTGCTTCACTAATTAGTCCTCGTGAGCTGCCCTACATGATCGAGGCACCTATGTAATCCTTATGGTGTTGCTATGTTGAGTTTGCAGGGATCCGATGGATTATGAGATTATGTTCACATTGATCTTGTGTAATATATTTGATTCACCTCTTTTATATTTTAGTTCATAAGTAATTCTTGCATGTTCTCCGTTGTTATTTATTGCTTTGGCCGAGTAGTAGGTAGTGACTCCAAGAGGGAACGTTATGCTCGATTGTGGGTTCATGCCCCTCGATGACTAGCTTGAGTGACAGAAACATGAGTCTAGGGGATGTGCTGTTGCCACAAGGGGGAAAACAACGGTGCTTGTGCCCGCGGGTGCAAGGATTGTTTACTTTCCGCAAAGTTCTTTTAATGCAGTTGTCTGTTGCATTGAGTTTACACTATGGGTGGGACTCGCAACTTAATACCAGCGAGATGTTCTGGATAGATATCTCAAGGTGGATGATTAGTAGTAGATATTGATGGATTTCGGTCTACTTACTTTGGCGTACCGCCCATGCTTTGAACCTCAACCTTTCTTGCAATGTAGTCAGCATTGGTTTGCGTTCGTGGTCCTGTCAATTGCCCAGCTGTAATTTGTTTACCTCACATAGCTGTTTTATCGTCTTTTGGGAGAGAGACATCACTGGTGAACATCATGAGACTCCGGTCCATATTACCATCATTGATCACATCCACTATTTACTTTTCGCTATTTACTTGCTATTGCAAAAACTATCTATCACTACTATCATTGCTTTTAACCCTTTGTGAACTACAAGGCCGGAGGATTGACAACCTCTATGTACTCGTTGGGAGCAAAGTTATTTGTATCTGTGTGCAGGTCCACGTTGATTGCTAATTGCGCCGTTAGCAATTGACACCTACTTGTTGAACCTAGGAGTCTCTGGGGATTCGATCCTTGGTATCTTTGCTAAGGGAAAACACTTCTACTTACTGCATCTTACACCTTCCACTTGGGGTAACCAACGAGGGGTTCGAGGCCCATCAAGGAGTATTTTCTGGCGCCGTTGCTGGGGACTCCACTCTTCAGGATAGGGGAGTTGCATGCTATCTTTTACCTTTGCTTTTAAGTATTGTTAGTTTACTTTTCATTTTTTCTTTAGTTCCTTTTATCGAAAATCACAAAAATAGTTATCTTGCTTGCTTGCTACTATGGGTTCTACCAAGAACACTAAATGGGAGGAGTACACTCCTACTTCCATTGCCCCACTTATCACTGACGGGATTTACAAAAAAAATAAACCTTGTGATTATACTAGTTTTGACGGAGAGTTATGCCCATGGCATGGTCTTCCAGGAAAAAAGTATGAGCCTCAGTTTAAAATTGCTCCTAAGCTTCCCCAAACTTGGGAAGATGTTCAAACTCTTATAATAGAGAGCGAATTAAACAAAGAGGATGACACTACAATTCTGCCCACTAATGATAAAATTAATTTTGATAATTGTAGTATTTCAGAAGTTGTCACCTTTCTACAAGGAATGGCTAAAGATCCCAACACTAGCACGCTTAATCTTGCCTTCACAGAGCATGTCACTAATGCTCTCATCAAAGCTAGGGAGGCTAAACTTAGAGTAGAAGCCTCCTTGCCTAGAAAGCTAGAAGATGGTTGGGATTCTATGATTAAAATTAAGATAAATAACTTCTCATGCTTTGCTTTATGTGATATTGTAGCAAGTACTTCTGTTATGCCCAAAAGACTATATGATATGCTTAAATTGAAACCTTTTGATTCTGGTTCATTTGGTAATGTTCTCGTTGATTCTTCCATAAAGAAACCTTTGGGGAGGATCGACGATGTTCTTATCGTTGTCAATGATAATTATGTGCCCGTTGATTTTACTATTATGGATATTGAATGTGATCCTTCATGTCCAATTATTTTGGGACGTCCCTTTTTGCGCACCGTTGGTGCTGTCATTGACATGAAAGAGGGTAATATAAAATTTCATTTTCCTCTCAAGAAAGGGATGGAACACTTCCCTCGAAAGAAGATCAAGTTACCTTTTGAGTCCGTTGTACGGGCTAGTTATTCTTTTACTCTTGATAAAACTTGATCTCTATGCATTATGCCTAGCTTAAAGGCATAAAAGAAAGCGCTTTTGGGAGGCAGCCCACATGAATAAAATTTTTGTTTTTGTTGTGTCTTGATGTTGTTTACTGCTGTAGCATCATCATTGTATCTTTGCTTTTCATATTTGTGCCAAGTATAGCCTCTGATTGCTAGAAAGTTCAAAAGTTGTGAGGTGTTGTCCAGGAAACAGATTCTGTCCTTGGATAGAAAAATTCATATAAAATCACCAGATCATCTTTTTGGTCTGAATTTTATCGACAGCGTTCTCTATATAATTGTCTTTTGTGCGTCAGTTCTGAGTTTTTTTATTTGAGTTGCAGAAGTATCCCGAACAGATCAATTACTGCCTGCTGTTATGTTTTTCACAGATTCTGTCCTGTTTTGCCTTACCTTCACTTTGCAAATTAAGAACTTGCTTTTTATTTGCAAAAACCTTTTGGCAATCTTGAGAAACAGTAGAACTTCAAGAATATCCTTATTTCCAGCAAGGTATAATTATTTTATTAAGGGTACTAACCTCGCTAATCAGATTATGATGAGTTGTGTATGAAGGGAGTTTTCAAGTGTGCGAGGGAAGATGATAAAAAGATTCAGGAGTGTCAAGCGCTCAAGCTTGGGGATGCCCCCGTGCACCCCCAAGAAATATTCAAGGATACTCAAGCGTCTAAGCTTGGGGATGCCCCCATGCATCCCCTTCTCCATCAACATTATCAGTTCGTCTTTCGTTTCGCTATATTTTTATCACTTCATGTGTTATGTGCTATGCTTGGAGCGTCTTGCTTTTAGTTTTCTTTTTAGTTTTTCATAACGAGTCGGAACCCAGCATTCCTTTATGTGGGAGAGAAACACGCTCCACTTCTACCTAGAACATTACATAGAATTTTCATGTCTATCTATGTTGTGTGTGTTCTTTGTCTTTTAATAGCTACTACCGTGCTCTGCTCTTAGTATTCATGCTTATCTTTTCAAGAGCTTTTATTTAGTTGGTTGCTTGAACACTGTTTAACTATCATGCTCACCTTATTAAGAGAGTTTGCTTCCGTTGCATTGGTTAATGTGTCTATGATAAAGATGCTACTTGCATGATGGTGCTTAGTAGTTCAGGTTTTCTTATGGTTGATCTCAAATAGCTGGGAGGTTCCCAATGTGTTATTGGAGTACCAACTTGGTTTGTTTGCCTATGATGTGGTATGGTTTAGTAATATCTTCCTTCGAGAATTTATTTTGATTGACTTGGCATGTGCTCACGCATATTTAAGACTGTAAAGAAAGTCTGTCAAGCCTTGATGATCTTTTATTTCTAAGTAGCGATATAACTACCATGCCTGATTCAATATTGCTTTGTCGCTCTGCATGATTATGACCGTCATTGCTCTCTTAGTTGGTCGCTCCCAGTCTTTTGCTAACCTCCACCTGCACTAAACAAACTAACCATGCAATACATAGCTCATGGGAAAGTAGCCTAAAAACTATTGTGGTAAAGAATATGTTGCTTATGTATCTTATTTCTTATAAGTTGCTTGCTGAGCGGTAACCATGTTTCTGGGGACGCCATCAACTGTCACACTTTTGTTGAATATCATGTGAGTTGCTATGCATGTTCGTCTTGTCTGAAGTAAGGGTGATTTACCGTGGGTTGAATAACTATGCATATTGTTACAGAAGAACATTGGGCCGCCAACCAAAGCCATGCATCATGGTGGAAGTTTTAGCTTGGACCTTAATCCTCAATCTCTTATGAGAATATGCTTATGCATTAAAGAGGAGTCCATCATCTATTTTCTATGTTGTCCCGGTATGGATGTCCTCAAGTTGAGATCTATCAAAAACGAGAAATCAAATGCGATCTATCACCTTGGACCTTTGTACAGGTGGCATAGAGGTACCCCTTTGTGACACTTGGTTAAAACATATGCAATGCAATGATAACCTATGGGAATCCGAGCTAATTAGGACAAGGAGCGAGCACTATTGGTATTCGATGCATGAGGCTTGCAACTTATAGGATGTTTTATGCATGACACATATGAAGTACTACTACCGTTGCTTCCTTGTTTTCAAAATAAAAAGCTTTAGCACTTAACCCTTCTTTTACCTTTATGTTGAAGCACCAACTACTGAGAGCATGATTGTCATTCTGAGTGTAATGTGCATTGTCCCAAAGTAGCATTGTCTTTTGCATGATTGTGATATCGTTTATTCTGAAATGATTGTATCTAGTCATCACTTAAACCTTGAAGGTGCCCCTGCATTTATGTTTTGCATCACTAAAGGGGGCAAGCTAGATATCACTTTATCACATTTGCACATCATGTTCATTGCAAATCTTTTTGATGTTTCAGTTTCATGTTGTAAAACTTTCAGTCATTTGTGATTTTCTCTTGAGGCAACTTAATTACTATAGAATCATTGTCTCAGTAAGCTTTTGTCATATGACTATGAGAAAGTCCTATATGGTTAATAGTATCATTTACCTACTCGAGGACGAGAAGGAATTAAGCTTGGGGATGTTGATATGTCCAAAACGTATCTATAATTTCTGCTTGCTCCATGCCACTTTTGGGTGATATTGCTATGATATTGATACACTTCCATACACTTTTGATCATATTTGGACTAACTTACTAATCCAGTGCACCCCAGTGCCAGTTTCTGTTTCCAGCTGTTTTTGTATTTCAGGTTTTCACGTTTCGAGAACTGCCCAGAAAAATCCAGAAAAATTATATAAAAAATCAGCGATCCGGAAACAACACTGCGTCCGAAGGGCAGCCTGGGGGGCCACAGGGGCTCCAGGCGCCCTGTGGGCGCGCCCCCCCTGGGCCGCGCCGGGGGGGCGCCTGGGCCCCCCGAGGCTCCCCCGGTGCCCTACTTTGGCATATATTTAAAGGACCCTCCGGAACCCTCAGAACAGGAACTCTTTTCGCGATCCCATCTCGGTTCCGCCGCCGCCGCCGTTCCAAGATCGGGAGCACCAGGAGAACTCTTCCCGGCACCCTACCGGAGGGGAGGATCATCACCAGGAGCTTCTCCACCACCATGGACGCCTCCCGGATGACTCGTGAGTAGTCTCCCTTGGACCATGAGTCCATGACCAGTAGCTATGTGATGTTCTCCTCCCGTTCTTGTGCTTCACTAATTAGTCCTCGTGAGCTGCCCTACATGATCGAGGCACCTATGTAATCCTTATGCTGTTGCTATGTTGAGTTTGCAGGGATCCGATGGATTATGATATTATGTTCAGATTGATCTTGAGTAATATAATTGATTCACCTCTTTTATATTTTAGTTCATAAGTAATTCTTGCATGTTCTCCGTTGTTATTTATTGCTTTGGCCGAGTAGTAGGTAGTGACTCCAAGAGGGAACATTATGCTCGATTGTGGGTTCATGCCCCTCGATGACTAGCTTGAGTGACAGAAACATGAGTCTAGGGGATGTGCTGTTGCCACAAGGGGGAAAACAACGGTGCTTGTGCCCGCGGGTGCAAGGATTGTTTACTTTACGCAAATATCTTTTAATGCAGTTGTCTGTTGCATTGAGTTTACACTATGGGTGGGACTCGCAACTTAATACCAGCGAGATGTTCTGGATAGATATCTCAAGGTGGATGATTAGTAGTAGATATTGATGGATTTTGGTCTACTTACTTTGGCGTACCGCCCATGCTTTGAACCTCAACCTTTCTTGCAATGTAGTCAGCATTGGTTTGCGTTCGTGGTCCTGTCAATTGCCCAGCTGTAATTTGTTTACCTCACATAGCTGTTTTATCGTCTTTTGGGAGAGAGACATCACTGGTGAACATCATGAGACTCCGGTCCATATTACCATCATTGATCACATCCATTATTTACTTTTCGCTATTTACTTACTATTGCAAAAACTATCTATCACTACTATCATTGCTTTTAACCCTTTGTGAACTACAAGGCTGGAGGGATTGACAACCTCTCTGTACTCGTTGGGAGCAAAGTTATTTGTATCTGTGTGCAGGTCCACGTTGATTGCTAATTTCGCCGTTAGAAATTGACACCTACTTGTTGAACCTAGGAGTCTTTGGGGATTCGATCCTTGGTATCTTTGCTAAGGGAAAACACTTCTACTTACTGCATCTTACACCTTCCACTTGGGGTAACCAACGAGGGGTTCGAGGCCCATCACTATGGCATCAATATATAGAATGTGCCTCTCTACTGCGACAACGAGAGTGCCATCAAGATTGCTCACAACCCAGTTCAACACTCGAACACTAAGCACATCCAGATTCATCATCATTTTCTTCGAGATCATGTGTTCATGGGCGACATCTTCACCGACCACATGAAGACTGAAGACCAATTGCTTCATATCTTTACAAAGCCATTGGATGAAAAGAGATTTTGCAATTTGCGGTGTGAGCTAAATATCTTAGAACCTTCAAATTTTTTTTGACTATATACTGCAAGGCAAAAGCCTCACAGCCCACTTTATTGAAATATAATAAAAGCAAATTACAACAAGATTAGAGACACTTACAAGGGAAGACTAAACAAAAGGACCTAAGGTAAGTTAGTTAGCCAATACATAAAGCTATCCTTGTATTAACATTTTATCCTCTGAGATAAAAGGGTCATGTCATGGATAAAATTGTGCCTCCATTGCCTGAAAAGAGGAGATTCTTTTCTGAAGACCTTTCCATTCCTAGTAATCCAGATGTTCCAGGCAGCAGTGAAAACCACTTCAGTAAAGAATGGTTGGCCAAATTCAGCCCTTGCTTTGCAAACCATGTGGTAGGTAGTCATACCAGGTGCAGGATCCCAGGAAATTTGCAAATAGTTCCAAACTCTTTGGCTGAATATGCAGGAGAAGAAAAGATGGCTGACATCTTCATGTATATGATGAGGACATAGAACACAGGTTAGGTCATCCACATGCCAATTCCTGCATTGGAGCATATCTCTGGTGTTTAACCTGTCTCTAAGGAGGAGCCAACCAAACATTTTAATCTTCATTGTGCATGCACTTTTCCATATCCAAGAAAAGATAGGGTCAGAAACTATTTGTTGATGAACCTGAGTGTAGTATGATTTGGGCCTAAAGGATCCTTTATTAAAAGGCCAAATCCAGCTATCAGTGTCTTGTGAAGTACACTAAGAACTCAGAGCATTCTGCAGGTATTGCAGTTCATCAAAAGCATGCGTGGATAAAGGCAGATGAAAAGATCCCATAAGATCCTGATCCATGACTTGAGCAACAGAAAGTTGACCATCAATCACATATGAGTATAACCTGGGGTAATAATTGCTCAATGTTTCTCCATTGATGTCAGATAGCCAGGGATCATGCCAGAAAAGGATGGAGGTGCCATTACCAAGGCAAGGCTTGGCAATAGACAAGTATTTGGCAGATAATTTGAAAACATCTCTCCACCAAAATGATCCACAAAGGATAGTTGAATGAGGCACATAATCATGGTAGTAAGAATCCCAGACCAAGCTGACCCAAGGGATATCATGATGGTTGTAGAACTTATGGAGGAATTTCATCAACAGAGCTTCATTGTGCACCTTGAGGTTAAGCACCCCAAGACCCCCTTTAACTTTTGGTAAGCAGACCAATTTCCATGCAGCAAGAGACTATTTTGGCGTGTCAGAATTGCCTCTCCACAAACATTGTCTCTGTATTCTTTCAATTTGTTTAAGAATGCCAATTGGGATGTCCAGAGAGCAAAAGAAATATATGGGCATGGAAGATAAGACAGACTGTAGTAGCTGTAGTCTGCAGCCTTGATTAAGAAAACAAGAAGATGCAGAAAGCCTTCTTTCAATTCTATGCACCAAAGGAAGCAAGTCCTGGACTGTAGGTTTAGTTGTACCCATAGGCAAACCTAAATAGGTAAATGGCATTGTTCCAAGCTTACAACCTAATAGAGTGGATAATCTGTTTGCCTCCTCAGCAGATAAGTTAATGGGGACCATCATAGATTTAGCAAAGTTGACTGATAATCCAGTTGAAGTTGCAAAAACATCCAACATGTCCTTCAGTGCAATTAGTTGCTGATCTATAGCAGGAAGAACAATTAAAGTATCATCTGCATATTGAACAATTGGATAATGTGGACAGTTTGTAGGGATTGGCAGAGTTAAGATTCCTCTACTGCACATGTCATTGACCACAGATTGCAAAAGATCAGCAGCAAGAACAAATAGCAAAGGGGACATGGGATCCCCTTGTCCGACCCCTCTTTTACAATGGAAGTGACTTCCAGGTATCCCATTCAGCAGAATTGATGAAGATCCAGAAGATAAAATGGTCTTGATCCATGAAATCCACTTCTCATTGAAACCCTTATATCTGAGGATTCTTAAAATAGCTTCATGCTCAATGGTGTCAAAAGCTTTAGTGAAATCCAGCTTTAGAAGTACAATAGGCCTTTTTGAAGCCTGACATTGATGTATATATTCAAAACACCATGCCAAACAGTCCTGAATGGATCTAGACTTCAAGAACCCATACTGATTCTTGTGCAAACATGATAGAATGACTCCTTGCAGCCTATTAGCTAAAAGTTTTTTTAAAAACTTTAGGCAAGTGTTAGTGAGTGAAATAGGCCTATAGTCATTCATAGTTTCAGAGCTTGGTTTCTTTGGTATCAGAGTTATCAAGGAAATGTTGATACATTCCAAGTTTAAAGATCCATCATAAAATTCTTGCACTAACTTCCTGAAATCCTCCTTGATAACATTCCAGCACTTTTTTAAGAATAGGCCAGTGAAACCATCAGGTCCAGGAGCCCTATCATATGGCATCTGCTTAATGACCAGCTCAATTTCCTCCTTTGAAAATGGCTTAGTTAAATCATCCAAACCCTCCACTTTTGTAATAATGGAATCCAGGTCAAATCCCATGTGGATACCATTGGAACAACCCATTCTATCCTTGAACTCTTGCAAGAAGAGTGCAGACATAGTAGCATGGTCAGAGATGACATCATTATCCACAGTTATACTGGAAATGGTGTTGGACCTGAATCTTTCAGTTGCCATAGCATGAAAGAACTTTGTATTATCCTCCCCAACTTTGATATTTCTAATTGTGCATCTTTGTTTCCAGTAAATAAACTGTAATCTAAGAATCTCCTCCAGGTGTAGTTTCACAATCCTTCTGAAATTAGCTTCAGGAGTGTATAAAGGTCTGAGCTCTTCAGGAGTATCCAAGTGTAGGATTACCTTGTTGCAATCTTGGATTAGCCTCTTGATTTTAGAAAGGTTGGTGTGCCATACCTTAAGAGCATATATGAGATTCTTAAATTTTGCAGATAAGGTAGCAGCAGAAGAAGTCCTATGTACAGGTTTAGACCAAGCTTGACTAACACAGTCCATAAAACCAGGCAGATCAACCCAATAATTTTCAAAACAAAATATCTTGGCCTTAGGGATCATGGTTTTGATGGAAACCACACAAGGAGTATGATCTGATGTTGATCTGGCTAGAGGCAGCACCAAGGTGTTTGGGAATTGGCATGTCCTATTGACTGTAGTAAAGAACCAGTCAATTTGTTCCAACAAAGGTACATATTGCATATTAGACCATGTAAATCTTCTTCCTTTCAAAGGAAGCTCGATAAGACCAAGGTGTCCAATTACCTCATTGAATAAAAGCATATCATTAACACTACCACCTGGCCTATTTCTGTTGTCCATGGACCTAAGAAAATTAAAATCCCCAAGCAAAAGCCAGTTTGGATCTGTGGGAATGTCAAGATTATACAGCCATGTGGTAAAGGTGTCTCTAGCAGGGTTTTGGCAAGGACCATAAACAGTAACCAAGGTCCAGACATCAGAATTGTATCTCGATTGAAATTCCACAGAAATACCAAAACTGAGAGATTCTATCAGCTTGCCAGTAAAAATAGCAGAGTTCCATAAAACTATCATACCACCAGAAGCCCCAACCGAGGGAACAAAGATAAAATGATCAAAACGTCGCGGGAAAAATTTGCGAATAAAACGTTGATCCATAACCTCACATTTCGTTTCCTGAAGACAAATAACAGAGCAGCCACTCTCCTCAATTTTCTGATGAACAGCACGTTGGCGATTTTCTGAATTTAGCCCTCGCACATTCCAGCATAAAACCTTCCAATCTCTAAAGGATGTATTAGTCATTACAACCCCAAAATAGAAGTAGCAAAACAGGCATCACATAATGATGACCCTTCCAGAGCCGCAAGTTGCAACTAACTTCAAGTACTGAAAATGAAAAACTAGCAAGATAGACGGTTTTAACAGGGGTTAACCATAAACCTAGCATGAAGAAAAGACTAAACATCATTAGCCGATGAAGAAGCGGACGAAGTTGCCGGATCAGCATTAAGCTTGTCGGCAGTGATCTTCTCCGGAGCGATGCCAAGGTGGTGCCCAATCTTCTGAAGAACTCGAATTGGTGTGGGAGGTGGAACTGCATCTGTTGCATCGTCAGACCTGTGCTCCTGCACCTTCCGCTTCTTCAGGGGCTTGGTCGAAGGCTTCTTCAGTGGAGCTGGCTTTGGCACACTGTGCCTAAAACCATCCCTGAGAGCAGACAGTCTAGCGCTACGCCTGACCTGAGATTCCACAACTGCAGAAAACTTACGCCTCCGAGTCTTCTTGGTTGTCGCAGTAAAACTGAAGGTATCCATTTCCACCTCAGTCAGAGGATCAGACGCTGCCATTGCATCATTGGAAACTGCAACCTCATCAAAACAGAGAGAGCGAACAACTTTTGGTTTTTTGACTGCAGGCTCTGAAGAACAAAGTGCAGGCGGCAGAAACACCAGCTCATTGCATAGCCGCGAAGAGGAGAAAGAAACTTCCCAGGAATCCTTTGGCAAAACAATCGGCTGAATAGGATTGAGCAGAGGCATACCTTTAGGAATGTGTAAAGCATCCACAAAAGGCATAATTTGAGAAAAACAGCGGGTCCAAAACATTTGCGGGGGAATCTCAGGTCCATAAACAGTAAGAATGCGGCCAACAAAAATCGGCGCCTGAAGAGCAGGTGGCTGGTACACTGCAAGAGCATGACTGTCACTGTCAGAACTTTGACCTGGCCCAGAATTGTCCATCACCACAGATTCCTGCGAGACTTCATGAGGATTGTCATCTTGGACCCTATCTTCAACTACAACCTCATAGTTGTTCTGCTGCGGCTCTGGTGGCTCATTCCAAGATAACTGGGGTTCATTCCATCCTAGCTGAGGAAATTCAGGCATAACAAAGTTGAAGTTATCAAACTGAAGATGCCCAGGCAAAGGGTGCGGATTGCCATTCACCGGCATTGGATCTTCATCCGCAGGGAGGATGTCAGCAAACTCCGCGGAGAGGACATAAACAGGAGCAGTCCAGGAGATTCTTGTGGCCCCGAAATCACCATACTCTCGATAGACAATATCACGCGGAACTTGCTCTGGGCAGGGAAAAGAAGCATAAACCAGGGTGCAAACCATGCGAGGGTCATCCTGATGCCACTGTTGATAGTGACCAAAGGTACTGACTGCATCGGATATGTATTTGGCGTTGCGATAGTCCAGTGGTATCCCCAAGATCATGAGCCAGCCTCTGGGAAATCCTTGGGTAGCTCTATAGTTAATGCCGTGGTTGTGTGGGATGAAACGAACAAAGTGACCGTTACCAAGGTCATAAGGAGGATGATCCATGATGGCGTGTCTAGAAGCAGTACTTCTAAACTCAAACAACCCAACACCTTCGATCCACTGCTGGTCACTAAGAACATCGCGATGAAGATGATTCATAACAAAGTCACTAACCAGCTGGCGGAATTGCAGAATCTGACCAGGCGGCGGAGGGGGCTCAACGATGCCGATTGCATACTGTTCATGATGTTGATCTGGAGCGACCGCCGGAGAAAGAAACGTCCGCGGCAACCTCGTTGGCCCACCATCAATGACATCAAAGCCCGGCGGTAGGAATTCCGCAGGGTTAATGGCGAAGTTGGCCATGGTCGATGGAGGCAGCAAGGTGGTGGGTGGTGATGAAGATGGAGCTTGGCCAACGGCGGAGGACGACAGCAATGGGACAGGACGCTGCAGGTGCGCGTGGGAGGTCGTCTCTAAAATCGAGGAGACGCGAAGAGGTAGAATAGGAATAGGACTCGTGGCAGGAACTGATTCCACCTCCTTCGATTTACCAAGATTTTGCGGCACCTTTTTTTTGACTTTCCAAACAAGACCGTTATCCAAAGCCCATTGCTTGCATTGAGAACTTCGGTGACCAGAACGATTGCAAGCCAGACAAACAGGACAAGAAGCAGACATGTGGCCCTGTTGCAAACATTTAGAGCACGTTAACACACGGGCCACCATGTCATCCACCATATTATTAAACTGATCACGCGCCTCCTGCGAAGATGGCAAATCTACGTGCAGATGGCCGGATGATGCAATCGGCCCAGACTCAGAAGGCCCAACATGGGGAGCCGGAGATTCCGGGGTGGACGTGGAAGAAACCAGCAACGTATCTCGGGCATGCAGATCCCGTGGTTGCGAAGAAGCCGGCACAGTATTAGGAATGAGATCAACCGATTGAACCTTACCAAAAATAATCGGCGGTGAGGGATGAATGATAACCCTCTCATGGGCAGAAACTTCCTAGCCCGCTTCAATGGTGGTGTCAATCTCAGCCTGAGTTGCAGGGTATCTATAGCCTTTGCAAGCATCATAGTTTTGCATTGTAGCAAATGAAACCCTCTTTTGAACTTTTGCACCTGATCGAAGAGAAGACTTACGCGGTGGGTGATGCATGGCTAGCATGCCAAGAGCAGCTCGTCGCTTGGATGGACTAATGAGGATCCACTCTGCATCACATTCTATATTCCAACGACGGAACTCACGTTCCCAATTAGGGCCACCACGACCCCAAAGATTGAAATAACATTTGAAGTTTAAGCAAGTAAAAGAACGGAGATTAAGAACCAGGAAACCAACTTGCTTAGAGGAGACATTAAAAGAATAGACCTTGTCATGAATGTATGAAACTCCCAATTCAATAGCAGAACCTCCAATGGCCGCCTCCAAGGCCGCCGCAACAGAATCTTCTGTGAGATGAAAATCATGTCTCCCAAAAAAAACAACCATCGTGAAATGACCAGTGTCATCCGTAGGATGAATGGTGAGACTAGTAGATCTGAAAACCTTGTCCGCAAACTCAAAACCCTTGGAGAAATCCAAGCCAAAGGTTGATCCAGAGTAGATCGCCATAAGAAAAATATATCACCAGAACGAGGAGAAGACGCCGAAGAGATTGATCGGAGAAGAACCTCAGATTAGAGGTGGTGTGGGGAGATCGCCGGAGATGGTGGGTGGGAGCGGTGGGCAGTGGGAGTCGCCATCCCCAGGGTTCCCCCCTTCAAATATTCTTTTAAAGGACACACATACTAACACTTATGCAAAATTAATGACTTAGATGTGCAACACACGAAGTAGCGTTTTTCTTCAATCAATGAAGATTAACCCTCTAAGTGTGAAGAAATTAACAAAGAATTTGATTCTCAGAGACCTACGACAATTGTACGCGATTCTGAAATCATCATTCTTATATGGTGGGTTAATCCACCAACCCAAGTTGAAAATCTTCAAAGTTGAGTTTTTCGTCTTTTTGCAAATTCTTGAAAATATACAAATTCCTCAAATTTTTTATTTCTTCAAACTTTTCGACTGGTGTTCTTCATTGACTATATATATATATATGTATATTTGAGTTTTTAGTGTCGTCAGCAGCATTTCTTATTACTAAATCTTCAAGTTGATTTTTCCTCTAAGTGAATGTGGTCGGACCCTTTCCCCCTCTATGCTATACTCAACCCAGTGTGTTATCAAATTCTTCATGTGTGTTCTATTTGAAACCCATTCAAAGTCCTCACTGTGTTGTTGACGACTGAAGAATTTGCAAACGAAACTTTAAAAATTTCATATCCATTTTTGGTTGTTGCCGCTCAAACCGATTCTACTTCCCACATCGGAATTTAATACTCACCCATGATCTACCATGATATCCACTTCTCACTACATGGGTGACACATGTCGCTAGGATTACAAGGGCCAGGGGCATGTTTGTATGAATTCCTCGGGTGAACAGTTTTTCACCTTGGCTATAAATACCCCTTACTCTACACTAACCTCATTTACTCCGCTCAACCACTTCTCCCCTCGCTCGAGCTCTGACCCAGCACCATCGCTAACTCCATCATTGCCGGTAAAGAAGAGCTTCACTGCCTCAACCTCGTCATCATCGTAGTCGCATCAGTTGTGGAAATATTCACTCCATCACAGTCGTAGCTGTCTGCCACTACCAAGTTAGGGTTTGGGAGATCTGGACAGATGAACTTCTTCAATCTCCTCTCCTAGTTCATTGTGTTCTTCATGAAGTGTATTTAAAATCTGATTTTACTGCCCTACTTTGATTGAATGTTTTCACAAAATCCTCAAAAGGTGTTTATCTTCAACTATCAACTCACGAGAACACCTCAATGCTTCCTTCCCTTGATAAATATTTCTAAGCTATGATTTTCTTCAAGATTCCTCAATTGTGTGGATTTTCAAATATGTACAACTGCAGAACTTGAGTCAAGAACGCTTACTGAAATTCCTCAAAACCTATATGATTCAAATTCCTCAACTTGATATTATTTTTGAAAAACTTTTGAGAACGCATGTGACCTCATCAAATTCTTCGCACCTATACTATGTTCATAGGTACATAATGTCTGCTGATGAATCTCTAGGTTCTCATCAACTTTACTCAGTTGCAGCGTTCCTCGGAGAAAAAATGTATACATCTTTAGAATCTTCAAAAGTTCAGAATCCCGAAGTGAAGAAAATGGCCGATGGGAAACGAACTCAGAAAGGAGGAAAGAGGCCACAAACCAACACACCATTTCAAATCCCTGAGGATATCTATGAGGAATATTGCACACCAGATGAAGAAACTCATGGAAAAGAAACTAAGAATCAATGCAAAGTGCGCATACAGAGGATTCAGAGGAGATGGGCAAAGGAATGGAGGGAATATCGCTATGTTACTCCCACGTACATGAAGTAATTCACAGTAAATCCTACATACCCAAGACCGCATTTGGCTACTAGCCAACAAGCTGATCCTACCAGCATCAAGCATGGTGAAGAATTTTCAAAGGAATGGGCCAAGCGCCAAGCAAAGCTTCAAAAGTTTTCCAAAGAATCTATGAGTAAATTCAGTGAGGACTCTCAAGATGCCGCTGCTGAGGCTTCTGCTAGCAATGCCACACCCAAAAAGGCAATTAAGAAGAAACCAGCTCTGAAGCCAAAGTCTTCAAGCTAAATGCCCTCACGGCCAAGTTCCTCAATGGCAAAGCCCTCAAGGCAAATACCTGAAGCAAGTTTCTCAAGGGCAGCACCAATACCCGCAGTTGCTGGAAAATCCTCATTTGATGCCACAAAGTCCTCAACACGTGTGCATCTTGCAACATGTCAGTGGACCACTGGATTCCCAATTGCTTTAGGGGCATCTTCAACTTCCTCACCTCAACCACAATCCTCCAGTGGTCCAAGTCTACCGAATGCCAAGTCCACTGCTGGGCGCGACAAGAGGCCAAGTCCTCATGAGAAGCATATGGCATTCCATGTTCCATCAGATGATGATGAAGCTTATGATGAAGAACTTGCTGAAATCATAAGAGATAGACAAGAAAGGCCTGAAAGAGCCAGAGGCAGCACAGTTCCTCTTATGCTGGATTGAAAGAAGATCCTCGACTTCATTGACATTTGGCACAAGGATCCAAATGCTCCTCTTCCTGACCTGGATCCGACTCCTTGTCAAAGTCATATGTTGGCTTCCTTCATAGGCGAAGAAAAATGGAAATTTGAACAAGCTAGAAGAGTTAGGAAGGATGATTAAAAGAAAGAACGGTTCCTAAGGATAAATGTTCTGAATTTATCTCCTGAAGAACTTCTCACTGTTTAGAAGGAAATCAAAGGCCTTAGGGATGAATTTCACCGATACCATGCTGATTGGCTAGGAGCCAAGGTCAGATTTGTGAACATCGCAAATAACCTCAAGGTAAATGTTGCAGCTCCATTGCAAGAAAAAATTCCTCAGGCTAAAACTTCTGCCGAGCCTGGTGAAGAAACACTGCAAGCGCAGATGAAGAAATTCGGGCTGCGGAAAAAGTTGCCAGGGCAACTCCCAATGTTGCGTCTGAAAAACAAACCAGGCTAGCTAAAGTAACTGTTGCGCCTGAAGAAACTGAGAATACCAGGGCAAGTGTATCAGTCGTGCCTGAAGAAAATGCACCAACTTCATCCGCTCCTCTTGCAAAATCTTCAAAGATGAAGAAAACCACACTTCCTTCTGCATCAGAAGTGAAGAAAACAAAGGTTGCGGAGAAAGAAGCCGCTAAGAAGCGGAAAGCATCAACCACTGATGAGTGCTCAGCTCCCAAGAAAGTGAAGAGTTTGACGAGCTCTTTAAGTGAACTAATTGATGATGTCCCAATTTCCATTGTGCCATCAAAGGAATTAGTTCCATTTGGTGAAGAATATGTCATTCCTGAAGATGGCAATGATGAAGAAAATCATTATGTTGCCTCCTCAGAGTAGATTGATGAAGAAATAGAGATTGAAGCTATTGCTTCAACACCACTGGTATCATCGTCCCAACCTTAGTTCACCACTAAAGAGGCTGACGTAGAAGAAATTGTTGAGGGTCTGTACATTGGATCAACCACACCAGTTCTAAATGATGAATTTTGGAAAACTCAACACCCCAATTCACCACTGGCCACACCTCTCCACCAAATTCCTCAGTACCATATGCAGACTGAAGAAATATATACTAGATCTGAAGGCCGTGCAACTCCACGTCAATCCATTCCTGAAGAAATGGACACACAAATTACTGCTGATGAAACTGTCGCTTCAATTCCTTAGTCTGCTGCACCTGAAGTTATGACTGAAGAGGTAGTGAGGCCTAAGACCGCAAATCTTCAGCCCAAGCCTCAAAATCCCCAGTCTGCACAAGAAGGCCGAATTTCAAAAATGCTAATTTCTTTGCTAAGCATCATTTCTTCACCGATGAAAATCCTTATGACTCAGCAAGATTAAGGCGCAGGTGGTTTCGAACTGCAAGTCAAATGAATTTCTAAGGCTCTGTTCAGTTTGACAAGGACAAGGTCTTCCAGCTCTGACAAATTCCTCATGTGGATATGGAGTCCATTCCATACTTTCAACCAGTTCTGAAAATATCTTCATGAAGCATGACTCCACACTTTTTGTGCTGACATATAAGACTAGAACAAAGAGCTAATTATTTAGTTCTATGCAACCCTGCATCGCACTGGCATTGTCTCAGATGTCAATTCATGGGTGCTAGACTGGATGACTTAGAACACTCACTACAAAGCTCCGACATCTGAATTGCTTCAAGCCATTCCGGCCAGTCTTCCTACAGAAGGCGCAAGACTAATTGATGAAGAACCTGAACTTCCAAATCATTTGATGCAAGTATTGATGAAGCCTTTGCGTATTGGCAAAGCTTCAAGAACCACTTTCCTTTTGAAGGATTTGTTGTATGTGCCCATGATAGTATACCGCATCTTGACCAGAACCCTTAGTCCGATCAAAGGCCACAATTCTGAAGAAGAAGAAGAAGTTATTGGCATCATGAAAAGTCTGCTATTTAACATCATTCATGGGATTCCCATCAACTATCATGAATTCTTCATGAGGACTCTGGCCAATGTTGCCCTGTCACCGCTTCAATTGAAGCCCTATGCTCCTTGGATTATGAGGTTCATCAGAACCCGGTCTTCAATTTCATACACTACAAAAAAAAAGACACATCTGTGACATTTTGCCCCAAACGATTTTTTCTAGCCATGCTTATGACACTTCTATGACTATAATTGCGACAAAACCCAGTATCATCATAGATGTGGTGGTCTCCTACTTCTCTGACAAAAAAACATGACAGAAAATGGGCTTTTCATCCTGGGCGAGCCTGAGACGCACCTGCATGGCATTCTTTGGACCGTCCATGACGGAAAAAATCGTGGTAGAAGCCAGGGAGAGGAAATTTTTAGGGATTTCCCTGTTACGGTGGGTGGTCGGGGTGGAGGAATGCACAGAAGTTTGTGCATTTCTCTCGTATACGTACGTGCGAGTGTGCGAGGCATTGGAACTTAAGCGAGGCGTTCACTTATTGAACCAGAGCGATTGCACTAGCTACATTACTGAACCCGAGTGATTGATCCCTTGGCCATTAACTGAACCCTGAGCGATTCCTTCACTACTGCTGCTAACCGAACCCAGTCGATTGATCGTTGCTGCTGCTGCTTACTGAAACCGATCGAACCCGCTGCCTCTTGATGAAAAGTGAATGTGGGGTTGGTTGAACGAGTCAAGACCTGGTTGGGGTTGTATGAACAGTTCCCGAAGGGGGTTGGATGAACATGACCCCATAGTAGTATAGGTGGTTGTCACTGGATGAACAGGACCCCGAGAGGAGGCCGCCACAGCCGAGCTGGTTGGGGTCGATGAACAGGACCACACGGAGGGCTGGATGAACTGTGGCCGGTGGAGGGAAGGAGGAAGAGTAGCCCGTGCAGGAAGTCGGAGGAAGACGCGGTGGATGAACAGTGCAGATGGAGGCTGGAGGAAGTCAACGGTGGGTGAACAATAGCCCATAGAGTCCCGTTTTGCAGTAGGCCACACCCCTCGTGATGAAGGACCCTCGTTTCGACCGTAGCGCTCCAAAACAAGTGAGTTTCCTCTGTTTTGCGGTATGCTAGACCCCTCCCGATGAACAAGATCTCGTTTCAACCGTAGCCGGTCGAGCAAAAGGATGTTTCCTCCATTTTGCGGTACGCCAGACCTTTCCCGATGAACATGACCCTCTTTCGACCGTACACGCTTGAGCAGAAGGCCGTTTCCTCCATTTTGCGGTACGCCACACCCCGTTTTGGTTGTTCCATCCAAGCTGGTTGGCTCCCAATGAACATGACGCGTTTCATTGCCACCCGATGAACACAACGTTGTTTCTTTGTTCCGACCCCGCCGGTAGTCTGCAGATGAACACGACACCATTGCTGCCATCCGCTGCTGTCTCCATGTACACCAGCCTTGGCGGTCCATATGTGCGAGTACGCGTTCGAGACCCCGCTCGTCTGTACGTACATAGCCATATTTTTTGCTCTGTGGTTGTACGTACGTGTACATGGTTTAGACGGGAATGTACGTATGACACATGTCGCTCATTACTCGGCACGGTTCATCGCTGTAGATAGACTGATCGACCGCTATGTACGTACACGTTCGCTACCAGACAGATAACGCAATGTACATTTCCATCGAGTGGGTCCCAGCTGTCAGGGAGGACAAGGAGGCACTACCTTGTGTGCAAAGATATAGCTGGCGGGTCCTAGCTGTCAAGGGCGGAATCATTTTTTCCATTATAAGGAGGCACTTCCGTGTGAAAAGATGTTGTTGGTGGGTCCCAGTTGTCAGGGCCAGGAATAAGGAGGCACTTCCTTCTGTGCGAAGATATACCTGGTGGGTCCCAGCTTTCAGGGGTAGGAATAATTTTATTTTCGCATAATAAGGAGGCGGTTGCATGCGTGCGTCCATGGACTTGGTGCCTCCCCACTGTCAGCCTCGCCACGTACACTCCTCTTCCGATGACTCTCATTTACTAACCATGTTGACCACACGGCACCGAGCACACTAAGGAGGTGGACGACTGCGAGGCCTAGGAAGGGAACTTCACGGAGCCGGGGAAGATTACGCAGTTGTTTCCCACACTGATGGGAGTACGAGGGTTTAATGGTTCGTCTGCTATCACCGGAGAATGACAGGAGGTGTGGGTGAGTAGAGGGATGGCATGGCGAGCGATGGCAGTACAGCCGGCCACGGGAGGCAAGAGCAGGCGGTCCCGCCGGTGCTGGTTTCAGCGCTGGAGCAAGAAGATCATAAATTGAAGAAGCAGCCTAGCCATTGGATGTTAATCCAATGGCCACTGCTGCTAGAAAGGTTAGTTGACTGGGTTAACAAAGCCCTGCAAACGTGTCAACTTAGTAGGCCCACAAGTTAGCATCCGAATCAGGTGGATCCGATCTAGCAGGGGGAGGAATCATTTTTATTGCGCATAATAAGGAGGCACTTCCTTCCGTGCGAAGATGTTGGTCGTGGGTCCTAGCTGTCATGGGGAGGAATCTTTTTATTTGCATAATAAGAAGGAACTTATTTGTGTGCGAAGATTGTAGCCGGTGGGTCCAACCTTTCAGGGGAGGCTCGTTTATTCCCGCATAATAAGGAGCCACTAGCTTGCATGCGAATATTTAGCTGGTGGTTCCCAGCTATCACCCTCTCGACGTACTCCATGTTGGCTCTCGTTGTCGACCACACATCGTTGAGCAGACACGGCGGTGGACGATGGCTAGGACTAAGATGGGAAAGATATAGAGTCATGGAAGTAGGGGCACTTGAGTCCGTGGCGGAGGGGAGTACGAGGGCCTATTTCGGCTGCAGGGTGATGCTGCCGTCGCTGGAGAATAACAGATGGTGTGTGTGACTACATATATGACCTGACCACCATTGGGAGTAGGGTGGAGGCGGCGAGGCCTACGCGGCAGCACAGCCGGCCACGGGAGGCAAATGCAGGCGCTCCAGCCGGTGATGGTTGTGGCAGCTGGAACAAGAGCAACTAGATCAGAGATTGAAGAAGCAAGATCATTGTTGGATGTCAATCCAACAACTACAAATGTCAGAAAAATTTGTTGACGTCTTGTTTTAGACCATTAAATCGTTTTGTTCACTAAGTGGACAACACCTTGCGCAGACTTCATCCTTGTGGGCCAACAAGGTCATCTTCGAAAGCTATGGTGGAAGGCAGCCCATTTATTTAGGTTTTACATCCCATTCCATTTTGTTTTCTAATACATCTATTTCCTGGGCTTTGATACGTCTCCAACATATCTATAATTTTTTATTGTTCCATGTTGTAATATTATCATTATTGGATGTTTTACAATCATTTTAAATCATTTTTTGTGACTAACGTATTGACATAGTGCCTAGTGTGAGTTGCTGTTTTTTGCTTGTTTTTTACATCACAGAAAATCAATAGCAAACGGAATCCAAACGCTGCGAAACTTTTTGGAGAATTTTTCTGGGCCAGAAGTCACAAGATGGGCTTAAGAAGCACCAGAGGGGGGCTCCGAGGGGAGCACAACCCACCAGGGCGCACCTGGGCCCCATGGCGCGCCTAGGTGGGTTGTGCCCACCTCGGTGGCTTCCCGCACCGCCTCTTCGCTCTATAAATACCCCAATATATCCTAGGGGAGTCGACAAAATTTTGTTCCAGCCGCCGCAAGTTCCAGAGCCACGAGATCCAATCTAGATCCCTTTTCTGGCACTCCGCCGAAGGGGAACACAATCACGGAGGGGCTCATCATCCTCATTGGTGCCTCTCCCATGATGCATGAGTACTACACCTCAGACCTACGGGTCCGTAGGCAGTAGCTAGATGGCTTCTTCTCTCTTTGTTTCTCAATACAATGGTCTCTTGGAGATCTATTTGATGTAATGACTTTTTGTGTGGTGTGTTTATTGGGATCCGATGAATTGTGAGTTTATGATCAGATTTTCCTTGATTTAATAACCATTCTTGATTGTTATGGCCTCGTATTTGTTCTTTGATATTTGGGTTTTGTTTGGCCAACTTGATCTATTTATCTTACAATGGGAAGATGTTCTTTGTGATGGGTTCGCTGTTGCGGTGTCCTTTCCTAGTGACAGAAGGGGCAGCAAGGCATGCATGTATCGTTGCTATTAAGGATAAAAAGATGGGGTCTATTCCTACATGAATAGATCTTGTCTACATCATGACATCGTTCTTATTGCATTACTCTGTTTTTCCATGAACTTAATACAGTAGATGCATGCTGGTTAGCGGTCGATGTTTGGAGTAATAGTAGTAGATGCAGGCAGTAGTTGGTCTACTAATCTTGGACGTGATGCCTATATACATGATCAATGTCTTGGATATTGTCACGATTATTCTTTTTTCTTTCAATTGCCCAACAATAATTAGTTCATCCATTTTTGCTATTTTTCGAGGGAAGCCACTAGTGAAATTTACGGCCCCCGGGTCTATTTTCCTATCATATACTTTTAGATCTATATTGATATTTTTGTTTTTTCCTTTATTTGCAACTTTTATTTTCAGATCTATATTACCGAAAACACAAAAATACCTCGCTGAGTTTTATTAGTCATCCTTTAATTTGCAATTATCAATTTATCTATTTACCATTCAACTACCTGGGAGGGATTGAGAACCCCTCTTATACGCCGGGTTGCAAGTATTTGTTATTTGTGTGCAGGTACTATTTACATAGTGTTGCGTGGTTCTCCTACTCATTTGATAACTTTGGTCTCATCACTGAGGGAAATACCACCATAGCTGTGTTGCATCATCCCTTCCTCTTTGGGGAACTACTAACGTAGTTTAAGAGACATAGAAAGGAGTCTCCAGCGTCGTTGCCACGGAGACATCATCAACATCTATCAGGGTCCTAATCAAAAATATCACCTCCTTGAAATTTACATTATTTTCTATTTTCCTCTTGTTTTCATCTCCCCCACTTCACAAAATTTTGCCATTTTTATTTGCCCTCTTTTTCGTTCATTCTTTTCTCGTCAGATCTATCTTTATTCGCAATCTTAATTGTCTTGTCACCATGGCTAGTTCTCCCTCGTCATATGCACTCCCGGGAATGAAGTTATCAATTTTAAGCAAAGAGGATGACAAAGCCTAAAATATGCTTGGTATAGGATTTGCAATGCTCACAACATATCTATTCATAAGCAATCCACAATTGTTCTTCTTTGAAATTTTTACGTGGGAATCACCACTTGGTTTAGATTTGTTCTTGATACCATAACCGAAGGGAATTTCTTAAGTTGTCCTCCTCTTGATGCTTTGAATGCCATGGGAAGTTTAGTGGGTTCTACTCCTATTATTATCAATGAAGCAGTTTTGACTCTTGAGCATGTTATGCAAAGGTTACATGTTGTCGAAAAAGGAATGCTCACTAAAGAACATATTGAAAATTTGGATAAAAATATGCATAATCTTGCTAATAAATTTGGATCAAAAGCGGGTGATGTTTTTAAAATAAAAGAGAAGGAACCCGTAGTCAATGAAAGAATTGAAGAAAGTACTTCCCAGGTTGATAAATTGGATGAAATTTTTAGTAACTTGAGCACTGCTATTTTCTTCCGTTAAATCAATCGAAAAAACACCCATAAAAGTTTGCAATACTACTCAAATCACTAAGAACAAGGGGGCCACTTCTAATAGGAACAAATGGGATTTTAAAATGATTAGTATTCATCCCAATTTTGTTGAAGTGACAAAAGATTCCATTGACAAGAATGAATTCCTCAATTTTATGCATAGAAGTTTTGCTATTTTAATTGCTAAATCCTCAAAGAAATCTGATTGTGTTATTGAGGAGTTAGAAAACAAGGATGACAACCCTTGAGATCTAGGTGTTATGCCTAGCTAGGGGCGTAAAACAATAGCGCTCGTTGGGAGCCAACCCAACTTGTATCTTTTTACTTTTTGGGTTTCTTGCTGTTTTTGAATAATTACACAAATATGCCTCTGAGTAGATGTATTTTGTGGTTTAAATTAGTGTTTGTGCCAAGTAAAGACTTCGGGCTGATTTGGTTCATAGTTTATTTGATTGCGTTGTAGTTCGGAAACTTTTGTGTCCAGTGTCAGAATTTTTGATAGTGATTGGAGCGTGATAAAATCCTAAAGTTTTTACATGTTATTTTGATACAAATTTCCCTTGTTGTCCTAATGTTTCTGAATTTTTAGATTTATGTAAGTATTGCTAAAATTCACATGTTTACAGACTGCTCTCTTTTAGATAGATTACGTTTTCGTTGTGTTATGTGCTTGTTTTGATGATCCTATGGTTTCCTTTGAAGAGTTTTTGCCATGGAAAAGTTAGAATACAGTAGATATAATGCAATTCCAAAATATGAATTGGTTTGCTACACTACTTAAATTAAAGATTGGTTTTGTTATACTAACGGATCTCACAAAGTTTTTTCGAGTTTTGTGTGATTGAAGTTTTCAAGTTTTGGGTGAGATCACGATGGATGAAGGAATAAGGATTAGCAAAAGGCTAAACTTGGGGATGCCCGAGGCATCCCAAAATAATATTCAAGAAGTATCAAACAACTAAGCTTGGGGATGCCCCTGAGTGGCATCCCCTCTTTCTTGTAACAACCATCGGCATTTTACTTGTGACTATATTTTTATTCATTACATATTATGAGTTTTGCTTGGAGCGTCTTGTATGATATGATTCTTTGCTTGTTTTTTTGTTTGTCACAATTATCCTTGCTGGACACATCTATTTGAGAGAGCCAAAATTATGCTATGATTTGTTGGAATTGCTCTTTATGCTTCACTTTTTTTGAGCTATGGAATTGCTCTAGTGCTTCACTTATATCTTTTTGAGCGCGGTGTGCTTTATTGTTTTTGAAGAAATTCTCTCATGCTTCACTTAGATTAGTTTGAGGGAAGAAAATTTTATGCTCATGTTCTTCACTTAGATTTATTTGAGCCTATAAAAAGGAACATATTAAACTAGTCCCAATATGATAGATATTCAAGAGGGATATAATTAAAAAATTCATGAGATCATTGGACAAAATAAACTTGAGTCTATGTAATATTGAGATATGATGATAGCGATATGTGAGCCGTGTTAATGAGTAATTATGTTTTTGTAAGAATATGGATTTGAAGGTTGTGATTCCCTATGCAAGCACTAAAGTCAATAGTTATGCAATGAAATTACATCCTACTTATGGTGCATTATTCAGTCTTAGTTATGCTCAATGCTCGCTTATGTGATTTTTCGTTTCTTGGTTGGTCGCTTCTCAATCTATTTGCTAGCCTCCACTTTTACTAAGTAGGAATACTACTTGTGGATCTAAAAACCTTAAACCCAGTTTTGGAATATGAGTCCACCCACTACTAGGAAAAGGGCTATAGATGATATGGCCACTAATGGCGCACCAGACATGTGGTGCGCCATTAGTATATACTAATGGCGCACCATGTGTCGGTGCGCCATTAGTGTACAAATACTAATGGCACACAAGATATTCGGTGCGCCGTTAGTAACAACTTTTTTTATAGACATACTAATGGTGCACGGTGGCACAGTGCGCCATTACTAGTTTAACTAGTAATGGCGCACCTCCAACTCAGTGCGCCAGTACTAATTTTTTTTCCAAAACTACTAATGGCGCACCAGTCATCAATGCGCCATTAGTAACACTGGTTACTAATGGCGCATTAATGACTGGTACGCCATTAGTAAAGTGGGACCAGCTAGATATTTTGGACAACCACACCTACACACTCACTTTCCCCACTTCATTCTCTCCACCTCCTCCTCCAAGCTTGTGTCGGCTGCCTCCTCCTCCTCACCTCATTTGCACCATAGATTCATCAAAATTAAGTGGTTAAATTACCTTTTTTGATAGGTAAGTAAGGGGGGAAAGCTATCTTTATGTTGTAGATCATTTTTTCTCCATCGAGCTCCAACAACCGTGCACATGCACTTTTTATGGCCTAGCTAGATCTATGTATGTTTGTGGTGTTGCATATGTTTGTGGTGTTGCATATATGTTTGTGTTTGCAGGTACCGATATTTGAAATGCGATAGTTGCCAATATTTTCCCGAAATGTTGATTCATTTCCGTTTCGGCGAGAATTTTGGCACTATGCATTCTTTTTGGTCCTATTTTTAGGGAAAGTCATGGCAAAAAATTTCTTGGTTCTAAAATATCATTTTGCTCTACCCCGCAGGCAACCATGGTCCGCACGATGACCGTAGACATCATGAATAGGTTTCTGAGCTCCGCGAAGGCCGAGATGCTTCAAAAGAACGAGACAGAGATAAGATGTCCATGTCGAAGATGCATGCTGAAGAGCCTTATTGCGGACCCGGATTCTGGGCAGGTGCGGGACCACCTGCTCTTGCGTGGTTTCATGGATGGCTATCGGTGGCAAGGTGATGAAGATGACTATGAAGTCGTCCATGGCCGGGCAAGAAATGAGGAAGGGCAGCAAGACAACTAGCGCGGCGAGGGCGGGCGAGAAGACAAAGAATCTCCGGGACATGATCACGACGGTGATGCTGTACACAGTCATCATGTAGAAGATGCCGGACATGATGATGAGGAAGGTAAAGACGAAGGGCATGATCATGATCTAGATGAAGATGACGGAGCAGACGACGATGGAGGCTGGGTGCAGGACCCTCATATTCAAGAGCTGCTTCTCAAGTAGACGGATAACGCAAGAGCTGCCGCCCGAGAGAAAGCCAAGCTGTATCAACTGGAGATAGACGCGGTTACTCCATTGTGTGTCCTCTGGATTTACCACACGTGAAATACCATGTGTGCATGAAAAATTGCATCATTTATCGGGACGAGCACGCGGAGTCTACCATATGTCCGGTGTGCGGCGTCACTCGATACAAGAAGCGGAAGAAAGCTCCTCGAAAAGTGGTGTGGTACTTTCCGATCACTCCTCGCCTGCAGCGGTATTTGGCGGACCCTAAGGTAGCAAAGCTCCTGCGTTGGCATGTGGATAGGGAGGAGAAGAAGCGAGAAGATGACGGAAATGATCCGGAGATAAATAAAAAAGACAAGATGCTGAGTCACCCTAAGGATGCGAGCCAGTGGCAAGTGTTGAACTTCGAAGACCTAGAATTTCGGAACGATCCAAGGAACATCGTGCTGGCCGCGAGCACCGATGGAGTCAATCCGTTTGGCAGCCAGAGAAGCACACATAGCACCTGGCCTGTGTTTGTGTGGATGTACAACCTTCCCCCTGGTTGTGCATGAAGAGGAAGTACATTCACATGAGTATGCTAATTGAAGGACCGAAACAACCAGGGAACGACATCAATCTGTATCTGGGGCCGCTAAAAGAGGAGCTAGACACACTGTGGAAAATGCTAGCCAATACGTGGGACGCTGCAGAGAAAGAATATTTCCCTATGAGAGCCACACTCCTCACGATGGTGCACGACTATCTCGGTTACGGATATGTCGCGGGGCAGGTGGTCCACGGATTTTCTGTATGCGTCAGGTGCATGGATGACACAACGTATCGCCAGCTAGATAGAGATCCCGGGTCTTCGAAAACCGTGTTCATGGGACATCGAAGGTGGCTTCGCGAAGATGACCCGTGGAGGAAACGCAAGGATCTGTTCGATGGCGAAACCGAACCCCGAAGATGCCTGCGTACAAGGAGCGGCGAGGAAATGGACGAGCTGTTGAAAAATTGGAAAGATTGCCCACTGTCGGGAAAGAAGCGAAAGGCGCCAGAGCTGGGAAAGAAGTGAAAGGCGCCAAAGCCGCTGCTGAAGGTATGGAAAACGAGGCACCTCATTGGTCCACACGGCAACAGGCACCTCGGCAGGCTCGCTGGATGGGGTCACCGCGAGGGCCGCCGTGAAATGCATGTCGACTTCGAGGGTCGACTCGCCGACTTTGAAAGAGAAAACCTAGTCGCGCTACAACACATAGACATGGACGATCCTTGGGTGGTAGAGCACAAAACCTTTATTGAGAAGATGTACAATGTCCGAGGCCAACAGAGGACGGACGGAGATATAATCAAAGAGCACAACTCATGTTTCACGCATTGGTTCAAGGAGAAGCTTCTGTCGTACCCTTTACATGAGGATTCTTCCGCAGAAGAAAATCTCATATTCGCCTTGTCATAGGGCGCCGAGCACAACCTGATGACCTATGAGGCGTACGATATCAACGGGTACACGTTCTACACCGAGGACAAGGACATGAAGAGCAATGGTTATTAGAACACCGGGGTAATGATGGAATCCTACACCGGTAATGACAAGGACAGATACTACGGAAGGATTAAAGAGATCTGGGAGCTGAGCTATGCTGGAGAGAAGGTCCCGATGTTCCGTGTCAGATGGGCCAAGAGCATCCTAAAAGAAGACCGGTATTTCACCACCATGGTTATACCCGAAGACAAATCCAAGACCGCGGGCGCAAACGTCACCGCGAAAAATGAGCCATGGGTACTGGCTTCCCAAGTGGACCAATGCTTCTTCATTACCGACCCGTCAAAGCCCAGTCGTGTTGTCGTGAGGAGAGGCAAAAGGAAGATCATCGGAATGGATGGAGTCGCCAATGAGCAAGACTTCGACAAGTACGGCGACCCGAAGATGGAACATGACGACGATGATGAAGTTCCATACACCACAAGAAGAAGCAGGACCATCCTACCTAAAGGACGTCCGTTCAAGAGAAGAACTCCATTTGCGAAAAAGAACGACAAGAAAATTGTGAACAGATAGCTAGCTAAGATTGATTATATTTAAATTGTAGCCTTCATTTCTCGATTGTATTTCGACATATTCATAAATGTTTTTTCATGGGCACTTTTTGAATTCATGAATATTTTTTCAAATTTGATGATATTTTTTCATATTCATAAATGTTTTACCAATTCACAAATGAATGCAACTAAAAATCCAAAAAAAAGACTAGTTGTGCTTGGTTATATGTTACTCCCAAAAGCATATAAAGTTTTCAAATTTGGAGCTATGGATATTTATTTATGATTTAAACAAGTTTGAACATATTTAAATACAAATAAATATCAAACAACATTTAAAATGTTGTTAACATGGCAACAAACTGCATATTATTTTTCTACATGATATTCTCAGCATCTAGCATATTTGACATGTTATATTTGGATGCATGGATAAAAAGATATGTGCAAAGGAAAAAAATGCATAAATGAAAAATTGGGGAGGCTGGGAATCGAACCCAGGACCTCCTGGTGTGTGCGCTGCGTGCTGAGCAGTCGGTCTAGTAGATGGGGTTTGATGTAGATAGAGTTTGGTGGAAGAAAACCTGTGGGCTCGAACAGAAAAAAAATACTAATGGCGCACCACGTGGGAGGTGCGCCATTAGAATAGATGTACTTATGGCGCACAAGGGGGAGGTGCGCCATTAGTATTCTGCCCCCATCCATACCTCTAGCCTCTCTCCCTCGCCCTCGCTCGCCAGATCCCATTTCGTCCCTCTCCTCGCGCTGCCTCGACGCCACCGCCCCGACCCCCGTCCCTCCCTCCACCGCACCGCCGCCGCTGCCCCGACCCACTACGCCAAAAGCGCCCACGCGCCCCCACCGCTTACCTCTCCCCATCCTCCCCTTCCTCCCCCTCGA
>LR738711.1:303177703-303198494 GCA_902687465.1 Secale cereale
CGAGCACCGCCTCTCCCCCGAGCGCCGCCACCGGAGCCCGCAACACTGCACCGCTTTCTCGTAGGCGAGTCTCCGTCTCGCTTGTGCCCCCCCTCGCTTCCTCCTCCCTCCCTCCTCGCTCGCTAACGTCTCGGCCGCGTGCAGGCAGTGAGGCAGGCAGGCACCTATTCCGCCCCCCGCTCCGGCGACATTGAAGAGGTCGACGACGCGCGCTACGCTCACCACCAGCTTCTCCTTCGCCGCCCTGTCGGGGTATTTGGATCGACAACTATGGGACACAAGAATCCCTACTACGGTTGCGGGGCGCGGGGTTGAGAGAAGAGCGGATCTAACAGTTATCACACGGTTCCTTTACCCAGGTTCGGGCCGCAAAGGTGCGTAAAACCCTACTCTTGCTTTGGTGGATTATATGTTTGTGTTCTTCAGCTAGTGAGGAGCTCCAAAAGAGTCGTGAAGAGTTCTAAAAAGCCGAATCCTTCTCCTGGTCGCCTCGGGCCTCCTTTTATAGGAAAAAGGGGTTGCCACAGTGGCACACAGGAGGTGGACAGGGTACAGTGATGCGAGGTTATCCCTCGCATTACAGGACAAGGCGCATTTAATGCGCTTAGCTTAGGTGTCCTCGCTTTATCGGGGACGAGGGGAGGCGTCCGTCTTGTCCGTCGCCGCTCCTCCTTGTTTTGACACGCGCCCTGGCCAGCGGTGCCTAAGACGCCATGTAGGCAGGTAGGCAGCTGAGGTGGCGCAACGGCAGGCCTCCACGAAGATATAAATGTTGCCACGCAGGAGCCTGCCCAGCTGGTTGGGTCGGCAGCTATATGGGCGGTGGAAACTCAGTTGGTGCGGGCCTGACGATGGCCCTGCGCGCGCCCCCGGCAAGGGTCTTGCCGTGGTGCCTGCTGTCATCCCCGGCAAGGTGCTTGCCGGAGGGCTTGTGGTTCTCCCTGGCTGGGATCCCGGCAAGGGTCGTTGTCCTCTTAGTGTGTGTATCTGTCCTTGAATGTCTTCACAAAGATCTGCATGCCACCACGGGGATATCTCCCGAATCCTTGCCCCATGGGGGCAGTGGACTCAAGGGTGATCCGCTCCGTAGGCGCGGGGTGAGCTGGCGCAGCAAGGGTCTTGCCGGGGTTGCCAGAGCCGGCCACGGCAAGGGTCGTGCCAGGGCTGCTGAAACCAGCTCCCGGCAAGGATCTTGCCGGGGGAAGCCGCTTCTTCGCTTTGCTATTGGTGGCCTTGTTCTTGGTGTTGCTCCAATTCCATCGATCTTTGGTCTTACCTTGGCTGACCTCCCCTGCTGTGCTTGGTGTGGTGGTGCCCGTGGCTCAGACTGCCCGTGCACAGTTATAGGGTTACAAAAAGTGTGCCCCTCTTTTTGTACACCGACATGAGACCCGGGCCTGGGCCACAAATGAGCGCGACGCGTTGTTGGGCCAGGCCCAGAACGGTGCGTGGGCAGGCGGGGCGGTTTTCACCGTGGTAAAATTTTCCGCGCGCTGTGCCTCCCACGACCCGCGCGCATGGCGCAGGGTGGAGGGGCGTGCGTGACGTTGGAGGCATGCGTGGGGCGGTTTCCGCAGGCATGCGTCACGTCGCAGTAAATGCAAAGGAGGCGGCCCATGTTTTCCCCCATAAAAAGGAATAACCGCGAGCGCGCTGCTAACTTCCTCCATTTTCTTCGCGCCTCCTGCAATCTCAGAGCCGTTGTTCCCTCTCTTCCTTCCTTCCGAAGTCTCCGCCGTCGCCTGTCGCCATTGCTTCGCCATCCTTCTTCCTCAGCTATCCAACTCAGCCGCCATGGCATCCAAACCCGCCAAGGGCAAGGGGGTGGCCAAGGGTGCCGGGCCCGTGGGGCCGCCGGAGGGCGCTTTTACGGGGGACCGGACGAAGGCTGCTTTCTTTATCCCGTCGACGATCGACGTCCACGAGCTCCAAGTTGCCTTCAAACCCCTTTGAGGGGCGGAGACGGGGGGGGGGGATAACTTGGGTCATCCGGCGATGCGCGTCATTCCGGCCGCTTGCGCCCAACCTGGCCCAAATAGGTACCCTTTCATTGTTGATTACTTCTCTTGCGGGTTGTGTCCCCCCTTCTCTGATTTTTTCTGTGACGTCATGCACACCTTTGGCTTCCTCCTTTTGGATTTTACTCCAAATGCGGTGGCGTGCATGGCTTTCTTCGCGCACCTCTGCGAGGGCTTCGTCGGGGTGCAGCCCAACGCGGCGCTCTTCCGCCACTATTTCACCCCTCGGATCCAGCCGGGAGGTGCCGTCTCTGGATGCATCACCTGGATTCCGAGATCCAAGGGAGCGTACCCGGAGGGCGCCGTGAAGGAGAGGTGGGACGAATGGCACGGCCGGTGGTGCTGGATTGAAGAAGACGAGCCACCAACATTCTGCAGGGTCCGCCGGGTGCCGCCGATCCGTGGCAGCGACTGGGGTGACGTCGATGCCGCCGACGAGAGGCTCACCGTCGCCATCACGAGGATTAACCGGCTCGCCCAGGCCGGGCTCACCCTTGAGATGATCGGGGCGGACTTCATTCGCCGTCGGATCGCCCCGCTGCACAACAAGGGGAGCCCAGTCTGGCTCTTCAGGACCCCGGCTGACGTCATGCGGCTCCGCCCGGGCCTCGACCACAACCTCATAGTGATGGGACACGCCCATTTCTGCCAGCGGCTCTTCCAGCTAGATGTGGGTCGCGACGGCGAGGTCGAACGGACTGGCAAGGCCGCGAAGGCTGCCGCAAAGGCCGGCAAGGCCGTCAAGGGGCAGCTCTTCAAGCTGCCAGCGGGGGTGGTCCCGCTGTGCAACAATTTGCGAAAGTCCGAGATCGTTGCCATGATGGCGGAATGTAACGCGCACGGCCCCGTCCCGAGCTGGCAGGAGCCGGCGGACGAGGTCGTGCAGCAATTCTTCGACACTCTGGTCGAGGTGTGCGTAAAGCCTGACGCCGAGCGGTGTCTTGTCAGGGACACCACCCCAGAGGAGCTGGACTACATCGCCGCTAGGGCGAGGGAGGCGCAACTCGTCATGGAGGCCGGCAGCGCCGGAGGTATGGAGGACAAGGATGCCGCGGCCGCGGAGGAGGAGGAGCTCGCCCAGTGGGCGGCGGCTGCTGGAGAGGCTAGCAGCGCCAGCACCGGAGCTCCGCTGGTTGAAGACTCGTTCGACGGGTCGTCGGAGGAGGAGGACGCGGCGGCCGGCCCGGCGCCAGCCAGGGGAAGAGGGCGAGTCCTGTGGGGGGCCTGTTCCGGCGAGCCGGTCCGGCCTAGCAAGACTGCGCAGCCTCAATTAGCCCTGGAGGGGGCCGGGCGCCACACGAGGGCCACGGCGGCGAGGAGGTCGACGGAGGCCGCCGAGAAGAAGAAGGCGGTAGCCCTTTCTTCGTCTAGGCGCGCACAAACTCCGCCCCCTTCTTCGCCTCCCCCGGCAGACGTTGATTCAGATGGCGACGCGGAGTTCCCCTTCGACCTCGGGCCTCTCAGCCCGAAGACACCAAGAGGACATCCCGGTGGCCGCCCAAGGGCTGGACGTTGATGACGGCGCCGAGGGCAGAGCTCGAAGACGAGGCGGCAGGACGTTAGTACGCGTCGAAGGCGTCGGTGCCCGCGTAGTCCGACATGATGACCGTGCCGCCCGCCTTCTTCCTCTTCCTCTTCCGCGGCCTCCCTACGCCAGCCGCCAATGAGACGGCCCCGAGAAGTTCAAGGAGCCGGCGACGCGGATGATGGGGTCGCCGGTGCCACCAGGAGCGGCGCTCGACACCTAGTTGGACCCGTCATCTTGCCGTCCACCGCCCTCGTCGTCGCTGCCGCAGTCCTCCTCGTCACCCTCGTTCGAGGAGGAGTTTTCATCATCGGAGGAGCTCTCCACGCAGCACCTTGCGCGAGTCCCGAAGAGCCCGAAGACCATGACGGAGATATGGCCGTCCTCCATCAGCTTGAAATGGAGGGTGAGCCCATCAGTCAGGCTGTGGATACGGGCGAAAGTCTTCCATCCTTCAAGAAGATACATCACATGAGGAGCGGGGAAGTCAATGCGGACCCGCGTGCCGCTAATCCCGCAGCCCCTCATGTGCAGCCGCAGCGACTCCCGCGGATCCACCTCCATCTCCCGCGCAAATGGGGTCGGGAGACGAAGACGACGGTGCGGCGGCCGCCGCAACCTGACGAAGAACTTGCAAGGGTCATCCCTAATGTGGCATTCCATTGGAGGAGGGGCTGCAGGCGGGGGCGAGGCCGGCGGACTGCCCCGTCCTCCTCTTCCCCAAGCACCACGGCCTCGCCCACGGCCTCGCCCCCTCCCTCTTCCCCTTGTGGCCGGCTCTGCCACTGCAGGTGCAGGGGAAGGAGGGACGCGTTGTCGAGCGGCGACCCTTGCCACCACCGTTGAAGAGCCAGGATTTCCTCTCTTCATGGCGAACAGAAGAGAGGAGCAGAAGCTGAAGGAGAAAGAAGATGGAGAAATGCGGGGCGCCGTCCCTTCCCTCCGCTCTTTATAAAGAGGTGGGGCTGGGGCTCGACCGCCCCGCTCGGCAAATCAAGACGCAGAAGGCGAGGGAACCGGGACCAACCCGCCGCCCCAACCAGCGACGGCTCGGTTTCCCGCCTCCACCGCTCGCCACCTCGAGCGCATGGAGGACACGTGGCGAACGTGCAGAACCGAAGGGACGGGTGAGGCGACCTCTCCCCACCCCGTGTTCGTGGGGAATGGACGCCTAGACGACCGCGCCTCGGCCCCATTCAGTAAATGGGCCGCGCCTCCACGCCTCCCCCCGTTTACGGGGAAGGCGCGAAGCCGCCTCCTTTCGCATTTACTGCGACATGACGCATGCCTACGGAAACCGCACCACGCATGCCGCCCACGTCACGCACGCCCCTCCACCCCGTGTCGTGCGCGCGGGTCGTGGGAGGTGCAGTGCGCGGAAAATTTTACCACGGTGAAAACCGCCCCGCCTGCCCGCGCACCGTTCTGGGCCTGGCCCAACAACGCGTCGCTCTCATGTGTGGCCCAGGCCCGGGGGCTCCTGTCGATGTACAAAAAGAGGGGCGCACTTTTTGTACCCCTATAACTGTACACGGGCAGTCTGAGCCATGTCCACCACCACACCAAGCACGGCAGGGGAGGTGAGCCAAGGTAAGACCGAAGCTCGATGGAATTGGAGCAACGCCAAGAACATGGCCACAAAGAGCAATGGGATGAAGCGGCTTCCCCCGGCAAGATCCTTGCCCGGGGCCGGTTTCAGCAGCCCTGGCAAGACCCTCGCCGGGGCCGGCTCTGGCAACCCCGGCAAGACCCTTGCCGCGGCAGCTCGCCCCACACCTACGGAGCGGATCACCCTTGAGTCCACTGTCCCCATGGGGCAAGGATTCATGAGATATCCCCATGGTGGCATGCAGATCTTTGTGAAGACATTCAAGGACAGATACACACACTAAGAGGACGACGACCCTTGGCGGGATCCCAGCCAGGGAGAACCAAAAGGCCTCCGGCAAGCACCTTGCCAGGGATGACAGCAGACCCCGTGGCAAGACCCTTGCTGAGGCCCCGGCAAGGCCCTTGCCGAGGGCGCCCGCAGGGCCACCGTCAGGCCCGCACCAACTGAGTTTCCACCGCCCATGCAGCTGCCGACCCAACCAGTTGGGCAGGCTCCTGCGTGGCAACATGTAGTTCTTCGTGGAAGCCCGCCGTTGCGCCACCTCAGCTGCCTACCTGTCTACATGGCCCCTCAGGCACAGCTGGCCAGGGCGTGTGTCAACACAAGGAGGAGCGGCGACGGACAAGACGGACGTCTCCCCTCGTCCCTGATTAAGCGAGGACACCTAAGCTAAGCGCCTTAAATGTGCCTTGTCCTGTAATGCGAGGGATAACATCGCATCACTGTACCCTTTCCACCTCCTGTGTGCCACTGTGGCAACCCCTTTTTCCTATAAAAGGAGGCCCGAGGCGACCAGGAGAAGGATTCGGCTTTTTAGAAGTCTTCACGACTCTTTTGGAGCTCCTCACTAGCTGAAGAACACAAACATATAATCCACCAAAGCAGGAGTAGGGTTTTACACACCTTTGCGGCCCGAACCTGGGTAAAGGAACCGTGTGCTAACTGAGGAGGAGATGGACGACGAGTAAGTATTCCATTTCTTACTGCCATTTCCATCCTCCTCGACCATGCCACTCATCTTGATCTGTTCTTGCTTCTTCAGGGACGCAGAGACGCTGGCCCAGAGGATAAAGAGGGCCAAAGCTTCGGCGAGCAGCTAGCCCCCAGCTGGGGCTTCAGGGACACCACTGGTGGTGTTGAGCAGCCCAGACGGCAGCCCCCGGCACAGCCCCTAGCGTAAGTCCACCATTCTCTTCTCGCTCGACATGTAGTAGGCGTTTGATGCTAAGGTGCTGACCTTGCCGGTTTTGTAGGACGGGAGCAGCAGCAGGAGGGGCCACAGGGGGATACCCCCAACGCACCACCCCCATCGACCACACCGCCGCGAGGGGCGTCCCCGGCAAGGGCAGCAAGCATGGAGCCTACACGCATGGAGGAAGAGGGGAACTTGCGCGCTGGTGGCTCTGCCCCGGCGCCGGACGCCGGCGGGGAGGGGACTTCCGCTTCACAGCCCGGTACTAGTGAGTCGCCTGTCTTCTGTGTTTGATTTTCCCTTATCGTTTTTCTTGGCTTCATCATCCCCATCACTGCTCAGGCCCTCCTTCAACAGATGTGGAGGACATGGACGCCGTCATCAAGGAGGTTGCTGAGGAGGCCGCGGCGGAGGCCAACAAGATCGCCGCCGAGGAGGCCGCCAAAGACGTTGCCGGGGCCGCCGCAGATAAGGCCACCGAGGACGCCGCCAGGGGCGCCACCGAGGGTGCCGGCGATGGGCCTGCCGGGGAGGCCGGCAAGGCCACAACCAAGGAAGAGGCAATTGATGATCAGCCTTCTTCCTCCACAACCTCGGGCCCCGGCAGGTACTGATGGGCCTCGAACCCCTCGTTGGTTACCCCAAGTGGAAGGTGTGAGATGCAGTATGTAGAAGTGTTTTCCCTTAGCAAAGATACCAAGGTTCGAATCCCCAGAGACTCCTAGGTTCAACAAGTAGGTGTCAGCTGCTAATGGTGCGAATTAGCAATCAACGTGGACCTGCACACAGATACAAATAACTATGCTCCCAATGAGTACAGAGAGGTTGTCAATCCCTCCGGCCTTGTAGTTCACAAAGGGTTAAAAGCAAATGATAGTAGTGATAGATAGTGTTTTGCAATAGTAAGTAAATAGCGGATGTGATAAATGATGGTAATATGGACCGGAGTCTCATGATGTTCACTAGTGATGTCTCTCTCCCAAAAGACGATAAAACAGCTATGTGAGGTAAACAAATTACAGCTGGGCAATTGACAGGACCACGAACGCAAACCAATGCTGATTACATTGCAGAAAGGTTGAGGTTCAAAGCATGGGCGGTACGCCAAAATAAGTAGACCGAAATCCATCAATATCTACTACTAATCATCCACCTTGAGATATCTATCCAGAACATCTCGCTGGTATTAAGTTGCGATTCCCACCCATAGTGTAAACTCAATGCAACAGACAACTGCATTAAAAGAACTTTGCGTAAAGTAAACAATCCTAGCACCCGCGGGCACAAGCACCGTTGTTTTCCCCCTTGTGGCAACAGCACATCCCCTAGACTCATGTTTCTGTCACTCAAGCTAGTCATCGAGGGGCATGAACCCACAATCAAGCATAACGTTCCCTCTTGGAGTCACTACGTATTACTTGGCTAAAGCAATAAATAACAATGGAGAACATGCAAGAATTACTTATGAACATAAATATAAAAGAGGTAGATCAAATATATTACTCAAGATCAATCTGAACATAATCCCATAATCCATCGGATCCCAGCAAACTCAACATAGCAATAGCATAAGGATTACATATGTGCCTCGATCATGTAGGGCAGCTCACGACGACTAATTAGTGAAGCACAAGAACGGGAGGAGAACATCACATAGCTACTGGTCATGGACTCATGGTCCAAGGGAGACTACTCACGAGTCATCCGGGAGGCGTCCATGGTGGTGGAGAAGCTCCCGGTGGTGATCCTCCCCTCCGGAAGGGTGCCGGGAAAAGTTCTCCTGGTGCTCCCGATCTTGGAAGCGGCGGCGGCGGCGGAACAGAGATGGGATCGTGAAAAGAGTTCCTCTTCTGAGGGTTTCGGAGGACGCTTTAAATATATGCCAAAGGGGAGCATCGGTGAAGCTTCGGGGGCCCAGGCGCCCCCCCGGCGCGGCCCAGGGGGGGCGCCGCCAGGGCGCCTGGAGCCCTGGTGGCCCCCCCGGCTGCCCTTCGTACGCAAGGTTGTTTCCGGAACGCTGATTTTTTATGTAATTTTTCTGGATTTTTTCTGGCAGTTCTCGTAACGTGAAAACCTGAAATACAAAAACAGCCGAAAACAGAAACTGACACTGGGGTGCACTGGATTAGTAAGTTTGTCCAAATATGATCAAAAGTGTATGGAAGTGTATGAATATCATAGCAATATCACCCAAAAGTGGCATGGAGCAAGCAGAAATTATAGATACGTTTTGGACGTATCAACATCCCCAAGCTTAATTCCTGCTCGTCCTCGAGTAGGTAAATGATAACAAGAATAATTTCTGCGGTGAAATGCTATTAACCATATAGGACTTATTCATAGTCATATGACAAAAGCTTACTGAGACAATGATTCTATAGTAATTAAGTTGCCTCAAGAGAAAATCACAAATGACTGAAAGTTTTACAACATGACATTGAAGCATCCAAAAGATTTGCAATGAACATGATGTGCAAATATGATAAAGTGATATCTAGCTTTCCCCCTTTAGTGAAGAAAAACATAAATGAAGGGGCACCTTCAAGGTTTAAGTGATGACTAGATACAATGATTTCAAAATAAACGATATCACAATTATGCAAAAGACAATGCTACTTTGGGACAATGCACATTACACTCAGAATGACAATCATGCTCTCAGTAGTTGGTGCATGAATAAAAAGAATGGTTATATGTTAGAGCTTTTTATTTTGAAAACATGGAAGCAATTTTGTCAACGGTAGTAGTACTTCATATGTGTCATGTATAAGACCTCCTATAAGTTGCAAGCCTCATGCATCGAATACCAATAGTGCTCGCACCTTGTAGTAATTAGCTCGGATTTCCCATGGGTTATCATTGCATTACATATGTTTCAACCAAGTGTCACAAAGGGGTACCTCTATGCCACCTGTACAAAGGTCCAAAAGATAAATCGCATTTCATTTCTCGTTTTTGATAGATCTCAACTTGAGGACATCCATACCGGGACAACATAGAAAATAGATGATGGACTCCTCTTAAATGCATAAGCATATTCTCATAAGAGATTGAGGATTAAGTCCAAGCTAAAACTTCCACCATGATGCATGGCTTTGGTTGGCGGCCCAATGTTCTTCTCTAACAATATGCATATTCATTCAACCCACGCCAAATCACCCTTACTTTAGACAAGACGAACATGCATAGCAACTCACATGATATTCAACAAAAGTGTGATAGTTAATGGCGTCCCCAGAAACATGGTTACCGCACAGCAAGCAACTTATAAGAAATAAGATACATAAGCAACATATTCTTTACCACAATAGTTTTTAAGCTACTTTCCCATGAGCTATGTATTGCAAGGTTAGTTTGCTTAGTACAGGTGGAGGTTAGCAAAAGACTGGGAGCGACCAACTAAGAGAGCAATGACGGTCATAATCATGCAGAGCGACAAAGCAATATTGAATCAGGCATGGTAGTTATATCGCTAGTCAGAAATAAAAGATCATCAAGGCTTGACAGACTTTCTTGACAGTCTTAAATATGCGTGAGCATACGCCAAGTCAATCAAAATAAATTCTCGAAGGAAGATATTACTAAACCATACCACATCGTCGGCAAACAAATCATGTTGGTATTCCAATAACACATTGGGAATCCCCTAGCTATTTGAGACTAACCATAAGAAAACATGAACTACTAAGCACCATTATGCACGTAGCATCTTTATTATAGACATATTAACCAATGCAACGGAAGCAAACTCTCTTAATAAGATGAGCATGATACTTAAAGAGATTTCAAGCAACCAACTAAACAAAAGCTCTTGAAAAGATAAGCATGAATACTAAGAGCAGAGCATGATAGTAGCTATTAAAAGACAAAGAACATACACAGCAAAGATAGATATGAAAAATTCTATGTTATGTTCTAGGTAGAAGTGGAGCGTGTTTCTTTCCCACATAAAGAATGCTGAGTTCCGACTCGTTATGAAAAACTAAAAAGAAAACTAAAAGCAAGACGCTCCAAGCATAGCACATAACACATGAAGTGATAAAAATATAGCAAAACGAAAAACGAACTGATAATGTTAATGGAGAAGGGGATGCACGGGGGCATCCCCAAGCTTAGACGCTTGAGTCTACTTGAATATTTCTTGGGGGTGCATGGGGGCATCCCCAAGCTTGAGCGCTTGACACTCCTGAATCTTTTTATCATCTTCCCTCGCACACTTGAAAACTCCCTTCATACATAACTCATCATAATCTGATTAGCGAGGTTAGTACCCTTAATAAAATAATTATACCTTGCTGGAAATAAAGATATTCTTGAAGTTCTACTGTTTCTCAAGATTGCCAAAAGGTTTTTGTAAAGAAAAAGCAAGCTCTTGATTTGCAAAATGAAGGAAAGGCAAAACAAGACAGAATCTGTGAAAAACAGAACAGCAGGTAGTAATTGATCTGTTCGGGATACTTCTGCAACTCAAATAAAAAAACTCAGGACAGACGCACGAAAGACAATTATATAGAGAACGCTGTCGAGAAAATTAAGACCAAAAAGATGATCTGGTGATTTTATACGAATTTTTCTATACAAGGACAGAATATGTTTCCTGGACAGCACCTCACAACTTTTGAACTTTCTAGCAATCAGAGGCTATACTTGGCACAAATATGAAAAGCAAAGATACAATGATGATGCTACAGCAGTAAACAAAATCAAGACACAACAAAATCAAAAAAATTATTCATGTGGGCTGCCTCCCAAAAGCGCTTTCTTTTATGCCTTTAAGCTAGGCATAATGCATAGAGATCAAGTTTTATCAAGAGTAAAAGAATAGATAGCCCGTATAACGGACTCAAAAGGTAACTTGATCTTCTTTCGAGGGAAATGTTCCATCCCTTTATTGAGAGGAAACTGAAATTTTATATTAACCTCTTTCATGTCAATGATAGCACCAACGGTGCGCAAAAAGGGACGTCCCAAAATAATTGGACATGAAGGATCACATTCAATATCCATAATAGTGAAATCAACGGGAACATAATTATCATTAACAACAATAAGAACATCGTTGATCCTCCCCAAAGGTTTCTTTATGGAAGAATCAACGAGACGAAAACCAAAAGAACAAGAATCATAAGGTTTCAATTTAAGCATATCATATATTCTTTTGGGCATAACAGAGGTACTAGCTCCAACATCACATAATGCATAACAAGAGAAGTCATTCAGTTTAATTTTTCTCATAGGATCCCAACCATCTTCTAGCTTTCTAGGTATGGAGGCTTGTGCTCTAAGTTTCTCCTCCCTAGCTATGATGAGAGCATTAGTGATATGCTCTGTGAAGGCAAGATTAAGCGTGCTAGTGTGGGGGTCTCTAGACATCTTGTGAAGGAAATCAATAACTTCGGTAAGAGTGCAATTATCAAAATCAACGTCACGAGCATCAAGTAAAGTGGTAGTGGTGTCCTTTAGGTTCACATGTTTGGTAGTTTCTATAGTCATAGCATCACCATTAATAGGTCCATTGGGACCAGGAGTACATTGGGTGCTAAGAGTTTGGATATCCTCAACAACTTTAATAGTAGCAACAGTGTGGTGGGTAGGAAGGCTCTTAATTCTATCTTCTTCCTCCCTTTCTCTAGCCCATGTTTCTTTAAGTTTAGCCATCATCCTAATATTTTCATTAATTTGTACTTGAGTAGCATTAATAGGAATGACTTCCCTCTCCTTAAGAGGAGAAGTTTCAATTTTTAGCAATTTTACCTCATTGGCTAAATGGTCTACCTTAAAAGAAAGATCATCTTGTTTATGTAGTTTTTCTTCTACACTCTTATTAAAGGCTTTTTGGGTAGTGATGAAATCTTTAAGCATAATCTCTAGTTCAGTAGCGGAGTTCTTGGTACTAGGATAAGCATTGTTGTTCCCATAAGAATTAGAGGGGAACGGTCTAGGATTGTTACTAAAGTTACTCCTATAAGCATTGTTGTTAAAATTGTTTCTAGAGATAAAATTCACATCTACTTGTTCTTGAGCAATCAAAGAATTTAAAGGAACATCACGAGGATCAACAGTAGATTGCTTCGAAAGTAGAGACATGATCAAGTCAACTTTTTCATTTAAGGAGGAAATCTCCTCGACAGAGTTTACCTTCCTACCTGTTGGAGCGCGTTCGGTGTGCCATTGGAAATAGTTGGTCATCATCTCATCGAGAAGCTTTGTGGCAGCACCAAGTGTAGTTGACATAAAAGTTCCTCCCACGGCTGAATCTAACAAGTTCCGCAAGGTAAAGTTCAAGCCTGCATAAAAAGTTTGGATAACCATCCAAGTAGTCAAACCGTGAGTAGGGCAGTTCTTGATAAGAGATTTCATACGTTCCCAAGCTTGGGCAACGTGTTCATTATCCATTTGTTTAAAATTCATTATGTTACTTCTAAGTTGGATAATTTTAGCAGGTGGATAGTATTTTCCAATAAAAGCATCTTTGCACTTGTCCCATGAACCTATGCTATTTCTAGGCAAAGACTGGAACCATATTTTAGCTCCTCCTCTCAAGGAGAAAGGAAAAAGCTTAAGCTTAAAAATATTACCATCTATTTCTTGGTACTTTTGCATATCACAAAGTTCAACAAAGTTGTTTAAGTGTAAAGCATCATCATCTCCAGCACTGGAGAATTGATCTTTCATGACTAAGTTCAGTAAAGCAGGTTTAATTTCATATGAAGGTGCTGAAGTGGCAGGTGTAGTGATAGGTGTGCTGATAAAGTCGTCATTGTTATGACTAGTGAAGTCACACAACTTGGTGTTCTCGGTGGAATCCATAGTAGCAAGCAAGCAAGATAACTATTTTTGTGATTTTCGACAAAAGGTACGAAAGCAAAAAACTGAAAGGTAAACTAACAAGACTAAAAACAAAGGTAAAAGATAGCGTGCAACTCCCCTATCCTGAAGAGTGGAGTCCACGGCAACGGCGTCAGAAAATACTCCTTGATGGGCCTCGAACCCCTCGTTGGTTACCCCAAGTGGAAGGTGTAAGATGCAGTATGTAGAAGTGTTTTCCCTTAGCAAAGATACCAAGGATCGAATCCCCAGAGACTCCTAGGTTCAACAAGTAGGTGTCAACTGCTAATGGCGCAAATTAGCAATCAATGTGGACCTGCACACAGATACAAATAACTTTGCTCCCAACGAGTACAGAGAGGTTGTCAATCCCTCCGGCCTTGTAGTTCACAAAGGGTTAAAAGCAAATGATAGTAGTGATAGATAGTGTTTTGCAATAGTAAGTAAATAGCGAAAAGTAAATAGCGGATGTGATCAATGATGGTAATATGGACCGGAGTCTCATGATGTTCACTAGTGATGTCTCTCTCCCAAAAGACGATAAAACAGCTATGTGAGGTAAACAAATTACAGCTGGGCAATTGACAGGACCACGAACGCAAACCAATGCTGATTACATTGCAGAAAGGTTGAGGTTCAAAGCATGGGCGGTACACCAAAATAAGTAGACCGAAATCCATCAATATCTACTACTAATCATCCACCTTGAGATATCTATCCAGGACATCTCGCTGGTTTTAAGTTGCGAGTCCCACCCATAGTGTAAACTCAATGCAACAGACAACTGCATTAAAAGAACTTTGCGTAAAGTAAACAATCCTTGCACCCGCGGGCACAAGCACCGTTGTTTTCCCCCTTGTGGCAACAGCACATCCCCTAGACTCATGTTTCTGTCACTCAAGCTAGTCATCGAGGGGCATGAACCCACAATCGAGCATAACGTTCCCTCTTGGAGTCACTACGTATTACTTGGCCAAAGCAATAAATAACAACAGAGAACATGCAAGAATTACTTATGAACATAAATATAAAAGAGGTAGATCAAATATATTACTCAAGATCAATCTGAACATAATCCCATAATCCATCGGATCCCAGCAAACTCAACATAGCAACAACATAAGGATTACATATGTGCCTCGATCATGTAGGACAGCTCACGAGGACTAATTAGTGAAGCACAAGAACGGGAGGAGAACATCACATAGCTACTGGTCGTGGACTCATGGTCCAAGGGAGACTACTCACGAGTCATCCGGGAGGCGTCCATGGTGGTGGAGAAGCTCCCGGTGGTGATCCTCCCCTCCGGCAGGGTGCCGGGAAGAGTTCTCCTGGTGCTCCCGATCTTGGAAGCGGCGGCGGCGGCGGAACAGAGATGGGATCACGAAAAGAGTTCCTCTTCAGAGGGTTTCGGAGGACGCTTTAAATATATGCCAAAGGGGAGCATCGGGGAAGCTTCGGGGGGCCCAGGCGCCCCCCGGCGCGGCCCAGGGGGGGCGCCGCCAGGGCGCCTGGAGCCATGGTGCCCCCCCCGGCTGACCTTCGGACGCAAGGTTGTTTTCGGAACGCTGATTTTTTATATATTTTTTCTGGATTTTTTCTGGCAGTTCTCGTAACGTGAAAACCTGAAATACAAAAACAGCCGCAAACAGAAACTGGCACTGGGGTGCACTGGATTAGTAAGTTAGTCCAAATATGATCAAAAGTGTATGGAAGTGTATGAATATCATAGCAATATCACCCAAAAGTGGCATGGAGCAAGCAGAAATTATAGATACGTTTTGGACGTATCAGGTACCTGAAGGTGGGCGATGGCCTCTTCGTCCATCTCGTCGGGGCGTCAAGCTCTCGGGCGCCCGCCGGAGGGGAAGTTTTCGATGGCGAGGTGCTCGCCGCCACCGGGCTCGAGGTTGTCGATGAACCGGGTGCTGGTGGTGACGGCTGTCCAGAAGGGCAGCTCTTCCGGGCCATGGGGGCCAACTTCCGGAAGCTCTAGGTGCTCTACCGCGCCCGTCTGGACAAGGTCAAGTCCAGAACAGCAGGAGTGGACGAGGCGGAGGTGGACTTCCAGGCGCGTGTCGCTGAGGCGCAAACCTGGTTCCACCAATCCCGCGAGGAGCAGAGGGCTTTCCAGGAAGAACTGGCCAAGCGTGATGCGGAGCTCATCATGAAGATGGCCGACATCGAGAAGGCCCAGGAAGAGGCTGCGAACTTGGCTGCCACGGCGGAGGCCGCTCGGAACCAGCATCAAGCCGCCCTTGATTCCCAGGAAGAAGACCTCTCCGTGCGTGAGGCGAAGCTTGCCGCAACGCTCCGCGGCAAGGATGAGGAGCTCGAGGTCCTTGTCGAGTGGCGGACTCGTGAGCTGGGGCAGAGGCACAAAGAGGCCCTCGATGCCCAGGCTCTAGCCCACGCCGGCAAGGTACAAGAGCTGGAGGTGGAGCGGGACGAGCTGAAAGGGCAGGCCCTCAAGCTGTCCGACGAAAGGAACAGGCTGAACTGCGCCTTGACGGAGGCGCAGGGAGCGGTCATCAGCAGGGCTGGGGAGCTCTCTGAGGCACAAAACTCCGTCAGAGATCTCAAGCTGAGGCTGGAGAATCTCGATAAGATGTTGTCGGAGAGTTCGGTTCGGGAGGAGGCCTTGACCAAGAGCCTGGAGGAGGAGAAGCAGCTGCAGGCGGACGAGGGCGCCTCCCACCAAGAGTACGTGGCGGGCGAGAACAGGTGGATCTGCCGGTTGGAGGACATCGCCGGCAGGGTTACCTCAGAGTTGGCCCTCATGGGGATGCCAAACGTGAGGTATGCCCCTGAATGGAGCAGGTCCGTCAACGCCAAGCTGACCCTGTTCTTTGAGGGCGTCCTCAATGCCTTGACTGATCTCCACTCCAACAGAACGGCCACGCTCACCGGGGAGGCCCGGCGGCTTTGTCGGGGGGTCATGACCAAGGTCCTCACCAAGGTGGCGTTCTGGAACCCCTCCCTCGACTTCGAAGCCGCGATGGACAGCTTGCCGGAGGATGCTAACCTCACGGCGCTCAAGGAGCGCATCAAGCCCGTCGTGAGCCGCATCGACGAAATCAAGAGGGTGGAGGGCCAGCGCCGGGATTAGGCATCCCGTCATTCCTTGCCGCTGCAGGTTCATGACCAAGACAAATTTTATCTTTAGTTAGAACCGCAGCGATGACATGATGTAATACAACTTTGAAACATCTTTGAAATTATGCATGTTATTTTCCTGTTTGCTGTCCCCTTTGTGTGTCCGCCCTAAGCTAGCTGGGTAGGCTTGCCGGCACAAAAAACCCAAGGCGGCGTCCTGGGGATGGGTCCCTATTGGCCTGCCGGGTGAGCATGCCGCCGGGCAAGCGACCTTGTCGCCCTTAATGTAGCCGCTCGAACTGTCATGTTTGACTCGAGTTAGAGTCGAGAGCTTTGTCAATTGCGGAAGGCTACCCTATTGTTTCCAACGCAGCCGTTTGAACTGTTGAGCAGACTCGAAACAGAGCGAAGGCGTTGCCGATCGGGAAGGGCCCCATTTGCGTACAGGTTTCTTTTTGCACAAAGAACGACAGCTCCGAGGAAAAATAACTTCAAATAATAGTATAGAAATATCCAAAGTTCGATGTAACTTAGCTTCTATTTGTAGCCGCACGAGCGCAGATCTTCCGGCCTCCTTCCTTCTCAAAGGGCTGCGAAGACGAGAGAGCGTCAGGCCAACTGCTAGAGCCGATTCTCACAACTGCGACCCCTACCTGGCGCGCCAAAGATGTTGGGGTATTTGGATCGACACCTATGGGATCACAAGAATCCCTACTATGGTTGCGGGGCGCGGGGTTGAGAGAAGAGCGGATCTAACAGTTAGCACACGGTTCCTTTACCCAGGTTCGGGCCGCAAAGGTGCGTAAAACCCTACTCCTGCTTTGGTGGATTATATGTTTGTGTTCTTCAGCTAGTGAGGAGCTCCAAAAGAGTCGTGAAGAGTTCTAAAAAGCCGAATCCTTCTCCTGGTCGCCTCGGGCCTCCTTTTATAGGAAAAAGGGGTTGCCACAGTGGCACATGGGAGGTGGAAAGGGTACAGTGATGCGAGGTTATCCCTCGCATTATAGGACAAGGCGCATTTAATGCGCTTAGCTTAGGTGTCCGTCTTGTCCGTCGCCGCTCCTCCTTGTGTTGACACGCGCCCTGGCCAGCGGTGCCTGAGGCGCCATGTAGGCAGGCAGGCAGCTGAGGTGGCGCAACAGCGGGCCTCCACAAAGATCTACATGTTGCCATGCAGGAGCTTGCCCAGCTGGTTGGGTCGGCAGCTGCATGGGTGGTGGAAACTCAGTTGGTGCGGGCCTGACGGTGGCCCTGCGGCCGCCCTCGGCAAGGGCCTTGCCGGGGCCCCGACAAGGGTCTTGCCGTGGTGCCTGCTGTCATCCCCGGCAAGGTGCTTGCCGAAGGGCTTGTGGTTCTCCCTGGCTGGTATCCCGCCAAGGGTCGTCGTCCTCTTAGTGTGTGTATCTGTCCTTGAATGTCTTCACAAAGATCTGCATGCCACCACGGGGATATCTCCCGAATACTTGCCCCATGGGGGCAGTGGACTCAAGGGTGATCGGCTCTGTAGGCGTGGGGTGAGCTGCCGCGGCAAGGGTCTTGCCGGGGTTGCCAGAGCCGGCCCCGGCAAGGGTCTTGCTAGGTCTGCTGAAACCGGCTCCCGGCAAGGATCTTGCCGGGGGAACTGCTTCGTCCCTTTGCTCTTTGTGGCCTTGTTCTTGGCGTTGCTCCAATTCCATCGAGCTTCGGTCTTACCTTGGCTCACCTCCCCTGCTGTGCTTGGTGTGGTGGTGCCCGTGGCTCAGACTGCCCGTGCACAGTTATAGGGGTACAAAAGTGTGTCCCTCTTTTTGTACACCGACACGCCCCGCCCATGTGGTAAGTGCATCATCCTCTCCTCCCCTCTCGCCTCCTCCCTCGGCTGCGACGCGCGTGCGCCCACCAACTGGAGCACGGCTGACGGAAGGATGGTCGATTTTGGGTACGTTTTCCATGGATTTTGACTCGGTTAGATCAGTCGATGCTTCCAAGTACATATTGAATGATCGATTGCTGTTGCATATCGCCCTAGATCCTGTCCCTTTTTATCTGTCTCACTGTATCGGTGTGTTTGTTTTGCTGCTTCAGTTCCGGACCTCCGTGCTGTCTCTATTGTCTCCGGTAGTTCATGTCCGTCGAGTCCTTGAGTTGTGTGCTGGATTTTATAAGCCAGCGCCCAAGAGTATCCTGCATCGATTAGATTTCTGTGGTCTACGAGAGCAGCTTAGTATTGTAACTACCCGGTTTCAACAATCTTCTTTCTAAATTATCGGATCTCGTCCGCTAGAAAAGTAAGCCAATAGTGAAATTCTCTATGAGTTGACTGTCATTTGTAATCTGCAGTATATCTGATCGATGCATTATTAATGTATTGTTTAACAACTACAGTATATCTGAATTTTATATTTTCAATAATGCATGTAGAGACGGGGGTTATCCTTCTTAAAAAAAACTGCAGTATACAAAGTAGATCATGCCTTTTGAGTTTAGAGATCCTCTATCATTTCCGAAATAATGGTGATGAAACGTGTGGCTGGGAGCATTCGCTTGCGGCATACTACAGTTTCTCACTCTTCTTTGCCACCTTTGCCGCAGTTGGCATTGCTCATTTTGATTGAAAATATGGAGGGGCATATAAAGAAAAGAACGGCGGAAGGTACCTCGAAATGATAGGATAGCATGTATGCATTGGAAAGAAAAATTATAGTATGTATTTCTTACATCGACATGTTAGAGAGGACACGGGGAGGAGCTTATAAAAGGTTGTGATGTAGAACGGGACATGTAGAAACTGCAAGACTTGATTGGAATACAAGGTCATCCTTCACGGTTGAATAAGTCGACGTGGAACGATTCGTAAATCTTTCTAGAAAAAGTGTATTTGTGGATGGTGGCATGGTCAGCACCTCGGTTGCTGATGCTGATGCTGTCAGATTTAAATATATATGTCATGGGACCAAATGTCAAGCTTGCTTCAATTATTGTTGAAAATATCTAATGCAGCAATTCTCGTCCGCTAGAAAAGAAAGCCAATAGCGCAAGACATGACTTCCAGTACCCCAACTAATGACCAGTTTTAACCCCCATGACTGGTTTACTGTTTTCTATCTTAAAACCGTAATATTTTGTAAAGGACATCCTCCTATGTCATGTGAGTTGACCAGTTAATTCAATCAACATGGCATTCACCATCAACCCTACAAGGCCCCATTTACATTATGATTTGAAGGCACAGACACCATCTGAAGTCTTAATGTTCCATCTTCTCTAGCCTGTCATTTTATTTGTGCTATGGCAATGGGTATGCCTCTGCTACTTATGTGCTGTACAGCTCTACTTATGTGCTTCAGCTCTGTACCACCGTTCCATTTTCTTTACTTAAATGCACACTGCATCTCCTTTGTCTTAATGATTTTCTGTCCAATGATATTGTATTGTTTCATGATGTAACTACGAAAGCAAATGATATCTATTGATTTCTGAAAGTTGTGTACTGGATTTTCAGAAGCGAGTGTACGATGAGGGGCAAACTATAGATCATTTAAGAGTACTAGAAGCTGTCATTTGATTACATTTGGCATAGCTCTGTTTTATACTTGTATATTACGGCTTCTTAGTAATGAATGCTCTTTGAAACCCAGTATGTTTCTTAGTAACGCTATATATGTTTCTTTATGAAGCTTCAGTACCAGACAATATATGCTTTTGCAAGCTATACACAGCTATTTGAAATGATATGCTCAAGCCTATGAAAACTGGAATTTGAATAGTCTAAAGTGGAGTTGAAAGCCCGATGCACTCCATCGTGATTTTTGCTGGGTTTTGTCTCCAACCATCGTGTCGTGATGATTTTGCAGATACCCGAAGAGGCCCTTGAGTTTGCTAGAATGTCGGTTAACTTTCATACCGGCAAGTTCGGGTACTCCATATGTCCTATTTTCAGCAAAGGTCATGTTGAAATTTTCCGTGAATTTTAGCACGACTTTGCTAAAAATAGGACATACACTACTGGAATCTGGGAATTTGCCATCAGCCAGCTCTTTGCCATCTGCCAGCTGATGGCAAAGAACGTCTTTGCCATCTGCATATAAAAAACAGATGGCAAAGAACTGACAGATGGCAAAGAACATTGTTACCATCAGCCAACTTTGCCATCTGCCAGCAGATGGCAAATAATCTTTGCCATCTGCTAGCAGATGGCAAAGAGGCTGGCAACTCCAGTGGCCGTTAAGAGGGTGACGGCGTACCAGCCCCACCACTTTGGCATCTGCCAGCAGACGGCAAAGACTCTTTGCCATCTGCTGGCAGATGGCAAAGACGTGGTTTTTTTCCAGGTAAAAAAAACTGCGGGGCATTATCCCCTCCCTCATGCGTGCACCCCAGGCCCCCTTGCCATCGCACCACACCAGTACTCGCCCCCGATCCCCACCCCCACCAGCCACCGCTTTCCCCCCTCACCGACGATGGTGGCGTGCGTGCACCCCGGGCCCCCTCCCCATCCCACCACACCACTCGCCCTCGATCCCCACCGCCACCGGCTACCG
>LR738711.1:303198582-303220523 GCA_902687465.1 Secale cereale
GCTACCGCTTCCCCCCTCATCGGCGACAGCGGCGAGCATCGTGCACCCTCACCCTCCCTCCGCTTCCCCCCTCACCGGCGACGGCGCCCCCGATCCATCCACCCCGACCTCTGCCTTCTTCACCCCGCCCTCTGCCTTGTTCCTAGATCATAGATCATAGATGTACAAGACTAGGAGATCCCCAGGGTGTTTTCCCTATGAAAATCTAGTACTGCACCATTGTTCAACTGCATATATGTTCATATTTCTCCTATCCAGAAGACATTTTATAGAAAACAAACTTGTTTTTGCATGTACTCAACTACTTGGTTGATCCTTAGTCTTACCTAAGAAACACTTTTTACTGGTCCTCATTAACATCACAGAAAATAAAATATCCCAACTTTCTTTTTACAAAGTATGAATAGAACGTCAAAATGGTATCTCTAAAGTTCACTGAAGAGTTGCATTTGAATAATTTCTTAGTGAAACTTAATGCAAAAGTAAAAAAAAGTTTGTTTGATGGGGAGCAGAACTCCAAACTAAGAAAACAAAAATACAAGTGGGCATACTTACCACGTTTAATTACTTGCTCCTGAGCTATACTCTCCAGCATTTGCTTCAAGGCTTTGTTTTCCAAGTCTAGCATTATAGTTTGTTGAGTAAGAAACTCCATTTCAGCAGACACTTCTATCCCTTCTGACTGCATTATTCAGACATGAATATTTTTTGTTTGTCAAATACAACACTGCATTGTGGAACAAAAACCATTTTTTGTTGCGGTGAGCTCACCTGTAATGATTGGACTTTACCCTCAAGTTCCGCAATATACTGGAGTTTTCGAACACGAGACCTTTGAGCATATTGCCTGCAAGTAGCATTGGTTAAAAGAATTAGATGCGTTAAAGTATGGAAAATGTTTAACCATGCTATTAAAACTTGCAGATTGGGAATCTTGACATATATGTGTATGCTAATTGATAAACCATAGTGCCTTAAGTCCAATCTAAGGAAGTATATAAGTAGCTATGTAATTACAATGTCCGTACCATTGTCCATTAAGCATTTGACAATTATATGTATGAGCATGTCTGATTTAAGACTCATAAAGTTGAGTTGCAATTTCAAAAGGAAAAATATTCAGATGTTGTTTTACATTTATGTTGCCAGAGGACACTATCCATTCTCTGAGGTGTGACCACAACTAATTTCTGAAATAAGTACATATTTTCACTATCCTATCAGGTGTGAGCATCGGTGGTGGAGGGGGAAACAAATTTGTGACATGGGCCAGGGCCGCCCTCGTGTTTGTGGCAAGTGCATGCATATCATCTTGCCAATCCTTACAACCAAAGGAATTCTCTAGTATTGCTTTGGGCCCTCATTAATATTGTTAAAATGTTCGATTCAATTGGCAGCCCTCTAACTCTAGTTCCTTGCTCACAAAGTCACCATCTTGGCAGTCGCATTCTTTAGCAGAATACTCATGTACCATATTTTTTAGTATGTTGTTCCGTACCAGATTTTATTTTAGAGCATGTTCTGTATCAGATTTTCCTTTAGAGCATGTTCTGTACCAGAATTCCCGCAAAAACAAATGATTTGTGCCAGATGATACAAACAAAAACTTGTCTCCTCTGGCTTCAAGAAGTAGTGGTGGCCGAACTTTATTGTGGCAAGATTAAATGGGTCACGTTAGGTGCTGCTAAGGAGTACGGCCCAAGAATCAGAGATGGACTAGCTAGCCCATTTATAAACCAAGCCGTCTGTTTCATCTCAGAACTGTGCTGATGACCCCTACAGCGATTTTAACTGCACTAGAATCTCGTCGGAGTTTAGGTAAGCAACGGCGCTGAGCCCGGGCATGTGCCCAGGGTGCCCCTACGGTAGAATCGCCCCTGGGTGTACACACCACTGCCCAGCCCCTGCTTGCGGGATGCGTGGGATGGAGTGAGGGGCAACAGTTCTGTAAGGATAATTATATAGCTGTAAAATTAAACCTGTAAACTTACGAAGGACAACAGTTCTGTAATCATATAGAAATATAGCAATGTTACCCATATTCGTAAGCGAAGCACAATATATATATATATATATATATATATATATATATATATATATATATATATATATATATATATATATATATATATATATATATATTAGTTTTCTAGCAGCAAGCAGCAAAGTAGAATTGCATTTTATTTAGCTTCAATTGGTAAACAGTGTCACTATATTTGTAGCATCAATCGTTCAACCAATGATGTTTGCTAACTCCCGGAAATGCATCCTACGACCTTTAACCTGCATGTAACAAAAGAGTATCCAATAAACTTTAAAGCAAGGGGAAGGATAATAGTAGATACTTTTCAATAGTAGATACTTTTAACCCGCACGCCCAGGCTGAGGAAAGCTGCGGTTTTCTTTTTTCTTTTTGAGAAGAAGCGCTCTTAGATCTAATCCGTAGATTCTGTCTTTTAAGTTATGGGTCCACCAAATCAACGATCAGATGTCTCTAATTATTGTGGTAATTTCTAGCTTATTTATCTTTATTCTGATTAACCCGTCAAGCACTTTTTATATATAATAGATTATATTTTGGGCTGATTTGGTAAGTAGAATATTCCTGCAAGTCATCACAAACAAATATCATGTAAGTAAAACAAGTATGCGTTGTAATGCTATGAATCCTGGAAACATCAGAAGGACACTCTTAGATTTCGTAAAAGGGACTTTTGAAAAACAATGAAAGAAAGTTAGCAAGTTCTCTTATTTGCAAGTATAAACATGACAGAGGCATACACTAATTAGAGAAGGTAATTGATTCAGTCTTTCAACTATATTTTTCGCCGAGGGGTCAAGGGTTGAGGGGTTGTGTCGGGGGAAACTGTCCGCCACGAACACCTATGGGACCGGAGCCCCTTGTCTGTGCGGTACGAGGGCGGAGGGAGCACAAAGAGCAGATCGAAGCGAGCACGCGGGCAGTTTTACCCAGGTTCGGGCCGCGGTGGACGCGTAAAACCCTACTCCTGCTTGGTTGTGTATTGAGTTTGAGCGCTCGGGAGCTTGAAGAAGCAGCTACACCAGGCGCGAGAGTGATCTAGGTTCCGAACCCCCTCCACGTTGTGCATGGGCCTCCTTTTATAGTGCAAGGGGTCACCGACAGGTGTCAACGTAGGGGAAAGGGGTAAAAATGTAAAAGAGGTGGTAGTTGTAACAGTGCGGGAACAGTGGAGCTACAGTACAGAACAGTGGTCTATACCTACTTTAACAGTGGGGGACAAAGGCATTTAATGCCCGTCGCCGTCGACCCCAAAAGCTCCCGCCTTAGCGTCTCCGTCCGCCACGGCGACGGATCTATCACCGTGGAGTGCCACCGTGTACCCCAGGCTGCACAGCCATCCGCCACGCGTCCCCGGATAGGCCCCAGGGCGACGCGTGGGCTGATGAGCTGGAGCGCGGGCACACAGCGCAGTCTTCCCGGCAAGCACCTTGCCGGGGCCTTGATCTTGTCGGGCCCGAGAGCTTGTCGCTCCCCGGGCCCCTTGCCGGGGCGCATATAGCGCCGAGGCGTTGTCTTCTAGTCTTCCTGGCAAGCTCCTCTTGCCAGGGCCTTGTGTTAGCGGGACAGTCTTGAGCCTGGTACGGCCTTCCCGGCAAGCTCCTCTTGCCGGGGTCTTGGTCTTCTTCCTTGTATACTTTGTTTTTGAATGGTTTAATAGGGAGCAGGAAGGTCTCCGGCGAGCACGCAGTAAATCTTGCCGCGGGAAGCTGCAACTGCCCGTGCACAAGTTGGGGTACTTAGGTACCCCCTACCTTAGTACACCGACAGGAGCCCCCGGGCCTGGGCCACACACGGTGCGGAGCGCTGTTGGGCCAGGCCCAAAACAGTGCACGGGCACCCGCGGCCCGCGGCGCGCCGAATCCACTTCCATATCCGCCGCACCCCACGGTAACGGCACGCGTCGATCGCGGCGCCGTGGGATGGGACGTGCCCACGATCTCTTAATGGAAAGGGCGAAACGCCCCCCACTCCCCCATAAAAGCAGAGGGAGCGGGCGCGGTTCCCCTCCTTGCGCTCTCATTACGTCGTCTTCCTCCTCCAAAGATTCCTTCTTGCGCTCTGCCTCCACATCTCCGCCGCCGCCGAGCTCTTCGTCCCCCTCCTTCCACCGCGTCCGCCATGGCCCCGAAGACCGACAAGGCGAAGGCGGAGAAGGCCAAGCGGGAGAAATCGGAGCAAGCGGCCAAGCTCATCGCGTACCGGAAGCGGCACGTCGTCTTCCCGCCGAAGCTCGGCGTGCGGGAGCTCTGGAACAAGTATTACTTGTTCTGGTCCAAGGGAACCGACGCGCACCCCCGCACGCGAGCATACCCGGCCGCCGCCAAGGACAGCTATCCCGGCGGGTACTACTTCTTTGCTGCCTTTTTCCATTGTGGTCTCTGTCCTCCTTTCTCGAACTTCTTCTGCGACGTCATGAACACATATGGCCTCCATCTGCTTGACTTCACCCCCAACGCCATTCTCACCATGGCCGTTTTCGCACACATGTGCGAAAACTTCATAGGAGTCCATCCCAATGTAGCCCTCTTTAGACACTTCTTCACTCCTAGAGCCGAGGCCGATGCCCCCCTCTCCGGAGGAATTTCTTGGGTCTTTCGTCTGAATAAGAAAGGGGCGTACTTGCCGGGGGAGCTCCGCGGCAAGTGGGAGGAATGGCGAGCGGAGTGGTGCTGGATCGTAGAAGACCAGCCGCAAGACTTCACCGCGCCGCGCACAACGCCCATCGTGCGCGGCAGGGACTGGAGTGAGCTGGACTCGGACGACGTCAAGCTCAACATCGCCCTCGTCCGGATTCTTCGTCTTCGGTTGGCCAATCTGTCAGTTGCTGAGGTGGGCGCAGATTTCCTCCGCCGGCGCATCGCCCCTCTTCAAGACCGGAAGAGGCCGGCCTGGGAGTACGGCGGCCCGGCAGACATCATGAGGCTGCGCCCCGGGCTCAATTTCAACTTCACCACGCTGGAGCTACGGGGAATGGTACGAGAACTCTTCAAGTACGACCCGACGCACCCCGAGTGGTTCAGGACTCCCCGGGAAGTGGTGCCGCTCTGCAACAACGCCGTCAGGGATCGGATCCTCGCCATGATGCCTATGTGTGACTCGCATGGCTTGGACCGCACGTGGATCGCCCCGAAGCCCATCGACGTCCTCAACTTCTACGACAACCTCGCCGAGGTGGCGAAGAACAAGGAGGACCTCAAGCTGCATACGCGGGACACCACCGACCAGGAGATCGCCTACATAGCTTCTCGGGCTGAGGAGGCCGCCGCAGCCGCGGCGGCAGGAGTCTTCGGATTCTCGCCGGAAGAGGCGGAGGCTGAGGACGCGTCCACCCAGGCGGAGGAGGCGGAGATCCGCAGGTTGCTGAATCTTCCACCCGACGCGCTCGCCGGGGTTCCTCGCTGAGGCACTCCGGGATCCACGGGATCGCGGCGGAGGCCGCGGCAATGGAGGGCACCGCCGGAGGGAGTAGAGGCGCCGCGAGGGGCGGAGGCGCCAAAGGAAAGGGGGCCGCAGCGCAGGACGCTGGGCCCAGTGAGCCGGCCGGGGCAGAGGAGGAGGAGGAGGCCGAGGACTCCGGCGGATCCACGGAGTTGTACGCCGACGACCTCTCCTCGTCGGAGAGCTCTCCGCCCCCGGCAAGCCCGAGGCAGTCCCCGGCGAAGCGCCTCCGCAAGGCGGCGACGGGGGAGAGGGCGCAGGCGCCCCGGCAACAGCCACCTCGCCGGGCAGCTCCCCGGGGGAGCCAAGCCGCGCCAAGGCCGTCCGGCGCACCAGCCGCAGCGGAGGCGGCCCGTGCGCGGACCACGACGGAGGCGCCCCGCAGGCCGGCAGCGAGCCGGCAGGGGTCTTCTCGGAGCGGAGCAACGGCTCCGCCCGCTCCTCGGGCGCCGGCAGCCACAGGGGCTGGGTCTTCGCAGCCCCCAGCCCCGGTGAACACCAAGCGCGCGAGGGAGTCTTCGTCTTCCGCTCCTCGCGCCGACGCGCCCACAGTGGAGTATGACTTCTCCGCCCTGAGCGAGGACGACGAGGAGGACCAGGAGTAAGAATCCAAGACTTTATATCTTCTCGATTTCTGTCTTGACTTTTTTTCGATGATGTTGACTCTGTTTATTGTTTTGATTTCAGGACCCTGGCCCATCGCGCGGCGAAGAAGGCCAAGGCGCCCGAGGTCGAGGTCGCGGAGGACTCGGCAGCTGCGGCAACAGAGGGTGTGCCGGAGCCGAGCCTGCCGGACCCGAGCGCTGCTCCGAGGAGCAGCCCCCAGCGCAGCCCGCAGCGCAGCCCCCAGCGTAAGTCTGGGGTTTTCTCTTTTCGCTTGTCGGGGTACGCCTGAGGGTTTGGTTTTGTCTTCATGTCTTGACGTTTCTTGTCTTGTTCTGTGCAGAGGTGGAGCCACAGTGGGAAGAGCGCCCGGAGACCACCGTCGAGGAGCCGCAGGCCCCGCCATCCCCGCCAAGGCAGAACTCTCCGGCAAGGGAGAGTGCTCCGCCAAGGGCGGGTACTCCGCCGAGGCAGAGTACCCCGCCAAGGGCGAGCAGCCCGGCGAGGGCGGCCACTCCGCCAAGGCCGAGCTCCCCGGCGAGGGAGCCCGCCGCTGAGGACGTCCGCCAAGGTACGTTTTGTGACTTGTCTTCTTGGCTTGCCTCTTTTTTGGATATTTGCTTGAGTCTTGAACTTCTTTTTCTTCTTCTTTTCAGATCTTCCTCCTCCTGCGCCCATGGAGACGGAGGTCATCGACCTTGAGGAGGAGGGCGCGCAGGGCGGCGGCGGCGACGCTCCTGTCGTCGAGGAGATGGCCGAGGCCGCCGAGCCGGCCGCGCAGGAGACTGCTCCGGCTGCAGACGCAGCGGCCGGGGAGAGGGACGGTGACCGCACCGCCAACCCGGAGGCGGCGGGAGCATCAGATGCTGCACCGGTCACCGGCCCCTCCGCCAGCGAGGAGCAGAGGTACTATCTCGTAGCCCCCAATGGCGTCTTCATCCAGATGCCTTGGGGGTCTTCATCGCGAGCTCCTGCGGAGGGCGAGGCGTTCGACGGAGAAGTCCTCGCCTCCGCAGGCCTGAAAATCGTCGAGGCGCCCGGCGGGAGTGAGGGGCCCGAGGAGGAGAGATTGCTCCACCAGCTCCTGGCCCTTTACCGGGCCAGGCAGGCGAAGCTGGCCTCCCGGGAGGCCCTTGCCGCCAAGGCCGTGGCGGAAATGGAGAAGCGTGCGGCGGAGCTCAGCGCCGCCAATCAGGCAGCCCTCCGCGAGGTGGCGGAGGAGCGGGAGCGTCTCGCCGGCGAGTACCAGGAATGGGTGCTCGAGAAAGCTGAAGCGGAAGAACAGCAGCGTCTCGCCGGGGTGGAGATGTCCCGGCGAGAAGGAGAGCTCGCGCAGCGGAAGGTCGAGCTGGACTCCCATGAGGAGGACCTTACCGCTCGCGAGGCTGCCCTTGGCGGGGAGCTGAAGGAGGCGAAAGCCGCCGCGGTTGCCGCGGAAGACGCCAAGAAAGAGCTCGCCGCCAAGGTTGAACAGTTGGAGAAGGCGATGAAGGTGAGCCCCGAGAAGGTTGCCGCGCTCATCTTGGAGCGCGAGAAGGATGCTAACACAAATTCCGAGCTTCAGGTGAGTCTCTCCAAGAGGGGCGACGAGCTGAAGGCCGCCAAGGACTCCATTGAGGACTTGGAGCTGAAGGTCACCACTCTGAAGGAATCGCTCGACGCTGCCCGGGCTCAGGAGACCAAGTTGAAGGATGAGCTCCGCAAGGAGCGGACCTTGGTGGAGAACGTCAACAAGGCGTCCGAGCTTTTCCGGCAGACTATTGAATTGTGCACCGAAGACCTAGTTTCTTCTGCGTCCAATATTGACCAAGAGCTGCTGGCGTTGAAGGTCGAACATCTCATCTATTCGCCGGATCCGGATCTCCCGCACAGCGCCAGGCTCAGCCTCTTCTTCAGAGGGATCGCGCCGGCCCTTGCAAGTCTCCGGAACCGCATCCCCGCGCAGCTGGCCGAGGAGTCGCGCCTGCTCTGCGCGGGAACTCTGGAGCGGGTGCTGACGAAGATCGTGTACCGCAATCCGGGAATCAACCTCACGAACGTTCTTCGCAGCTTGCCGGCTGATGCAGACACGGAGGCCCTGAAGGAGCAGGTCGGCCACATCATCGCCAAGGTGGCAAAGCTTGGCAGGAAGGAGGGCGACCGCGTAGACTAGGGCTCCATTTATCTTTATCTTTTTGTTGCTGCACATTATGTCATGAACTTATTAGTCCATTGCGACAAGTTATCCTCTGTAAGATATTTACTCTATTTTGATCAATCAGTGCAATGTTATCTTCCTTGTTTCAATCTTTGACTTTGTATGTTTTCCACCCTACGCTCCCGGGGAGCATGCCGGCAAGGGGCCTTTGCCGCGAACGCTGAGTGCTGGACTCTGAGCAGCCTGCTGGCCAAAGTCCTCGCCGGCAAGCAACCTTGCCGCGGCTAGTCGCAACGCACTTAGCTTGCTGAGCGTACTCGGAAACGAAGCAAGGGCGCGACACTTGTCGCAGCTCACTTAAATCGTTGAGTGAACTCGAAAACAAGATAAGGGTGCGGCGAGCTACGGGTAGGTTCCTCCGCGCACAGGTTTTCCATACAAAATGTGATCGTTCAAGGAAGACAACTAAAATTTAAAATTTGAACTGGTCAAATTCTAACAACTTATCTTTCATATGCCGCTTGCTTATATTGCTTGCTTTCCGGTAAGACTCCTCTTTCTTGAACAGCACTTGGTTCCTCTTCCACCTCCTTCCCCCCCGGCAAACTTGTGCGCGAGGAACGTTCCTTCTGCTTTAAGAGGAAAGAAAAGGGAGAGGGAAACAAGCATATTGCCTTTCGGCGTGCTAATGCTTACCGTATACTTGAGTGTTGCATCAAATGCCAAATAGAACATGCAAATAGCAAAGAAAAGCATGCACAAGGCGATTGATGCGAGAAACACAAAAACTTTACTGATGCACGGGGTCTGCGCCCGGCTTTGTACAAAGGGTTACATGCAACAGCGGCAAAGCTTGTACAAAAAGGTGGTTGCCGGAGCGGGTCACGGCAACCGCGCCTTAGGGGTGAAACTTGCGAAGATGCTCTATGTTCCAGGAGTTGCTCACCGGTAAGCCTTCTTCGGTCTCGAGGCGGACAGCGCCGGGCCTCGTAACTTGTCTCACCCGATAAGGGCCTTCCCACTTCGGCGTCAACTTGTTGGAATTCTTGGCGGACTGAACACGCCGAAGAACAAGGTCGCCTTCCTCGAGACTCCTGGCCTTGACTTTGCGGCTATGGTAGCGACGCAAAGCTTGCTGGTATCGAGCAGCTCGTACAGCAGCCTGGAGACGTCCCTCCTCAAGGAGCAATGCGTCATCTTGCCGCAGCTGCTCTTGCTCGAGCTCATCATAAGCGAGCACTCGAGGAGATCCGTATACGAGTTCCGTGGGGAGAACTGCTTCTGCTCCGTAGACTAGAGCAAAAGGTGTCTGTCCGGTGGCTCGACTTGGTGTCGTTCTGATTGACCAAAGAGCCGCCGGGAGCTCCTCTATCCAATTTCTTCCGCACTTGCGCAGCCTGTCAAAGGTCCTTGTCTTGAGTCTGCGCAGCACTTCAGCATTTGCCCTCTCCGCTTGACCGTTGCTCCTCGGGTGAGCAACAGAAGCGAAACAGACCTTGGCGCCAAGGTCTTGGACGTACTGCATGAAGGTGCGACTAGTGAATTGCGTACCGTTGTCGGTGATGATCCTGTTAGGGATCCCGAAACGGCAAACAATTGACCTGAAGAACCTGACCGCTGACTGTGCTGTCACCTTCCTCACTGGCTCCACTTCTGGCCACTTTGTGAACTTGTCGATTGCAACGTACAAGTACTCAAAGCCCCCGACAGCGCGAGGGAAAGGGCCGAGGATATCGAGCCCCCAGACCGAGAAGGGCCATGACAAAGGGATTGTTTGGAGAGCTTGAGCTGGCTGATGGATTTGCTTTGCATGAAACTGGCACGCTTCACATTTTGTTACTAGTGCAGTTGCATCTTGGAGGGCTTCTTGCCAAAAGAACCCTTGCCGGAAAGCTTTCCCGGCAAGCGCCCTTGCGCCAATGTGGTGGCCGCATATGCCTCGGTGTATTTCCTCCAACAGCTTCTGTCCATCTTCTCTGGAGATGCACTTCAATCTGACACCGTTGAGTCTTCTTCTGTACAGCTCGTTATCCACGAACTGATACATACTTGACTGCCTGGTTATCTTCTCTATCTCTTGAGGGTCGTCGGGAAGTTCTCCAGTTTGCAGAAAACGGACGATCTGCTGCGCCCATGCCGGAGCCCGAGGCTCGACGGCAAGGACTAAAGGCTCGAGGGCCGCTGCGGGAACCTCGGCTTCTACGGCAAGGACCTCTGGTTCTGCCGGAGCTGACGGTCCCCCGTCAAGCTCGCCGGGGCGAGGCTTGCCGGGAACGTTTGCTTCAACTGTACAAGCCCGAGGACTTGCAGGAGCAAACTGTTCCTCAGCGTTTTGGTTGTTGATCTTGGGGACCTTGGCGGCGGTTTCAGGAAGATCCGCCGGCAAGAAGTCGCCGGAGACCAACTTTCTCTTCTTGGACTGCCCAATTGATGGTGTAACGGATGGTTGAGTCAGCTTGAGTAAGAAGGTCCCTGGTTCCACAGGTAACTTCATCGCGGCGCACTTTGAAAGGCCATCTGCAATTTCATTTTGAGCTCTCGGGACGTGCTCCATCTGCAAACCTTCAAAGTGCTCTTCAAGCTTTCTCACTTCATCGACATATGCTTCCATCAAAGGGCTCTGATAGCTCTTGTTAACTTGTCGGACCACCAACTGAGAATCGCCCCGCACAATCAGCTTTCTGATCCCAAGTTCGGCCGCAATCCTGAGGCCGGCAAGCAAGCCTTCATATTCTGCAGTGTTGTTTGTCGCTTGCTCCCTGGGAAAGTGCATCTGGATAACATATTTGAGGTGCTCTCCGGTGGGCGCGATGAGTACCACGCCAGCACCGGCGCCTTGCAGCGAGAAGGCACCGTCAAAATACATTACCCATTCACTTGTCGCTTCTTGTACGGGTGCACTTGCTTCTTGAACTTCTTATTCTGGTGTCGGGGTCCACTCAGCTATGAATTCTGCCAAAGCTCGGCTCTGTATGGTTGATGTACTTTCAAACTTGAGTCCAAAGCTCGACAGCTCCAGTGCCCACTCGACGATCCTGCCTGTTGCTTCTGGATTGTGCAATATCCTCTTCAACGGAAAGCGAGTGACCACTGTTATCTCGTGGGCTTGGAAGTAATGGCGCAGCTTTCTCGAGGCCATGAGGAGGCCAAAAAGCAACTTTTGCACACCAGAGTACCTTGATCTAGCCCCCTGGAGAAGGGAACTTACAAAATACACTGGGCGCTGCACCATCTTCTTCCGCACCCCTCCTTGCTCCTGCGCAGAGTCATCCTTGTCGGGGCCAGAGCTTGTCGGAGCAGCCCCCTGCTTGTCGCTGGATTCGCTTGCCGGTGGTGCTGATTCCTCGTCGGACTCCCTCTCCGCTACTAACGCAGCACTAACCACCTGGTTGGTTGCCGCTAAGTATAGCAACAACTTTTCCCGTGGTCTAGGTGCGACAAGTATAGGAGTGGAGGACAGGTACCGTTTCAAATCCTGCAACGCCGCCTCTGCTTCCGGAGTCCACTTCATGGGACCTGCCTTCTTCAAGATTTTGAAGAAAGGTAGGGCGCGTTCTGCAGACTTTGAAATGAACCTACTGAGGGCAGCAACACAACCTGCAAGCCTTCTGACATCCTTGACGCGCTTCGGGGCCTCTATCTGCTCAATGGCTTTGATCTTGTCGGGGTTGGCTTCAATCCCCCTCTGTGATACAAAGAACCCGAGAAGCTTGCCGGAGGGGACTCCAAAGACGCACTTCTCGGGGTTCAACTTGAGCTGTATTCTGCGCAGGTTCTGAAACGTTTCTTCCAAGTCTTGAATCAGGGTTTCCTTGCTCTTGCTCTTCACCACGATGTCATCCATGTAAGCTTCTACATTTCTGTGGATCTGTGGCTCAAAAGCAGTGTACACTACCCTTGCGAAGGTTGAGCCTGCATTCTTCAATCCAAATGGCATGCGGATAAAGCAGTAAGTGCCACATGGAGTGATAAATGCAGTCTTTTCTTCATCTTCCTTGGCCATGAAAATCTGATGATAGCCCGAGTATGCATCAAGAAAGCAGAGTAGCTCACATCCGGCAGTGGAGTCAACGATCTGGTCAATGCGCGGCAAAGGGAATGGATCCTTGGGACATGCTTTATTCACATCGGTGAAGTCTATACAGAGTCTCCACTTCCCGTTGGCCTTGCGCACGACGACTGGATTTGCCAACCACGTCGGATGGATCACACCTCTAACTAGACCTGCTGCTTCTAGCTTCTTGATTTCTTCGTTGATGAACTCTTGGCGCTCCACGGCTTGCTTCCTCACTTTTTGCTTGATAGGCCGCGCATGAGGACAGACAGCAAGCTTGTGCTCAATCACCTTCCTGGGAACACCGGGGATGTCAGATGGTTGCCAGGCAAACACATCGACATTCGCCCGCAGGAAGGCAACGAGCGCGCTTTCCTATTTGCTGTCAAGGGTTGCACTGATGGTGAAGGTACCACCAGTGCCATCCTCCTTCGCGGACACTTTCTTGGTTGCCGGAGGAGCAGCCATTCCTTTCTTACTCTTGCCGGTGGAGCTCGATGGAACGTCCTCGACGGCAGCGCAGCACTCCGAGGAGGTGCGGTTGCCGGAGTGGGTCCCAGAGCACTTGCCGGACTTGGTCTTCGTCTTCTTCCCGCGAAGTCTATCAGGCTCCGGATAGTGGCCCTCCATTCTTCGGCCTTGTCGGCCGCTGGAGGAAAGTCGAGGAGCAGTTACGCTCTTGCGAGCGCTTCTGCTGGAGTAGAGGGGAACGCGGGCGAGCGGTGCGAGGAGCGGGATACGCTCGGACTTCTAACAACGTTAGAAGGAGCGGGGTCCCGCGCCGGCGCCTTCGCTTTGCTTGTGCCCGGACGGGGGTCCGGGGCGTCCCGCGAGCCTCCAGTTTGGCCTTGCCCCAGCAAGCGGATACCACCTCCCGTGGTATGGCGCTGCTGGGTCGTCGTGTGCTGCGATGGACGCGGCGCGTCCACGGAGACCGAGGTTCGGTCGTCCGTCCTGTTCTTGGATCTGGTGGCGCCGTGAGTGTCCTCACCGGCAACCACCCTTCCGACGGCGTCTCCCCCGCCTACCGTTGGCTCCGGTGGCGGCGGGTGAGACGCAGACGGGCCTCCGACCTCCGAAGCCTTTTTCTTCGGGGCCATGGAGTTGTCGCTGATGAAGTTGCTAGTGAAGCTGGAGAGGTTGATGAAGAATGCGCCCGCGCGAACGCCGGATCAGGTTCGCACAACCTCGACGCCCCCTACCTGGCGCGCCAAAGATGTCGGGGGAAACTGTCCGCCACGAACACCTATGGGACCGGAGCCCCTTGTCTGTGCGGTACGAGGGCGGAGGGAGCACAAAGAGAAGATCGAAGCGAGCACGCGGGCAGTTTTACCCAGGTTCGGGCCGCGGTGGACGCGTAAAACCCTACTCCTGCTTGGTTGTGTATTGAGTTTGAGCGCTCGGGAGCTTGAAGAAGCAGCTACACCAGGCGCGAGAGTGATCTAGGTTCCGAACCCCCTCCACGTTGTGCATGGGCCTCCTTTTATAGTGCAAGGGGTCACCGACAGGTGTCAACGTAGGGGAAAGGGGTAAAAATGTAAAAGAGGTGGTAGTTGTAACAGTGCGGGAACAGTGGAGCTACAGTACAGAACAGTGGTCTATACCTACTTTAACAGTGGGGGACAAAGGCATTTAATGCCCGTCGCCGTCGACCCCAAAAGCTCCCGCCTTAGCGTCTCCGTCCGCCACGGCGACGGATCTATCACCGTGGAGTGCCACCGTGTACCCCAGGCTGCACAGCCATCCGCCACGCGTCCCCGGATAGGCCCCAGGGCGACGCGTGGGCTGATGAGCTGGAGCGCGGGCACACAGCGCAGTCTTCCCGGCAAGCACCTTGCCGGGGCCTTGATCTTGCCGGGCCCGAGAGCTTGTCGCTCCCCGGGCCCCTTGCCGGGGCGCATATAGCGCCGAGGCGTTGTTTTCTAGTCTTCCTGGCAAGCTCCTCTTGCCAGGGCCTTGTGTTAGCGGGACAGTCTTGAGCCTGGTACGGCCTTCCCGGCAAGCTCCTCTTGCCGGGGTCTTGGTCTTCTTCCTTGTATACTTTGTTTTTGAATGGTTTAATAGGGAGCAGGAAGGTCTCCAGCGAGCACGCAGTAAATCTTGCCGCGGGAAGCTGCAACTGCCCGTGCACAAGTTGGGGTACTTAGGTACCCCCTACCTTAGTACACCGACAGGTTGAGTGCTCGAGGGATGACACCCCGACACGACACCCCAACACGACACCCCGACACCCCGACCTGACACCCCGACACCCTGATACCACGACAGCACGATACACAGACACGACACCCCCGACACCCGACACCTCTTCGGCCTCCTGTTGACCGAAAAGGTGCTCTTCGGCCTTCCAGAGGCCGACGGGGTCATATATTTGTGGATTATGAGTTAGGTCACATATTTTCCAATTATGTTATGAAAAACATCATATATACTTGCGTTGATCGGGTGGATTTAAATGTGCAGTTATTTCATCGCTGTGAGGGTCTGGTGTTCAACGACCTCCCCGTGCGTTCGACGAGCTCCGCCCCTACGTTCGTGGGTGAGCACAAATGACATCTCCTCCTCTCCCCCTTCATTTGCTCTGTTCTGGTCTTCGTGCCGATGAAACTTGCTAGCTATAGGTGTATTCAGTCATCAGTATGTGTGACCACTATGCGTCTCCCGTTCGAAAGGGTTACATCTATAAATATGCGTTCATTTGCATATTTATAACCGTAATTCTTTCGAATTGTCCAACGTTATCCATGGACAGCCCGAGTATGTGTAGATTGGGTTCGTTTTCCCATATGCTCTACTCCGGATCCGATGCAGAATTTTGTCAGTGCCTCTTTGTTGTTCTCCGGGTACACATCTTCTCTGCTTATTGCCGAGACGTGTATTAGGAGAACAGCGGGGAGGTGCTGTCGAAATTTTGTGTCGGATCTGGAGCAGAGCATGGGAAAACGAACCCAATCTACACATATTCGGGTGGGATTAGGACCTATCTTTACATATTAGCGTCTAGGTTGCATGGACGTAATAAAACTGAGAAACTCTATTGACTGATGAATATGGTTTGCTGAATTATGTATGTATTTCTTGTGTGTCCAGTAGGTAGGCGAAATGAGTGATCGTGCATGGATGTACACCGGTCACCCTAGTCGGAAAGACATGACCCCTGAATGGATGACAAAAACCAAGGGGTTTATCAGAGCCGCATTTGCAAATGGACAGGAAACAACCTGGTGCCCCTGTGTCGTGTGCGACAACTATCGTAAGATGTCAGAGTTTGAAATGATCAAACACCTGCAGAAGTGGGGTTTTACGCCCAGTTATACGATGTGGACATTTCATGGTGAGTCTGCCCAACGTTCCAGAGCTGAGGAGGGCCGTCGTCGCACGGACGAGCATGGTACCGGGATGGAAGACATGGTGCAAGACTTTCATGATGCTCGGGATTCGGACGATGAGATGGAGGAATCTGCAAAGGCCTTCAACGATATGTTGGAGTCTTCGAAGCGTCCTCTTCATGAGCACACCGAGCTTTGTCAGCTGGATGCCATCGCACAAGTAATGGCTCTGAAGGCTCAATTCAACTTGGGCAGAGAATGCTATGACGGGATGGTGACACTATTTGGACGCTTTCTACCCAAAGGCCATATAATGCCTGCAAACCTGTACCAGTCGGACAAAATCCTCCGTGTACTTAAGATGCCCTATGAGAAGATAGATGCCTGTGAGAATGGATGTGCCTTATTTAGGCTCCAGTATGCCGACTTGAAATATTGTCCCATTTGCAAGTCTTCCAGGTATGTTGAGGTAGACAACGGTATGGGTGAGAAGAGTCAGACCAAAATCCCCATTAACGTTCTTCGGTATATGCCAATCATACCAAGACTTCAACGTCTATTCATGGTCGAAGAGACGGCCAGACAGATGACATGGCACAAATTGGGCAAAAGAACTAAACGGGATGCAGATGGGAATCTGATGATGGTACACACATCGGATGGTGCTGCATGGAAACACTTCGATGCATGGCATGATGAAAAAGCGGCAGATCCAAGGAATCCTCGAGTAGCCATCAGCACAGATGGGTTCAATGTGTTTGGTATGATTGCAGCCCAATACAGTTGTTGTCCTGTATTTTTCATTCCACTCAATCTCCCCCCCCCCAGACAGATTATGCAAAGAAAGAACATTTTCCTGGCGTTGATAATTTCGAGCCCCAACTATCCGGGGAAGAATATGAATGTGTACATGCAGCCGCTTAAGGATGAACTGCAAGAAGCTTGGGATAATGGGATCAAGACATACGACGCCGCTACAAAAAAAACTTCCTAATGCGTGTGTGGTACATGTACTCGATGCATGACTTGCCGGCGTGTGCGCTATTCGTTGGCTGGTGTGTGCATGGAAGGTTCCCGTGCCCCACATGCAAGGCAGCTCTTGAGTTTCGTCGGCTGCAGCCGGGTCGCAAGTTTTCTTGCTTCGACATGCATAGACAGTTCCTGGATCCTCACCATAAGTTTAGGAAAGACAAGAAGAACTTCATCAAAGGTAGAGATGTCAAAAACTCTACACCACCTGCGTTGACAGGCCAACAGACCCTGGATCAGTTAAACGCTCTCGAGCCGGATCCAGAGCGTCCAGGGTATTTCAAGGGGTATAATACGTAACACGCCTGGACCCACAAGATATGCTTGTGGGAGCTGCCGTACTTCAAAGACCTCCTTTGCCCACACAACATCGACGTGATGCACACTGAAAAGAATGTCGGCGAGGCCCTCTTTAGTACATTTTTCGGCATAGAGGGGAAAACAAAGGATAATCCTAAGGCCAGAGTCGATCAGGAGGCTCTATGTGATAGACCGCTACAAAACATGAAACAACCAAAAGGAAAGAAGAACTGGGCAAAGCCAAAGGCATGGTTCAATCTTGGAAGGCCGGTTATGAGGGAAATACTCCTATGGGTGAAAAAGGAGTTGATGTTCCCCGATGGGTATGCATCGAATCTAAAGAGGGGAGCGAGCCTTGAAAAATTGAAAATATTTGGTCTCAGGAGTTATGATTGGCACATATGGCTTGTGTGGGTAATGCCGATGATGTTGCGTGGCTTTATCCCTGAGGATGAATGGCTAGTACTGGCAGAGCTGAGCTATTTCTTCCGTGTTCTATGCGCGAAAGAATTATCGCCTGGCTTGCTAGAAGAAATGGAAGAGTTGGCGCCAGAGTTGATCTGCAAATTGGAGAAGATCTTTCCTCCTGGCTTCTTTAATCCAATGCAGCATTTGATTTTGCACCTCCCGACCGAGGCATGATTGGGGGGGGGGCATGCAGAATCATTGGTGCTCGCAACTGAGAGGATACAGAAGACGCTTCGAGCAAAATGTAAAAATAAACGTCTAATTGAAGCATCGATGGCCGAGGCATTCATTACTGAGGAGGCGGCAAACTTCGTGACAGCACACTACAAAGCCAAAAATCGTCATTTGCATAATCCAAAGCCTCAGTACAAAGTTGGCGACCCTAAAAAGGGTGAATCCAACCTCAGCCTATTCAAAGGGAAGCTCGCTCCAGCCGGTGCAGTACGTTAAGCAGGGGAAGGCGAGGAAAGGGTCGGACTTTAACCCGAGCTGGCCTTTTGATCCGGAGCTGGTGATGATATCTGGTGGCGGGAGGTCCCATGGCTCGTTAGCCATGGGTAATGGACTGATACGTTGTAGTAGAACTCTCCCGCAGATCAAGAAGCGCCAGACCAGCTCTGATCCTGAGATATCGTCTCGTTAACGACCAGTGGAAATTTAATTCCAGGTTTGTTATATGGACTCAGTAGCCTTTCCTCCATTACATTGTGTTTGCGACCGTCGATGATTACAATGCTAACGAGTGGTGTTGCAGGCTGCTATTGAGGTAGATAGAGCGAAGACCCAGGCTGCTTTTGAGGAGAGGGACCGGCAGTTGGCGGAGAGGGACCGGCAGGCGGCGGAGAGGGAGAGGGAGAATGAGGAGAGGACGGCTAGGCTGTTGGAGGAGGAGAGGAACCGGAACGACTCGGCAAGCCGGGCCATGTACGATCTCTTCGTGGTAAGTTTCTTCTACATATTAGCTAAATCATGCACACAATGTTCCTTTCATTAGTAACTAATATGACTGACTCATCAAAACCAAATGTGCAGTCCATGTGCGAGAAGAACGTCCAGACCCCTCCGTTGATGTCAGTCATTGCTCCGGCGGGCACGGTGAGTTTCATTTGAACGGTCATTAGTTACTAGTCTTCACATTTGAGTTGCATCATGCTAATTATACATTGGAAATAATATTTGGTGCAGCGTAACTCCCGACAAGCATCGACCGATCCTTCTCCGTCTGCCACTGGCGCGACCGGTCCTACACCTACACCTACACCTACACCTCCGTGATGACGGTAAGTTTCCCAAGTGTTTTGCTTAATAGAGTTTTGTTGTGATGCCATGTTGTATCTACACATATCATGCATAATGTGTGTATGTTTGAAATGCATTGTATTTGTGGGATTCGACATCTAGTCGTGTACCTTTGGTAGCCTTCCATACAGGGAAATGCCTCCTAGTGCTTCCACTGAGCCATGGTAGTTCGCTACTAATCCACAACACATGGATTGACTGGCATGTGTCCTTCTTTGCTCCTGTGTCTGTCCCTACGGGGAAATGTCACGCGGTGTATCACCGAAGTCCTTGTAGCTTGCTACGACTTGGTTGCACTCGCTGATGACCGACACGTGCATTGCTGGGTCATGTATGCCTGTCCCTGTACGTTTGTGCCACCTTGTTTCTATGACTAGTCATGTCGGCCCGGGTTCTCTGCCATAAGGATACTAGCGACATAATCATATACTTAGCATTTTTTCCTCCAAAATGACACAATATGCTAGCTAGCTCAAAATGACATAATAAGCTTAATTAGCTCCAAAATGACATATTTAACCTAGGATAGCTCTAAAATGACCTATACTTAGCATTTTTTCCTCCAAAATGACTTAATATGCTTAGCTAGCTTAAAAATTACATAATAAGCTTAATTAGCTCCAAAATGACCTATTTAACCTTGGATAGCTCTAAAATGACCTATACTTAGCATTTTTTCCTCCAAAATGACTTAATATGCTTAGCTAGGTTAAAAATTACATAATAAGCTTAATTAGCTCCAAAATGACCTATTTAACCTAGGATAGCTTTAAAATGAACTATACTTAGCCTTTTTTCCTCCCAAATGACTTAATATGCTTAGCTAGCTTAAAAATGACCTATTTAACCTAGGATTGCTCTAAAATGACCTATACTTAGGATCTTTTCCTCCAAAATGACTTAATATGCTTAAGAAATGACATAGTTTAGCTCATAAATGACTTCACATGCTTAGCTAGCTTCAAAATGACATAATAACCTTACTTAGCTCTAAAATGACATATTTACCCTAGGCTAGCTCTAAAATGACCTATACTTAGCATTTTTTCCTCCTAAATGACTCAATATGCTTAGCTAGCTCAATAATAATTACATAATAAGCTTAATTAGCTCCAAAATGACCTATTTAACTTAGGATAACTATAAAATGGCCTATACTTAGCATTTTTTTCCTCCAAAATGACTTAATATCCTTAGCTAGCTTAAAAATGACCTATTTAACCTAGGATAGCTCTAAAATGACCTATACTTAGTATCTTTTCCTCCAAAATGACTTAATATGCTTAGCTAACTCTAAAATGACATAATATGCTTAAGAAATGACATATTTTAGGTCCTGAATGACTTCATATGCTTAGCTAGCTTCAAAATGACATAATAACCTTACTTAGCTCCAAAATGACCTATTTAACATAGGCTAGCTCTAAAATGACCTATACTTAGCATTTTTTCCTCCTAAATGACTCAATATGCATAGCTAGATCAAAAATGACATAATAAGCTTGATTAGCTCCAAAATGACCTAGTTAACCAAGGATAGCTCTAAAATGACCTATACTTAGAATTTTTTCCTCCAAAAGGACATAATATGCTTAGCTAGCTTAAAAATGACCTATTTAACCTAGGATAGCTCTAAAATGACCTATACTTAGCATCTTTTCCTCCAAAATCACTTAATATGCTTAACTGGCTCTAAAATGACATAATATGCTTAAGAAATGTCATATTTTAGCTCCTAAATGACTTCATATGCTTAGCTACCTCCAAAATGACATAATGACCTTACTTAGCTCCAAAATGACCTATTTTACAGATATAAGTTGCATCATAATAATCTTCACATTTTAGTTGCATCATAATAATCTTCTTCTTCTAGTCTTCTTCTTCTAACTTTCTTCTTTCCCATTTTACAGATTTGCTTAATATCCCGGAAGCTTGGGTTGATCGAGTGCTTGTATTTAGTTTTTGTTTTGACCTTGTGAAACTTGATACCTATGGATGAAACTGTGTAATATTGATGAAACTATGTATATGTACGGATGAAACTTGCTACTATTGGTAACATGTGTTGGATATATATATGTGTTCATGACTATTGGTAATATGTGTTGAATATGCTATATTGGTCATATAAATATATTTGTGTTTGATTTTCTGTGAAAATGAATTGATATAAGAAAAATATGATTAAAGGGGCAATATAGACACTTTGCCATCTGCTGGCAGATGGCAAAGAGCTTTACCATCAGCTGGCAGATGGAAAAGAAACCACGTGTCATCGAGAGGAAAAATTTGGACTGTCCTATTTGGGCTCTTTGCCATCTGCCAGCAGATGGCAAAGCTCTTTGCCATCAGCTGGCAGATGGCAAAGTATGCAGCCTGTGACGCCCGGATAAACAAGCTACAGTAAACCTATACTAATGATGCCACGTCACCGCGGTTACTGTCGATAAACTCACGTTAGTTTAAAACCAATTCAAATTCAAATTTGAATTAAAGTCAAACGATAAAATTATTCAAATGTTTAAACTAAAATGTTCGGGTCGTGCCAACTAATGCTTAGGTGATCATGTTGGAGAAACCACATTTTTATCGGGTGTTTGAATGTCCTAAAATAGTTAAAACACTAGCCAAACAATTAGTGAAATGCCTTTTACAAATAATTAAAATATTAAACTAATTTATGTTGTTGCCCAAACTTATGTGGGAGTGGCATACTTATTAACACTAAAATTGGAACTGCCTTTATAATTTACAAAATTAAAATAAATGGGGAACTGAAATAAACAGAAAAGAATTTGAAAAGAAAAGGAAAAACGAGCAAACAGAAAAAAACTGAAAAGGGAGAAGCCCCCCCCCCACCGGGCCAACTGGCCCAGGTGGCCAACCGGCCCACCAGGCCCAACCGGCCACCCCCTGTCCATAACCCCCCGAGCAACCGAACCCTAGACCGAACCCCCACCCACTCGCTCTCTCCTCCCTCCCTCGTTCTGATTCGGGATCAAACCCGATCCCGTCGCCCCCTGGCCGCACCGCCGGCGAGCACGCTCCCGCCCCGACCCCGCTCGCCGCCGGCGCCGAACGCCTCCTCCCGGGAGCCCCCCTGGCTCGCCGACGCTCCCGTCGCCCATCGAGGCACCTCGGCGACCGCCCTCGTCCCACATCGTCTCCGTCGTCCTCACGCCGCGCCTCCCCAAGCCTCCTCTCCGCCCTCGTCGTCGGCAGCCCGGACGCGGCCCC
>LR738711.1:303228589-303245175 GCA_902687465.1 Secale cereale
GCACCGCACCTCGCCCCGCTACAGCTCCGGCGCCCCTGAGTCGCTCAAACCTCGCCCTCGCGCGGCGCCCTGCGTGGCCGCACTCTTACGCCCGAGCGCCGCCTCCCCGTGGCTCCCCGCCGACCCGCGCCGCCGCTGGCGCCCCGCCTCCGGCCGCCTTGTCCTCCCGCCCGGCCCGGCCACTCCTTTCCGCCCAGGCCAGCTCGCGATGCGACCCCGGCTCCCGCTCTACTGGCCGCACCTGCCGGCGGCCACCCAACCCCGGCCCTTCTCCGCCGCCGGCCGGGGCCTCGCCCTCCGCTGCCGCCCCCAGCGCGGGGCGCTGAGGCAGTCGGTGCCTCCTGGTGCCGGCGAGCCCACAGCCTCGCCCCACGCTCGGGCGGGCACGCCCGTCGCCCCGACAACCCAAACCCGCTAAGGCCCCTCGGGCCACTGCCAGGTGGGGCCCATGGCCCCAGAACGTTAAAAAAAGAGAATTAAAAATATATATATATATATAATAATAATTAAAATATAATTAATTAATTAATTAGTGAATTAATTAATTTAATTAATCATGTTTAACTAATCTAATTAACTAGTTAATTTAATTAAACAATAATTAGATTAACCAAATCCTAGTTAAACTAAACTGTGTATGACATACGGGACCCAAACGTCAGTTTCACCCGGTCAAACCCACGTTGACCGCTGACGTCATGCTGATGTCATGATGACATCAGCAGACACTATTCTGGATAATGTTACATTTAAATAAATAAATAATTCTAGAAAATGTTATAAACTTTAGAAAATCATATAAAATAATCCGTAACTCGGATGAAAATACTTTATACATGAAAGTTGCTCAGAACAACGAAACGCATCCGACTACGCAACCCGTTCGTCCACTGCACCTCCCTATCATACCGAACCCGCAACTTTCCCCCTCCGGCCCCTCTGTCCGAAAACGCGAAACACCGGGAATACTTTCCCGGATGTTTTCCCCCTTCACTGGTATCACCTACTATCGCGTTAGGGCACACTGAACACCGCGTATTGTCTTGTTATGCTTTGTGATGCTATTGTTTGCTCTGTTATTTATTTGTTTCCCCTTCGTTGCTTATTTTCGGTAGACTCCGATACTGTGATAGACCCCGAGACCATTGATGATTCGGTATTCGACTACGGCTACGCTTCTGAAGATTCCTTTCGTCTGTAGAGCTTCCAGGCAAGCCCCCCCTTTGATCACCAGATATCGCCTACTCTTCTCTCTACTGCTTGCATTAGAGTAGTGTAGCATATTACTGCTTTCGATAATCCTATTCTGCTGCATAGCCTGTCATTGTTGCTACCATTGTTGATACTTTACCTGCAATCCCAAATAGTATAGGATGCTAGTATACCATCAATGGCCCTACACCCTTGTCCGTCTGCCCTGCTATTCTATCGGGCCGTGATCACTTGGGTGTGATCACGGGTATATACTACATACATTTTACATACACATGATGATGATTCGGATATGGGGGCTGAAGGGGCAGGTGGTTCCACCCAGGTAGTGGTGGGCCTGGGTTCCCGACAGCCCCCTGATGGTTACTTTGTGGCGGAGCGACAGGGCAGGTTGCGGCCACCTAGGAGGCAGGTGGGCCTGGCCCTGGTCGTTGTCCGCGGTTATTTCATAATAACACGTTTAACGGGATCTTGGTATTTGATCTGAGTCTGGCCATTTGGTCTATACACACTAACCAGCTGCGTGGGAACAGTTATGGGCACTCGACGCTGTGGTATCAGCCGAAGCCTTTTTGACGTCAGCGACTTAGCGGCGCGCGCCAGATTGGACTGGAAAGCCTACTCTGGTATTAGGAGAGGCTAGGTTTGCTTACCGGCCGCGTACGCAACGTGCAGGTGTGCGTTGGGCGATGGGCCCGGACCCCTGCGCGCCTAGGACTTAGACCGGCGTGCTGACCTCTCTGATGTGCTTAGGTAGGGCTGCGACGTGTTGATCTTCCGAGGCCGGGCATGACCCTGGAAAGTGTGTCCGGCCAAATGGGATCAAGCGTTCTGGGTTATGTGGTGCACCCCTGCAGGGAAGTTAATCTATTCGAATAGCCGTGTCCCTCGGTAAAAGGACGACCCGGAGTTGTACTCTGACCTCATGACAACTAGAACTGGATACTTAATAAAACACACCCTTACAAGTGCCAGATATAACTCGGTGGTTGCTCTCTCACAGGGTGACGAGGGGAGGATCACCGGGTAGGTTTATGCTATACGATGTTACTTGGTGAACTTACCATCTATTCCCTTCTACTGCTTCAAGATGGAGGCTGCCATAAGCAAGGATACTTGTTACTTCCGGCTACTCTCTTCTTCTGCTGCAAGATGGATGTTGCGAGAAGCGTAGTCTCCGTTTGGATTAGCTATCCCCCTCTTATTCCGGCATTCTGCAGTTTAGTCCACAGATATCATTGCATATGTAGTGTAGATCCTTGCTTGCGAGTACTTTGGATGAGTACTCACGGTTGCTTTGCTCCCCTTTTTCCCCCTTTCTTCCTTTCTTCTCGGATGATGCAACCAGGTGGTGGAGTCCAGGAGCCAGATGATCCCGAGGTTGTTTCTACATGGAGTTCGGCTTCGAGGAGTAGTTGGGAGGTCCCAGGCAGGAGGCCTTGCCTTTTCGATCGTGTTGTTTTTGTGCTAGCCTTCTTAAGGCAAACTTGTTTAACTTATGGCTGTGCTCAGATATTGTTGCTTCCGCTGACTCTTGTGTTTTCGAGCTTTTGTATTCGAGCCCTCGAGGCCCCTGGCTTGTAATATAAAGCTTGTATTATTTTAATTTGTGTCTAGAGTTGTGTTGTGATATCTTCCAGTGAGTCCTTGATCTTGGCCGTACACATTTGCGTGCATGATTAGTGTACGGACAAATTCGGGGGCGTCACACAGCCTTTGCCATCTGCTGGCAGATGGCAAAGAGCCTGCAGCCTTTGCCATCTGCTAGCAGATAGCAAAGTATGCCATTATCCTTCTAACGGGGCTAACCCCGTTAAGAGGCTTTGCCATCTGCCAGCTGATGGCAAAGGCACAGGTTCTTTGCCATCAGCCAGCAAGTGGCAAAGAAGCCTTTGCCCACTGGAATTCAGACAAACTGTTTGCCATCTGCTGGCTGATGGCAAAGCCTTTGCCATCCGTCGACCATGCCTTTGCCATCTGCCATGGCAGATGGCAAAGTGCCAGATTCCAGTAGTGATATGGGGTACTTGTGACTAATGCATGGGCCGGGGTATCTTAGGACTTAATTAAGTAGGATCAACTGCCCCTTTATTCTTTGCCGATCATGGGTACGATGGCGAATTCCTAGATCTCTTTCCTTCTTGTGCATTTACAAAAAAATGATTTTCAACATTTTCTAAATTTTATAATATATTTGTAATGGAAGATTCGATCATGCTAACTTATGAAAACCTCAAGTCCATGTTTTTCACTATCTATCCTATGTAGATAAGGCTTGTTCTTTGCACACACCATTACCAAGCACATGCCCACAGTATGCAGCATGTCTCATCAGTCAAGCAACATTGAAGCACCCACTATGATCATTGCAGCATCAGAATATAAACACTACAACAAAGCATAGCTGGCCGACATCTAGACAGTTGATATACTTCAGAGACATACTAGATTAATTAAGTCTCTGTCATACTTAAGAGTCTGCCATACTACTTAACAGTTCACAAACACTTCCCACCTTCCAAATTCTTCAAAGTTCACAACCATACTAGCGCAAAAGTTAAACATCATCAACTATACTGATGATTAGTACCACTACCAGCTTCACAGAGGGTGACTAGATGGGACCCATAGCCTTCAGGAGGGCTGCATGCTCTGCCCTGATCTTCATGTCCCTCCCACTCGTCTTTAAACCGCGTGCATGCGACATAAGGTGCTCATACATCCCATCCTTGGGAATTGGCTTAGTGGTGCAGTATGGGCACCAGAACTTGCCCCACTTGTAGTACGCCGCCTTCCTCTTCTCCCTGATCTTGTTGGCTTCCTTCTCAATGAAGGACTTGTGGTTCCACTCTTCCACCTCATCTCCAGAGTTGTACTGCACATACAAATGATTTGCATAATACATACTTCCCATTTAGAGTAATGTAATTAACAAACATCAGATAATTGCCATTTACTGGAATTTAATGAACAAACAAACATAATAGCCCATTCATATAGGGCATCATCAACGAACAACATCTCACACAGATTAATAAACAGACAAAAAACAGCTTGGGGTTATCTCCTCGACGTCGTCAGAATCAGACGGTTCGTTGAACCCAGCGATGTCCAGCTTCCTCTTGTTGCCAGCAGCTTCCTCATTCTGCAATATAAGTAATTAATTCAATTATACTACTAACTACATATAACACCGTATGCAAACGTCAAGCAATCTGCAATGTGCTTCTAATAACCTAAAATGTAATTTGACCTAAAATTATCCAAAGATCAAGCATTCTACAATGATAGCTTGGTCAAACAAAAAATTTAGATCATGCTGACTATTTTGAAATTGCGCACTAGTTATTTTGGTTTATGGATAATGAAGTGAAGCTCCTAACTATTTTGAAATTGTGCACTAGTTATAAACGTACCGTGTTCATTTCGACAATTAATTGCGGGAATATGCACAACAAATCTAACAACATATACAACACATAACAGAATCTTAGCACATGCGGAAATCCAGATTCTAATATAAATAACCTAACTAAACATCTAATTAGAAAACCCTAACCACTACATCCACTGAATGATTCAATCACAGATTCTACATATAACTGCCTATAAATTAATCCAATACAAAAAAAACCCTAACCACACTACATCCACTGGATGATTAATTCAATCATAGATTCCACATATCAGTGGCTATAATTGAATCCAATACAAAAAAAAACCACAACTAAACATCTAACTCAAAAACCCTAACTAGTAGATCTACTGGATGATGCAATCACACCAAACTTAACCTTTCACTATAAATCAATTAATCAAACATCTAAAAACCCTAATTAATTATGAGAAGGGGATCGATGTAGCAACTAGCAACAACAAAAAAAACCCTAACACCTAAATCTACTGCTTAACGGGGGTAACTAGAAACGGAGGGGACTGCTGGCAAGGATTACCTGCAGGTCCACGTGCTCCCCGCCTGCCTCCGTAGGTCCATGAGATGGGCCGCTCGACGCCGTCACGCCAAGCTCCGGCACGGCGGAGGCCTCCACGGCCACCTTCTTCTCCTCCACACCCGCCGCCGCAGCGACCGATCCAGCGCGTGGGGATGCGGCACCTCCTGCACCCGCACCGCCGACGAGGGCCTGCATGACATTTGCTACGGTCTCCGCGCCTGTCCTGTCGAGATCTCCTTCTGTGATGGCAGCTTCGCCACGGCCTTACTCCATCCGAGCCAGAAGCCAGCAGGAGGAGAGAGGGATGCGGTGGTGGTGAGCGAGCAGGTGGGGTGGCCGGTGAGGGAGACGACAAGGCAGAGGAATAAAGGAGGGACAGGGAAGCGATTTGGGGGAAATGGGGTGGACGATGCTGCCGGTGCCCGTTCCCCTCCTCTTATACTAGGGGCCTTTTTTGGAAAATATGCACACACACACGTGCACGCGCACGACAACGGCGAAACGGAACCGCCAGCGTATAATACATGTATAATACTCTCGGTAATGGCCTCCTTTTCTGAGAGGAGCTCTCGGTAAATCATCTAACCTAGATTTCTTTCCTTCTTGTGCATTCTCGATAATATGTATTATACTTTTGTTGTTGTTTTCTTCCATGCTTGGCAAACAACCTTAGCACATCATAATTACCGTCTTGTGTTTTCTTCTTTGGATGGGCCTCATTTGGTTCTAGAGACCGGCACCCCTCCGGTGGCCCCAGCGGTCTAGGGCGTTGTTCGGCACCTAGAGGGGGTAGGCCACGAAGAATAACTGCTTCTTCGTGTTAGTGCATGTCATTGCGAGATGACAGACCAAGTCTAGGCCCGTTCTGTAACGGGATCACCAACCGAAGACTCTGTCTCGGAGAGGAACGCAGCCGCTCCTCGACGTTCCCGCCCGTGTGTGTGGTTTGTGAGGCGCGTGCCACGTCAAGGACGTGCGTTGCTTATTCAAATAGCACACCATGTCCATTTGCCCATTTGCCCATGTACGTACATTTGCCAACGTCGATAATTACTTTGCCGATCGTGGGTACGATGGCGAAATCATGGGGCCTCCTTCTCAAGAACCCAACCCTACAAAAGACGATCGCGATCTAGCTGGTACCGCGGAGAAACAAAGTTGCAACAGGCGTTGTCTGGCGTTCAGTTCTCAGGAGACGCCTCCATCTGCCGACTTCACCGAGCCTCAGATAGCCGAGGTGCGAAATATTATCAGCCCCAACACAATCAAGAAGTCGGTCTGTGAGCAGAACTCGGTCCCGTTACTGGAGAAGAAGAAGGCACGGAAAAGAAAGAGTAACAAGGGTGCGAGCCAGCCGGCACCGAGTACGATCCGTGCTCAGGATGGGCCACCTTAACCTTAGGATATAATGAGGAGGGTGCATGTGGCGGGTAGGCCGATGCTACCGACTAATACGCTGAATGCTGCAACCGGTGCTATGCGGAGTCTGCATGACAATGTTCTTTCTTTGGAGAAGCGGCGTCTCAGAGAGAAGGATGTGGCATACCCGGTTTTCGCGGCCAAGGTGCCAGAGGGCAAGGCCTTTGTGGATAACTCCATCGGGGGTACGATCGTCCGCAGCTCTCTTCTATGTGATGGTAGTTTAGATGATCGATATCGACTTGTAATGTGAAGACAAACTCGCTACTCGCGGTCTTGAGACTTGTAATATAATGTTCTATCTTTGTTCGGTCTTTTGAATTCGGAGACTAATATGATGAATTGTATTCGGAGACTAATATGATGAATTGTATTCGGAGACTAATATGATGAATTGTATTCAGAGACTAACCTTCTATTGTATTCGATGAATCTGGTGTTGTCTAAATTTTGTCTAATAATATATTTTGTTTCCTGCAAAAATATCAGAAAAGAAAAAAAATCGCTAATATTCATACTAGTGGCGCACCACTCAAGATACTAATGGCGCATCACCCATCAGTGCGCCATTAGTATGCCAAAGCACATGGGTACATATGGCCCCCTGGGAGGCATACTAATGGCGCACAGATGGACATACTAATGGCGCACTGCCTGGTGCGCCATTAGTGCACGAGATACTAATGGCGTACCAGGGGTTCGCCATTAGTAAAAAAAATCTAATGACGTGGTGCTAGTGGCGCACCACTAGTGCGCCATTAGTAGGAAAAAGTGGTGCGCCACTAGCATGCTTTTTCCTAGTAGTGACCATACCTACCTATATCAATACAGGAATCAGCTTCTTTGCAGTCTGCCATGGCAGACAGCAAAGGCACCAAAAGCAGATGGCAAACCTCTTTGCCGTCAGCCACCAACGGCAAATTTGCCCGACAAAGAGCCCGACGGTAAACAACTTCTTTGATGTCTGCTTCCTCAAAGCGGACGGCAAAGAAACTTCGCCGTCGGTGGCGAACGACAAAGAACAAGGACGGCAAATAGCAGGTGTTAGCCATGTTAGTTGTCTAACGGCAGCCTTTCCCATCTGCCAGCAGACAACAAACATGCCTCCCATTTGTCGTCCGGTACATGACGACTACCATGCGTCATGCCAGCCAATTCTTTGCCATCCTCCACAGACGGCAAAATCCCACAACCTTTGCCGTCTGCCACGGACGACAATGTGACCCGATGGGTGAGCTGCCAGGTTGCACCTGTTGCTGCCACGTGGTCTCTTTGCCGTCTGTGGTATACTGCAAAGTCCCCTTTGCGGTCGGTGGCAGACGGCAAAGTGCCTATATTGTTTCTGTTTTTTGCGGCGGCGGTGGTGGTTGGGGTCGGGGGCGCGGTGAGTGAGAGAGTGGGAGGTGGGGTGGTTGGGGTGCGCCATTAGGTAGCATTTAATTTGCCGTTTGCCAGCAGACGACAAAGATTCTTTGCCATCTGCTAGCGGACGACAATGAGGTGGGTCTGGTGGGCCATTAGGGTTTAGGCCTCCGCTGTACCCCACCCACCTCTTTGTCGACAGCTGGCCGACGACAAAGAAATGGCTGATGGCAACTAGGCTCTTTCCATCAGCCATGTCTTTGCCGTCCGTTTCTTATAAGCTGACAACAAAGGCCTTCTTTGCCATCCGCTAGCAGACGAAAAAGAAAAGGTTGATGGCAAATTCTCTATTTCTAGTAGTGTATGCGGTATTCCCTTGCCGTTCCAAGAAAAATTGTATGTGCCATCCCTAAATTTCAAAATAAACTTATGTTTCGTGTGCCCGTATCGCTCATGAGTTGGTGAGGGGTGGCCGATATTTTTCCATGCTAGATGGGCTATTCTTAAGATGAGTGTTTATTCACTTATCATTGCACGAAAGTACGACAAAGGTATTAGGGATGCCTAGTCCCGAAATGAGAAATGAATTTACTTTATGGTGTCAAATAATAAATTCCTTGGAAAGTGTTGGTATGGAGGGCACCCTTGGATATGGTTAGCCATGGATTGTGAAAGAATAGTGGAAAAAGGAATAAACTTTAATTTCTATTTGGGAACCGCCTATGATGTATCTAGCATGGAAAGTGTTGGAAACTCGAAGTCATTTTCATTGACGGAAAAAGTGTGCCTCCCAAAATTATTTTTATCTCTCAATTTAAGTTTTGAGCTCTGGCACCTCTACAAATCCCTACTTCCCTCTGCGAAGGGCCCTTATATTTATTTTATGAAATTTTATTTTTATTTGAGTCTCCATCTTCTCTTATAAAGCACCAACTAAGGGGCACTATGATCATACTTGAGCATTGGCTGTAGCTAATATGCGAGTGTGTCTCATGAATGGATCAATGATTGCGCATGATGGGCTAAGGATAACTTGCTTTAGTATTGATATTTTGAAAAACGTGGTTTCTTGTTGGTATACTTGAGTATCAAAGTATTCATGTCAAAACTAGACTATTTCTTTGAACCATATAAACATGATAGGCAGCATTCCACATCAATTTTTTTATTTTTATCATTTACCTACACGAGGACGAGCAGGAATTAAGCTTGGGGATGCTGATACATCTCCAACGTATCTATAATTTTTATTGTTCCATTCTGTTATATTATCATTCTGGGAAGCTTAATAATCATTTTATATCATTTTTTATGACAAACCTATTGACATAGGGTCTAGTGCTAGTTACTGTTTTTTGCTTGCTTTTTAAATAACAGAAAATCAATACCAAATAGAGTCCAAACGCAGCGAAACTTTTTGGAGAATTTTTCTGGGCCAGAGGACACAGGATGGGCTAAAGAAGTACTAGAGGGGGCTCCAAGGGGAGCACAACCCACCAGGGCGTGCCTGGCCCCCTGGCACGCCCAGGTGGGTTGTGCCCACCTCGGTGGCCTCCCGCACCACCTCTTTGCGCTATAAATACCCAAATATTCTAGAAACCCTAGGGGAGTCGACAAAATTTTAATCCAGCCACCGCAAGTTCCAGAGCCACGAGATCCAACCTAGAGCTCTTTTCAGGCACTCCGCCGAATGGAAACACGACCACGGAGGGCTAAATCATCCTCATTGGTGCCCCTTCGATGATGCGTGAGTAGTTTACCTCAGACCTACAGGTCCATAGGCAGTAGCTAGTTGACTTCTTCTCTCTTTGTTTCTCAATACACTACTAGGAAAAGGCCTACTAATGGCGCACCTATTTTGGCCATTAATGGCGCATTAGTGGTGCGCCATTAGTGCCACGCCATTAGTATATTTTACTAATGGCGCACCTGTGGTGCGCCATTAGTATCTGGTATACTAATGGCGCACCACAGGTGCGCCATTAGTGTAGACCACGGTGCGCCATTAGTATGCCTCCGAGGGGGCCATATATACCCAGGTGCTTTGGCATACTAATGGCGCACTCTTGCGCGATGTGCCATTAGTAACTTTGGCATACTAATGGCGCACTGTTGGATGATGCGCCATTAATATCCTTTGGCATACTAATGGCACACTGTGATGTGATGCGCCATTAGTATGAATATTAGGTTATTTATTTATTTTTTATTTTTTTTGTTTTTTGCACAGGTTACAAAATGTATTATTGGACAGAATATAGACAGCAGCACACAACAACAACAGATTCAACGAATACAATAGAACATTAGTCTATGAATACAATTCATCATATTAGTCTCCGAATACAATTCATCATATTAGTCTCCGAATACAAAAGACCGAACAAAGATAGAACATTATATTACAAGTCTCGAGACCACGAGTAGCGAGTTTGTCTTCACATTACAAGTAGATATCGATCATCTAAACTACCATCACATAGAAGAGAGATGCGGTCATCAAGATGAGCATCATCACGATGAGCATCATCACGATGACACTCGTCTTCATCTGGTTCCTCCAACGCTCCCTCCCCTCTCTCGCTAGATAGCGGGCGTATCTACATTTCGCCTCGGCCCTAGTGGTGTACCCTTTGTAACTGTTACCGCTGAAATGGTGAACCTGTATCCGACACTCCTCCCAGTCGTCGTAGACTCTAGAAACCTTACCCTTGTACACGACATACGACAACATCGCTATGCACTAGCCAAATGAAACATAGTACCAATTCACAGACAATACATAAGCAATATATAAGTATGCAACAGAACGATCGGAAGAGAAAAGCAAGACATTAATAGCATCGATTACATCTAAGTTGAACGAATGTCGAAACCAAAGAGACATACTACAAGTTCATTAAAATTTAATTACAACATGAGCCAATCGATGTTTCAGAACTATACACAGCATCACTACTTTCGACTCGACTCAAGGGACTGGAGCGTGGATGAAGCCGCCGTCTATCGTGGGAGTCATGAAATCGCGGGCGTTGTCAGCCTGCATTTGTAGCATTGTGTCTATGTCACTATTGTATGGTTGATTTCTGAGGTAGAACTGCCCCGAGGTACGAAGGACATCTTGATGGATGATTTCCGCAAACTCCGACTGGATGCGAAAGAATTCTTGTCTGATGTCCGCATCCTGGATTGCGGGCATGCTCGCGGCCCAATCTTTGAGTTTACTCGGTAGCAGAAGGTGATGATGCTCCCGTACGATTGCCCGCATGTGATTGATGGCGTAGTAGGAACCCTTCTGATCGCCAGGCGGCTGCTTGACGCAGCAGAACGTCGTATTGTGGGCGAACACGTGCTTGCCGTACTTACGAAGAGGCCTGGTGAAGGTGCGTCAAGATTTGGCGTAGCCGGGGAGAACATCATCAAGAACATTCTTGACATTTGTGTAGTCTACCTTCGACTAACGGTCCGAGTCGAAATACGTGGCCATGGAATATTTGGGGCTTAGGAGGATGAGTGTGCAATGTGTGTCGCTGAACAAAACACGGAATGTTAAAAGAAAAACGATCGAAATCTAAGAATTCATATGTTACGGGGCGGTTGAGGGGACGACTTACTCGGGAAAGTAAGGCACGAGGAAGTTATCCTTATCTCGGTTTGCCAGAATGACGCCTTCGAGGTAAGAACTCGTGACTTGCCGGTCCCCAGCGCTGCCCAAGATCTTGGCACGCATGTAGAAGGGGTCGACTATCACAATGTCCGGGGTCTTGTCTCTAATGATCCGCATCTCCATACTCAGCGAAAATAGCCGAACGAAAGTGTAGTGCAGCGGATGAAGGTTCAACATAGCGTAGATGTCATCAAACCGTAGGACGATCGTACCCCCGATGGAGTTATCCACAAAGCCCTTGCCCTCTGGCACCTTGGCCGCGAAAACCGGGTATGCCACATCCTTCTCTCTGAGATGCCGCTTCTCCAAAGAAAGAACACTGTCATGCAGACTCCGCATAGCACCGGTTGCATCATTGAGCATATTAGTCGGTAGCATCGGCCTACCCGCCACATGCACCCTCCTCATTATATCCTCAGGTGAAGGTGGCCCGTCCTGAGCACGGATCGTACTCGGTGCCAGCTGGCTCGCACCCTTGTTAGTCTTTCTTTTCCGTGCCTTCTTCTTCTCCTGTAATGGGACCGAGTTCTGCTCACAGACCGCCTTCTTGAGTGTGTTGGGGCTGATAATATTTCGCACATTGCCTATCTGAGGCTCGGTGAAGTCGGCAGCTGGAGGCATCTCCTGAGAACTGAACGGCAGACGACGCCTGTTGCAACTTGGTTTCTCTGCGGTACCAGCTAGATCGCGCACGTCTTTTGTAGGGTTGGGTTCTTGAGAAGGAGGCCCCATGAAGTCGCCATCGTACCCATGATCGGCAAAGTACTCATCGACGTTGGCAAATGTATCGTCGTCGTTGTCGTCGTCGTCGTTCGGATCCTGTGCCATATGCATGTTTGGATCCAGTGGTATAGGGATGTCTGGCACCGTTGCGGCTGTCTTGCCATGGCTTGGCGCCGGCACGACTGGCGGTGTTGTCTTTGGGGTGGTGTCCCCCTCCCCCAAACGAATCTAGCTCTTCGGCCAAAGCAGGGGCCAGCTTAGGCAGGTCCTGAGGGTCATCATATCATCTTCGTCGGCCCCGACGGGTCGAATCAAAGGTAACAACTCGTCACAGCCTGGCAACACCCGAACCAGTTGAACCCTATACAAGGTGGGTGGCATCCTAGTACCGTGGAACACGGGGTTGCCCGGTTGAACAATTTTGCCCTTGGCGACATCGACCAACTCGTTGTTCACGAAGTGCAGGAGAGTGCACGAAACGTCGGCGGCGCCCTGCGAAAACATGTAGGGCGTCAGGGATACCCAGTCAAAGGCAAGGAGATGAAGTCCTCGGTCGAGAGAGGCTTAATTAGTTACTGTGATGATGGCGTCGAGCTCGGCTAATGTCGAGGCACCGCCAACGGCCGGCGAGCAATTGACGGAGGGGCCGCTTGCTATAGAGGTGCCGGCCGGCGTACACCCGGGTGCTTTAAGCTCCCGTGCCGGCATCGGAGACACCAATGCCGCCTCCGCCGGAGACACAAATGGCCCCGCCATCGTGTTCTGCGAGTTGCTGGCCGTGAAGCTGGGAATCGGGGGCGGCCCCTGTTTGCCGCCAGCAATCAACGCCTGCAACCCCTCAATCAAGGTAGGCACAATGGCGGTGATCGTCGCTCCCAGTTGTTGTTGCACTTGCTCTTGGACAATCTCCGGAATCCGCGCCACTTGTGCCTTGAGTTCTTGAACCTCGCGCGACTGGCTTTCCGAGCTGGTCTTTTTCTCCTTTCGCCCACCAGCGTTATAGTATGACGACCATTTTGTGGACAAGCCTTTGCCGGCCACACGACCAGCTGACGATGGCTTAGTGAGATTATCCTTTTTTTTCATTACATTCAACGCCCTATTTAGAGTGGTGTCCCAAGGGTTGCTCTTAGTCGTCCCCGCGCTACTGCTTTAAGTCGCCTGCGGAAGGAATGTGAACCATTTAGAAATTTGGCTTCATTAATTAGAATGCAACCATATGGAGCTAATTACGTAGGGGTGTATTCCTTACCAGAACAAGCTCAAGCGCCCTGGTCTTCGGATCCGTGGTAAGCTCCTTTGTTTTTGGGTCCTTCTTGTACCGAGCCCTGACGAAGTTCCTGGTCTGCTTGTCACCGTATTTATCGAAGAGGGGCGGTAGGCCTTGCTCGGCACGCTCTGCCTCCTCCTTGTCCCATATAGGCTCCGCCACTCTGTAACCGTCGGGACCGAGTGTGTGTTCCCCTAAGTTCAGCTCCCGCATTTCTTTCCCCCACTGACTTGATTCGGAGGTTGCGGTGCTCTCGCACTTGATCTTGAAGTCGTTGTAGTCATCTTCGGTGATCGAAGGATTTTTCTCCTTGATCTTCTCATAACTAAAATCTTTGTCAATCATTCTCTTCACCGTGATTTTCCAAGTAGATAGGGCCGTGCTCATCTTCGTGAGGGCGGCATTGTTCACTTTATTCCCTTTGAGGCTTGTGTTTTCAAATTCAGCGGGGAACTTGTATCGTTCGTGCAGCTTCGTGAAGAGGAGGTTGCGCAAATTCCCTCGGTCACGATGCCTCAGTTTCTTGGTGTTGATCGAGACGGTGCTCCGGAGAATGCACCCGAGCTGAAGCGAGTACCCCTTGACTATTCGTTTGGGCGCCCTTGGATTCCCGTCGGAGTCCACTTCAGTAAATTCCTCCTTGACGGTGCGGAGCACGGCCAGGCGCCGGTCCTTCCGTTGCCTATTCGGTTGGCTGCCATCTGTGCGTGCGCCGCCATCATCAGTGGTGGCATCCTCGGCGGCACCATCAGTGGTGTCATCCCCGACGACACCATCAGTGGGGTCATCCTCAGCGGCACCATCAGTGGTGTCACGATCAGTGTCTTTCACGGCATCCTCATACAAGTGAGGTTGTTCCTCCATCTCCTGGGACAGCTCCCAGAATGCCTTGCCGCCCGAACCCCCGGCCTCATCATTGTGGGTCATGTTTCTCTCTAAATAGGAAAAAAGTTTGGTCAAAAAATGGTTATTGTCAAGGAACAAGATCATGGTCTCATCATTTAGGGTTTGTCGACACCAAGGCATCCTAAAAGCTAAGCTTTTATCATTGAGGGTTTTTCGACGCCGAGGCACCCTAAAAGCCTAAGCTTTCATCATTTAGGTTTTTATCGACACCGAGGCACCCTAAAAGCCAAGGTTTTATAATTTATGGTTTGTCGACACCGAGGCATCCTAAAAGCTAAGCTGGGAAGGAGAATTCTAAGTTGGGCCTAATCACTTGGCTCTATTGCCGCCTATGGTTTAATGTAGCAAGAATAAAGGGGCAGTTGATCCTACTTAATTAAGTACTAAGATACCCCGGCCCATGCATTAGTCACAAGTACCCCATATGTCCTATTTTTAGCAAAGTCATGCTAAAATTCACGGAAAATTTCAGCATGACCTTTGCTGAAAATAGGACATATGGAGTACCCGAATTTGCCGGAACGGAAGTTAATCGACATTCCAGCAAACTCAAGGGCCTCTCGGGGTACCTTCAAAATCATCACGACACGATGGTCGGAGACAAAACCCAGCAGTGCAAAGTCGGGAAATCTGCCATGTCTAAACATGGATATTTCCAGTAGGTGATTGGACAAGTGAAGGTATAAGATGTTACAGTACAAACAAATTAAAGCAGCAGTAATAATAACATGCTTATGTGCATGAACATGAATCTGTATCTATTGTCGCTATGATCTAGTAATAAGAACAAGACATGTCAATTTCAATTTCAATTACCCATCACATAAATCAGATCGACCTTGTTGATTTGATTCACAAATCTACCAAAATCTAGGTTTCCATAGTCCACTTAAGTTCAGCTAACCCTGAGAAAATGTTGCAGCAAACATAACCATTTAATTAAAGTAGCAGGTTTTGATGCAAAATATTGTGGCAGTCACTTCCAAGAAAGAAAACACAAAATTCACTGACCAATTTTAATTTGTAAGACAATTGAGCTAAAATCTCAGTGTACTGAAGCTGAAACTAGTTAACTGTATCAAGTATATGTATGAAGATGACATATAGATGAGCTCTTTCATGTGCTTGCAGTTACATCAACAGCTTTTTGTGTCTTGTCGAGCCCCTGAAATGTGTTTTGTAGCTCCAATCTTTGATGATGGCACAAAAGGTGAAGGGGAAAAAACAGACAAAATCGTGGCACCGCCCAGTGTTGAGCTCTTATTTCAGCTACTTGAAGTCGGTTTGTCGATAAAGTTAAATCAGATAGTATGTTAGCTACTACATCATCAACACTAACTGATTATTGGTAGAAACCTCGCGCGTCCCGACCGACCCAAATCCTCAACATCATTTTCTTTAGTAAAAGGGTTCCCCTGATTTCCATTAAAAGAAACCATTATAGATTCAGCTACACACCAGAACCAAAATAACCAAACATGAACTACATAACTGACGCAGCATACTACAAAATCAAACCTATGGTGAGTGGGGCGCGGCCCAGCTCTCGACCACCACTAGCAACATCAATCACTTCAGATATTTACAAGTAGTAACGTATCACCCCACAAGTTTCTTTTGATGGTTAAGTGACCCCACCCTTTCCCAAAAACCTCAGAGACAGTAATGTTTTCATTAAAGCAAACATCATAAAGTCTGGGATAAGATTGATTTAGTGGTTTATCATCTACCACCAATCTTTGCAGAACATAGTATGAGTCCCATTTACAAATTTTTATTCACATATTCATGAAATAGTTTTTTGATTGATATAATAGACTAGACTAAAATTGCGAGTCTCCGTGCTAACGTTTAATCCCTGAAAGACAAGCACCCTTGACATATTTATTCAACATAATGGATTGCCATAGTCCGAGTACTCTTATTCTGCTGAAATCCTAGGGCATTGATTTGAAGCTGTGAAGACCATGGATCACATCAATAGTAAGGTTTGAACAATATGGTACCTGGGCGTCGAAGGGGTCGGGGTCGGGGTCGAAGAGGCGGCGGCGGCGGTGTCGAAGAGGCGGCGGCG
>LR738711.1:303245219-303368023 GCA_902687465.1 Secale cereale
TCCGTGCTAACGTTTAATCCCTGAAAGACAAGCACCCTTGACATATTTATTCAACATAATGGATTGCCATAGTCCGAGTACTCTTATTCTGCTGAAATCCTAGGGCATTGATTTGAAGCTGTGAAGACCATGGATCACATCAATAGTAAGGTTTGAACAATATGGTACCTGGGCGTCGAAGGGGTCGGGGTAGGGGTCGAAGAGGCGGCGGTGGCAGCGGTGTCGGCCGTGGTGGAGGAGCGAACTCGCTGGAGACTGGAGCGGCCTTCGGGCGTGGAGTTTTTTGCTGGGGAGAGGGAGGCGGCGGGGAAAGGAAGGGGTGGATTGGGAGAGGGAGGCGGTGGCGGTGCGTGGGCGGGGAAGCGTGGGCAGCGGCAGCGGCGCGGTGGAGACGTGGGCGGGGGGGAGGAAGAGGTGGACGAAGGATCTGGCGAGAGGGAGGGACGAGGGAGGAGTACTAGCTATAGGGGGGAGAATACTAATGGAGCACCCCCTTGCGGTGCGCCATTAGAATGTTTTTTTCTGATAGCAATGGCGCACCAGCGGGACGGTGCGCCATAAGTAATTTTTTGTTTAGATAGGAATGGCGCAACAGCCAGCGGTGCGCCATAAGTAATTATTTATTATTATTATTTTTTGTCGCATCTAATAGTTTTTTAGAAAATGAATATGAATATGAAACAGTAATAATTTTTTATAAAAACAGTAATAATTTTTTGAAAAATATCATCACATTTTTTTATTTGAAAATATTGATGAATATAAGAAAATATCATCAAAATTGTTATTTGAAAATACCATCAAATTTGTTATTTGAAAATATAATCAAATTTGTTTTTTGAAAATATAATCAATTTTTTTATTTGCATTAATTTGTGACGGTGGAGCGGGGGACGGTGCGGGGGTCGTCGACGGTGGTGGAGCGGGGGAGGGTGCGGGGGGGTGCTCGGCTGCGAGGGGGATCTGGCAAGGGGAATCTGGCGAGGGGGGATAACGATCGAGATGGAGGGGGATCGAGATCGAGTGTCCTCATGAATATTCAATATTTTTCATGAATTCAAAAAGTGCCCATGAAATTTAAAAATATTCATGATAGTTCAAAAAGTGTCGCCCATGAAATACAATCGAGAAATGAAGATTACAATTTAAATACTATCGATCTTAGCTAGCTAGCTATCTGTTCACAATCTTCTTGCCCTTCTTTTTCGCAAATGGAGTTCTTCTGTGGATCGGACGTCCTTTAGGCAGGGTGGTCCTGCTTCTTCTTGTGGTGTATGCTGCTACTTCGTCATCGTCGTCATGTTCGATCTTCGGGTCACCGTACTTTTCGAAGTCTTGCTCACTGGCTACTCCATCCATTCCGATGATCTTCCTTTTGCCTCTCCTCACGATAACACGACTGGACTTTGACGGGTCGGTAATGAAGAAGCATTGGTCAACTTGGGAAGCCAGTACCCATGGCTCATTTTTCGCGGTGACGTTTGCGCCCGCGGTCTTGGATTTGGCTTCGGCTATAACCATGGTGGTGACATACCGGTCTTCTTTTAGGACGCTCTTGGCCCATCTGACACGGAACATCGGGACCTTCTCTCCAGCGTAGCTCAGCTCCTAGATCTCCTCGATCCTTCCATAGTATATGTCCTTGTCGTTACTGGTGTAGGATTCCATCGTTACCCCGGAGTTCTGATAACCATCGCTCTTCATGTCCTTGGCCTCGGTGTAGAATGTGTAGCCGTTGATATCGTACGCCTCATAGGTCATCAGGTTGTGCTCGGCGCCCTATGACAAGGCGAATATGAGTTGTTCTTCCGAGGAAGAATCCTCATGTAAAGGGTACGACAGAAGCTTCTGCTTGAACCAACGCGTGAAACATGAGTTGTGTTGTTTGATTATATCTCCGTCCGTCCTCTGTTGGCCTCGGTCATTGTACGTCTTCACAATAAAGATTTTGTGCTCTACCACTCAAGGATCGACCACGTCTATGTGTTGTAGCGTGACTAGGTTTGCTCTTTCAAAGTCGGCGAGTCGACCCTCGAAGTCGACATGCATTTCGCGGCGACCCTCATGGTGACCCCATCCAGGGAGCCTGCCGAGGTGCCTGTTGACGTGCAGACCAACGGGGTTCTTGATGCATAGATAATTTGTGCAGAAGGAGATGCACTCTTAGGTCTGAAAGCCCCTGGCTATGGTTCCCTCTGGACGTGACATGTTGCGAATGTATCCTTTGATAACACCATTCATCCTTTCGAACAGCATCATGCTGTGCAGGAACATCGGCCCGAGTTGGATGATATCATGCACGATATGGACCAGCAGATGCACGATAACGCCGAAGAATGCGGGCGGGAAGTACATCTCAAGCTCGCATAGTATCACCATGATCTCTTCCTGTAGCCTTCTGAGTTGCCTCACGCCAACCGACATCCGAGAGATGACGTCGAAAAAGTTGCATAGGCCAAATAGCGTTTTACGGACGTGCGCGTCCATGATCCCACGGATTGCAACTGGAAGTATCTGCGTCATCAGCACGTGATAGTCGTGAGACTTCATCCCGCTGAACTTCTGCTTCGCTGGGTCTAGGTATGTCACACCCTGATTTTCAGGTCACAACACTTAAGCTAATAATCATGCTAAAAAGTGGTTTGGCAAAAACTTTTGAGTGTTTTTGACTTTGCTTGAATGATTTTCCAGCCTGCTGTTCGATAAGTGCTCTAAAAATCAAATAAATCATCCAACTCTTATACTTCATCTCCTTGATCCAAAACCTTTTCCCAATGATCATGCCATATGTATAGACCGGTATAGTATTTTCTTTTAAAAATATTTTGGCCAAATAGTATTTTCTAAAATTAGTTTTCTAAAAACCCCTGAGTTGAGGTTTGCACTACAAGTACCTTATTTAGGGTGTGAAAAATATTTCAAAAAGTATATTTGAATCCTATTAGGTATAGGACTCCCATAAACCACAAAATTATAATTTTAAAAGTTTATTTCCTATTTTATTTAAATGCTTTTTCTTTAGGCCAGAAATGGTCTTTAATAGGTTAAAATTATTTAATTATTTCAAAAATATTTTCCAAAATTCAGGGAAACTCATAGGACATATATTTTCCATAAATGAGAGTTTCAACACATGGTCATGTGCAAAATATTGGGCAAATCCTTCATTAACCCTTTCTGGATATTTCAAGCTTTTGACATATTTACAAAGGAAATATTCTCCAAAAATTCTAGGGAAATTCTATAATGTCAAATATGGCATGTTTGATGATCTTACAAAGCCTCGTGCCTTGAAAATCAAGGAAACATCATCTAATCCCCTCAAAACCCTTTCTGTCCATTTTGAAGTTTGAGCAACTTTACATTGCCAGACTTGTCCAAATGCTCTCAAACTTGGTACACATGCTCAAATGATGTAAATATGCATCTATGCCGAATGGCACAAGTTTTGGAGAAGGACAACTTGATCTAAGAGCCCCAAAACCCTTTTTGACCAGATCCAAATTTGAACAACTCTACATTGCCAACTTTTTACTTGGGGTCTCAAATTTTGTGGACATCCTCACAACCCGAAATGATGAGACTACACCAAGTGGTGCATCAAGGAGAGATGAGTTGCTTAACCTAATCTTGAGAAATCGATTTCTGTTGATTTCTAGGGTTCACCAAAGTTACATAGGCAACTTTGCCCAAATGAGCTCAAATTTGGTGAAAGGGCCTAAATTTATGTGCCACTTGATCCTGTTAAGTCTCATGTCAAGTGGAGTTAATTTGCTTGCCCAAATTTGCATCAAACACCTTCTGTCATTTTACTAAAACCACTGTTCTGCCCCCTTTTACTATTCTACTTGAGCTCAACTTTTTACCACAGCTCCTCCTAGTCATCTTCTACCTCCAGTAACTTCCCTATGGCCAGAGCTCAATGATTGAGGGGTGAAAACCCCATTTTAGAGCATCTCCAACAGGCGCGCTCAGCGGCGCGCCCAAAAAAACCGTATACCGCGCGCGCAAAGTCTGTTTTGCCGCGGCGCGCAGTGCTGGCTCCAGCAGCAGCGCTATTTTGCAGCGCGCGCGTGCTGCTCCAGCGGTGCCCAAAAAATACAGCGCGCGCACACTTTTTTTTCATACTTAAAATTGCATTAAAATAAAAAGATACAAAGATAGATAGTTCAACATAGATAAAAAACATAGTTCTAAAACATAGTTAAAACATAGATAGATAGGTCTAAAACATAGATAGATAGATATATAGTTCGAAAACATAAAAAACTAATCGCTCCAGTCATCATCATCGCCTTCGTTGTTGCTGTCGGAGGAGGTCGACAGCCAGATGTCGAACCAGCGGTCATCTTCTGGAGTGAAGATCGTTTGGCCGCCAGCATCGCGGATGTCGCACTGCTGACACGCCAACTCCCTCCGATGACGCCTGTCCTCGCGGCGATGTTCCCAGAACTGATGCTCGGCGACGACGTCCTCCGGGTGGAGGCGGCGCCACTCCGCCATGCGCCGCTCGTCCTCCTGGGCGACGAGGAGGCGGTTCTGCGCCGCCGTGTGGTCCATACGATCTCGTGCGGTGTGTAGACGAGGCGGCGGGGCGAGCTCCAACGCCTGCTCGAGCGTGCGGGCGTCGTCGAAGTTCATCTGACGACGCGGCCTGCCTAGGCACCACGCCGCCGCGTCGTACGCGCGGGCGGCCTCGTGCGCCGTCTCGTAGGTGCCAAGGGGAAGCCGGAGATCGCCTGAGCGTATCTCGGCGTAGAAGCCGCCGCCGTTCGGGCGCTCGCGGACGCCGCGGTAGCCCGACGAAGAACGGCGGCGCGGCGGCATGGTGGCGCGTCGGGGGCGGCGGCGGTGCTCCGGTCGCGGCGGCGGTGCTCCGGTCGCGGCGGCGGTGCTCCGGTGCGGCGCTCGGGGTCGGCGGGCGCGAGAGAGAGGAAGAGAGAGGGAGAGAGAGCGGTGCAGCGAGGACGGGCGCGCGCGCGGCGTTTTATAGGCGCGCGGGGCGCGCTGCCGCAAAAAAGGCGCGCGAGAAGCCGCCGTTTCGCGCGCGCGCGCAAGCGGTTCCCGCGCGCGCGTCTTTCCCGCCGCCGCTGGAGCGCGATATTTTTCCCGCGCGCGCGAAATCGCCGGTTTAGCGCGCGCGCGCCTTTTTCAGCGCCTGTTGGAGATGCTCTTACTCTTCTGGACAGCAGCATTCTCCTCCTTTTTCACATCCATCCTCACTCCAGTGGCCCTCCATGGCATCCAAGGCCACAGCCCACTTCTTTACTCCTCCCCTGACTCCCTAGACATCATTGGGCAAAATGGACGTGTCTAGAGTGCGTGAGGACACGGCCGTGCCGGCCATACAGGCGCTCTGGAGCGCGCTACAGTGCGCTCCCGCACTGTAGCCGCGTCCTACCCGAGGCACCCGACAGCCTAGGGCGATGGGATTGTGTCCCCCGAGGCCGCCTCGGCATCCGGGACACGCTAGACGGTCGGCCCCCTCCTCCTTCTCTCTCCGTCGACCTCTACCATGCGTGCCCGAGCGCCGCCCGCGTCCGCTCGTCGCGGCCCGCGTCTCTGGCATGCCTCGCACTCGTTCCTCTCTCCCTCTCTCTTTCCCTGGTCGTAGACCACGCCCACACACACCGCAGACATCCCCGAGCCTCCTCCCGTGGCCACCCCGGCCATTTCCGCGAGCGCCCGTAGGCCGCGTTCACGATGAGCCGTGGCCTCTCTATATAGGGCCGCCCCAGGCCTCCCTCTGGAGCCCCTTTGCTCTATCTCTCTCCCTTGCACCCCCTGGACCAGCCCAACCCCCTCCTCGCGCCCTCCATCGGCCACCATGGCCGAAGCCTTGCCGTCGGCTTCCGGCCAAATTCGCTCCACCAGGGCCCCTCCCCTCCACTCCTTCGCTCTACAGGATCTCCAGGACCACCGCAAAATCATTCCGCACCCCAGTTTCACTTCCCGGTGGCCGTGAAGACAGGCTCATCCTCGAGAGCACCCCGGTCCGTCGCGCCCAAAGCTCCTCCTCCTCCCGGGAACCTCCGCAAGCGTGAAGCACCTGGATGGGCACGCCTCGTCGTGCTGGACCCACCGGTGTGCCGGACGTTGCTGGAGGTGGCCGGAGCCGCCAGGGAGAGCGCCAGTGCTCGCGCTGCCTCACGTCCCCTGTCGCTCCTCTGCCTCAGGCGCGAGGTATGGGACGACCGCCCCGCCAGCTGGCAGGGGGCCCCGCCCGTCAGCGGCTGTGCCGACTAACCGGCCCACCAGTCAAGTTAAGTGGAGATGGCTTCAGGCCAATCCGCTTTCCCCGCTGGGTGGCGCCCTCTCGTAAACGCGCCATAGACGTGGACCCCCAGCAGGTGCACGCGAAGAGTTGGGCCTGGCCCAGTGAGCTGCCCAGCTAAGTTACGCCCTGTGCGTAACTTAGGTCCATCTTGGTACAACCCATTCACATTTACTTTTTCCAGAGACATTGTAAAGTCCATAGAAAATTCATTTCATGACCAAATTTGGTGATTCAAATTTCTAGTGACTCCATAAATCATACTCTATCACATGATGAAACATGCACATTTTTCCAGATACTTTTCCTTCACAAATATTTATCGAATGTCATTTTTCCATTTCTGTGATGAACTTTAGAAAATCACAGAGAGCTCGAATTTGATCCAAATGCAATGGTTCAAATTCTTAGATGCTTCAAAGTTCATAACTTAGTTTATGAACATTTTTATTAATACTTTTTGTACCCCACCAAATAATGGCCTATTTCTTCATATTTGTCAACTTTGCAAAATCCTAGGAAATTCATTTGAACTCCAAATCCAGTGAAACCAACTCCTAGATGCTTCTAAAATCATTATTTGTTAAATGGGTGCCTTTGCTCATTTTTCAAAAATATATTTCTGTACACTTCTTTCAAATCCATAAACCCCTTGTTTCCCTCATATTGAAATGTTCCAAACTATCCATTGATCCAATACCTATGAAACCACCTTGGCCATTTTTCATATGACCAGAGGTATCCTAGAAAAGTCCAACTCCTATTTTTAGAGCACTTTTATTTTTGCCTTGTTGTGTTGCTTATTACGATTGTTTCCATCGTTAGTTGACGTAATAAACGGAGTACTCGGAGATGGACCAGAAGGTTTGAAGATTCGGAAGGACAAGGCAAGCAGCCCTTTGACCATGTTTGAGAAATCTTTTTATGCATGTCATATAGTACCATAATGTTGTTGCTACGGAATCATGATGAGGTGGAACCACTTTGATGGTTTGCCACTGCACTTCCTCGTTGATACTTGCATTGTGCATGACCCTACCTTCTTATGAGGGTTATGCCGGTGGAAGTAGATAGAGGTATGCTATAGTAGTTGGCTACGCAATTGGGTCAGGGTTATGCATTAAGAGAAACAAGTGTGGTATGACATACTTGCAAATAACCCAGTGGGTGCCACTAATGCCCCTGGAAGTTGATGAGGAACTAGGGCACTACTTGGTGGAGAATTAGTGTACCGAGGCTTGATGCAGTGTTGTTTACAGAGATGGATTAGATTTATGTGTGATTACCGTCCCAACCAAACATGCGCAACCACTCTACCCTTATATGGGAAAGGGCATTATTGATTACCTAGGTCGATATTAGCATGGTGCCCGTATTCCTAGTGACGGGGGTGACATGAGGTCACTCTCGGGACGGGGTCATGCTTGGATAGGTGGCCATGACTGTTTTCACAGGGCACCGAACACACCGTTGGTACCCCGTGTCAGTGGTATGTGATGAATATGGGAGCAAGGCTCCACAATTTTTAAGATATGGAATGTTTGGCACGGGGCTGTTACCAATCGAGTGGACTCTGTGTTAGTGTCGTCTAGGGAAAAATAGTGATCGGGTGCTTACCCCGGGTACTTGAGGTACCGCGGGTCGTGAATGACACGGAAGTTCCCCGGATCTTGTGGGTAAAGTGTGCAACCTCTGCAGAGTGTAAAACTATTCGAATAGCCGTGTCCACGGTCAAGGAAAGTTGGGTGGTGCTACTTAGACTATGTCCATAAGTTTCTGGAAAACAACACGGTTCGGGTAAATCTGTTGATGTGATTGTGAGAAAGTCACGATGAGCGTGAGCAAGAGTTGATCATGACTCTTTCTCCATATTGATGTCTGAAACCTCCTGATACTTGTTGCAGACACATGCATGTCCATGTTATATGTTGATCGTGCTTGCATATGAAAAAACAACTTTCCGCAAAACTGCCAATTTAGCAGTAGAGCCTTGCATAAATATTCTGTCTTCACACTTGGGTTGCTTGCGAGTACATTCAAAGTACTCATTGGCTTGCCACTAGTTATTTTATTGGCCAGGCATGAGAGAACAAGATATGATGAAGATTTCTTGGTGACGAGCATGCGAGCTAGGACGCTTCCCAGTCAGAATGCATGTAGAGTTAAGGCAGATGGCATGGGTCCAAGTTCTTATTGAACATTTCCGCTGCAATGATATACTCAAGACTTGACCATAATGGTCCTATTTGTGTAATACGGTATGTATGGATGTAAGACTCTTGTTATTCAGCTTCTGTGTGTTCAGTGATCATTGATCTCTGGGATCACTGTACACGTGCATTCGGTGATCACGACCTATGAGTCGGGGTCCCCACAGAGCTGGTATCAGAGCCATCCTGACTATAGGATACCTTAGTTATCATGGTCGTTCATTAGGGTAAAACTATTTCCAAAACTATTACTAGTTTTCAAAACTATCTATACTTCTCTTCCCTTCTCAGTTTTTCAAAAACTAGGCTATACTTGATCTCTTCCCCTTCAAAACTTTGGTCGCTAGAACCCTTATGCCCTAGACCACTGGATTTCCTAAGGTCCTCGTGGATAATCTAGAAGGATGATATCTTGACCACATCTTCTGAACACAAGATTGGCAACACCACAACGAGACGATGCCAACAAAAGATACATCCTTGAGGAATGAAGACATGAAGACCCAGAAGATGGTGACATCCTTGACACTGCCCCAAGATGGTGCAACCCTAGCCTACGATAGCCATGGCATGATTTGTGCAAAATCATGATATACATCGCTAATAGAGTAATCCTGTCACTACCGATGTTGTATTGGCAACCACCGGTGGATGAGAACCTCGCCATTTGGTCCGCCTCACTATAGTGAGCAGGAAAACGGTTCTCTTCGTCCCCCTCTCTTGGTGTCGATGTTGTCATCAACATAACCGACATGTAGAACCTCTACTATGCCTTGTTAATATCATTGCATAAAGGATTGCCTACCTGGTACCCTCAACGCCCCAAATGACACAAGGGATCGTCATGATTAAAGAGACAAGAGAAGACCAAGTCAACGCCAGCTACAAGGAGACACCTTCAGCCCATCACCTCATCAGGCGAGAAGTTGTTGAAGATTCTTCAGGCTCAACCCGGATCATTCATCAAACAACTACAAGGGACATAGCAACACCTGAGGAAACTCGGAAGGCTGCACGAGGCTCAAGTCACGACTGCTGAGTCCGAGAACCCATAGGGTAGGATGAGTCGTGTACCCCCTATGCGCAATCGAGTCCGTATGATGGTTCGAATAGAACCATGATTGTGTGTTGCTTGCTTTTATTTGTTTGTGTTTTGATATAAGTCGCACTTTTTCCCTAGGTAACAAGTGCATGGCTATATCATCTTCTTTGCCTTATTTCTTTTGATTCGGCCTTTTTGCACCTGTTTGTTTGCACTTGCACTATTGAACCCCCTTCAGGCATTCCCCTCCTCTATGCTACCTTTTCCCTCTATTCTCTATCCTCAACTGGAGACCCGCAAGACAAGAAGTACCAAGGATTCCAACTCGACGACCAACTAACAATGAAGACCTCTGCTACGATCTCCACGACCAAGTGCAACCCCGTAGAATTATGTTTAACCCTCCAGACTTGTAACCCATTCCTAGACCCTTTGAGACTTCACGAGATACTCCAGCACGAACCCTTAACCATGTGCCTAACCCATAGGATTACAAGAGAACCAGTTAATCCTCTACAACCTTGCACAACACTGGGTTCGTAATGGAACTAGTGGACACAGTGAGTGAGCTCATTTTCATCCTAATGTAGCACAAGAACTGACGATGCCATAGACAGACCCGTTTGAGGATATAAGACAGATGATTTGGTGACTTCATATCAGTGACTTCGAGGAATTATCTGAGACCTTGATGAGTTGTGAGGTTTTTATGTTGGCTGGATCATGATTAATGGAGTAGAATAACTTTCATCACCCTGGAGTAACTTGGATTTGTAGGACTATTGTGATCGCAAATTGAAATTCTTGAAGGTATAAGGATTTGACTTGAGCAGATGATACTGATAGGAGATTGTTGACATGATGATAATGACTTGGGGGAAATGTAGGAGTACTCATTGGACATGAGATTTGGATTTAAGTAGGTGATTCTGGTTGGGTATAGATGCTAAGTATGTCTACATGGTTCGGAGTAAATTGGATTTTGACCGTTGATCTTGATACCATGTTTCTCAGTGGACGATAAACTAGGAGAATTGGATTATTTCTCGGAGTTGATTTAGGGATCTATATAATCATGACTTTGGAGTTTACTTGACCCGGATGATGGGAATTTGGTGGACTTACTATCGTAATGCATAGTCCTTCCAAGTATTTGGATATTATATGGACTTGAGATCTTGTGGAACACCGTAGACACCGGATTTGTAGAATTGTTGGATTATGTGGTGATTGATGGAAATTACCGGGCTATTGGAGTTGATCTATAGGAAGGAAACAAAATCTTGGAGTGGCATATGACGTGTTTCCTTAGTATAGAGATGTATTATCTTGAACCTTGGAAGAATGAGGTGAGCACTTGGATTGCCGTGTTTAATTCAAGCTTAGCAGCTTGTATGCCTTACCCATGGATTCTTAGGGGTAGCCATACATATGGTTTTTCGCGGACCGTAGACATGTATAATTTTGTTAGACCTCCTTTTGGGAGTCATGAGGTTATGTATGGCATGAGTGGTGATTGAAGTTGGTCTACACGAGAGGATGCATTTAATGATATAAGGTTATTCATTTGGAGTACTAGATGGAGCTATTGGCATCTCAGAAACCATGCTTAAGGATAAGATAATAAACGTTCACTCACACGCTAGAATCCTTGAAACCATTAAGCCCCACCAAGCCACAACATGGTCAGATCATGACCACGGGCCTTGACTCTAAGTCAGGAAGATCGTTGCCAACATTCAATGGAGACCACCACCAATACCCCAGCCTACCTTGCGTACCCCATAGACTTCATGGAGTACTTGGACAGTTTAGTTGTCATCTTTATTTGGCAACATACTTGACTACCCAAAGACGAAGGAAGAGCTGTGCAGCTGGTTAGAAGTGTTTGAAGACCGACATGTCAAGAAGGAAGAACTACACCGACCACCATCATGAAGAAGTAAACTTCTGCATCAAAGTCCAGGCGTATCTGCAAACCACTCCTTTCGAAGAAACCAAGCATTTCCGTGTCGAAGGGACGTTCACACCAAGGTTTATCGACTTTCTTCAAGACCACTGCAAGACCAATAGTAGACGGCTACCAGCTAGACTTACCACCTGAGTTACCCACCGTGCACCAAATTTTCCACGGGACACAACTCTGGAAGTACTTCTTACTTCCTAACTAGTCCGGTCCCTGCAAGGACATCGATCACCGAGCCCTTGACGTCTAGCCTAACCTAACCTATGCAAGAGACCCCTGAGCAACCTGCATCAAAGAGGGCAAAAAGCGAGAAGCCACGCCACCAAGTACTTCAAGATTCCATGGAGCACCACTCGGAAGCAGAACCAACAAGAAGAAGTGAAGGCTACCCCGTATACAAGACTCCGTATTCCTTTCCACACCTAGTCTGGGAATCTCGGGGACGAGATTCTTGTAAGGGTGGTAGGTCTGTCACACCCTGATTTTCAGGCCACAACACTTAAGCTAATAATCATGCTAAAATGTGGTTTGGCTAAAACTTTTGAGTGTTTTTGATTTTGCTTGAATGATTTTCTGTCTGCTGTTTGATAAGTACTCTAAAAATCAAATAAATCATCCAACTCTTATACTTCATCTCCTTGATCCAAAACCGTTTCCCAATGATCATGCCATGTGTATAGACCAGTATAGTATTTTCTTATAAAAATATGTTGGCCAAATAGTATTTTCTAAAATTAGTTTTCCAAAAACCCCTGAGTTGAGGTTTGCACTACAAGTACCTTATTTAGGGTGTGAAAAATATTTCGAAAAGTATATTTGAATCCTATTAGGTATAGGACTCGCATAAACCACAAAATTATAATTTTAAAAGTTTATTTCCTATTTTATTTAAATGCTTTTTCTTTAGGACAGAAATGGTCTTTAATAGGTTAAAATTATTTAATTATTTCAAAAATATTTGCCAAAATTCAGGGAATCTCATAGGACATATATTGTCCATATATGAGAGTTTCAACACATGGTCATGTTCAAAATATTGGGCAAATCCTTCATTAACCCTTTCTGGATATTTCAAGATTTTGAAATATTTACAAAGGAAATATTCTCCAAAAATTCTAGGGAAATTCAATCATGTCAAATATTACATGTTTGATGATCTTACAAAGCCTCATGCCTTGAAGATCAAGGAAAAATCATCTAATCCCCTCAAAACCCTTTCTGTCCATTTTGAAGTTTGAGCAACTTTACATTGCCTGACTTGTCCAAATGCTCTCAAACTTGGTGCACATGCTCAAATGATGTAAATATGCATCTATGCCGAATGGCACAAGTTTTGGAGAAGGACAACTTGATCTAAGTGCCCCAAAACCCTTTTTAACCAGATCCAAATTTGAACAACTCTACATTGCCAACTTTTTACTTGGGGTCTCAAATTTTGTGGACATCCTCACAACCCCAAATGATGAGACTACACCAAGTGGTGCATCAAGGAGAGATGATTTGCTTAACCTAATCTTGAGAAATCCATTTCTGTTGATTTCTAGGGTTCACCAAAGTTACATAGGCAACTTTGCCCAAATGAGCTCAAATTTGGTGAAAGGGCCTAAATTTATGTGCCACTTGATCCTGTTAAGTATCATGTCAAGTGGAGTTAATTTGCTTGCCCAAATTTGCATCAAACACCTTCTGTCATTTTACCAAAACCACTGTTCTGCCCCCTATTACTATTCTACTTGAGCTCAACTTTTTACCACAGCTTCTCCTAGTCATCTTCTACCTCCAGTAACTTCCCCATGGCCAGAGCTCAATGATTGAGGGGTGAAAACCCCATTTTACTCTTCTGGACAGCAGCATTCTCCTCCTTTTTCACCTCTCTCCTCACTCCAGTGGCCCTGAATGGCATCCAATGCTACAACCCACTTCTTTACTCCTCCCCTGACCCCCTAGACATCATTGGGCAAAATGGACGTGTCCAGAGCGCGTGAGGACACGGCCGTGCCGGCCATACGGACACTCTAGAGCGCGCTACAGTGCGCTCCCGCATTGTAGCCGCGTCCTACCCGAGGCTCCCGACAGCCTAGGGCGATGGGATTGTGTCCCCCGAGGCCGACTCGGCGTCCGGGACACGCTAGACGGTCGGCCCCCTCATACTTCTCTCTCCGGTGACCTCTGTCACGCGTGCCCGAGCGCCGCCCGCGTCCGCCAGTCGCCGCCCGCGTCCCTGGCATGCCTCGCACTCGTTCCTCTCTCCCTCTCTCTTTCCCTGGTCATAGACCACGCCCACACACACCGCAGACATCCCCGAGCCTCCTCCCATGGCCACCCGGCCATTTCCGCGGGCGCCCGTAGGCCGCATTCACGATGAGCCGTGGCCTATCTATTTAGGGCCGCCCTCTGGAGCCCCTTTGCTCTATCTCTCTCCCTTGCACCTCCTGGACCAGCCCAACCCCCTCCTCGCGCCCTCCATCCACCACCATGGTCGGAGCTTTGCCGTCATCTTCCGGCCAAATTCGCTCCACCAGGGCCCCTCCCCTCCACTCCTTCGCTCTACAGGATATCCAGGACCACCGCAAACTCACTCCGCGCCCCGGTTGCACTTCCCGGTGGCCGTGATGACAGGCTCATCCTCGATAGCATCCCGGTCCGTCACGCCCAAAGCTCCTCCTCCTCCCGGGCACCTCCGCGAGCGTGAAGCACCTGGATGGGCACGCCTCGTCATGCTGGACCCACCGGTGTGCCGGACGTTGCCGGAGGTGGCCGGAGCCACCAGGGAGAGCGTCGGTGCTCGCGCTGCCTCACGTCCCCTGTCGCTCCTCTGCCTCAGGCACGAGGTAGGGGACGACCGCCCCGCTAGCTGGCAGGGGGCCCCGCCCGTCAGCGGCCATGCCGACCAACCGGCCCACCAGTCAGGTTAAGTGGAGACGGCTTCAGGCCAATCCGCTTTCCCCGCTGGGTGGCGCCCTCCCGTAAACGCGCCATCGACGTGGACCCCCAGTAGGTGCAAGCCAAGAGTTGGGCCTGGCCCAGTGAGCTGCCCAGCTAAGTTACGCCCTGTGCGTAACTTAGGTCCATCTAGGTACAACCCCTTCACATTTACTTTTTCCAGAGACATTGTAAAGTCCATAGAAAATTCATTTCATGACCAAATTTGGTGATTCAAATTTCTAGTGACTCCATAAATCATACTCTATCACATGATGCGACAAGCACATTTTTCTAGAGACTTTTCCTTCAGAAATATTTATCAAATGTCATTTTTCCATTTCTGTGATGAACTTTAGAAAATCAGAGAGAGCTCAAATATGATTCAAATGCAATAGTTAAAATTCTTAGGTGCTTCTAAGTTCATAACTTAGTTTATGAACATTTTTATTAATACTTTCTGTACCCCACCAAATAATGGCCTATTTCTTCATATTTGCCAACTTTGCAAAATCCTAGGAAATTCATTTGAACTCCAAATCCAGTGAAACCAACTCCTAGATGCTTCTAAAATCATGATTTGTTAAATGGGTGCCTTTGCTCATTTTTCAAAAATATATTTCTGTACACTTCTTTCAAATCCATAAACCCCTTGTTTCTCTCATATTGAAATGTTCCAAACTATCCATTGATCCAATACCTATGCAACCACCTTGGCCATTTTTCATATGACCAGAGGTATCCTAGAAAAGTCCAACTCCTATTTTTAGAGCACTTTTATTTTTTGCCTTGTTCTGTTGCTTATTATGATTGTTTCCATCGTTAGTTGACGAAATAAACGGAGTACTCGGAGATGGACCAGAGGTTTGAAGACTCGGAAGGACAAGGCAAGCAGCCCTTTGACCATGTTTGAGAAACCTTTTCATGCATGTCATATAGTACCATAATGTTGTTGCTACGGAATCATGATGAGGTGGAACCACTTTGATGGTTTGCCACTGCACTTCCTCGCTGATACTTGCATTGTGCATGACCCTACCTTCTTATGAGGGTTATGCCGGTGGAAGTAGATAGAGGTATGCTATAGTAGTTGGCTACGCAATTGGGTGAGGGTTATGCATTAAGAGAAACAAGTGTGGTATGACATACTTGCAAATAACCCAGTGGGTGCCACTAATGCCCCTGGAAGTTGATGAGGAACTAGGGCACTACTTGGTGGAGAAGTAGTGTACCGAGGCTTGATGCAGTGTTGTTTACAGAGATGGATTAGATTTATGTGTGATTACCGTCCCAACCAAACATGCGCAACCACTCTACCCTTATATGGGAAAGGGCATTATTGATTACCTAGGTCGATACTAGCATGGTGCCCGCATTACTAGTGACGGGGGTGACATGAGGTCACTCTCGGGACGGGGTCGTTCTTGGATAGGCGGCCATGACTGTTTTCACAGGGCACCGAACACACCGTTGGTACCCCGTGTCAGTGGTATGTGATGAATATGGGAGCAAGGCTCCACAATTTTTAAGATATGGAATGTTAGGCACGGGGCTGTTACCAATCGAGTGGACTCTGTGTTAGTGCCGTCTAGGGAAAAATAGTGATCGGGTGCTTACCCTGGGTACTTGAGGTACCGCGGGTCGTGAATGACATGGAAGTTCCCCGGATCTTGTGGGTAAAGTGTGCAACCTATGCAGAGTGTAAAACTATTCGAATAGCCGTGTCCACGGCCAAGGACAGTTGGGTGGTGCTACTTAGACTATGTCCATAAGTTTCTGGAAAACAACACAGTTCGGGTAAATCTGTTGATGTGATTGTGAGAAAGTCACGATGAGCGTGAGCAAGAGTTGATCATGACTCTTTCTCGATGTTGATGTCTGAAACCTCCTGATACTTGTCGCAGACACATGTATGTCCATGTTATATGTTGATCATGCTTGCATATGAAAAACTAGCTTTCCGCAAAACTGCCAATTTAGCAGTAGAGCCTTGCATAAATATTCTGTCTTCACACTTGGGTTGCTTGCGAGTACATTCAAAGTACTCATTGGCTTGCCACTGGTTATTTTATTGGCCAGGCATGAGAGAACAAGATATGATGAAGATTTCTTGGTGACCAGCATGCGAGCTAGGACGCTTCCCAGTCAGAATGCCTGTAGGGTTAAGGCAGATGGCATGGGTCCAAGTTGTTATTGAAGATTTCCGCTGCAATGATATACTCAAGACTTGACCTTAATGGTCCTATTTGTGTAATACGATATGTATTGATGTAAGACTCTTGTTATTCAGCTTCTGTGTGTTCAGTGAGCATTGATCACTGTACACGTGCATTCGGTGATCATGACCTATGAGTCGGGGTCCCCACAAGGTATCTGCTTATCTTCCCGCGTAATCGTAAGGAAGTTTTACTCCTATGAGGCAGGTGAAAAATTGCTCGATCTCCTCCTGACTTAGAGTGAAGCACGCGGGAGGGTAGTCATTTCTGGTGTTTTTGGCATTTTTGCCTTTGCGACGACTTTCCGTGTCCTGCTTCGCCTCATCATCATCATCATCATCATCATCATCATCATCATCATCATCATCATCATCATCATTAGCGTGAAGCTCCTGCCTGATGCCCATTGATTTCTATTCTGCCCTTGCTTTCGGCCCATCTTTGGACCTGTCTGGCATGTTGATCAGGGTACCAAGCAAACTCTCGCACACGTTCTTCGTGATATGCATGACATCAAGGCTATGAGGCACACGGTGGATCTTCCAGTACGGCAAGTCCCAGAAAACAGACCTCGTTTTCCATACCTTCAGCAGCGGCTCTGGCGCCTTTCGCTTCCTTCCCGGCTCTGGCGCCTTTTGCTTCTTTCCCCGCAGTGGGCAATCTTTCCAATTTTTCAACAACTCGTCTATTTCCTCGCCGCTCCTCGTACGTAGGCGTCCTCGGGGTTCGGTTTCACCATCGAACAAATCCTTGCGTTTTCTCCACAGGTCATCGTCACGAAGCCACCTTCGATGTCCCATGAACATGGTTTTCGAAGACCCAGGATCTCTATCTAGCTGGCGATACGTTGTGTCATCCATGCACCTGACGCATCCAAAAAATCCATGGACCACCTGCCCCGAAACATATCCGTAACCGAGATAGTTGTCGGGACCCCGATCCTAAGTCACACAGGTCTAGCCTGTAACACATCATATCACTTTGCGGCCTCACGCACGGTATCCCCACGGGTGCCACCTTACCTGGCCCGGGACCGTTTGCGCATTTTGGCACACGTATATGATAGTGTCGCTAGCATCCGTATGACAAAGAACCCGGGCCGACATGACTAGTTTAAACCAAAAGTGGCACTAAATTACAGAGACAGGCATACATGACCCAGCAACGAACGTGTCGGTCATCAACGTATGAACCCAAGTCGTAGCAAGCTACAAGGACTTAAAGGAACAACGCATGACATTTCCCCTAAGGGACAGAAACAGGAACGAAGAAGGACACATGCCGGCTAGCCTAAGTGTTCCGGAGCAGTAGCAAGATACCAAGGCTAAGTGGAAGCACTAGGAGACATTTCCCTGTAAGATAGGCAACCAAGGGTAAACAACTAGGTGTCGGATCCCACACATAGCAATACACATTAAACGTACGCATAACATGCAAGTATGTGCTGTACAACATGGCATCACAACATAACTCAACAACTCAAATAGATAAGGCCTAGAAGAGCCATCATAGCATTTATTACAAACAGAGGTCACATGACCCAACATACAGAGCATACAGGCAACGGAAGCATAACATGTCTGAGTACAGACAACTACAAATGAAGAAGGCTGGAAAAGCCTGACTATCTACAAGACCCTCCCAAGGGTAGAAGATCGTAGCTGAGGTAACAAGCTAAACGTCGAAGTCCACGTGGAACCACTAGCGAGACTGGAGTCTCTCTGCAAAAACATAAATTAAGCAAACGTGAGTACAAAGGTACTCAGCAATACTTACATCAGAACTAGCTACATATGCATCAGTATCAACAAAGGGGGTGGTGGAGTTTGACTGCAGCAAGCTAGCTTTACTCGGTGGCTATCCTAAACTACGACTGCAAGTAACTCTTTTGAGGTGGCGCACATGAGTCCACATATTCACCAATCAATACACCACTATGGATCCGCTCCCGTCTCCCTACGAGAGGGCCATCCATAGCACTCACGCTTATCTTGCGCGTTTTAGTGTATCCACTTTCACTTGTCTATGAACAGTAGAGGTAACCCAAAAGTCCATTTCCGCGGACACGGCTATTCGAATAGATTATATATAACCCTGCAGGGGTGTACTTCTTCACACACGCTCTCACCACTTACCGCCGTTTACACGACATGTACTCGGCAACCTTCAAGCGGAGGCCCAGCGAGGGTGTCGGCCACGACCTGACTAACCACACAAGTCACTCGTCCAGGTTTATCGCCTATTTGGGTTCCATCCGTGGGGAGATCCGGCCGGGGTGTCGCTCACGGCCCCAAACGATGTGTATAGGGTTCCCGCATCACCAAACGGGCAATCGGTACACCGTGCCACGTACCTGCCGCGTCACAGCCCACCCCGAGGGTCAGCGCTGCGCACGACCTCCAGTAAACTACAAACACCAGAAACTAGTTGCAACTCCTAGACAGAGATCATGTTTATTAATAAGTCGAGAGAGTCAATTAAGGATCCCAATGTGTGGTAGTAGCTGTTTCATGGACCAACCAACACAGAACTCAGTTCCTGAGGACGGCTGCAATGAGACAACCCACCATGTACTCCTACATGGCCTCTCATCGCTACTTTTACCAAATCGTGTTCACACACTTAGCTCACACACATTAGGATATGTTCATCACCATTCCAATTCATCCCCGATGAATCAGACCTGACACAACTCTAGGCAATAGCAGGCATAACCAGTAAGCATGAAGGAGTAGACACAACATGGCTCAAACAACTCCTACTCATACTAGTGGGTTTCAATTATTTACGGTGGCAATGACAGGTCATGTAGTGGAAAGGGGTTCAACTACCACAGCAGGTAACAGTTGAAGCGTTGTTGTCCTAATGCATTAAAAGAGAGCAAGAGCGAGAGAGTGGGATTATATCGGAATGCTCAATGGGATTTTGCTTGCCTGGCACTTCTGAAGATAACATTGGGTCTTCATCCGTGTCATCGAACTTATCGTCGGAACAACGTCTACTGAGAGGGGACAAATACCGGCAACAGAGAAAGAAACATAATCAATGCAATGCACAATATGATGCATGATCATGACATGGCATTATGCTGTGATTTGAGCTAATGCAACTAGCAACAGGTTAAATGAAGTTGGTTTGAATCCAGGATTCTAATTCAAACTCCATATGTGATTATTTAAATGCCATTTAATTGATTTGACCTGATCAGCAGGTTTAACTTGTTCAAACATGCATGAAAATGCCATAACCAGATTCCTTGGATTTTTCTGATCATTTTTCATATATAAATTATTTTCATTGGAGTTATAGATTATTTTCTGTGATTTTTAGAAGTTTTGGCTATTTTCTGAAATAAATAAATCATTTCTGATTTATTTAAAATTACAGGAAATAGATACTGCGTCAGCATTGAGTAAGCATGACGTCAGTAGGGTCAAAGGGCTGCCCTGGGTCAAACCTGACCAGTGGGGCCCACTGGTCAGTGACCCACTTATCTAACCATGTTAAAAAGTGCTAAAATAATCCTAACTAAAAGTGTTAGTGGGGGCGGCACACATGTCAGCCTCTCAGGGCCTAATTAAGTTTAGTTTTAAACTAAACTAATTTAACAGGGGTTGGCCCCACGTGTCAGTGACTTATAGAGCTAAGCACCGAGATTAGTACTTAATTAAAACCTAAACTAAAACTAATCAACGGCCGGCCCCACATGTCATGGACACAGGGGGGGTCCAGCCGGGGTCAAACGTGGTCAAACCCACCGGCGGCTCGACGCCGGCGAGGCTAGTCGCGGCGGAGCGCGTCGGGTTTCGCCTACAGAGGCTCTTTTGGCGCGCAGGGAGCAGCAACGGAGAGAGGGCGGAGTGGCGCATCCAACGGTGGCGATGCCGGAGGCTGGGGTGGCCGGAGTTATCGCCAGCGAGGCTAGTCGTGGTGGAGCGCGTCGGGTTTCGCCTACAGAGGCTCTTTTGGCGTGCAGGGAGCAGCTACGGAGAGAGGGCGGAGTGGCGCATCCAACGGTGGCGATGCCGGAGGCTGGGGTGGCCGGAGTTATCGCCGGCGACGATCTTGGCGGTCGCCGGAGTTCGGGCGAGGTCGAAGCCGTCGCTAGGAGGCATGGCGAGGTGCGTGGGGAGGTGCTACGGGCTTCTGCGAGTGCGGTGAAGACGATGCCGTGCTCGGAATTAAACCAACGTGGCTGTGGCGACGACGACGATGTGCTGTGGCGGCGGCTGGTGCGGCTGAGCTCGGCGTGGTCGCTGTGGTGCACAAGAAGGCAAACGGAGAGGGGGGAAAGGGGCGGGAGCTCACAGAGATTCCAGGGGGACAAACGGCGAGCGCGGGGAGGCACAGACGACGACGGAGCATCTCCGGCGATCTGGGGGGCAGAAGGTTGAAGACGACGGTGTTGAGGGCGTTGCGGTGCTCCCCAGCTTGAGTACGTCGACGGATAGAAAGACGGAGCTGCGGCGGTTCTTCTTGGCATGTTGGCGAGGCGTGTGGTGGCCGGTGGCCGCGGTGGTTCGGGGCGGCGGCGACGAGCTCCTCTCGGTGGCTGCGTGCGAGAGAGCCAGAGGAGGGGGAAGAGAGCAGCGAGTGAGGGGGAGGGGAGCGAAGCCTCTAGGCGTCTGCGTGGCGTCGTCGGGGAAGGCCGGGGCTAGCAGGCAGGGTGGAGGTGGCTCGGCGCGTGCCCGCGCGCAGCGACCACACTCCTCTCGTCCTTCTGGCGAGAGGTTGGTGGTGACTGGCATGACCAATGGGCCGGGCCGTGCTGGACCGGTTGGGCGCTAGGTGGGTTGTGCCAGGTAAGCTACAGGTAAGTTCTATCCTTTCTAATTTGTTTTCTTTTCTATTTTTGTTATTTTTTTTTGATTTAGTTCATTGCCCAAATCATTTTAATAAATCCTGAAAATAACTGTGGGCATTAAATGAATTATTACAGAGGCCCTCAACTATTTTCAGAATTGTTGGAGCATTTAAGGATATTAAAAATATTTAAATGCCCCAATTCAAATACAATATGGGTTATTCAAAAATCCAGAATGGTCCTAGAAATAGGTGCAACATTTTTGGCACAGGTTTTTAATCAATCCAAAAATGATGATCTTTTCCCAAGGGCATTTTGGGTTTATTGAAAAAGATTTTAGTTTGACCCTAGTTGAATTCATTTAGTGCTAGGGTTTGAACATCCCCAATTCAAGTTTAAACAAGATTTTAAACATGATGCACAGGCAAAAACTATCCTAGGGCAAAGTAAAGCTAGGGATGTGACAACTCACCCCTACAAATCAAGAATCTCGTCCCGATATTCAAGACGTGAGATAAGAAATCGGAGGGGACACTTTCTAACACAATCTTCTCGATCCAGTTTTCCTCCTCGAAATTGTTGATTCATTGCATCATGTAGATCTTGGCATCTTTGATTTCAAAGCTTCATCCAACACGACAACAAAGGAACGTGAATTCTACAAGATTTGATCTTCTCTAAGATCGAGTAATTCAAGATCATCTCATGGATTGAGACGTTGAAACATCTCTTGAGCTGAGACACATAATACACCTCCAGAGGGATGTAGTGAAACAAACGATGAAGGTTCACCTAGTGGCAATAATTCCACACCTAAAAAGATGGTGATTGATACCACCAGACGGGGCACCTTAGAGAAGGTGACTCGTAGAATTATCCCCTTAAGTGGCAAAAAGAATTACTTTTGATATAGAGATCATTGAAACTCTCTATACCAGCCGGAGGCAATTCACATCCGATCGTTTGACGGAGTCCGAGGGAATGACATTCTCGGGCCAGAATGGATGATGTGGACTACCTTGTTGTGGACAACGCAAGGGATGATTTGCTTATCATCGGAAATGAATGGGACCCATGGTAGGACCACTTTTGAAGATAATCATGAACAACAGATGCTGGGAATGGCAACCCATGGAAAATTGGCACATTGGCGGTGCAAGCTGGGAACAAAGTGCAAATGCTGGGAATGATTCTGGTAACTGGGGTGAATCCCAACAGTAGATAGTAAATCTACTCTTGAGGGGTTATAGCATAACCAATAACACTGGGAGCAATCCCGGTTAGTGTTGAGGATAACACCTAGTGCTTGTGCGTGCTCTCAAGAACTTGAGCATTCCCATATTCATCAAGGTTTTACCAATATCCGTGTCAAGGATCCTGGCAACACCACATACTACCATGATGAATAATGATGGACGATGCAGATGCAAAGGAAGACAACACTTTCTCTAATTTCACCCTAGCGGAGTCAAGGGCAAAACCTGGATGATCGACCAAGAGACATTTAGCACTCCGCTTCTAATGTTCTCCTTGATGTGCTAGCGCAACCCATTTATTAAAATGGTTTGGTACCTAGAACGTCAAGTAAAAGGTCGGACTTCAGGAGCACAAAAATCCATAAGGAACAACTAGGGAGTAAATCCTACGAAATCCTTATGGGGAGGTGACCAACTTCTTCAATCAAGACTCTACAACAATAGGTCTTCCGGCTGGGTGTGTTGGCCACAACATCCACTTTACCGGTTATCAGGAGACTAGTAGTATAGTTCTTGGAAAATGTTCCAACCATCATAGCTGCCTGAGATTCAGTTCTGGTTGGTGTCAGGATATTCCAGACGGCATGTCTGGAAACGAAAGTTTGCAACACAAATCGACGAGATGGCGTTGCGAAATTCTCGGGGAGTGAACTACGATAGCAAGCTCCAAAAGATGAGCTAGTTCTGCTACGTACCTGTGAACACGTTGTCCCAGACAAACGTGACCACATAGTAGTCTTATAATAAAATACTATCGAGTTCAGATTGGGAATCATCATTGGAGATAACGAAGTCTTGTGCATGTCCGTCCGGGCCCTTCGGGAATAGCATTTGAACTTATTTTCTTTGAACAAATCAATCAGTGGCTTGGTGTGCTAGGGATACATACAGAATGACGATGATCAGCCTATCAGACCATAGAATACTTCGCACGTATGCATGACTGACTTGGGATGACTCCAGAGGAGGTAAAAACATGCTTTCTCGAATTCACGGCGGCAACTTGCATCAAATGCACATGAATTAGAGGAAGTCACTTCTTTCTTCCGTACATATGCTTCACGAACGGGTCATGAAGATAATGCTTATAAAGGTTTCCAATACTAGCTGGATGTTCAACATAGATCATGGAGAAGATAACAATGTTGCTGATGGGCTCAACAACAATTCATCCAGGTTTCCATATAGATGGAATTCCATGACAATGTGAACAAAGTGATAGCATTGGTCAGACCCAAAAGATATAACGGTGTATGCTCAAGGGAACGACCATGAGTAAGACAACATTACGAATATCGTTAGTTCTGATTTGACTTGACGATAACCCATACTCAAATCAAAGTTTGGACAATACAATAGATCCACAAATGATCACGGGGATCAATTGGAGAAGATATCATCTATCTTCAATACACACACAAGATATCCCTTTGGAGTGAGCTATGTGGGTTAAGCTTTTATCTTCCAACTCTCCAAGTTGTTGTTTAGCTTAACCAACTAGTTCGGGGTATCCCACATAGATTCTTGGAGAAGTGGTGGTTTATAAGAAAACAACTTGATCATGAGCTCAACATAACAGTCAGGGAACAACCCGGTAATACTTCCGATAAGATATTCGGAAAATCACGAACCACCGACATGTTATTAAGCTCGAGAACAATCTTGCTTTTCAGGGCAAGACGACATGATCAAATGAGCAAGGACTTAACAAAATCCTAACTCATTAATCAAGGAGTGCACCAGGGAAGTGGACTAGGTAGCACGATCAATTTTAGAATGGTGATTAGTAACCAACACACTAAGAATGAAATTGTTGTCCTTTAACCGCCAAGCAACGAGATTGCTAGGGGTATTGATTTCACACATCACAATCCACTTGTCAGCATTCCGGTTATAATAACACGGAGGCCGAGAAATAAATGATGATGGCGAGAAGTATCACCTTATCAAAGGTTCATAGGAGGTGGTGCAATTCTCATGACATTCTTGACATAAAGATGGTAATACTCCAGGATAGAACAGTTTAGAAGCTGCATTAGCATTCTTCATCTGCGAAGTACAACTTCTTTGACCCAATCCTGGATATGGATAAGGTACTGGAGTTTGTTTCTCCTAGTCATTCCAGAATAGAATGGCTTGACGGACCACAAGAGTAAACGGCATCGATGAACACAAGTGCACGAATACTCCTGACTATCAACTGATAGACGAAGGTCATAAAACAACTGAAAAGGGACATATCAAAGGAACATATATCTTTCTGAGTTGTGGATGCATAGGTTAGTATGTCGAACGAGTTCCACATATTTCTTCCGGATAACCCATGCAGAAAGGTAGGACTGGCAGAGTCACAATATGAATGGAGTACCACTCAGGAGCACTCTGGTTGTGATCTTTTGGTTTGGGAGAACTTCTGCCAAGATGGTTCATGGTATTGGAAGAACGATAACCACAGACCTCGAGGACTATCACAAGGTTACTAATATCCTAAAGGAACGAGCAAATACTATCAACATGAAGTAAGTAGGGTGAAGCTCGGGTTCAAGAACCCCGGAATAGAATACCTACTAACTAAATAGCATCACGGGATGCTTTCAAGAATGATGGCCAAAATCATCACACTGGAATATAAAACATTGCTGGATTACTAGGTGATCTTCTAAGATAGCTAGGGTCATAATAATAATTCCAACATATATGTCGAGGTAACAAAGTACCTCAACACACTGACTAGTGTGCTTAGTCTGGCCCAAAGGTACATCGGAACATGAAGGAAAGGTTTGCAAATGCATCAGATTATTTAGAGACCTGGGATGACTCGGACATCATAACGGCTGCAAATGCTCGAAAATACTTTTGAGATCCAAGCAAAAAGGGTAGCATATCCACTTAACATCATAATGTCAAGGTTCTGAGACCAACAGTTGAACAAACAGAAGTAGTAGAAACTGAACTGAGGGTTGAATCCACAATAACGTGATCCTGATAAATAGAATGAGAATCCTAGTTCTTAATCCCCGTAGAAAGAAGAAGGTGACTCAGATCAGAAGGTCATAGGGCAAAGGAGTAAAAAGAGCCTTACGTTCCCTTCCACAAACAATTCCCTTACATAACTAAAGAGTTTCTAGACTCGACTTCGACCAGTTTGGCTTACTAATCCTACAGGCAGTCAGGCTCTGATACCAAAGCTGTCGGGACCCCGATCCTAAGTCACACAGGTCTAGCCTGTACACATCATATCACTTTGTGGCCTCACGCACGGTAACCCCACGGGTGCCACCTTACCTGGCACGGGACCGTTTGCGCATTTTGGCACACGTATATGATAGTGTCGCTAGCATCCGCATGACAGAGAATCCGGGCCGACATGACTAGTTATAAACCAAAAGTGGCACTAAATTACAGAGACGGGCATACATGACCCAGCAACAAACGTGTCGGTCATCAACGTATGAACCCAAGTCGTAGCAAGCTACAAGGACTTAAAGGAACAACGCGTGACATTTCCCCTAAGGGACAGACACAGGAACGAAGAAGGACACATGCCGGCCAGCCTAAGTGTTCCAGAGCAGTAGCAAGCTACCAAGGCTCAGTGGAAGCACTAGGAGACATTTCCCTGTAAGATAGGCTACCAAGGGTAAACAATTAGGTGTCGGATCCCACACATAGCAATACACATTACACGTACGCATAACATGCAAGTATGTGCTGTACAACATGGCATCACAACATAACTCAACAAATCATATAGATAAGGCCCAGAAGAGCCATCATAGCATTTATTACAAACAGAGGTCACATGACCCAACATACAGAGCATACAGGCAACGGAAGCATAACATGTCTGAGTACAGACAACTACAAATGAAGAAGGTTGGAAAAGCCTGACTATCTACAAGACCCTCCCAAGGGTACAAGATCGTAGCTGAGGTAACAAGCTAAACGTCGAAGTCCACGCGGAACCACTAGCGAGACTGGAGTCTCTCTGCAAAAACATAAATTAAGCAAACGTGAGTACAAAGGTACTCAGCAAGACTTACATCAGAACTAGCTACATATGCATCAGTATCAACAAAGGGGGTGGTGGAGTTTGACTGCAGCAAGCCAGCTTGACTCGGTGGCTATCCTAAACTACGACTGCAAGTAACTCTTTTGAGGTGGCGCACACGAGTCCACATATTCACCAATCAATACACCACTATGGATCCGCTCCTGTCTCCCTACGAGAATGCCATCCATAGCACTCACGCTTATCTTGCGCATTTTAGAGTATCCACTTTCACTTGTATATGAACTGTAGAGGTAACCCAGAAGTCCATTTCCACGGACACGGCTATTCGAATAGATTATATATAACCCTGCAGGGGTGTACTTCTTCACACACGCTCTCACCACTTACCGCCGTTTACACGACATGTACTCGGCAACCTTCAAGCAGAGGCCCAGCGAGGGTGTCAGCCACGACCTGACTAACCACACAAGTCCCTCGTCCAGGTTTATCGCCTATTTGGGTTCCATCCGTGGGGTGATCCGGCCGGGGTGTCTCTCACGGCCCCAAACGATGTGTACAGGGTTCCCGCATCACCAAACGGGCAATCGGTACACCGTGCCACGTACATGCCGCGTCACAGCCCACCCCGAGGGTCAGCGCTGCGCACGACCTCCAGTAAACTACAAACACCAGAAACTATTTGCAACTCCTGGAGAGAGATCATGTTGATTAATAAGTCGAGAGAGTCAATTAAGGATCCCAATGTGTGGTAGTAGCTGTTTCATAGACCAACCAACACAGAACTTAGTTCCTGAGGGCGGCTGCAATGAGACAACACACCATGTACTCCTACATGGCCTCTCATCGCTACCTTTACCAAATCGTGTTCACACACTTAGCTCACACACATTAGGATATGTTCATCACCGTTCCAATTCATCCCCGATGAATCAGACCTGACACAACTCTAGGCAATAGCAGGCATAACCAGTAAGCATGAAGGAGTAGACACAACATGGCGCAAACAACTCGTACTCATACTAGTGGGTTTCAACTATTTACTGTGGCAATGACAGGTCATGCAGTGGAAAGGGGTTCAACTACCGCAGCAGGTAACAGTTGAAGCGTTGTTGTCCTAATGCATTAAAAGAGAGCAAGAGCGAGAGAGTGGGATTATATCGGAATGCCCAATGGGATTTTGCTTGCCTGGCACTTCTGAAGATAACATTGGGTCTTCATCGGTGTCATCGAACTTATCGTCGGAACAACATCTACTGAGAGGGGACAAATACCGGCAACAGAGAAAGAAACACAATCAATGCAATGCACAATATGATGCATGATCATGACATGGCATTATGCTGTGATTTGAGCTAATGCAACTAGCAACATGTTAAATGAAGTTGGTTTGAATCCAGGATTCAAATTCAAACTCAATATGTGATTATTTAAATGCCATTTAATTGATTTGACCTGATCAGCAGGTTTAACTTGTTCAAACATGCATGAAAATGCCATAACCAGATTCCTTGGATTTTTCTGATCATTTTTCATTTATAAATTATTTTCATTGGAGTTATAGATTATTTTTGTGATTTTTAGAAGTTTTGGCTATTTTCTGAAATAAATAAATCATTTCTGATTTATTTAAAATTACAGGAAATAGATAATGCGTCAGCATTGAGTAAGCATGACGTCAGTAGGGTCAAAGGGCTACCCTGGGTCAAACCTGACCAGTGGGGCCCACTGGTCAGTGACCCACTTATCTAACCATGTTAAAAAGTGCTAAAATAATCCTAACTAAAAGTGTCAGTGGGGGCGGCACACATGTCAGCCTCTCAGGGCCTAATTAAGTTTAGTTTTAAACTAAACTAATTTAACAGGGGTTGGCCCCACGTGTCAGTGACTCATAGAGTGTAATGCCCAGGATGGGACTATACCTCCTACGTGTCGAGGCACGACTTAAAGGTATAAGCCCATCCTAGAATGATCTCAAGTTTGGTATCTTCGCACGACTCATGTAAAAGAGGGATTAAATTGCAAAAGGAGATAGTTGGCTTACACTCGCCACTTCACACAATACATTACATAAGCAAAACATCATTCAAAACATCACAACCCGACTACGGGTGAAGATCCAAAAGAAAGATACCAAAACAACATAAAGTCACAGGTCAGGATCGAATCCTAGTAGAAGAACCACTACTGATCGTCAAAACGTCACAAGCAAACAGCCAAACTCTTCATCGGACTCCCAGTGAAGAACTTGAACCAGCTTCTGCATCAAACTCGGCTGAACCTGCATCTGGTGTGGTGAAGTAACTATGAGCCACAGAGGACTCAGCAATCCCGTTCCCGGGTAACACGACTATTTAAGCCTTGGGTGTGGACAAGGCTGAAGAAAAGAATATGAGGTGAAGGAAAAAACAAGAGTCTGCAGCAGCAACTAGCACTAACTTACGTAATAGAGAGCGAGAAGAGAAGTGCCTCGGTCGAAAGATGATCACGAAGTGATCCTAACTAAAGCCGGTCAAACATAACCCCTCCGTGTTCAACTCCCGAATCCCTATTCGGAAATTGACAGTCACGGAACACACGCTGGTAGTGTATTAGAAACATTGTGTCAAGTTTTCTACAACCGGAATTAACAAGCTCCCATCTGCCACATAACCGCGGGCACGGCTTTCGAAAGTTCAAACCCTGCAGGGGTGTTCCAACTTGACCCATTACAAGCCCACGATCCGCGGAGTCGCAACTCCAAAGTGGGAAGACCCGAGTATCCTCGGAATCCCGTGCTCAAGTTAAACCGAACTAAGGTAAGGCTAATCCAGCAAATCCTCCCGGCGTGCCGACACCCTGATAGTAGCCGCGCGTATCTAGTCTCAGGCCACGACCGGATGAGCACAGCGTACAGTGGCCGAAATACCCAAGTTGCCAAGGGGGGCCCCGCACACGACTCTAGTTTGGACCAACACTCATGTGGAGCACTGGCCCGGGGGGTTGAATTAAGAAAGAGGGTTTGCAAGACCCTTATGCATGTTTTATTAGTTATTAGGCGAATACTACCAATGTTGGGACTTGCTGGAAAAGACTTAGCACTTAGCGGTTTATCAAGGGGGTCCCATACACCCCAACCGTGTTAGGAACGCATAATCAAGGAACATAACACTGGTTTATACGGTTCCTAACGGCATGAGTGGAACAAATCACCAAGCAAAAGGCTTAGCCTTCCACCCTTGCCAATATATAGATGATTTCATTTAAGCATTTATATAGTGTGATATAACCCAACCAAACTTCAACATGAAGCAAGCATCTTCAATCTTCACCTGCAACTAGCAATGCTATAAGAAGGGCTGAGCGAAGCGTACTTAGCCAAGCAACGGTTTGCGTAGGTAGGGTGGTTAAACATGGCAAAGGTTACAAGTAGGAGGCTGACAAGAAAGGCATGGGCATCGAGGCAAAACTAAAGAACGATACTCTAGCAATAGGCAAAGATAGTAATGGTATCCGGGTTCGGTCATCTTGCCTGGGATTCCGCAAGGGAGAAGAACAAGTCCACGAAGTAGACGGAGCAACAGACGAGCAAAACCTCACAACTCCGGAACGAAACCGAAGCTATCAAGAGAAGCAACCGGAAAGGAAGAAACAACACGGTAAACACACAAGCATCAACATGGCATACGATGCACATTCAAGTATGATGCATGTCCGGTTTAAATATGCATGGCATGGCAAAGTGCACAAACAAAACTACAAGTTAAGTGGAGCTCAATATGCAACGAGTTGCATATTGACGAAACACCACATTTAATTATTTAGTTGACTCTCATTATTTACAAGACAAGATTAATTGTTTTTAACATGGCAAGAGGTGAAGCATAAAGAAACTACACTAACTAGGCAATTTAAATGAGGCCGGAAATAACAACAACATATCCGGAAAATCCCCATGAGCATGTTTAATAATTATAAAGCAACAACAATTAACATTATAATGTTGTTATCATGATGCGGATGACATGATCAAGTTTATGCAATTTTTAAAAGGTTGACTTAAAAGAGATATGAGGCATTGTCACCGTGGTGGAAGAAAAAGGTGCCACGGCAACGATCCGAAATGATGCAAAGGCAACAACTCGGTTCCGGTAACTCGTTGAGAGTCCGGGCAAAAGCAAAGATGGCGTGAGCGAGTCAAACGAGATGAAAGGTGGGGCGATCCCGTTACCGGGTTCCCACGAGTCGGTGACGAGGCAACCGAGGAACATGACAAAAGGGACGAAACGTCACGGTGCACACACGGGAAACATTTCATACAACCACAACAAGCATACACGGGTCATCCACGGGGTCGTCTCGTTATACCTTTGAAGCGTGCATTTCGGGGCGGTTCGAGACGTAGAGGAAGGAGTCGTTCACGTAGAGGTACACGGGTAGTCGTTCACATCCCGTTCGGAGAGGTACCCGTCACGGCATCGGGCGCCTTCGGGGCGACGATAGAGGAAGTAGTGGTACTTGGCGGTCTAGGCGACGGTAGTTGTACATGATCCGTAGAGGTACTTGAGGGTTCCGATGGCTCCGACGTTGGTAGTGGTACTTGTCGTTTCGCCGTGTAGGGGTACTTGTCATGGCGTCGGACGTAGTGGTACTCGGCGCATCGTCGTGGTACTTGGGATCTCGTCCTTGCGACGGTAGTGGAAGTAGTGGAACTTGACGCATCCGAAGAGGTACTTGTCGAGTCGGTCGCGGTACTTGTTCTCGGAGGCGTTTTCGTTCGTAGTTGTTCTTGTCTCCGAAGAGGTACTTGTCGAACTTGCCGAAACTTGAGGTCCTCGTAGTTGTTCACGTGAACCTGGCACTTAGCGAATAGACAACAGCAGCAACAAGACAACCAAAACGGAAACAAGGATGCAAGGGCAGCAGCAGGGTTCTGGTGCTGGACGACGGCGAGGCGGGGCCTGACCACGGCGTCGCTGGCACGCCTGGCGCGGAGGTGAGAGGGGCGGCCTTGCTGGAGGTGAGGGCCTGGCCAGCCTGGGGCGCACAGGAGAGGCCGGGCGCGCGGAGATGGAGTCCACGGAGGAGGGAGGCCGCGGCCTGAGGACCTAGCTTCGCGGCGCGGCAGGGACGGAGGGAGGCCGACGGGCGATGCGGACGCGGGCTCCTGGCCGGACCAAAACGGGGGCGCTCGGGGCCTGGGCGAGGCCCTGCGGCAGAGCTCGGCCGGCTCGCGGCAGGGAACGGAGGGAGCCGCAGGAGGGAGCGTTGGGGCTTCGACGGGGAGAGCGAGGTGGGATCGAGGGCCAGAGACAGACCAGATCGAGGGAGGGGCGACCGGATGGTGGCTGAGGCATCGAGAGGAAGAGGGAATGGTCTGGCGAGGGAGAGCGGGTGCGGGCTGGAGCGAGCGAGACGAAGCTGGCGGCGGGGTCGGTAGGGGGAGGAGAGAGCGATGGGGAGTTGGGGTCGCTAGGTGGCTAGGGTTAGGAGGGGAAACCGGGCCGGCTTAGGGAGGTGGAGCTGGGCCTTGAGGCCTAGAGGCCTGGGCCGAAGGAGGAGAGGGAGGTGGCCTGGAGGAGTCCAGCTGCGGCTTGGGCCAAAGGAAGGATGGCCGGCTAGAGGAGTTTTCTTTCTTTTTTATTTCTTAGCAGAAACAAAAGAGAAGAACGAAAAAAAAGGAGGGGGTTAGGGAAAAGATAGCACATGGGAGCATTTTTATCGGGCATCATAAAATGAGCAAGGACCGAGAAAAATAGAAAATGCATGAACGAAAAAATAATTCAAACATATTTGAATTTAATTCAAATGGGTTTGAACTAAGACTTGATTATCGAAGTGTCCAAAAATGTTCGAATTTTTGGAGGAACCTCGAAACAACGGAAAAGAATTATTGGCAAGGTTTAGAAGTAGAAACTCGAAGTGAAAAGACATGGGGAAAATTGCAAGTGTGTTACGGTGATCCCAACCAATTGGAATATTTTAAATATAGCTCCCTAAATATTGAGAGGCTTTTATATGTTTTAAAGAGAAGACATTCTTCCCTCGATTTAAATGGACCGAAGGTCCACACGAATTATTTAGGTTGAGATGCAAAAAAATAAATGACATGATGGCATGATGACATGATGCAATGCAAAAAATAAATAACACAAGCACAAAAGAACACACGGGCAACCCGGAACATCTGGAATCTTCTGGAATCTTCTGGGACGTCGGTCTTCGGGCGTCACATAGAGCTAAGCACCGAGATTAGTACTTAATTAAAACCTAAACTAAAACTAATCAACGGCCGGCCCCACATGTCATGGACACAGGGGGGGTCCAGCCGGGGTCAAACGTGGTCAAACCCACCGGCGGCTCGACGCCGGCGAGGCTAGTCTCGGCGGAGGGCGTCGGGTTTCGCCTACAGAGGCTCTTTTGGCGCGCAGGGAGCAACTACGAAGAGAGGGCGGAGTGGCGCATCCAACGGTGGAGATGCCGGAGGCTGGGGTGGCCGGAGTTATCGCCGGCGACGATCGCCAGAGTTCGGGCGAGGTCGAAGCCGTCGCTAGGAGGCATGGCGAGGTGCGTGGGGAGGTGCTACGGGCTTCTGCGAGTGCGGTGAAGACGATGCCGTGCTCGGAATTAAACCAACGTGGCTGTGGCCACGACGACGATGTGCGATGGCGGCGGCTGGTGCGGCTGAGCTCGGCGTGGTCGCTGTGGTGCACAAGAAGGCAAACGGAGAGGGGGGGAAAGGGGCGGGAGCTCATAGAGATTCCAGGGGGACAAACGGCGAGCGCGGGGAGGCACGGACAACGACGGAGCATCTCCGGCGATCTAGGGGGCAGAAGGTTGAAGACGACGGCGTTGAGGGCGTTGCGGTGCTCCCCAGCTTGAGTACGTCGACGGATAGAAAGACGGAGCTGCAGCGGTTCTTCTTGGCATGTTGGCGAGGCGTGTGGTGGCCGATGGCCGCGGTGGTTCGGGGCGGCGGCGACGAGCTCCTCTCGGTGGCTGCGTGCGAGAGAACCAGAGGAGGGGGAAGAGAGCAGTGAGTGAGGGGGAGGGGAGCGAAGCCTCTAGGCGTCCGCGTGGCGTCGTCGGGGAAGGCCGGGGCTAGCAGGCAGGGTGGAGGTGGCTCGGCGCGTGCCCGCGCGCAGCGACCACACTCCTCTCGTCCTTCTGGCGAGAGGTTGGTGGTGACTGGCACGGCCAGTGGGCCGGGCCGTGCTGGGCCGGTTGGGCGCTAGGTGGGTTGTGCCAGGTAAGCTACAGGTAAGTTCTAACCTTTCTAATTTGTTTTCTTTTCTATTTTTGTTATTTTGTTTTGATTTAGTTTATAGCCCAAATCATTTTAATAAATCTTGAAAATAACTGTGGGCATTAAATGAATAATTACAGAGGCCCTCAACTATTTTCAGAATTGTTGGAGCATTTAAGAATATTAAAAATATTTGAATGCCCCAATTCAAATACAATATGGGTTATTCAAAAATCCAGAATGATCCTAGAAATAGGTGCAACATTTTTGGCACAGGTTTTTAATCAATCCAAAAATGATGAACTTTTCCCAAGGGCATTTTGGGTTTATTGAAAAAGATTTTAATTTGACCCTAGTTGAATTCATTGAGTGTTAGGGTTTGAACATCCCAATTTCAAGTTTAAACAAGATTTTAAGCATGATGCACAGGCAAAAACTATCCTAGGGCAAAGTAAAGCTAGGGATGTGACAATAGTCATGCACCGTCGTGAGCAGTGCGGCTCTCATAGGGAAATATTCTTTCTTTGCGGCGTCCCACGTATTGACTGGCGTTTTCCACAGCGCGTCTAGCTCCTCTTTCAGCAGCCCCAGATATAGATTGATGTCGTTCCCTGGTTGTTTCGGTCCTTCAATTAACATACTCATGTGAATGTACTTCCTCTTCATGCACAACCAGGGGGGAAGGTTGTACATCCACACAAACACATGCCAGGTGCTATGTGTGCTTCTCTGGCTGCCAAACGGATTGACTCCATCGGTGCTCGCGCCCAGCACGATGTTCCTTGGATCCTTCCGAAATTATGCGTCTTCGAAGTTCAACGCTTGCCACTGGCTCGCATCCTTAGGGTGACTCAGCATCTTGTCTTTTTTATCTATCTCCGAATCATTTGTGTAATCTTCTCGCTTCTTCTCCTCCCTATCCGCGTGCCAACGCAGGAGCTTTGCTACCTTAGGGTCCGCGAAATACCGCTGCAGACGAGGAGTGATCGGAAAGTACCACACCACTTTTCGTGGAGCTTTCTTCCTCTTCTTGTATCGAGTGACGCCGCACATCGGACATATGGTAGACTCCGCGTGCTCGTCCCGATAAACAATGCAATTGTTCATGCACACATGGTATTTCACATGCGGTAAATCAGAGGACACACGATTTTCTTCGCCTCCTCGAAACTGGTCGGGCGCTTGTTCCCCTGGGGAAGACGTTCGTGCCAGAATGACATGTTCTCGTCGAAGCATGCATCGGGCATTTTGTGTTTTACCTTCATCTCCAGAGTCATGAGAGTTACTTTCAGGCGGGTATCCTCGGGCCTGCATCCTTCATACAATGTAGTAACCGCGTTTATCTCCAGTTGATCCATCTTGGCTTTCTCTCGGGCGGCAGCTCTTGCGTTATCCATCTGCTTGAGAAGTAGCTCTTGAATATGAGGGTCCTGCACCCAGCCCATCGATGGTCCAGCATCGTCTGCTCCGCCCGCATGATCATCTTCATGATCATGCCCGTCGTCTGCTCCGGCATCTTCCACATCATCATGTCCTACATCTTTTACATGATGACTTTGTACAGCATCACCGTCGTGATCATCTCCTGGAGATTCTTCGTCTTCTCGCCCGCCCGAGCCGCGGTGGTTGTCTTGCTGCCCTTCCTCATTTCTTGCCCGGCCCCCATGGATGACTTCGTAGTCATCTTCATCACCTTGCCACCGATAGCCATCCATGAAACCACGCAAGAGCAGGTGGTCCCGCACCTGCCCGGAATTCGGGTCCGCAATAAGGCTCTTCAGCTTGCATCTTCGACACGGACATCTTATCTCCTTCTTGTTCTTTTGAAGCATCTCGGCCTTCGCGGAGCTCAAAAACCTATTCACGATGCCTTCGGTAATCGTGCTGACCATGGTCGCCTGTGGGGTAGGGCAAAACGATATTTTAGAACCAAGAAAAAATTTGGCATGACTTTCCCTAAAAATAGGACAAAAAAGAATGCTTAATGCCAAAATTATCGCTGCAACGGAAATGAATCAACATTCCGGCAAAATATTGGGAACTATCGCACTTCAAGTACCGGTACACCTGCAAACACAAACATATATGCAACACCACAAACATATGCAACACCACGAACATACATAGATCTAGCTAGGCCATAAAAAGTGCATGTGCACATTGTTGGAGGGAGAACAACATAAAGATAGCTTTCCCCCTTACTTACCTATCAAAAAGTGGTAATTTAACCACTTAATTTGAATGAATCTATGGTGGAAATGAGGTGACAAAGAGGAGGCAGCCGAGACAAGCTTTGGAGGAGGAGGTGGAGAGAAAGTGAGTGGGTAGGAGTGGCTGTCCAAAATATCTTGTTGGTGCCAACTTACTTATGGCGCACCATCTCCTAATGCGCCATTAGTAACCCAGGTTACTAATGGCGCACCTGCTGGTGGTGCGCCATTAGTAGTTTTGCAAAAAAAAACATACTAATGGCGCACTGTGCCAAAGTGCGCCATTACTAGTTGAAACTAGTAATGGCGCACTGTGGCACAGTGCGCCATTAGTAGTTTTGCAAAATATATATATATATATATATATATATATATATATATATATATATATATATAATGAAAAACAATAGTAGGGGCGCACTATGGGACTGGTGCGCCATTAGTATGTTTGGAAAAGAAAAAAAATTGAAACTAATGGCGTACCATGAGCACGGTGCGCCATTAGTGTATTCCACACTAATGGTGCACCAGCACGTGGTGCGCCATTAGTGTCCATCCTATCTATAGCCCTTTTCCTAGTAGTGATACAATGGCCTCTTGGAGATCTATTTGATGTAATGACTTTGTGCGGTGTGTTTGTTGGGATCCGATGAATTGTGAGTTTATGATCGTATTTGCCTTGATTTAATATCCATTCTTGATTATTATATCCTCATATTTCTTCTCCGATATTTGGGTTCTATTTGAACAACTTGATCTATTTAAATTGTAATGGTTAGAGGTTCTTTGTGATGGTTCGTGTCGGATTTCGGGTTCCGCAAAACCTTGGGAGGTTCAAACTCTAGGGGTGCACACGAAGAACACTCTCTCCCCAGCGCGCTCGCCCTACGATTCCACAGCCTAGCTCGACAAACTCAAAGAACAAGGTTAACAAAGTATTATACTAGTTCGGGCCACCTTGGGGTGTAATACCCCACTACAGTGTGTGTGGTGGATTGCCTTTGCTAAGGATGAACTATTAGAAGGGATGAACAACCTCCGGAGGAGAGGTGTTCTATGGCTCGGATGATCTTGTGGTTTCTCGGATCACATTAGATGAGTCATCCCCCTCCATGGTGGTGGCTATGTCCTATTTATAGTGGCCTTCGTCCTCTCCCCAAATATCAGCAGGAAGGGATCTCACAACGGCCAAATTTGAAGGGGAACGGCTAGTACAAGTTATCCCAACAAAAGTGGTCTTCGCCTAACAAAGGCTCTGGTGGTGACGCCGCGCCGGGCTCCACGATGACCTCCATTCTGCAGCCCTGATGGTCCTTGGTCTTGTTGCACTGATATGGAAACCTTTGCCTGATCCCTCGGGACTCCGCGCCTGCGCTTGCCTCCTTGGAGTCAAAGGAAAAACTGGTACACTGTGCCCGCTGGCGCCCGCCTGGCCTTGGACGTCATGGCTCATGTCACGCAAACCTCGCGAGGTGCACCTTGCATAGATATCTCCGCTCCTCGGGAGCCATCCTAGAGAGACTGCCCCTAGGGAGGTCTTGTTGTCGCCCGCATCGCGAGGCTTGGCCCCTCGCGAGGGTCTTGAGTTGCGGTTGCTGAAGTTGGGCCGTACCACGCCGCTGATGGAGCCACATCACGGGTTGCAAGCAGGCAAGTCTGGGTACCCTCGTTCCCAGGACACCGACAGTAGCCCCCGGGCCCAAGGCGCTCTCGGACTTGGCTTCAAGGCGAAGCCAAAGGGGCAAGGGCGAAGCACCGTGGGCCCCAAACGCATGCGGCCTTGGTCGACGCGTGGCAACTTGATTGTACATGGGCGTCTCCACTTCCCCACGCTGCCTCGGCAACTGGCTGATTTGATGAGTCCCTGCTCCATGCACAGAAAAAACATCATTACATGAGATCGTGGAGGCCGGCGGTTGGCCTCCTTCAGGCTATACATGGGGAGAGGGTGAAGCCCTCGTTGCTCATCTCCTTCTTCTGGTCGCCCTCCCTTCTTCTTACTCCTTGCCTCGCTGACTTACCGTGATGCCTATGGCGCCGATAAGGAGATTCTCTGTTGCTGAAAAAGGAAAAAACTCCCTGCGAGGAGTGAGAACCGCTCCCGCCAAAGAAGAGGTTTAGGCTCCCCCGCGGCGCAGACGAGAGGCGAGAGGTGACGAGGCCTAAGTGCGAGCGGTCTCCTCCTAGCTTCCCGCTGCCCTTCTATGCCCAAGAGCAAGGGGGTTGCACCCCGCGCTGCTTGCGTCGTGGTTGAGGTCATCCTGCTGGAGCTGCTAGGGCTGCCGGCCCCCGAACTCACGGAGAGGGCTCCTCGCTCGAGTTCGTGGTATGGACAGTGATGCCACCACCCTCTTGGATCCGCCTCCCCAGGTTCTTTGCTGAGATGATGCCGGTGATGGGTCCTGTCGAGCGGTGGTTGTAGCATGCCGAGTGTTGTAGCCAGGCTTCGGAGGCGGCGGTTGAGGTCACCCCCTGGCCGGTGTCTTCATGACACGAGGATTGGGCAAAATCATCCGTGTGTGCCATCCTGATGGATCTTCCACGTCCACTTCGAGTTCTACGGCGCCTCCGTGTTGTTCTTCAAGGTCTTCGACGGGGAAAGACGTTACCAGGAGTACTGCCTTGGCGGGAGCCGCCAGGGTGGCATAACAACGGGCGCCATGCCTGCTCTCGGCCCTTCCGAGAGCTCTCCTAGCAGCAGGAATGGCCCTTAGGAATCCAACAGCTCTCCCGAGCCCGACGAGTCTCCATAGACGGGCGACGACAGCTACACGCCCCCAAGCTCACGCCGCGCCCGGAGCATAGCAGTTGCACCAGCTCGTCGTCGATGGTGACCTGAGCGGGGTTGGAGACGGACTTTCGTGACCCACTGTTGATGATGGCGTTCGCAGTGGCAGCCATAGTTAGGTTCTCTTAGAATCTCCTTCTTTTGCTCCCTGCGAGGAATCAAAGCGAACCCCATGGGGGCGTGTAAAGAACTTGTAATGCTTTTGCTCCGATGCCTATTATTCTTGCTATGAAACCGTGTTTGCAAGCTTTGCTTCGGCAGAGTCCCTCCTTTTTATCTTTTCAATGGCTTTGTGCTCTACTTCGGCAGGTCCTAGTCCCAAGGCAAGCTTTAGCCATTGCTGGTATGCGAGGCCGCGATGTTGTGGCAAGGCCAGGAGGTGCAAGGCCGGGGGTCCGGTAAGAGCTCCTGCGGCGCGATGCTCAAGAGGTCCCCCTTGGCGTGGAAGCAGCTTTCGGAGGCTAAAAAGGGAGGTGGCATTTGCCGGAGCAAGACTATGGAAATCAAACTTGTCGAGTAGTGGTATTGTGCCAATTTGGATCCGAGACTTATCTTGACGGTCTGGAGGTGATTCTCCGCGCGGTGCGCCTGATCTGCTCCTGCGGCAGCGCAACTGATCTTTCGTGATTTCCTTCCAGCTTGCTTTAGAGTTCTGCATCGGCAGAGCCCGGTCCCACGCATACCTCAGCCGCCGCTGGCTCGTCCGGATAGCCAGGACGAGGCCAGGGGTGAGGGGCTACGTGACCAGTTAGGCTCCTGAGTCACGATGCTCAGGAATCCCCCTTGACGTGCAAACAACCCTTGGGATGGAAATGCTAGACTAGCCTTAGTGTTCCGCGTCAACAGGGCCCGACCCCGTGCATACCTCAGCCGCCGCTGGCTCGTCCGGATCGCCAGGACAGGTCAGGGAGTGAGGGGCTACGTGGCCAGTTAGGCTCCTGAGACGCGATACTCAGGGGTCCCCCTTGACGTACGAACAGACCTTAGTGCTCCTAGCCGGCCTCCCCTTCTCCCGCTCTTCCAGGTTCTCTGCGTCCTCGGGTCCGACCCTTGAGCGAAGCTCAGCTGCCGCTGGTATGCCAGGTCACGATGTCGTGGTCAAGGCCAGAGGGTGAGTGCTAGAGAGTTAGTAGGAGCCCCTTTGACACGATGCTCAGGAGCCCCCCCCCTTTAACAGGCAAGCGAATTATGTGAGAAGGGAAAAACCCACAAGGCCGCCTGTCTCTAGGCTCTTGAGATTCCCGCGGGTTAGTCCGAGGAACAACACAACTTACAATCGCGCCTACCTTGGGCCACTAATCTTTCCGCAGCAAGACGAAGGCACCGAGGACCTGGTGAGGTAACGTGCGCGAGGTGGGCCGCGAGTCAGAGCTCGATCTCTCAGATTTTGTCAACATTGCAGGGATGTACCCGAGCACAAGCGCCGTGCCAACGGGTGGAGCCCCAATTGCAGGATGAGCAGAAGTCCGTTCGGTAGCGAGGGATGCCAAAAGAGGTGGTGAGCGGGCAGGTGATGATCATAAGGTAATTCCTAAGAGGAAGCGGGCTAATCTAGGTGAAGCAAAATGTGATACATGCCATAGGGACGGACCCACGCGGCCAAGGGATGATGCAGCCCGAGGGGTGCCCCCAACAGAGTAAGCTAAAGATGCAAAAAGGATACACGTCGCAGGGGCAATCCCGTGCGACTTGGGGATGATGCAGCCCGAGGGGCGCCCGCAACTGAACGAACTGAAATAAAGTCACCTGGCACCGATGCTAGAGTGATGTTGATGTAGCTGAAGATGCTCGCTGCATATGTCTCTCCTCACGAGACGCCTGACTCCGGGGCCTTACGAGGCTCCTGAGGTTCAGAGAGCTCGCGAAGAACCGACACCACTTCCACCAGGATCTCTTGATGCCTAGCCTCTTGAGCCGCCAGGTCTCCCCGGATGCGGCGCTGGTGTAGGGCCGCCTGGTTTGGCAAGCCGAAGGGCATGCGAACATAGCTGTGAGGAGGGCCCTCACACAAGCCCACCTGGGATGGCCAGTAGAGTTCCTGAGACGCGATCCTATTGAGTCCTGGGACGTTGACGCAGACTCGCAGCCTATCGCCCGAGCCTGGGACGACAGCTGCATTCCGTGTTGCAGGGCGGCGCTCGCCCCGCATCGCCCTTGGTACCTGCAAGTCTTTGATGGTCTGGTCAATGAACTCCCGAGCGCTTAGCTCCTCGCGCCTTGAGCTCTCCTGAGGGAAACGCGCGGTGAAGCACGCCTCCACATGGTGCCCGAGTGCCTCCCTCGAGACATTGGCTAGGTAGGAGGCCCTCCAGAGGAAAGCCCCCGAGCCCAGCCTGAGGGGGGTGCCGGGCGCACCTTCCTATGTGAGGAAGGGAGGCACCCCGTCCACAGGCACGGATCCTGAGGCACGGGCTCCGGGTGCTGCATCTTCATGGGGCTCCGTGGCGAGCAGCTGCGTCTTCTTCTTCGGGATATCTTCAGGGGGGTAGATGGTGTCTTCGTTGTCCGGGTCCTCGACTGTCGCAGCCTGGTAAGCGCGCTCGAGGGAGCACAGTGCGTCCTTTTCTTTGCAGGCGATGGTGATGATGTCACGGCTCCCTGGCATCTTGAGGACGTTGTAGCCATGGTGAGTCACTGCCATGAACTTGGCCAGGGCTGGGTACCCAAGAATAGCGTTGTATGGGAGACGGATGTGAGCAACATCAAAGTCGATGAGCTCGGTGTGGTAGTTGTCGCGGGTGTCGAAGGTAACGAGGAGCCGGATCTGTCTGATTGGGGTGGTGGAGCCGTCAGTCACTCCTGAGAAAGGCCTAGTGGGTTGCAGCTGATCATATGGCACTTGGAGACGGTCAAATGTGTCGACGGAAAGAATGTTGATCCCTGCACCGCCATCGATGAGAGTCTTGGTGACTTGGACATTGCCGATGATGGGTGAGCAGAGCATTGGGAGAGTGCCGGTGGTCGCCACGCACTTGAGCTGGTTAGCTGAGCAGAATTGACGGCGCACTAGGACCACTTCAGCGGCCATGTGGCCTCTATCCTGGGAAGAGTTACATTTACTTCTCGGGCGAACTGCTTGAAGATACGCTGAGAGGCTGGAGCCTGCGCACCGCCCAAGATGCAAGCGATGGCGCGAGGCTCCTGGAAGCCCCCGATCCCCTCATCTTGGTCGTCGTTCCTCCTTGGCGGTGGGAGCGGAGGGAGGCAGCCCTTGCCCTGAGGATGGTCCTCGCGAGGTTGATCCCTCCAGGCACCCTTGCAAGGCTGGTCCCTCCAGGCGCCCTCGCGAGGCTGATCGTGCCAGTCTTCCTCATGAGGCTGATCACGCCACTCCTGACAGGGGCCGTGATCGTCCCAGCACCCCCAGTCTGGCTTCCCCAACGACCGTAGCATTGAGCGTTGCGCTCGGGGCGTCGGCCGATGCGCCCGTCGTGGATGGCCCTGAGCTCCTGGCAGTCATTGGTGTTGTGGCTGTGCACGTTGTGGAAGGCGCAGAATGGACTGCTGCTCTTGGATGACTCTGGGTGATCGCGGCCACGCTTCATCTCTGGTTCAACCGCGAGCATGGCCACCCCCTTGCGCTTCACATCTTTAGCCTTGGCCTTCTTGTCTTCGGGGTCAGCCGCGGGGAGCTCGACGAGGGAAAGGCACCCCTCCTCAGCTGTAGCGCACTTGGTCGCGAGGTTGAACAGCTCCAGGGTCGTGCATAGATCTTCATGGATGGCGAACTCCTCCTTCATCTTGACATCGCGGACGCCATCAAAGAATGCTGAGACGATGGCCTCGTCGGTGACCTTGGGGATCTTGAGGCGGACGCTTTTGAAGCGCTGGATGTACTTCTGCATGGTTTCCCCTGGTTGCTGGTTGACGCGCCGCAGGTCACCTGCGGCCGGCGGGTGGTCGCGGGTGCCCTGGAAATTGGCGATGAAACACTCGCCGTCCTTGTGGGCCATGAGGAACCATTTTGCCATGATCTTCTCATCGCCGTTGGATGCCTCGATTCTCAGCTCGTAGAGCTACAAGAACTCGGCGGTGTCGGGGGTGCCGTCGTAGCGTGGAGGCAGGTCGGGCTTTAACTTCCCGGACCAGTTGACGTTGCACAACTTAGGGGTGAAGGCTCGACAGCCTGCTGACAACACCGAAGTCTGTCGCGGAGGAGGAGCTTGGTATTGGTTTCTGCTCGCCGCCACTGCAGGGGGCGCACGTTCTCGACGCGACAGTGGAGGGAGCGCGGGAGCTCCTCCTTGAGGCAGCTGGATCTCTTGACAGCTTCCTTCTTCCTGCACGGGTGCCCCACGCGGTGGGTCGCGCCGCGGGGCCACGTGCCTTGGAGCACGGACGACGTCTTGATGTGGAGGTGGTGGAGGCGCTTCATGGGGCACGTCACTTGCAAGGGGAGGAGGGCGAGGTAGTGAAAGGGATGGGGCAGGAGAGCCCCCAGCGGCGCCGACGAGCTCGGCGATGCAGTCGAGCCAGTCCTCGTAGAGGTCGTCGACGGGGCGGTAGCGCAGGAGCTCGCGCGCCATGGGCAGCGCAGCCTGCGCATCCGCGGGTCCACGACGGCCGTGGGATGACGAACAAGCGGGGGTCAATGACGGGTTTGCGGTGCGTCCATACTGCCGCACCGAGGGGTGCAGCGATGAGGCATGCTGCTCGTGCCTCGTCTGGCCGGTGGCTGCGTTGGCGGTGGGAGATGGAGAACGGCGAGCAGGTCTACTGGCAGGAGCTGTCTGAGCGACGCGGACAGGGGGCGGCCCATCGCTCAGTACGAGCACGATGAGCATCAGCCATGGAAGCGATGGAGCGGTCGCTCAGTACGAGCACGACGAGCATCAGCCATGGAAGCGATGGAGCGGTGACGCGTCGACCGACGGAAGAGAGGTTTCGGCACTCCACTACCTGGCGCGCCAAATATCAGATTTCGGGTTCCGCAAACCCTTGAGAGGATCGAACTCTAGGGTGCGCACGAAGAACACTCTCTCCCCAGGGCGCTAGCCCAATGATTCCACAGCGCAGTTCGACGAACTCAAAGAAGAAGGGACACAGAGGATTATACTAGTTTGGGCCACCTTGCGGTGTAATACCCTACTCCATTGTGTGTGGAGGATTGCCTTGTATGGCTGACGATTAACTAATACAAGGGATGCACAGCCTCCGGAGGAGAGGTGTTTTTGGGCTCGGATGAGCTTGTGGTGCCTCAGATCAGATCAGGTGAGTCGTCCCCCTCCATGGTGGTGGCTATGTCCTATTTATAGTGGCCTTGGGCCTCTCCCCAAATATCGATGGGAAGGGATCCCACAATGATAAAATTTGAAGGGGAACAACTAGTACAAGTTATCATGACAAAATTGGTCTTCGCCTGCCAAAGGCTCTGGTGGTGGCGCCGCGCCGGGCTCCACGACGACCTCCATTCTACAAACCTGATGGTCCTTGGTCTTGTTGCACCGATATGGAAACCTTTGCGTGATCCCTCGGGACAACGTGCCTGCGCTTGCCTCCTTAGAATCAAAGGGGAATCTGGTACAGTTCGCCCGCTGGCGCCCGCCTGGCCTTGGACGTCATGGTACACATCACGGGAACCTCGCGAGGTGCACCTTGCATAGATATCTTCGGTCCTCGGGAGCTAGCCTAGAGAGACTACCCCTAGGGAGGTCTTGTTGTCGCCTGCCTCGCGAGGCTTAGCCCCACGCGAGACTCTTGAGTTGCGGTTGCTGAAGTTGGGCCGTACCAGGCCACTGATGGAGCCACGTCACGGGCCGCAGGCAGGCAAGTTTGGGTACCCCCGTTCCCAGGACGCTGAAAGTTCGATCTTGTGGTGTCCTTTCCAGTGACAGAAGGGACAACAATGCACGCATGTATCGTTGCTATTAAGGATAAAAATATGGGGTCTATTCCAACATGAATGGAACTTGTCTACAGCATGTCATTGTTCTTATTACATTACTCCATTTTTCCATGAACTTAATACACTAGATGCATGCTGGATAGCGGTCGATGTGTCAAGTAATAGTAGTAGATGCAGGCACGAGTCGGTCTACTAATCTTGGACGTGATGCCTATATACATGATCATTGTCTTGGATATCATCATGATTATTCGCTTTTCTATCAATTGCACAATAGTAATTTGTTCACCCACCGTTGCTATTTTTAGAGAGAAAACTCTAGTGAAATCTACGGCCCCCGCATCTATTTTCCTATCGTATACTTTCTTATATATATTGCAATTTGCTTTTTCCTTTATTTCCAACTTTTATTTTTAGATCTATATTACCAAAAACACAAAAATACCTCGCTGAGTTTTATTTTCCATTCTTCCATTTGCAATTATCAATCTATCTATTTACCAATCAACTACCCGGGAGGGATTGACAACCCCTCTTATACGTTGGGTTGCAAGTAGTTTTTATTTGTGTGCAGGTACCGTTTACATAGTGTTATGTAGTTCTCCTACTGGTTCGATAACCTTGGTATCATCAGTGAGGGAAATACCTACCGTAGTTGTGCTTCATCGTCCATTCCTCTTTAGGGAAATACTGGAGTTGTTCAAGCTACATCAGGCTTTGACTCCAAAAATAATCTATTTCCTGGGCTGGGTAAAAATAATAATAGCCGATTTACTATTTATGATAATTTACAACGCATTTGATTATTTATTCGAATACACTTATTTACTAGGCTGAGTGAAAATATAATATTGCATACATGCAACCCATTTATTATTTCTGATAATTTACAACCCATATAATTTTAGTACAAATCAACCCATTTTCTAGGATGGGTGAAGAAACAATGATGGTCCGGACTAAGTAATATTTAGATAGGAATACTATTATAAAAACTTAAGTTGGGCTTCGTAATCTTATTATATAAAAATGAACTGAGTTGTGCATTTTATTGAAAGAAACATAGGCTAGGATGCACTTATTTTAGGATCTTGTGTACAACTGTCGGCCCAGTTGGATTGCTGATGTTCAACGAAAAAGGCCTTTGTAGTACAATACACACTACTACAGGATGCTGCTAATGCGACACTACAATCAGAGACCCTTCGAAGAAACTGTGTGTGATGCAATAATCGCAAAGAGTGGTTTTTAAAAACCCTTCAAAAAGGTGCAAAACGTTTGCGACGACGGATGCATCAAACACCATTCAGATTTTAGTCGTGTGTGTAATGATGGGCATACGGTTGATCCATACAAACTGTTTGCGATTAGACAGAACAACAGAAATAGGTAGCCATATCAATGTGTGTGCGATATAGGGCATACAGTTCGCTCCGATGAACTGTTTGTGATGATCGAGGAGAACACAAATGATTCAGCATAACAAGATGTGTGTGATTCCCGGCAAACAGGTTGGTAATCAAAATTGTCTGCAATCACTATAGATGGCCCATACATTATTTTTTTGTGAATCGTGTGCTCGTCAGGGCACACAGTTCAGCAAACCAACCTGTGGGCGATAATGTAGAAGACCTCTGTCGAATATGTATTACTAATTGTCTGTGATGAGATTGAAAGGATAAATAGAGATAACAAATTAATATAAGCGAACGAAAACAGAGATATGTATAGTCTTCTTAATTTAGTCCTTCTTCTTCTTGTTGTTGTTGTTGGATGGCCCCGCCACATCGTCCTTACGAGGACGCTTTTTGCCGCTGACAGTTGGCTACTTATCGCTGCCGCCGTCGTCATCATCATTGTTGTCGTCATTGTCCTCCTCCTTGTTCGACCATTCCTCCTCATCATAATCGTCGTCCTCTTCTTCGTCCTCCGACGGCTCCTCGTCCGTCCGGTTGTCGTATGAGAACTCCGGAGGCAGCGTCCCTTCCATGATCTGGATATAATTGAGGTATGGGCTCGACGCTGGACTCATGGATGACGAGCAGGATGATTCAGATGTTGACCTATCATTGGGCGCCAGACTACTGGCCAACTGTCGTCCTCGCTATCGCTAGACATGGCTGCAGAGTGTGTGCTAGTGTGTAGCGCGGCCTGCCAGGGACAATGAGTATGGTGGACACTTAAGCGGGGTATGCAGAGAAGAGGAAATGCCAATTGAAGCGGCGGTTGACGTATTATCTAACCGCTAATATAATCAACCACAATTATTTGTACCCAGCCGTTCCAAATTCCCGGGGTTGTGCAGTACTCCTATTGGCTGGTTTCTTTTTTCAGGACAAATAGAAGGAATGAGATTTGGGATTATGCACCGGTACTGGTACGAATGAAGTAGGACAGTTGGCAAGCAATACATTGAGCTCTTCTTATTGATAAAGCCAGTAATAATCAAATCACAAAGGAAAAGAAAAAAAGATAAAGGAAAATATATGCACGAATCTTCGCATAACATCAATGGCATAGGACCTAGATGTGCATTACTTAGAGCACATCTAGATGTGCTTTAGCAATACAGTCAAACAAAACCCCTAATCATCATTGTAAACAGCGCATAGAACATGGCTAATGCGACAACCACAACTACACATGCTAGTTCCTTCTTGTCTCTTGCTTTCATCTCTTGCCTGTGATTGATTCTTTCTTGCTTCATCGTACTGATTGTACATTCTAGATCACCCAATTTCTTCTTCAGCTTTACGTTATCTTCTGTGAGCTTGGTGATAACACTCCTAGCCCTGCCATGCCATTCTTCATCCACCCAGTTAACAAAGGCACAAGCTTCATATACCTGCTAATGTTAAATAGTATTCAGGATGAGTGGTGGCATCAACTAAAGTGAAATGCTGAACTTACCACTAATCTCTCAGGGACAACTGAGAAACCGTCTGCCAATGTCGATTTCCTCTATGCATACACGTCGAGCTGGAGTGTGCCCGTGCACACAACTCAGCTTTTGGTTCTTCTTCGTCGCGCAAAACTCGGAGTCAAACTCGTGTTGCGGGAGTCTGGATCCATGCTCCGGATCCGACGGCGGATCGCTTTCCTGGGGGGGGTCATTCAGGAAGGATTTAGGAAGGAGGTATACTTTGGACATGCTAAAAAAGATCGGGATAGATTGGAACCTGACAGGACCATTCGGATCCGTAGTACACCTTCCTTCTGATGACCTTAGGCAAGTGCTCGGCAGCGACCGCTGTCGTGGCGGTGATACGAGCAGGAGCAGCCGCACCGAAACCATCAGCACCACTAGTCTGCATTCCCCCAATGTTAGCGCCATGCGAGGGAATTTGGAGGCTATGTAGGGATTAGGGGGAAATGGGGAAACTATGGGGATAAGCTAACGGTCGGGAACTACTTATGGCACTATATGTTGTATACGGTACACTATTTATACATGTCGTTTGTGTTAGGTATTACAACGTCACACAGGATTTCCGCACCAAACCGTGTGAGAAGACAACGTAGGTTAGACAAGGTTGTCATTACATAACCGTATGTGGTGTACTACCCTGTCCATATAATTGAGTTATAGTGATACCGTGTAAACAGCCGCTCTGTGTATATCCATAAAAAACAACAACCGCTCTGCATATAGAGATGGCGACGGCTGCCTAGGCAGCGGCTACCGGAGAAGAGGTCAATCCTCGATCGGTGGGCGGTGGTGGCATCATAGGAGGTAAATCCTTAGTCTGCGGCGGGAGATAGGAGGAGCTCAACCATCAAGGTCAGCGGCGGCGTGATTCGAGCATATCCATCGCGGTCGATGGCGGGATAGTGGAGGCCGAACTTCAGGCGGCAACCGCACTAAGCTTTGCTCCTCGACCCTGCTATCTCGGCGTGCCGCCGCATCGCGCTTCTCTGTTTGCTGGGTGGAGGTCGCCACACGGCTAATTAATTAAGGTATTCTTTTCGTTAGTGGCTTAATTAAGGTATTCAATTCCTAAGGGTAGTGTTGTACTAGTACTCTGCGTGTAAATTGACTAGCCATTAATTTTTGTCATTGCACGTCTGGATAAAAATATGGAGCGCCCTCAGTAATTATGAAAATAAAACCTTGTGATTTATGCACGCATCTTTGGGCAGCAGTTAATATGTGTATTAATGTTGTTGTTTTGTTTTCAATTTTCATTCATGTGGTGCAGATGGAATGATCTCGATGGATGAAGAATCGGAAAACCGCAAATTTGTTAGTGGCATGACAGAGTTCATGAATTTGGCTGAAAGTACAAAGAGGAGAATTGGTGATGCGGATTACATCCTGTGTCCATGTACTGATTGTGCCAATACAGATTCACATGAAGTTGCAGATGTCCAGTGGCACTTAGTCTCTAGGGGATTCATGGATGTATATACTCGTTGGACCAGACACGGTGAAGAGGAGGTCATGGATGAAGAAACCCACGGCTGCGAGATGCCAAACCCCGATCAGTGTCACATAGATGTTGAATCAAACATCAGGGCAGAGGCGTCAAGCTACCAATGGAACACCGGAAAGCGGAAACTCTCACTGGAAAACCAAGATGTCGACGCAGATGATGACGATCTTGATATGCCAGATTTTGCTGCTATGATTGTAGATTTTGAGGGCCCAAAAAGGATATGATTGGGTACAAGGATCTGCCAACCATTGATGCGTACCCCAAGAAAGAATTGTATCCAGATTGCAAAAGGAAATATTCCAAGTTGAGTGCCACCCTAGCGCTTCTCAGATTTAAAGCAGCAAACGGTCTATCAAACAAGGGCTTCAAAGAGATGTTAGGTATTTTCAAAGAAATTCTTCTGGAAGATAATGTTCTCCCTAGAAGCATGAATGAAGCGAAGTGCAGGAGAGCAAAGGATGAGTATAAATTGGTCAACGAGATCAAGACAGGAATCCCGTTCAGGGTTGTTTGGTACTTGCTTTTAATTCCAATGTTGAGCCGTTTGTTTGCAAACCCTAGAGAGGCAAAGAGGTTGCGGTGGCATGATGATGAGCAAATTGCGGATAAGTATATGAGGCACCCGAAACATGGGGCTCAGTGGGAATTAATCGACAATAAGTTTAAAGACTTTGCCAAGGATCCTAGAAGTATAAGGCTCAGGGAGTGTACTGACGGGATGAATCCTTTTGGCGATATGAGAACCAATCATAGCACATGGCCAGTGCTTCCATGCATATATAACCTACCTCCTTGGTTGTGTATGAAGAAAATATACAATGTGATGTCAATGATTATCCAAGGCCTGAAGCAACCTGGAAATGACATCGACATTTACTTTCAGCTACTGGTAGAAGAACTGCTGACAGTGTGGATAGATGCGTCTACTGTAAAATGTTATGATGCTTATAGAAAGGAGATTTTCGATCTACATGCGATGCTGGTGGACACCATTCAATATATTCCGGCATTAGGCAACACATCAGGGCAGAAAACAAAGAGAGATGTAGGGTGTGTCACATGCATGGATAGGACAGCTAGCAGAAGACTTCCCCACTCGCGCAAAACCGTGTATTTGCATCATTGTAGGTTCTTACGAAAAAATCACCCATACCGAAAGATGAAAGCTGAATTAGATGGTACGGCAGAGGTAGGTGTGGGCCCAAGACCCTATGATGGGGAGGTGGTCCACAACATGGCTAAACAAATTAATGTTGTGCTTGGCAAGAACCACTCTTTGACGGTGAAACAAACACCCGAGGGTAAAGTGTTTAAGAAGAAACTGGTGTTCTGGAAATTACCTTACTGGGAGATTCTACGAGTACGTCACTGCATCGATGTCATGCACGTAGAGAAGAACGTATGTGAAAGCATGCTTGGTACTCCGCTCAAGATTAAAGGTAAAAGAAAGGATGGTGATGGTTCACGGCTCGATATGCTAGCTGATCAATCAAAATGCCAGAGTGAAGGCAGAATATGATGACAAATTCATCAAATCTCGCCAGAGTTACAATTTTAGTACGAAATAAGAAACACAATACTTCACATGTTTGTTGTCGGTTAAGACACCCTCTTCCTACTACACAAACATCAGAAGTCTTGTGGATGTGAGCTCAAGTAAAATGAAGTTGGGACACATGAAGTCACATGATTGCCATGTAATGTTGACACAAATCCTCCCAGTGGCCATCAGGGATCTGATGGACAAAGATATAATAAACACACTCATTGAGCTCTGTGATTACTTCAACCAACTATGGCGGAAAGTTGTAGATCCTGAAGAGTTGGATCATATGTAAGATGATATTGCAAGAATATTGTCCAACCTAGAGATGTTTTTCCCACTGTCATTCTTTGATGTCATGGTCCATCTCACTGTGCACCTTGTCAATGAGATAAATTATTGTGGTCCTGTGTTTCTTTGCAACATGTATCCCTTCGAGCGGTTCGTGGGAATACTGAAGTGCTTTTGTCGGAACTGAAACCATCCAGAGGCAAGCATCCTACAGGGTTATACCTCAAAGGAGGTGGTTGAGTTTTGCGCTGAATACATGAAACAAAGACCTACATGTTTGCACCTCTCTCGCCATAAAGGAAGGCTGAAAGCTAAGCTGGTCCTTGCTAGTATGCAAATGGCTGCACTCGGAGAATTGGCAGAGAAAGCCCATTTGATGGTACTACTTAAAAGCTCAGTTCTCAGCGCTTATGCCGAAGAACACTTGGCGGAGATACGCCAAAGCTTCTTACAATGGTGCCTTCATCAGATGTGGAGATGAAGGGGCACACTAAGAACTACACCGAATGGCTGAAGAATCGTTTGGCACAAGGATCCATCGATGAAATTGCTACGTGGTTGGAACAAAAGCCATCACCTACGGTGTTGACATACAAAGCATATGACATAAATGGATACACGTTCTACACTGAGGAACGTGATGAGAAGACCTCATATTAGAACTATTCTATTCGAATAGAATGCATGAATGTAGATGAAGCTGATAATAGGGTATACTATGGAACCATCAAAGAGATTTGGGAGCTTGACTATGTGAAAGTTAAGGTGGCCTAATTCTGGTGCGCATGGATCCCTCTTGGTCATGTAAAGGTTGATGATTATTGGAAGACCTGTGTTAACATGACAACGATGGCATATCACGCAGACCCATTCATTCTTGCCAGCGATGCTACCCAAATTTTGTTTGTGGAAGACCCCTTGCATAAGAACTGCCATGTAGTGATGCATGGGAAGAGGAGGGTACTGGGTGTCGACGATGTTGCCGATGAGGACGAGTACGATGAATTTGATGAGTTGCCAGCCAAGGGATCACGCACCCCTGTAACAGAGAAGCATAAAATCATCAAAAATAAACCAATTTCATTCGGGGTCAATGTACATGGGAATTAAGCCGTAAGACTAGTCTTTATGCCTACCCTGCAACTTAATTTGTTCAATTTAGAACTGTCGCGTGTACTGAATTTGTGAGGTATGCCCAGTTTTCTGTTGATGTAAGAACCGTTAATATGTTGACCTTGATATGCTGTCATCTTAGGCAATGAAAATTAACTATTTTTGTTATTATTATTATTATATCATAGAAGTAGCACACTCAATTGATCTCACTACAGTATGGGTGAACAAAAATACGCAATTTGGTTTGCAAATAGCACACTGTTCGTTGATGAAGGCCATGTGCCGACCAAACCCCGCCCACGATCTGAGTCGTGCTTTCCGTATGGCTAGAACCCAAACCCCACGGATCATACGTCTGCATCGTTGGATGCTCCCAGATCGAACGGTGATCCTCATCCCTTTAGATAACACATGCAGTTCCAGTTGTAATTTTATTTTTATGCACAAAATGCACATTAAACTCAGAAATGTCTTAAATATAGCTAACGATACCAGAAATGTGCTAGAAAATCAAACCCGTGGTATAATGGTGATTGCGTACCATGGAAATTTTTATGAGGCCAAACGATGAAGTCACAGGCCACGGCAGTTTGAATTGACATGTCTCCTTTTGGAAACCACGATCCTTCACGTGAGATGATCCGGTTTGGAAGGAGCGGTCATCAAAACTTGTGCCAATTTTTTTCCACGGGGTTCTGAGAGCACGCCATGGGCACACATCGATTTTGATGATGTCCGAACTCCATCTGAATTTCTTGTAATTATAATACCAACTAGGCCTATGCCAGTGGCCGCACCTCGCGGCCGAAATGTTTGAAACTTCTCCCCGCTTATCGAACAAACGGATGAAAACTCACAAAGTGACGCACAAATGATCTTTAAACCTTCTTTGCTACGCTGATAATAAGGGGATATCATAGCTAGTATCATGCATGCCAACTAGGCAATTTTGATGAGCTACCATAGAATTAAATGAAGAAAGAGAGGGTTAAGTATCATATCTTGAACCGTATCATAATAAATGCTATGGTACTATGTGTCATGCATGATAATAAATAAATTACTACATGATACTACTCTATGATACTATGCATTAGAGCAAGTACAATAGAGTGACATAAGTAGGCTATAAGGAATAGAATAATATATATGTACTTAGTTCGAGGAAAGAGAAAAGGAGAGAGAAGATAAGCGGACTCTTGGTTAGTAGCCAGCTGCAACACGAGACCCAAGAAACTTTGTGAGGATGTAAGGTGGGCCAACTATTGATAAACTAGTACATATTTAAAACTTATTATTGTACATGCAGGCTAAGAGATTGGTTGTATATGACATGGCAACTTCTTATAGCCGACCATTGGATGTATTATTAACCATGCTCTTAGTGAGGTAGCTACTATATCATAGACTAGCTAGTATCGTATTAATGCATTATACTAGTATATGATCAATGATACTACCTCCGTAATGCGCGTATAGTATCATAAATTAGTTCTTAGGTTACCTTATTAATTGCCATGCATGACACAAAGTAGTACAACATTTAATATGATACAGCATCATGATATGATACCATACCCTCTCTTTTCTCATTTAACTGTGTACCACATCATCGAAAAAGTCTAGTTGGCATGCATGATACCTCTTGATACTCCCATTACGACAAGCCTTAGGGTGTCCATGGTGGGGGTATCATAACCGGTATCATGCTCTCAGGAATAGCAAATATGATGATGTGGCAAAGAAGCAGTAACATAGGTGATACCGTAACATATATAATAAATTATATACTACTCTGTGTCATGCATGGCCATAAATACGGTCATCTATGATATATACTACTCTATGGTACTATATATGCACTATGAAGATACGTACGTAGTATCATACACTAGAATCATATGCATGATACTATAGTATATGATACTCCCCACTATATAAGGCTGGCCATAGTGCTGGTATCATAGCCGACGATATCATGCACTCGGAAATAACAAGTATGCTGATGTGGGAAAGAATTAAATATAGAGAGGGTTAGAGTAACATATAGGCACATAACATATCATGTTAAATGAGATTCTAATTTGTGTTATATGATCTATGATACTATACTCTATGTATACTATACGCTAAGGTAGTATATATCATACACTAGTATCATATATATATGCATGATACTAGTATAGGACACTCTCCACCATGAGTAGCCTAAGTATAGCCTAACTGAAACACCCACATGTAGTTGTAGTAGGGTTTTTGACTTAATTTATATTCACTAAAATGCAAGGTAAGTGCAAAGAATGACTTAAACATAGCAGACCACCTGAAATGGGCCGGAACGATGTAGCTCTAGTAACTGAAGATTTGTAGTCCGAAGTGCCGTGTCTCCTTTTGGAAACAATGATCCTTCTTGTAAGATGCTCCGGTATGGAAGGTGCGAGCACCAAAATTTGTAACAAACTTTACCAAAAAATTTACATACGATCGTGAGAGCATGCCATAGTGACACAATGGTTTTCGTTATTTTCCGGACTCTATATGCATTTCCTGATAGTAAAATACCAACAAGGCCCACGCCTCTTGCTACACCCTGCGACCGAACTGTTTGATCTTTTTTCCTGTTTCTCGCACAATGAATGAAAACTCGCAAAGCGACACACAAATGATATTGCTAACATGCATGTGTAGTTGCGACTATATATATACATACAAACGAGATATTTTTTGCATATTTAAAGTTTGAGATTGCTAGCGAGGCCTGCCGCCTGGTAAAATGTACCAAAAAATCGAACCATATGATACAATCATGATTTTTTTACCGTGGAAAAAAAATTGGAGGCGAAATGATGAACTCATGTTTTCATTCAAACAAAAATATGTTGTTAGTTAATGTAAATATTTTCAAATAGCACACGGTTTACTTACGAAAGCCCGGTGTGCACTAAACCATTTTTGATGCCCCCCTCTGCCACGCGTGCGATCTGAGTCGTGCTTTTGGATTGGCCATAACCCAACAACCACGAATCGTACGTCTGCACCATTGGATTCTCCTTGATCGAACGACGATCCTCATCCCTTTCGAGAACACATGTAGTTCTGGTTGTGATTTTATTTATATCCACAAATTGCACGTTAAATTCAAAAATTGTCTTAAATATAGCAAATGATACCTGAAATGTGTTAGAAAATCAAACCTGTGGTATAATGGTGATTGCGTATTGTGGAAACTTTTATGTGGCCAAACCATGAAGTCACCGGCCACTAGAGTTTGAATTGACGCGTCTCCTTTTGGAAACTATGGTCCTTCATGTGAGATGCTCCGGTTTTGAAGGAGCGATCATCAAAAATTGTGCCAAACTTTACCAAAAACTTCCCCCGGGGTTGTGAGAGCATGCCGCGGGCACACACCGATTTTGATGAAGTCTAGACTCCATCTGAATTCCCAGTAATACAAATACCAACTAGGCCTACGCTGGTGGCCGCACCTCACGGCCGAAATGTTTGAAACTTCTCCCCGATTCTCAGACAATGGATGAAAACTCGCAAAGCGACACACAAATAATTTGTACACCTTCTTTTCTAACTAGCAGCCAGATGTAGTTGTAGAACGGTTTTGAATTTAATTATATGCACTAAATGCAAGGTAAGTGCAAAAAATGACTTGAACATAGCAACGAGACCTGAAATGGGCCAGAAAATCAAACCTAGGGTATATACATGATTGTTTACGGTGAAAATAATTCAAAGCGGGACGATGTAGTCACTGACGATTGGAGTCCAAAGTACTGTGTCTCCTTTTGGAAACTATGATCCTTCTTGTAAGATGCTCCGATTTGGAAGGTGTGAGCATCAAAACTCATGCTATCTTTACCAAAAAAATCCATGTGATACTGAGAAGACAGCACGGTGACACACCGATTTCCGTTATTTCTGGACTCTAAATGCATTTCCTGTAATTAGAACACCAACAAGGCATACGCCTCTGGCCGCACCCTGCAGCCGAACTGTTTGAATTTTTTTCCCGTTTCTCGAACAATGAATGAAAAATCCCAAAGCGACACACAAATGATCTTGCTAGCTAGCACCCACGTGTAGTTGCGACTACACCAAACGACTCAAATATAGCAAAAGATACCCCAAATGCACGAGAAAATCGAACCATAGGGTACAATTGTGATTTCCTATCGTGGAAAAAAGTTTGGAGGCGAAACGATGAACTCTTGTTATCATTCAAACGAAAATATGTTGTTAGTTCATGTAAATGTTTTCAAATAGCACACGGTTCACTCACGAAAGACGTGTGCGTACCAAAGCATGGCTGATGCCCCCCCTTTGCTACGCGCGCGATCTGAGTCGTGTGTTCTGATTGGCCAGAACCCAAACCCCACAGATCGTCTACACCGTTGGATGCTCCCAGATAGAACGCCAATCCTCATCCCTTTCGTCAGGAAATGCAGTCCAGCTAGGAAATTGATTTATGTGCCAAAATGCACGATAGATGCCAAAAATGCCTTACATATAGCAAACGAGACCTGAAATGCGCTAGCAAATCAAACCCGTGGTATAATGGTGATTGCTTAATGTGGGAAAAATTTAGGGGCGAAACGATGAACTCACGTCTTCATTTCAAAATTAGTACGTCTTCATTTCAACGAAATTATTCAATTTGTGCACACGAGTGCTTAGAGGCAACAGTTTGCATAGGCCTTTCTGTGCGACGGCCGGGAATATTTTTCACCCTTTTCACCTAGGCCACCAACACCTCCCCCCATCGCCCGCCCACGTTTCTCTCAACTAGTCCACCCAATCTCTATCGCCAGCTGACCCTCCCCTAGATCCACAGCAGATGCCTCTCTGGCGCCAGCGTGCTCATCCCGGCCGTGTGCCCGCTCTTCGACATCAAGCCTACCTCCACTTCCGTTCCCAACACGTGGCTGCCTGCGCCTCACCGTCTTCGTTTGCTCGCCAGCCACCCTCGAGCATATCGATGTTGTAACCCTTGCCTCTCTTGTGGTCCGACTGGGTTTGCATTAAGAAGCATGTTAGTTACTCCTCTCCATTGCGGTGAGGCATATTTCCTCGCAATCCCTTTTCCTATTTCATTATGTATGTTCCCAAATTGTCTATTAAATAACGGAGAGCGTATATATGTTCAATATATACCTTCCTAACTAGTACATATAAGATGTATTTGTTCCAATAAGTTACTGCAGATTTACAGATCGCGGGCGCCCAAGTCACACAAACTAAACAAATTAGTCGTGCATTTTCTAAATTATTGCATGATATGTTTAGAAATCTTGATACCAAGTTGTTAGTTTTATGCTTATCCTCCTTTCTTGAGTTTCGCATGTGTTCTTTGTAGTTGCCGATTGGGAGCGACATCACTCATGCTTCAGGCAATGTATCTTCATCTGATTCTGACAACCCTAGGTCTTCAACAGATGGTGAGGGATCAAGTAATCTTGAACGGGATAGAGCCGCCACAATTACCCTTCCGGTCAGGACATGGAGGGACGCTCCAAGGAAGCCCACACACCAGCTTATTTGTGTATATGAAGTAGCCGATCTCGATTTAAAGTCTTGGGCTCCAACGAAACCAGATAAAGCACGCACGAGGGTTAGGAGTGTGTGTTGATTTGTTGGCAGTGCAAGGCCCAACATTAATCTGCTGGGGTTTCGGAAGGATGACACAGAAACACGGCGACGAATAGTCCGGGAGATCATGGATCACTTTAACATTCCAGAGCAGTGGAGAATGCAGGTGGAACATGCTGCACTGAAGACTTCTAGTGATGCTTGGAGAAACTGGAAGCACGTGTTGTACAAGAAGTACTTGAGTGAAGGCAAGGATCAAATCCCGCATACCCCCAAATTAGAAAGGCCGACTGGGCAGAGTTCAAAAGGTCAGGGCAACAAAAGAGTTTGCTGAGAAGAGTTTCAAGCAATCGGAACTTCAGAAGAAGAACATACACCCCCATCGTATGGGTGTGGCAGGGTACTACGACATGAAACCGATATGGGACCATGAGGACAAAGAAGCAGTAGCGGCGGGTGGGGATCCGGCCTTTAGTGAAATCGGGGCCAACGATCCAAAGACTACTTGTGGGAACGTGCAATGAGGCATGATGACTGAACTTATTACCTTAAAAACTCAAAAGATGAAGAACTGTATCAAGTGATGTTAGAGGCTTCTAAGATCCCTAGAAGATTCTATAGGAACTCGGGGCCATGTGACAATCTGTCTGTTGCTCTAGAAACAAGAGAGACCCTGGTCGTGCAAGGGGTATAGGTGTTAATGTCACGCTGATACATCTCCTACGAACTTATAATTTTTTATTGTTCCATGTTGTTATATTATCATTCTTGGATCTTTTACAATCATTTTATATTCATTTTATATCATTTTTTGGTAAACGGAGTCCAAATGCAATGAAACTTTACGGAGATTTTTATGGACCAGAAGACACCCGATGGGCCAAGGCAGCACCTGCGGGAGCTCCGAGGGGAGGACAACCCGCCAGGGAGTGCCTGGGGGCCCAGGCGCGCCCTGGTGGGTTGTTCCCACCTCGGGTGCCCCCGGACCGCCTCTTTGATCTATTAATACCCCAATATCCCAAAAACCCTAGGAGAGTCGACGTAATTTTGATCCAACCACCGCAGATTCCAGAGCCACCAGATCCAGTCTAGACACCATCATAGAGGGGTTCACCACTTCCATTGGTGCCTCTCCGATGATGCATGAGTAGTTCTTTGTAGACCTACGGGTCCGTAGTCAGTAGCTAGATGGCTTCCTCTCTCTATTTTGATTATCAATACAGTGGTCTTTTGCGGTGTGTTTGTTGGGATCCGATGAACTTTGAGTTTATGATCAGATCTATCTTTTTATATCCATGAAATTTATTTGAGTCTTATTTTGATCTCTTATATGTATGATTTCTTATAGCCTCATGTTTCTTCTCTGATATTTGGGTTTTGTTTGGCCAACTTGATCTATTTATCTTCCCATGGGAAGAGGTGCTTTGTAGTGGGTTCGATCTTACGGTGCGTGATCCCAGTGACAGAAAGTGAACCGACACGTATGTATTGTTTCTACTAAGGATGGGGTCTATTTCTACATATATAGATCTTGTCTACATCATGTCGTCGTTCTTATTGCATTACTCCGTTTCTCCATGAACTTAATACACTAGATGCATGCTGGATAGCGGTCGATGTGTGGAGTAATAGTAGTAGATGCAGGAAGGAGTTGGTCTACTAATCTTGGACCTGATGCCTATATAATGATCATTCCCTGGACATCTTCAGAATTATTTGAAGTTCTATCAATTTCCCAACAAGTAATTGTTTTCCCATCGTTTGTTGTTTTTCGAGAGAAGCCACTAGTGAAATCTACGGCCCTTGGGTCTCTTTCTCATATTATTTGCCTTTGAAATCTCTTTTCTTTTGCTTTCATTTGTAGATCTACTAAACCAAAAACCCAAAAATACCTTGCTGCAATTTATCTTATTTATCATTCAATCTATCAATATTTACAACTCTATCACGTCCGTTACCCGAAAGGGGTTGACAACCCCTTTTACATGTCGGGTTGCGAGTACTGGTTATTTGTGTGCAATGCTATTTAGGTTGTGTTGCTTGGTTCTCCTCCTGGTTGAATAACCTTGGTTTCATCACTAAGGGAAATACCTACCGCTGCTATACTGCATCATCCTTTCCTCTTTAGGGAAAAAATTGACGTAGTCCTAGCAGTCATCAAAAGGAAATTCCTTACACCGTTACCGGGGAGCACGTTCAACATATAACAGATTCCTAATCACAAATCTCATTTCCTTGATATTTACATTTTTTCCCTTTGCCTCTCGTTTTCCTCTCCCCCACTTCACAAATATTTTCCCTTTTTTGCCCTCTTTTTCGTTTGCCGTTTTCTTGTCAGATCTACACTTTGCTTGCAATCATGAGTGATTTTTGTATGGCACCAACATATGATGGCCTAACTCCTAAGATTGGACGTAAGGGCAATCTGGATGCTAAAACATTTATCTTGGGGCAAGGGAATGTTATGGGAAAAGAACGTATCCAAGAGTTTTTCAATTGTGTTGGTAATCTAAGTCTTGATGATGCTCCTATACTTAAAACTATTAGATCTTATGTGGATGCTATTTCAGAACTAGTTCTGAAACTTGAAAGTTAATTTATCCATACCCATCCCACTTTGCAAAGATTGTTTTTTGAACTTCCCGATATAAAAAATCCTAGAGCTAAAAAGTTGGCCACTCTTGTCCTTATGAATGAATTTGATTACATAATACGGGAAGCTAGAGAAATCTTTGATTTTTATGGTATGAATCGTGAAAAACCAGTGATAGATGAAATTCTTTACAATAGTGATTATAATTTAAGGCATTATTTTGGGTATAATAGAATCTTTGATCAGAATCTTAAGAAGGAAGTCCCGGTTTTAGATATAATCCAACAAGTTTTCAATAATGTTAACCAACATCACTCTTGGATCATTGCTGGAAATCAAAGGGGATATGATGAAAACCAACTTAGAAATGCTTCTATGTTGTCTTTACCAAACCTCAAGATGAGAATACCCCTAAGGAATTACCTAATAAGGATGAGAAAACTTAGATCTTCGCCTCATGCCTAGCTAAGGGTGTAAAACAATAGCGCTTGTTGGGAAGCGACCCAACTTGTATCTTTTTGCTTTTTTGATTTCCTTGCTGGTTTTACTTTAATACCCTTTAATACCTCTGTTTAGATGTGTTTTTGTGGTTCGAATAAAGGTTTGTGCCAAGCAAAGCCTTAGGATCATGTTGGGTGTTAGTATATTTGATCTTGCTTGAAAAAAAGAAACTTTTGCGCTCATGAGAAAAATTTTCATTTTTAACAAAAGAGTGCTTTTGGGTTGATTATTTTTGCAAAAGATTAATATTCAAATTTCCCACGTGGCCATATTTGTTTCAAGATTTTTAGAGTTACAAAAGTATTCAAAACTTCCAGATCATTAAGCATTGTTCTGTTTTTGACAGATTCTGTTTTATTTGTGTTATGTGCTTCTTTTGATGATTCTATGGTTTTATTTGATGAGTTTTTTCCATAGAAAAGTTGGAATGCAGTAGATATAATACAAATACAAAATTTTAATTGGTTTGCTACAGTACTTATAGTAGTGATTTGTTTTCTTATACTAACGGATCTCACGAAGGTTTTGTTGAAGTTTTGTGTGATTGAAGTTTTCAATTTTTGGGTTATCTTACAATGGATGAGGGAATAAGGAGTAAGAAGAGCCTAAGCTTGGTGATGCCCCAGCATCCCAAGCCTTTATCTAAAAGATAAGCAAGCAAGTAAGCTTGGGGATGCCCCCGAGTGGCATCCCCTCTTTCTTTTAACGACTATCGATATTTTACTCGAAACTATATTTTTATACGTCACATAATATGTGTTTTGCTTGGAGCGTCCTGTTTGATATGAGTCTTTGCTTATTTTGTTTTGCTTTTTAAGTCATCAATCCTTGATGTACACATCTATTTGAGAGAGCAAAAATAATCCATGACTTGTTAGAATAGCTCTCTATGCGTCACTTAAATTTTTATGAGCTATGGATTTGCTACAGTGCTTCACTTATATCTGTTTGAGCATGGCGTTCTTTAGTATTTTGAATAAATACTTTCTTTCTTCACTTAGATTTATTTGAGAGTTACCGAATTTTTAAGAAATTCTCTCTTGCTTCACTTAAATTATTTTTCGAGAAAGAAAAAAAATATATGCTCATGATCATCACTTATATGTGTTTGAGCTTATCAAAAGCAACACATGAAAATTTGTCCCAAAGTGATACATATCCAAGAAGGATATAATAATTTTTTTGTTAGCCTTCATTTTGCACTAAGTATGATCACTACTTGTGCATGCAAAATCTTTTATCCCGGTTTTGCCACTTGAGTCCACCATACCTACCTATATGTGGTATTCCCTTGCCATTCTAAGCAAATTTATATGTGTAACAGCCTCGGTTTGCCTATCCTTCTTGGAAGATGGCCTCTTGTTGGACAATGTGCCATTTAAGCCGGGCTATGTGAAGTGCTACGTGACTGTAGTAAAGCCTAGATTCAATGAATTTTCCCCAAAGAATGTCCTAGGAGACTTTGATGAGCAAATGACCTTGGGAGAAATACTATTACATCACATCAAGTGGCCACGAAAGGAAATAGAGTTCATCGATGAGATCATGAAGCCCCGCCAAGAGCAACCAATGTCGCCCCTCAACCGGTGATGCTCTCCTTGCCACAGCATCTCTCGGGTGGTTCCCCCAAAGAACCTAATACTCGTAATCCGATGGCTGGTGCATCAACCTGTGATCACCCGGCCCAACTTTGTGGCGTACAGCCATGTCATCCTCCACCCCAAAGTAGCCAGTGGCAAGGCCTACAACTGTTGAAGACGCACCCTTGGTTTAGATGCCGACCACTGAAGCAGCGGGGGGAGACCCAACTGCAGCACATGCTCAATAGACCAACCTGGTGGAACGGACTACTAAGCAGTCTAATGCTTCGGAACCACCTGCTAAGCAGTCTGTAGGTCCAGAACTGACTGCTCATCAGTCCGTCGGTCCGCAGTCGCGTGATCAACATACCAATGCTTCAGCACTTCCTGCTTAGCAAACCAACTCGTTGGCACGGCCTCCTCAGCACATCGACAAGTTGGCACTACATGTGTAGAAACCTGACATAGCTTCAACGCATGGTTAGAAGTCTGATGCCTCTGCTCCTACAGCCTAGCAGTCTGTCACAGCAACACCGCCAGCTCAGCGGTCCAGCATAGATAAAATTGTTTGCTAAGAAGTCTGTCGAAGCTTCACCGTCTGCTCGGCCATCTACCTTCCAGCCAACCAGACATTCTTCGAGATATGCTTCAAGTACCAAGAAGGAAATGGCCAAAAAGTCTACACCCACGAGGTAGCGCGGCGGGACAGTGAAGAGGAAAGAGAACGATTGCCTCTTACTTAAAGCACTTATCGCCCAAAGCCAAATTAACAGCAGGTTGTTCGAATAGGGGAGTAATATTATTTCTGACAACATGGATGATGAAGAATTAAAACTGGGGCTTGCTAAAAGTAAAGAAGACGTACTTGAAGCACAAAATTACGTCCATGGCCAGCCATTTCTTGTTGGATAATACATTGATGAGTGCAGCTCCAGTTGCCGCAAGTTACATGAATATTGCATAGATTAAATGTCAGCAGGTCATCATGGTTTGCTAGTCCACTACAATAGAGATAATTTCTGACACGATGCTGGTTCCATCAATGTGAGTTTCGAGGACTTACATCTCTTCTTCAGCTTCAACGAGCTCGATGCCACTCTTGCTAGATGCCTGATTTTGTAAGTACTTAACAAACTCTGATCAACTTCTCCAGATAAGGCTGTAAATGATAAACAGCTAACTACATTTTGTTCCTCTCAGCTGATTGAACACACATAGAAGAAAAAGGGAGAGTGTGTATTTCATAGATCCTGCATTAGCAAATGGCACAACAATACATGGTAAGGACCTACGGGACTGGGCCATTAACACGGTCGTCCATCTCTTCGAAAACACGTCCCATGCAGAATCATTTCTCTGGCCATATCATGAACGGTAAGTCAAGTAAACAACCACGCATACACTGATTGTCTTTCATATTTCGACATAATTCGTAAGTTCATGGCTTTCTTAATATGTAGCAATCACTGGATATTGGTATTCATTGTTCCAAACAAGAACACAGTTTACTACATCGATTCTCTCAGAGAGTCAACAAACACTTAGGAGCTAACACATCTTCAGCAATTCATGGATAGGTATTGAATTCTATGATGAAATTAGTTTGCATTCATATCTGGTTCAATAATTGATGTTTTCAAAATTCATCTTCATTTGCACTGCGCTCGCATTGTCGAACACTAAACCAGGGAACCTGTTCAAGAGGGAACTACCTCTGCAGCATGAAATCGTTTCTCCGGTAACACACCGAAATCCGTTATTTTCAGAAAATTTGTCCAACTGTCTGTAAATACCTTTTCTTACGCTAGTAAAATGTTCAAGCTTCTAAATGAACCTCTTTCTATTTTGTCCAAAAAAAAATAATACTTCTAACACCGGTTAGGTTGTTCCTAACATGACAAATACATGACTAATTATGTACAAAAAATTTCAGTGTCCTCAGCAAGAAGCAGGGACCAACCTTTGTGGATACTATGTTTGTAGGCACATGATCTCCATTTGTAAATCTGCTGATAGTTGTGACGATCCTCGTGAATTAGTACCAGTAAGTCTATCTTAATTAATATCTTCTACTCCACTAATATGGCACATTCTGATATTAAAAATACTGCAACTAATCTTAGAACCGAGGACCCCTGAACCGCTCCCAGCTGGTGAATTGTTGATGGTTCGGAGATTTATGAGCGACTTCTTCCTGAATCACTACATCAATCCCACTGGTGATAATGAAGATTTCAGCATGCGTTCTCCTGAAACATTGAGTAAGAGTTGGCCGCTAAACATATACGCATGGATCCATTGTTTTCCATCTGATGAGGTCTTCATATTTCGCACACTATGATTAATTATGTAATGCATATATGTGCGGACAAATCATTGGAATTTAGCTACCATATGTTCAATCGCAATTGTTGCGAAATCTGATGAATGTTCTTCCCGTGGACACTATTTGTTCAATTGAATATTGTGGTGAATTTTCTTTTTGCGTGTCGCTTCAAAATGGGATTTTGTTATTTGTTCAATTGAATATTGTGGCGAATTTGCTTTTTGTGTGCCGATTCAGGATCGGATATTTTTGTTTATTTCTTCAATTGAATATTGTGGCGAATTTGCTTTTTGCATGCCGATTCAAGATGGGATATTTTTGTTTTATCCTGGCAATTGATCCACACACGGTTCAACTAAATGAGTGTGTGCGATCCACATTGAAAAGCATATATCAATCGTAGCGAAACCATCAGTGATACACAACAGATCGCAAACGATTTGCTGCGCTACTACGTGTGCGTAGGGTCTCTGGAACCATTTGTGATATCGCGTTATCGCACACGAGAACTCGGAGTAAACCATGCCCAATGTAAAGTACAATCCCTGTCGTAATTTTTTCAGGAAATGTGTGGGATCCCAAACGAAAAGCACATGTCACTCTTGCCGCAACCATCGGTGATGCATAACAAATCACGGACCGTTTGCAGCACTTATATGTGTGTGAAGGGGCTCTTGAACCATTTGTGATAGAACATTATCACAGACGGTAATTGTTGGGAAACGTGTGTGATGGAGTCTTGCATGGCAGACGGGTTATGCAGAAAACTCATGTGCAATGGAGCACATATCGCACACAGTTCATATGTTGTCCCATGTGTCTTACATATTGTTTCCTAAATGGTTAATTATGACACGCCGTTTGGTTTCACTACGTCATTAGAAACGTTTAATCACCGATCCCACACGTGCGAAAGAATTTAGTGTGTGCCGCATCGCACATGATTACATTTTGGAAGGCCTCTGGATCATTGCTCCCTATTCCCAACGGTTTCTGGGTTGTGTGGAAAGGACCCCCTATCGCCCACACTCACAAGGCGCCGGTTCCAAATGTCGTCGCGGAAAGGGGTTAAAAACCGTTTGTATAGCACCGACGCATACAATTGACAACTTTAGATAGCTCTGAGCCCACATTCAATGATGCCTGAAAAGGCCCAAACAAGGCTTGTATACAACTTTTTGAAGTCACTGAGCTCAATTTATAACTTAAAAAAAGTTAGTGTATAGTGAAACGTAATTAAAGTTGTCACGAGTCAAGCTTGAGTCATGAGCAAATAAATTATTCAACGTGTCCCACTTGTGTGTGTGTGTGTGTGAGAGAGGAGACAATCAGTCGATGCTCGTGAATACATCTTCTCGCCACATGTATTGTTGATGCTCAGTAAAAACTTATATAGTTGACACTATCATATACAACATCATAGCACATTGAACTTGCATAACAAAATTTCACGTAGGCAGCACAATCAGGGTGGAAGCAGTGGATCACTATGGGTAGGGCTATCTTAAAAGCAACAGACTCATACATAACCGTTACGTATTTATCAATGATGGGGAAATATCTGAAATGTTGTGCAAAGAAAATAGACAGACAACACAATAAGTTCTTCTAGCACATTAAGTTGATGTACATACCTTTCTAAAAATGTTCAAGTACAAAAATAAAACATGTCACAATCAAATGTACTGGCACATGAGTGCTTCACACCGATAGCTCAGATTTAACTAGTATCTGATAAGATTCAGTCGCTACCTCAAATTAGAGCACATCAAGGCAGTCAACACTGCCTCTTCTGCCAAAAAAGTAGTGGCCTCCGCCACCTGATGGAGTAGGCCCTATGTCATCCATCATTCTGAGCAACACGGGGAAAGTCTGACATTGACTCATGTCACTACTAGGAAAAGGACTGCTAGTGGCGCAGCTGTTTTCGCTACTAATGGCGCACTACAGGTGCGCCACTAGCACCACGCCATTAGATTTTTTTACTAATGGCGCACCACAGGTATACTAATGGCACACCACAGGTGCACCATTAGTATAGCCCACGGTGCGCCATTAGCAACAATTTAAAAAAAAAATCCAGAATTTTATTTAATTTTTTTTCGTTTTTTTTCTTAATCTCAGATCACTATGGCTTAATCTCGGGTCAATATGCTTAATCTCAAGTCAAACCGCACTCTGTGGTCAAACTTCCCGGAAGTTCACCCATCCTCACACTACTCCAGACGAGCACGCTTAACTTCGTAGTTCTATCCAACCCCAGCACCAGCTCACTTCACAAGCACTTGTTGATATATCTAGCATATCAATCCTATTAAACCTTCTTGATGTCTAGGACTTTGTTCATGTTCATGAGTATGATGAAATTGTGAAAAAATATTTCAAACATCCTGGTCATATTACGTATCATATTTTGAAAAAAATGCGATTTTTTTTTTCAAAACCAATTTTTTTCTGTTACTAGTGGCGCTCCAAGCAAACGGTGCGCCACTAGTAAGTTTGAATTTTTTTCCCTAGCAAACGGGGATTTTGAAAATGTTTAACGGGGTTCCCCCGGTTAAATTCTGATGTAACTTTTCAAGTAGATGATTTTTCATATAATTTTTTTTAATCTGAGTTCGTATGCAAAAGTTATGCCCATTTTAGAAATTCCAGAGATATTTTGCAAATAAAGTCGAAATTCATATTTGTAAATTTTCCCAACCAGTAGACCACATATCACATGGGAAACTTATTTTCTTTTATTTTTTTGACATTTCCATCATTTTCTTTTATTTTTTTTAAACTGAAAAGGTGGTCCAGATGGGGGGTGGCATTCGGTGGAATGCTTGGGCCAAGTTAGTAATGGCGCACTGTGGGAGTGGTGCGCCATTACTAGTTCAACTAGTAATGGCGCACCACACACACGGTGCGCCATTACTAGTTTTGAAAAAAAATTCAAACAAAATTTTAAAAAAATTACTAGTGGCACACCGTGGATGTGGTGCGCCACTGGTAATGGCGCACTATCCACTGGTGCGCCATTACTTGTTTTGAAAAGAAAATAAAAATAATTTGAAAAAAAAGTTTTGAAAAAAATTACTAGTAGTGCACCGTGGATGTGGTGCGCCATTACTAGTTTCGAAAAAAATGGAAAAAAAATTGTTACTAATGGCGCACCGTGGATGTGGTGCGCCATTAGTATTTGGACACTAATGGTGCACCAACACATGGTGCGCTATTAGTATATAGTAGTGGCGCACCACATGTCTGGTGCACCATTAGTGGCCATATCATCTATGCCCTTTTCCTAGTAGTGTGTGATGGACATCGTCGACGTACCCTGGCACCAGCGGCGGTGGTGGGACTTTGATTGATGGATTGGCCACTTCTTCATAATGCACGAACACTCGATATAGGTACATCCTTAACGTGGTCTGCGGCGGCCTTGGTGGAGATGAATAATACAACCCTAGTTCCTGCACCGTTATCTCAACACCAATCACCTTCGGTATGGTGGACGGCTTCTTCATCCATGCCATAACCGTCGGAGCCCACCTATCTGGAGAACAAACATACTTACGAGCTCACCTCCTAGGTCGTAGATAAGCTCATTCATGGACTCGTTGTTCCAAGCACGTTGAGGCATGCCGTGGAAGGTAAGCTTTGTTAAAAAATCAAGCTTAGGGGGCACCTAGCCCAATCCTGGGTGCCACTAATCAAAGTTCACCAGCGTGCCATTGCCGAAGAAACACCGGTAAGATTAGAACACAAGACTGCAGTCGAAAGTTGTTTGGAACCCGACGAAGAAATCAACCGATGGCGGATAGAATTCGACGAGCAAGTCACTTATTTGGATGTCGTGCGCAATGCCAAGAGCTTTGACAAGGTCGTCCGGCGAAATGGGATGCCGGTCGCCGTTGATGTTTACCATCAGCCCTTTGCTGGCAAACTGGTCGTCAAGCGCCGCCATGCCACTGTTGAGTGATAGCATGCATCGATTGAAGGTAGGACAAACCTCAGGATCTTCGGCTCGGAGATCCGCGTTGACCGGCGACATGATAGTGCGCTTGAGTACAAGGAGTACAAGAGGGGGATTTGGGGGAACTAGGGTAGAAATGGAGATTCCAGAGGTGGGGGAGGGGCGAGAGATTGGGGATGAAAAGGTAGCATACATTTCTAACACGCGCCAATAGGCTCTCGTTGCGCAGGCGCACGAAAACGCTGGTGGCGCCCACATGTCGGCCTAAGAGTCGTTTTTATTTCCTTTCTTGAGGGCCCGACCTGAGAGTCATAAATTGACTCAGTCTTGCTAAGTCTCAGTCGATGTTATATCCATTAGGTCTTGTATTAAGATCCGTGCAAATTTTCTTTTCGGTTTTTCTCTCTCTCTTGCATGTTATGTCACTTGACTGAGACTTGGTTAAATATCAGTCAACTCAGACATAGACAAACCCTAGTTGACTTGTTTGGCATTGCGTTACTACTCAGCCCATATTCAACGACACCTCACATTGGCCCAAACAAGTGTACATCATTGAAAAGACATTGAGCACAAATTATAACGTGAAAAAGAGTATATATACACTTAACACTTGAGAATGGTGATGCCCTCATTTAGCCCACCAGTAGTTCGAGACAATAAACAGTTCTAAACAACGATATATACAACATTAAAAAATTGACTGACAACTACTTACTAACATAAACAACAAGACATGACAGTTCATAAGAAGTCTTGCTACACCACCCAAACGCACCCATCTGCAATGCTCAGACTCTCGCAATCCAGACGAGAATGACATTCTAAAGAGAGGCAACTACTACATAGTAAGAGTGACATAGACGAGGATGACCAAATGACAAGGAGTCTGCATAACAAAAAGGAGAACTACCCATTTGGAACAAGCAGCAAAGACAACAAGTCATTCGAAGAGGGATGATCCAACACCATCGTAATTTGCAGCCGCGCTTTAGCCACCAGTGATTTAGAGACACCTGGGCTCCACACTTCCGACGCAACAGCCCAATTACCTGTCAACCTGAAGGCTTGAACCACATCACCGCCCGTCGGACATGAGACATCCAAGGATCAAAGTCAAAACAGATGCCTATATCATTCTCACCTTCTTTTTGCACCTGGCTATATCATTGATAATCAGGGGAGTTTGCTCCCGAGGTCCTAATGCTCGCTGTCATACCCAATATGCAACCCTATCCTCGAGGATCTTGAAGGTCCCACCAAGGATATAAGCGCATATTGAAGACAATTTGCAAGGTGGATGTCATTACATCGTACCATTACATAATAGATGGGGATACAGACAAAGGCATACAAGTGCCACATGAATACATCAAACATCATACATCAAAGAGGCATCCGACTATGGATGAACACACAAGAAAACACAAATGACATCCACCCTACTAGCCCAGGCTACCGACCAGAAACCTATCCCCTAATCGAAGATGAAGAAGAAAAAGAACTCCAAAACAAACACACATAGCTCTCACATCAGAAAAACGCATTACCTGTCCGATTTAGGGCTCCACAAACCCAAGAAAAGGTTCGAACTATTGGGCGTGTGCGAAGAACTCATGCTCTCCTGCTTACTAACTCGTCGATCTCATGTCCTTGCTTGATCAACGGGAAGGGAAAGAGACTCAGTAGTTTACCCACGTTCGGGCCACCTTGTAGTGTAAGACCCTACTCCTACTTTGGGGTGGATTAGCCTCATGGGGGGCTGAGGATGAACTAGTACAGAGGAAGAACATCCTCAGGAGGCGTGTTCTTGGTTGAGTGTTCGCTAGTCCGGGTCCCTCTCTTCTATGGGGGTGGCTAGTCTATATATAGTGGCCCGGGTCCTCTTCCTCCAAAGCGAAGGCGGGAAGGGATCCCACAACGGCCAATTTGAAAGGGGACAAGAAGTATATCTTATCTTGAATAAAGTTGGTATTTGCCTACAAAGCTTCTGGACCTGATGCTGCGGTGGTCTCGGTGATGACATCCGTCCTACCGCCCTGGCGGTCTTGGTCTCATTGCACATGAATGGAAACCTTTGGCCGATTCCTCAGGGCTCCGTGGCTGCGCTCGCCTCCTTAGTACCAAATAGGAAACCTGCTGCTCCGCGCCCGCTGGCACGCTCCTGGCCTTGGTCGTCATGGCTTGCGTCACTTGATCCTCATGAGGTGGATGCTTGCATAGGAAACTCCACTCCTCAACAGGCCACCTAGGGAGGCTGCTCCCATCGGAGGTCTTGGCGTCGTCTGCCTCGTGAGAGTCTTTTCTTGTCGATGTTGAAGATGGGTCGTACCAGGCGGTTGATGGATGCACGCTGTGGGCCGCAGGCAGGCAAGTCTGGGTACCCTGGTTCCCAGAACACCGACAGTATCCCGGACCCAAGGCACGCTCGGACTTGGTTTCGAGGCGAAGCCAGGAGGCGACGCTGAAGCGCCGCGAGCCCCAATCGCCTGTGGACTGAGTTGATGCATGGCGCTTTATGGGATGTGGGCGTCTCCACTTCCCCATGCAACCTCGACAATCGTTCGACTTGACAACTGCTTGTTGCATGCAGAAAATCCATCATTACTTGGAATCATGGGAGGCCAGCGGTTGGCCTCCCTTTGGCTATAAATGGGGGGTGGAGCCCCCTGCTCATCTCAATCTTTTCGCTGCTTGCTATTCCTTCTTCCTCCTCGTCCTGCCGTCTTGCCGCACTATCCATGGCACCGACGAGGAGGTTTTCCACCGTAGAGAAGGGAAAGGCCCTCAACGAGGGGCCTGCCCACCACCGCCCAAGAGAGGCCGCGGACCCCCTCGCAAGCATGACGCGACTCTAGCGGTGGCCCCTCGGGCGTGCGGGCGCACTCCTTCGAAGTCCGGCGCTGCCTCAGGCAGCCACGACGGTGCTTACTCCCTTGGTGGGAGTACTCGTGGACGGGGCGGCTCCGGCGACGGTGGAAGGCGCGCGGCGGTCGCCTGGTTACTGCGGCCGCGCTCCCACTCAGCCGACACATCCCCGGAGTTTGTCGTGTTGTCGGGGATGCCCGCGGGCATCTGGTTCCAACTCCCGTGCTTCTTCGCGGGCATGTTGCCGGCCGAGGGGCCTGACAGCCTATGGCTGCAGGCCGATGGTTGCTATAGCAGGGCCTCATGGGTGGAGGTCGAAGTCACCACCGTTGCCAATGTGTTCCTGCACCGCGTGTGGCAGCCGTTCGCCCACGCGCGGGGCCTGCATGGGAGGTGCACCATCCACTTCAGGTACGACGGCGTCGGAACCCTCTACATGAGGGTGTTCACGGAAGACGGCCGACATGCGGGGTGCTCCCCGGAGAACGGTAGCGACGATGACGGTGGCCACGACAATGACGACCGGAGGGTGATACGTCCAAAACGTATCTATAATTTCTGCTTGCTCCATGCCTCTTTTGGGTGATATTGCTTTGATATTTATACACTTCCATACACTTTTGGTCATATTTGGACTAACCTATTAACTCAGTGCACCCCAGTGCCAGTTTCTGTTTTCTGCTGTTTTTGTATTTCAGGTTTTCCCGTCACGAAAACTGCAGAAAAATCCCGGAAAAATTATATAAAAAATCAGCGTTCCGGAAGCTTCCACACGATCGAAGTAGGGCCGGAGGGGGGCCACCAGGGCTCCAGGCGCCCTGGTGGCGCGGCCCCCCTCCTGGCCACGCCGGGGGGGCGCCTGGGCCCCCCAGGCCTCCGCTGATGCCCCCCTTTGGCATATATTTAACACGCGTCCCGAAACCCTCGAGGACGGAAACCTTTTTCGCGATCTCATCTCTGTTCCGCCACCGCCGCGCTTCCAAGATCGGGAGCACCAGGAGAACCCTTCCCGGCACCCTGCCGGAGGGGAGGATCACCACCGGGAGCCTCTCCACCACCATGGACGCCTCCCGGATGAGTTGTGAGTAGTCTCCCTTGGACCATGGGTCCATGATCAGTAGCTATGTGATGTTCTCCTCCCCTTTTTGTGCTTCACTAATTAGACCTCGTGAGCTGCCCTACATGATCGAGGCACATATGTAATCCTTATGCTGTTGCTATGTTTAGTTTGCTGGGATCCGATGGATTGTGAGATTATGTTCAGATTGTGTTTGAGTAATATATTTGATTTGCCTCTTTTATATTTATGTTCGTAAGTAATTCTTGCAAGTTCTCCGTTGTTATTTATTGCTTTGGCCATGTAGTAGGTAGTGACTCCAAGAGGGAACGTTATGCTTGATTGTGGGTTCATGTCCCTCGATGACTAGCTTGAGTGACAGAAACATGAGTCTAGGGGATGTGCTGTTGCCACAAGGGGGAAAACAACGGTGCTTGTGCCCGCGGGTACAAGGATTGTTTACTTTACGCAAAGTTCTTTTAATGCAGTTGTCTATTGCTTTGAGTTTACACTATGGGTGGGACTCGCAACTTAATACCAGCGAGATGTTCTGGATAGATATCTCAAGCTGGATGATTAGTAGTAGATACAGATGGATTTCGGTCTACTTGCCTTGGCGTACCGCCCATGCTTTGAACCTCTACCTTTCTTGCAACAAGTTAGCATTGGTTTGTGCACATAATTATGTCAATTGCCCAGCTGTAATTCGTTTACCTCACATAGCTGTTTTGTCGTCTTTTGGGAGAGAGACATCACTAGTGAACATCATGGGACCCCGGTCCATATTACCATCATTGATCACATCCGCTATTTACTTTCTGCTTTTACATACTAGTTACAGTTTTACCTATCACTATTATCTCTTGCGTTTGACCCTTTGTAAACGACAAGGCCGGAGGGATTGACAACCTCTCTGTACTCGTTGGGAGCAAAGTTATTTGTATCTGTGTGCAGGTCCACGTTGATTGCTAATATCTGGCACCGTTAGCAGTTGACACCTTCTAGTTGAAACTAGGAGTCTCAGGGGAAATCGATCCTTGGTATCTTTGCCAAGGGAAAACTTCCGCTACACTGCATCTCAAACCTTCCACTTGGGGTAACCAACGAGGGGCGAGAAGCCATCAAGCAAGTTTTCTGGCGCCATTGCCGGGGACTCCACTCTTCAATAGGGGAGTTGCATGCTATCTTTTATCTTTGCTTTTTAGTCTTGTTACTTTACCTTTCAGTTTTCTTTATGTCTTTTCACTAGTTTTGCTTAATGGAAAACAACAAAAATATGAGAGAGCTTTATAAGCTCTACCTTGCTTTGGGACATGATGTGTTTGAAGAAAAAATTAAAAAACCTATGGAACTTTATTATTTGCATAACAATCATGATGGTGGTGATGTTATTAGTATGCTTTCTTTGAATATCAATATTGCTAATGACATGGAAAGCTCTAAGCTTGGGGAGGACACGTTTGATGAACATGATATTTTTAGTCCCCCAACTTTTGAAGAGAAAATTTACTTTGATGATACTTTGCTTCCTATATATGATTACAATGATGAATATGATGTTTTCAGTCCACCTACTATTGAGGATAAATTTTATTATGATTATGATATGCCTCCTAAATACAATGATTACCATGATGGTTATGATTGCTTTACTCTCACTATCCCTAATAAGAAAGATTTTGCTTATATGAAGAGTAATGATACCTTTTTGCATGTGGATCGTGGTAACAATGCTTTATGTGATGCTTATATTGTTGAGTTTATTTCGTGATCCCACTGAAAATTATTATGAGAAGGGAACATATGCTTATAGATATTTCAATAATATCAAGTTCCCTCTCTTTATGTTGAAGGTTTTGAAGCTGCACTTGTTTTGTCTTCCTATGCTTATTGCTTTGTGCTTCAATGAATTATTGTATTGCAATATTCCTATGCATAGGAAGCATGTTAGGCTTAAATGTGTTTGGTATTTGCTTCTTGATGCTCTCTTTTGTTCTTCAATTCTTATTCCTACGAGAGCATCATTAAAGTCTTAAGCCTATCTTTATGGCTGTAAAGAAAGAGCTCTAGGGAGACAACCCTTGTTATCTTTGCTTTCAGTTTGTTCTTTCAGTTTTAGTGGTCTTAATGTTTGTTACTACAGTAGCATCATCATTGTATCTTTTCTTTTCAACTTTGTGCCAAGTGTAGCCTCTGATTGCAAAAAGTTCAAAAGTTGTGACGTGCTGTCCAGGAAACAGATTCTGTCCTTGGATAGAAAAATTCGTATAAAATCACCAGATCATCTTTTTGGTCTGAATTTTTTTGACAGCGTGCTCTATACAATTCTCTTTCGTGCTTCTGTTCTGAGTTTTTTTATTAGAGTTGCAGAAGTGCCCCGAAAAAATCATTTACTACCTGCTGTTCTGTTTTTCACAGATTCTGTTCTGTTTTGCCTTTCCTTCATTTTGCAAACCTTGAGCTTGCTTTTTCTTTGCAAAAACCTTTTGGCAATCTTGAGAAACAGTAGACCTTCAAGAATATCCTTGTTTACAGCAAGGAACAATTATTTTATTATGGGTACTAACCTCGCTAATCAGATTATGATGAGTTATGTATGAAGGGAGTTTTCAAGTGTGCGAGGGAAGATGATAAAAAGATTCAGGAGTGTCAAGCGCTCAAGCTTGGGGATGCCCCCATGCACCCCAAGAAATATTCAAGAAGACTCAAGCGTCTAAGCTTGGGGATGCCCCCGTGCATCCCCTTCTCCATCAACATTATCAGTTCGTCTTTCGTTCCACTATATTTTTATCACTTCATGTGTTATGTGCTATGCTTGGAGTGTCTTGCTTTTAGTTTCCTTTTTAGTTTTCTTTAGCTTTTCATAACGAGTCGGAACTCAGCTTTCTTTGTGTGGGAGAGAAACACGCTCCACTTCAACCTAGAACATAACATAGAATTTTCATGTCTATCTTTGTTGTGTGTGTTCTTCGTCTTTCAATAGCTACTGTCATGCTTAGCTCTTAGTTTTCATGCTTATCTTTTTAAAGAGCTTCTGTTTAGTTGGTTGCTTGAACTCTCTTTAGTTATCATGCTTATCTTATTAAGAGAGTTTGCTTCTGTTGCATTGGTCGATATGTCTATGATAAAAATGCTACGTGCATAATGGTGCTTAGTAGTTCATGTTTTCTTATGGTTAGTCTCAAATAGCTGGGGGATTCCCAATGTGTTATTGGAGTACCAACATGATTTGTTTGCCTATGATGTGGTATGATTTAGTAATATCTTCCTTCAAGAATTTATTTTGATTGACTTGGCGTATGCTCATGCATATTTAAGACTGTAAAGAAAGTCTGTCAAGCCTTGATGATCTTTAATTTCTGAGTAGCGATATAACTTCCATGCCTGATTCAATGTTGCTTTGTCGCTCTGCATGATTATGACCGTCGTTGCTCTTTTAGTTGGTCGCTCCCAGTCTTTTGCTAACCTTCGCCTGTACTAAGCGGACTGACCGCTTGTGCATCCAAATTCTTTTAAACCAGTTATGCCATATGAGTCCACCATACCTTCCTATACATGGTATTTACCTGCCATTCCTAACAGAGACTTTCATGTACCATCTCGAAATTATTCAAAAAAGCATTCCTATTTTGTGCCTCTGTTTTAGTTCATGAGAAAGTAGTAGTTAATTCATGATCTTTTTAAGTTGGACAAGCTTCACCCCGGGATTGCATGTCTAATGTGCAAACCCATAATACGAGAAGGAACTGGCAAAGAGTGCGCCCGGCTCAAAATTAATATAACAAACAAACCCTCCTTCACGCTTTGTTCATGAGAAATCAGAAAACTTTGGCAGTGATAAACAAAGGAGATTAAGGATGTGATCGTCCTCATTCGGGAGCCGTTCCTCGAAACTTGTCCATCTCAAGAAGTGATTGAGTTGTCTGCTAGCATTCGTTGACGGAACATGCATAATCTAAAAAAATAATTGTTACCTCTGTTTTTGAAAACCAAGAGCTCTGGTACATATTTTGTCTTTGTTTCCGACTACGGGTTTTCAACCTTGCCAACAAAAGCCACGGTTCGAGAGTCTCCACCTTCTTTTAAAAGCACCAACTATTAAGAGCATGATTGTCATTCTGAGTGTAATGTGCATTGTCCCAAAGTAGCATTGTCTTTTGCATGATTGTGATATCGTTTATTCTAAAATCATTGTATCTAGTCATCACTTAAACCTTGGAGGTGCCCCTGCATTTATGTTTTGCTTCACTAAAGGGGGCAAGCGAGATATCACTTTATCATATTTGCACACCATGCTCATTACAAATCTTTTTGATGTTTCAGTATCATGTTGTAAAACTTTCAGTTCTTTGTGATTTTCTCATAAGGCAACTTAATTACTACAGATTCATTGTCTCAGTAAGCTTTTGTCATGTGACTATGAAAAGTCCTTATATGGTTAATAGCATGTCACCACAGAAATTATTCTTGTTATCATTTACCTACTCGAGGACGAGCAGGAATTAAGCTTGGGGATGTTGATACGTCCAAAACGTATCTATAATTTCTGCTTGCTCCATGCCTCTTTTGGGTGATATTGCTATGATATTTATACACTTCCATACACTTTTGGTCATATTTGGACTAACCTATTAACTCAGTGCACCCCAGTGCCAGTTTCTGTTTTCTGCTGCTTTTGTATTTCAGGTTTTCCCGTCACGAAAACTGCCAGAAAAATCCCGGAAAAATTATAGAAAAAATCAGTGTTCCGGAAGCTTCCACACGGTCGAAGTAGGGCCGGAGGGGGGCCACCAGGGCTCCAAGCGCCCTGGTGGCGCGGCCCCCCTCCTGGCCGCGCCGAGGGGCGCCTGGGCCCCCCAGGCCTCCGCTGATGCCCCCCTTTGGCATATATTTAACACGCGTCCCAAAACCCTCGAGGACGTAACCCTTTTTCACGATCTCATCTCTGTTCCACCGCCGCCGCGCTTCCAAGATCGGGAGCACCAGGAGAACCCTTCCCGGCACCCTGCCGGAGGGGAGGATCACCACCGGGAGCCTCTCCACCACCATGGACGCCTCCCGGATGAGTTGTGAGTAGTCTCCCTTGGACCATGGGTCCATGATCAGTAGCTATGTGATGTTCTCCTCCCCTTCTTGTGCTTCACTAATTAGACCTCGTGAGCTGCCCTACATGATCGAGGCACATATGTAATCCTTATGCTGTTGCTATGTTGAGTTTGCTAGGATCCGATGGATTGTGAGATTTTGTTCAGATTGTGTTTGAGTAATATATTTGATTTACCTCTTTTATATTTATGTTCGTAAGTAATTCTTGCATGTTCTCCGTTGTTATTTATTGCTTTGGCCAAGTAGTAGGTAGTGACTCGAAGAGGGAACGTTATGCTTGATTGTGGGTTCATGCCCCTCGATGACTAGCTTGAGTGACAGAAACATGAGTCTAGGGGATGTGCTATTGCCACAAGGGGGAAAACAACGGTGCTTGTGCCCGCGGGTGCAAGGATTGTTTACTTTACGCAAAGTTCTTTTAATGCAGTTGTCTGTTGCTTTGAGTTTACACTATGGGTGGGACTCGCAACTTAATACCAGCGAGATGTTCTGGATAGATATCTCAAGCTGGATGATTAGTAGTAGATGCAGATGGATTTCGGTCTACTTGCCTTGGCGTACCGCCCATGCTTTGAACCTCTACCTTTCTTGCAACATAGTTAGCATTGGTTTGCGCACATAATTCTGTCAATTGCCCAGCTGTAATTCGTTTACCTCACATAGCTGTTTTATCGTCTTTTGGGAGAGAGACATCACTAGTGAACATCATGGGACCCCGGTCCATATTACCATCATTGATCACATCCGCTATTTACTTTCTGCTTTTACATACTAGTTACAGTTTTACCTATCACTATTATCTCTTGCGTTTGACCCTTTGTAAACGACAAGGCCGGAGGGATTGGCAACCTCTCTGTACTCGTTGGGAGCAAAGTTATTTGTATCTGTGTGCAGGTCGACGTTGATTGCTAATATCTGGCGCCGTTAGCAGTTGACACCTTCTAGTTGAAACTAGGAGTCTCAGGGGAAATCGATCCTTGGTATCTTTGCCAAGGGAAAACTTCCGCTACACTGCATCTCAAACCTTCCACTTGGGATAACCAACGAGGGGCGAGAAGCCATCAGAGGGGTGTCGCCATCGCCGGTGGTGATCTTGCCCTTAGTGATGTCCTTGCCGGCTCCAGCAGCGGCGGCTCCTCCTCCGAGGAGAGTACTAGCAACAGTGACTACAACGAGCCGCCACATCGCCGAGCTCAGCCTAGCGAGGAAGACGATCTGCCATTCCCCGGTGAAGCAGGAGGACTTTGATTGAACCCAAGCGCGGCTGGAGCCGGGCCTCAAGAGCCGCTGTAGTCGTGTACCTTGGTTTTTTTCTTTCCTCCCCCTGCAATGAAAAAAGGTAGCGGGCCTTATTGGGGGCATGTAATGAACCAAGGCGCTTACGTCATTATGTTATTATTTTCATGTTGCATTATGATGCCCGCGTATCAGCTGATGATGGTTCGGGCGACTTAGCTTCGTATTCTTGAGTGTACTCCCTTGCCACTATAGTGTGCCTGTCTAGGGCCCGAATAACGTGCGCGCGGCGAGAGCGTGTCTTGCCACCAGGAGATCCAGAAGTCATTGAACCTCGGGAGGCAACCTGCAATGGTAGAATTAGGAACTCTCCAGAGGAGTCGTGCCTATGAGCTCGTTTGAGAGCATCACACGAGGATGAAGGCACCAAAGGGCCAGGGTACTGAAGCTTTTGTTAGGTGTGTTCGCGGGCGGTCCTGCGCGCACACACCTGCCCAGCCCACGCAAGTGGCATGCGCGAGGAGGAGCGACGGGCAACGTCCACCCCTTGTGAAGTACGACCAGGAAGAGCAAAACGGTGCAAGGAGAAGAAATTTCCCAACCCTGGAATGAAACGCGAAAAATTTCAAATTCTATTCAAGAAAGCGCAAAACAGCTACAGAAAGCAAGCAAAAGAATAGCCGCGTCAGGCACCTTGATGTCTAGTACACAACATTTTCTTGTAGACTCGTGTTGGGCCTCCAAGCGCGAAGTTTTGTAGGATAGTAGAAAATTTCCCTCAAGTGGATGACCTAAGGTTTATCAATCCCTGGGAGGTGTAGGATGAAAATGGTCTCTCTCAAAGAACCCTGCAACCAAATAATAAAAAGTCTCTTGTGTCCCCAACAGACCCAATACAATGGAAATTGTATAGGTGCACTATTTCGGCGAAGAGATGGTGGATAGTAGATATTGATATTTGCAATAGTAACAATAAAAAATAGCAAGGTAGCAAGTAACAAAAGTGAGCACAAATGGTATTGCAATGCTTGAAAATGAGGCCTAGGGTCTGTACTTTCGCTAATGCAATCTCTCAACAATGCTAATATCATTGGATCACATAACCATCCCTCAACGTGGGATGTAGAATCACTCCAAAGTTCCTATCTAGCGTTGAACATAGAAGAAATTGTTTGTACGGTACAAAACCACCTCAAAGTTATTCTTTCCAGTCGATCTATCAAGAGTTCGTACTAACATAACATCAAGATATCCTTTCCGATCGATCTATCAAGTGTTCGAACTAAAATAACACCGTATGATACACATCAACCAATTCTATGGTCACATAGATACTCCAATAGCACCGCGAGTGTCCGTGAGTTAATTATACGATATGCATCAAACAATTCCAGATTCATAATACTCAATCCAACACAAAGAGCCTCAAAGAGTGCCCCAAGATTTCTACTGGAGAAACAAAGACATGAACATGCATCAACCCCTATGCCTAGATTTCCCCAATGTCACTTCGGGAATCCGCAAGTTGAGTGCCAAAACACATATCAAGTGAATCAATGTGATACCCCATTGTCACTGTGGGAATTCATAGCAACACATGCATCAAGTGTTCTCAAATCCATAAAAGCATTCAATCCAAAGAAATCTCAAAGGGAAAACTCAATTCATCACAACAAGATAGAGATGGGAAAACACCGTATGTTACGACTATATTAACAAAGCTAGCGATACATCAAGATTGTGCATCTCAAGAACATGAGAGAGAGATTAAACACATAGCTACTAGTACAAACCCTCAGCCCTGAGGGTGGACTACTCCCTCTTAATCATGGTGGCCGCCGGGATGATAAAGATGGCCACCGATGATGATTTCCCCCTCCAGTAGGGTGCCGGAACGAGTCTAGATTGGATTTTCATGGACTACAGAGGCTTGCGGTGGCGGAACATTAGATCTAGGGTTATTTCTGATGGTTTCTCTATTTATAGGAATTTTTGGCGTCAGTTTCATGCGAAGATGGGCCTCGAGGTGAGCACGATACCCTGGGATGCGGGCAAGGGCCCAGGCGCACCACGGTGGGTTGTGCCCTCCTCGTGGCTCTTCTAGCCCTCCCACAAAGCTTCCAGGGGTCTCTTTTGTTCCCAAAAAATCGTCAAGAAGTTTCATCCCATTCCGAGAAATTTTATTTCCGCACAAGAAACAACACCTCGGTAGTTCTGCTGAAAACAACGTCAGTCAGGTTCAGTTCCATGCAAATCACACCAAAACCATATAAAATTGTTGTAAACATGGCATGAATACTTCATAAATTATAGATACGTTGGAGACATATCAGCATCACCAAGCTTAATTCCTACTCGTCCTCAGGTAGGTAAATGGTAAAAGAAATAATTTATGAAGTGTGAACCCTAGCAAAGTGCATAAGTTTGATCAATGATAATTTCAGTCACTTTTCCTAGCATCATAATATCAACTCTTTCTCATAACTCTCATCATGATAAAGCAGCAAATGGTATTTTTGATGTGGAATGCTACCTATCATATTCATCATATACTCATTCTTTTGGAGCATGGACATTTGGACTTTTATATGGTTCAAAGCATTAGTGTAGTTTTGACATGAAAACTTTAATGCTCAAGCATACAAACAAGCAACCTTGCCTTTTAAAATATCAATACAATAGCAAGTTATCCCTAGCCCATCATGGTCAATAATTGATCCATTCATGAAATACACTCGCAGATTCGCTACATCCGACGCTCAAGTACGATCATAGTGCCCCTTAGTTGGTGCTTTATAAGAGAAGATGGAGACTCAATTTTTTTTTCAAAAATTAAAAGAAAGGCTCTTCGCAGAGGGAAGTAGGGATTTGTAGAGGTGACACAACTCATAGCTTAAATTGAGAGATAATTTTTTTTGAGAGGCATACTTTTCCCGTCAATGAAAATGACTTAGAGTTCCCAATACATTCCATGCTGGATATATCATAGGCGTTCCCAAACAGAAATTAAAGTTTATTCCTTTTCCACCATTCTTTGACTATCCATGACTAACCATATCCACGGGTGCCCTCCATACCAACAGTTTCCAAGAAATTTATTATTTGACAACATAAAGTAAATTAGTTTTTCATTTCGGGACTGGGCATCCCTAATACCTTTGTTGTACTCTAATGCAATGACAAGTTAATAAACACTCATCTTGAGAATAACACATCTAGCATGGAAAAATATCGGCCACCCCTCACCGCCTCTTGAGCGGCACGGGCACACAAAAGATAAGTTTATTTTGAAAGTAGAGATGTCACATACAAATTTGCTTAGAACAACAAGGGAATACCCCATATAGGTAGGTATGGTGGACTCATGTGGCAAAACTGGGTTTAAAGAGTTTGGATGCACAAGTAGTATTTCTACTTAGTACAGGTGGAGGCTAGCAACTAGATTAAGAAGCGACTAACGAAGAAACGGAAAATCACATAAGCGAGCATTGACCATAACTAACACCGATTAATGCACCATACGTAGGATGTAATTTCATTTCATAATTATTGACTTATGTGCTTGCATAGGGTATCATAAACCTTAACATCAATATTCTTACTAAAACATAATTACTCATTAACATGACTCACATATCACTATCATCATATCTCAAAACTATTACAAATAATCAAGTGTATTTTTTCCAATGATCTTCATTGAAGTTTTTACTATATCTCTCTTGAGTATCTATCATATTGGGACTAGTTACATAAGTTGCTTTTTGAGAGGATCAAACAAATCTAAGTGAATAACATGAGCATAAAATTTTATTTCTCTCAAAATAATCTAAGTGAATTATGAGTGAATTTCTTCAAAAATAACAAAGCACACCGTGCTCAAACACATATAGGTGAAGCACTAGAGCAATTGCATGGCTCTAAAAAAAATTAGTGAAGCATAGGAGCAATCATAACACAATTTGGCTCTCCCAAATCGGTGTGTACAACAAGGATACTTATTAAAAATTAAATATGAAAACAACCAAAGACTTATATCATACAAGATGCTCCAAGCAAAACTCATAATATGTGACAAATAAAAATATAGTCTCAAGTAAAATACCGATGTTCGTTAGAAGAAAGAGGGGATACCACTCGGGGGAATCCCCAAGATTAGTTGCTTGATACTTCTTGAATATTATCTTGGGGTGCCACATGTATCCCAAGCTTAGCCTTTTGCTACTCCTTATTCCTTCATCCATCGCAATCTCACCCAAAACATGAAAACTTCAATCACACAAAACTCAACAAAACCTCGTGAGATCCGTTAGTATAACAAAACCAATCATTACTCTAATTAATGTAGAAAACCAATTCATATATTGTAATTGTTTTATACCTATTGTATTCTAACTTTTCTATAGCAAAAACTCTTCAAAAGAGACCATAGAATTATCAAAACAAGCACATAACACAACGAACACAGAATCTGTCAAAAACTGAATAGTCTGTAAAGATGCGATTTTGACTATACTTCTGCAGCTCTGATAATTCTGAAAAATTAGGATAACTTGTAAAATTTGCACATTGATAACGCAAAAAAATTCAATAGTTTATCACGCTCCAGTAATCATTCGAAATTATAACTCTGGACGCAAAAGTTTCAGAATTTCTAATGCGATCAAATCAACTATCAACCAAATCATCCCAAAGGCTTTGCTTGACACAAACATTTATTTTAACCATAAAAACACATCAAATTAGAGGTATTATTGGGTACTTTATTGAAAACAACAAAAAACCGAGAAGCAAAAATATACAAGTTGGGTTGCCTCCCAACTAGAGCTATCGTTTTATGCCCTTAGCTAGGCATGATGATTTCAATGATGCTCACATAGAAGTAAAGAATTAAAACATAAAGAGAGCATCATGAAACACATGGCTACCACATATAAGCCTAACTCACTTCCTGTGCATAGGGATTTTGTGAGCAAACAAATTATGGCAACAAGAATCAACTAGCATAGGAAGGCAAAACAAGCAATACTTCAAAACTTTCAACACATAGAGAGGAAACTTGATATTATTGCACTACCTACAAGCATATGTTCCTCTCTCATAATAATTTTCAGTAGCATCATGAATGAATTCAACAGTATAACCATCACATAAAGCATTCTTTTCATCATGCACAAGCATAGAAATTTTCCTACTCTCCACGTAAGCAAATTTATTCTGATGAATAGTAGTGGGAGCAAAGTCAAAAAAATAACTATTATGAGATTGAAAATTAAATTCATGATGACAAGTTTCATGGTTATCATTATTCAAAATAGTATACATGCCATCACCATAATCATCATAGATAGCAACTTTGTTATCATAGTCAATTGCAACATCCTCCAAAGTAGTGCATTCATCACTAAATAAAGTCACGACCTCTCCAAATCCACTTTTGTCAATGTAATTATCATAAATAGGAGGCATGCTATCATCATAATAATTTTTCACATCAAAACTTTGCGGACTAAAAATATCATGTTCATCAAACATAACATCCCTAAGCTTATGGCTTTGCATATCACTAGCATCCTGGATATTCAAATAATTGATACTAGGAACATTGCAATCTTGCTCATCATTCAAACAAATTATGCCAAACATTTTATAGCATTCTTCTTCTATCAATTGAGCACAATTTTCCTTTCCATCATTTTCATGAAAGACTTTATAAAGATGAATAAAATATGATGCAACATCAATTCCATTTCTTAGTTTTCTTTAAAAAACCAAACTAGTGATAAAATAAGAAACTAAAAGATTCGATTGCAAGATCTAAAGATATACCTTTCACGAACTCACCTCCTCGGCAACGGCGCCAGAAAAGAGCTGGATGTCTACTACACAACTTGTTCTTGTAGACTCGTGTTGGGCCTCCAAGCACAGAGTTTTGTAGGTCAATAGCAAATTTCCCACAAGTGGATGACCTAAGGTTTATCAATCCATGGGAGGTGTAGGATGAATATGGTCTCTCTCAAACAAACCTGCAACCAAATAATAAAAAGCCTCTTGTGTCCCCAACGCACCCAATACAATGGCAAATTGTATAAGTGCACTAGTTGAGCAAAGAGATGTGATACGAGTGTAATCTGGATAGTAGATATTGATTTTTGTAATAGTAACAATGAAAACAGCTAGGTAGCAAGTAACAAAAGTGAGCACGAACCGTATTGCAATGCTTGAAAATAAGGCCTAGGGTTCGCACTTTCGCTAGTGCAATCTCTCAACAATGCTAATATAATTGGATCACATAACCCTCCCTCAACATGCGATGAAGAATCAGTCCAAAGTTCCTATCTAGCGGAGAACATAAGAAGAAATTGTTTGTAGGGTACGTAACCACCTCAAAGTTATTCTTTCTTATTGATCTATCAAGAGTTTGTACTAAAATAACACCATATGATACACATCAACCAACTCTAATGTCACCTAGATACTCCAATGTCACCGCGAGTATCCGTGAGTTAATTATATGATATGCACAAACAATTTCAAATTCATAATAATCAATCCAACACAAAGAACCCCACAGAGTGCCCCAAGATTTATGCTGGAGAAACAAAGACAAGAACATGCATCAACCCCTATGCCTAGATTACCCCCATGTCACTTCGGGAATCCGCAAGTTGACTGCCAAAACACATATCAAGTGAATCAATATGATACCCCTTTGTCACCGCGGGAATTCATAGCAACACATGCATCAAGTGTTCTCAAATCCATAAAAGTATTCAAGCCAAAGAAATATCAAAGGAAAAACTCAATTCATCACAAGATGATAGAGAGGGGAAAACACCATATGATCCGACTATACTAACAAATCCCGCGATACATCAATATTTTTCATCTCAAGAACACGAGAGAGAGAGAGAGAGAGAGAGAGAGAGAGATTAAACACATAGCTATTGGTACAAACCATCAGCCCTGAGAGTGGACTACTCCCTCCTCATCTTGGTGGTCGCCGGGATGATTAACAGGGCCACCGGTGTTGATTTCCCCCTCCGGCAGGGTGCCGGGACGGGTGTAGCTTGGTTTTTCATGGGTTACAGAGGCTTACGTCGGCGGAACTTCGGATCTAGGGTTATTTCTGATGGTTTATCAATTTATTGGAATTTTTGGCATCGGTTTCTTGCGAAGATGGGCCTCGATGTGCGCACGATACTCCGTGATACGGGCAGGGGCCCATACGCTCCACGGTGGGTTGTGCCATCCTCGTGGCTCTTCTGGACCTCCCAGAAAGCTTCAGGGATCTCTTTTGTTCTAAAAAATCATCAAGTAGTTTCAGCCCATTGCGAGAACTTTTATTTCTGCACAAAAAACAACACCACGGTAGTTCTGCTGAAAACAACGTCAGTCCAGGTTAGTTCCATGCAAATGGCAAGAAAACCATATAAAATTGTTGTAAACAAGGCATGGATACTTCATAAATTATTCTCCCTCCGTCCCAAAATAAGTGACTCAAAAGTGAGTCAACTTCATAAATTATACTTCTTGAAGCTCGTCGCGTTGAGGCCCCTTAGGACCTCCGCGTTGGCTTGTTCGGCCCGACGATTGCTCCGTGGGTGTGCCACCGAAGCATATCATATATGCGTTCCAAGGTTAGCGCAATATGTTTTGAAAAGGTTGCTCGTAAACTGAGAACCATTGTCGGGTATGATGTGATTGGGGACCCCGAAGCGGCTCACGAGGCCCTTGTTGAACTTGACGGCTAAGCCAGCTGGTATGGTACGGACGGCCTCCACCTCTCCCCACTTGGTGAACTTGTCGATGGCGATGTAGAGGTAGCGGTAGCCGTCGGGCGCTCGAAGGAATGGGCCCAGGATATCCAACCCCCAGACCGTGAATGATCATGAGACAAGGATGGTCTGGAGGCCCTGAGCGGGCTGGTGGATCTACATAGCATGTATTTGACAAGCCTCAAAAGATCTTACCAATTCAGTGGTGTCGTTAAGTGTCGTCGGCGAGTAGAATCCACTGCGAAATGCTTTTCCCACGAGGGTGCGCGATGAGGAGTGATGCCCGCAGTCCCCACCATGTATGTCAGCCAGCAGCTCGCACCCCTGCCCCCTGGAGATGCATCGTAGAGAGACGTCATATGGGCGCTTTCATTAAAGCTCACCATCTTGGATGCAGTATGCGGTGGCCTAGCGGGCCACACGCTCTGCGTCTTTCTCCTTCTCTGGGAAGGCGCCCCGGAGCAAGTACGCCTTGAAATCCTCAGTCCGGCACCCCTCCTGGGGCTCGAGCGCGAGGAGCAGGCGGGATACCGAGGCTGGGCCATAGGCTGGGGTGACCAAGGAGGGTGCCGAGGGCAGCTCCTCCTGAGGCAGCACCGACCCCGCGGTAGGGGAACAGTTGATGGCTTGATGTCGCCTGCCTTCTTGTTCGTGCCGCGTGGCACGTGCTTTAGTTCCAAGCCTAAGAACCGGTTTTCAATTTTGCATACCTCCTCAAGGTATGCCTCCATGTGCTCATCCTTTGGCTTTTACACCTTGTTGGCTAAGTTGACATGGAGCTAGGAGTCGCCCTTAATAGGCACCCAACCCACAGAGCTGCCGCAGCCTTGAGGCCGGCGATAAGGCCCTCATACTTAGCGATGTTGTTGGAGATCTTCTCCCCATGCTAGAAGCAGAGTTGCACCGCGTAGTAGAGCTTGTCCTGGGTGGGCGAGATGAGCACGTCTCCAGCCCCCACGCCCTAGCGCGCAAATGCACGATCGAAGTAGATGACCCAACCATCTGGTGCCTCATCTCCGGGCACGAGGGAACGATCCTCGCTTACTTCACAGCCAGGGGTGTCATCCCATTCTGCCACAAAGTTAGTGAGGGCCGCTCCCTTGATGACTCTTGTGGTGCTGAACTCCAGCTGGAACGCCTGCAGCTCGATTTTCCATTCAGCAACCCTTCCCGCAGTGTTGGGGCTTCGGAGCACCCTCTACAAGGGATAAGCCGAAACAACCTTGATGGGGTGGCCTTGGAACTAGTGACGCAGTTTCCTGGAGGCGATGCGGAGCGCGAGCTGGAGCTTCTACGACATGGGGTAGCATGCCCGCGCATCACGCAGCAGTGTGCTGACAAAGTACACGTTTGCTCGACAAGGGAGGAGACGTCGGTTGGGTCCTGGGCCTCCTGAGGTAAGGGAACCTCAGGAGCTTGGTCATCTGGCGGGACGGTCGTGACCCTGTGCCTGAGGTTTTGAGGGTGACGTCCTGCGGCCGCACCGCCTTGGTTAGCCGCGGGGTGCCCTGTCGCGCACCCTCAACCGAATGCTCTACCCGGACCGCCACGCGCGCCGTGCTGGCTGAGTGAGGCATGGCGGCTAGGTAGAGCACCAGGGGTTCAAGGGGGCGAGGCGTGACCATCACTCGCAGGCTGGTGAGGTACTTCTTGAGGTCTTGGAAGTCCGCATCGGCCTCCGGGGTCCACTCGAACGGGCCCTTCTTTTTCATTAGCTTGAAGAACGGGAGGGCTTGCTTGCCTAGTTTGGAATGAAGCGCCCGAGCGAGGTTAGACAGCCCACCAGCTTCTGCATCTCCTTGAGAGTTTGCGGCGGGCTCATCCTCTCTATGGCCTTGATTTTCTCCGGGTTGGCTCGATACCCCTGTGCGACACCAATAAACCTAACAGCTTGCCGGACGGGACGCCAAACATGCACTTTTCTGGGTTCAGCCACGGGTTTACTTTGTGCAAGCTAGCAAATGTCTCCTCTAGATTTTTGATAAGAGTTCTCGCACTCCCAAGATTTGACCACTATGTCATAGACGTACACCTCGGCGATCCTCCGAAGCTGCTGACCCAAAGCGATGTGCATCAGCCGCTGGAAGGTCGCCCTGGCATTGTTCAACCCGAAAGGCATGCAAGTGTAGTAATACACCCCGCACGGGGTCAGGAAGTCCATTTTCTCCACGTATTCTACCACCATCTTGATTTGGTGATAGCCCGAGAAGGCGTCCAGGAAGCAAAGCAAATCGCACTTGGCGGTGAATTCGACGATTTGGTCGATAAGCGAAAGTGGGAGAGGGTCCTTAGGACAAGCCTTGTTGAGGCTCGTAAAATCGACGCACATGCGCTCTTTCCCACCCTTCTTGGGGACGATGATTGGGTTCGCCAGCCAATTGGGGTGCCTCACCTCCCGAATGACGCTGGCCTCTTGCATCTTGCGGATCTCCTGAACGATGAATGACTGCTTCTCCGGGGCTTGAAGCCGTGCTTTTTACTTTATCGGGCGCGCGTTGGGGCACACCATCAGGTGTTGCTCAATCACCTCGTGCGGAACGCCGACCAGGTCCGTTGCCTCCCATGCAAACACGTCATTGTTCATGTGGAGGAAGCTGACCAGCCCTTCGTCCTGATTTGGCGTGAAGCTGGTGCCTATGGTGAAGGTAGGGCCTAATCCTCCGCCTTCGCCGACCAGTAGCTACTTTGTCTCTATCCGGTCTTGAGAAAATAGTTGCTTCTTCTTTGCTGGTGCAGCCCCCGAGCCCTCCGGAGCGCACTTTGGGCTTGGCCGCGTGGCTACTACGGCCTTGAAAGTCAGCTCGAGGGCCGCGAGTGCGTCCTTGGTGTCCCCTGCCACGGTGAGGACACCGCTGCTTCCCGGCATCTGCATGTTGTTGTAGATGGGGTGAGTCGCAGCCATGACCTTGGAGAGAGCCAGGTACCCAAGGATGGCATTGTACGGGAGCCCAATGCGGGTGCTTTCGAAGTCGTTGAGCTCATTACGGTAGTTACTGCAAGTGCCGAAGTTGATGGGGAGGCAGATCTTCCCCAGAACATAGGTGGAGCTATCGACGACCCGAGAGAAAGGCCTGGTGGGGAGGAGCCGGCCGTGAGGCACATGGAGCTGGCTGAATGCCTCCACGGAGAGGAGGTTGAGGCGCACCTTCGTCGATAAGGGTCTTGGTGTCTGCCATGTTGCAGATGGTAGGGGTGCAGAGCATAGGAAGCGCGCCAGCATCGGTTGTGGTCTTGGGGTGGTCTCTGGAGTCGAAGGTGAGGTCGGCCTTAGGCGCCGCCCAGCCCAGAGGCGATTGTGCGGCTCCCACCTGGGAATGAACTACTTGGCATGGCGGTCCGAGGCCGACGCCCGTGACCCATGGAGGACCACTGCGACGACGTGGGGTGCCGGCGCCGCGAAGCGCGTAATGAACAAGCCGCATAGCTCTTCCGAGGAGGCCACTGAGGACTCCGGCAAGTCGAGAAACCAGGCGCATGCCACACCCACAAGAAACATAGGGAGCCAATTTTCCATTACCTTGTCGTCGCTGCCGACTGCCTAGATGGCCTCCGTGTTCACCTGGGGGAACTCCGCGGGGTCCGCCGCGTCATCGTACCGCAGTGGCAGTGCCAGCCTGAACTTCACCTGCCACTGGACTCATTGCAAGGTGTGGGAGAAAGCCCGGGTGCCCACGACGCCTTCGAGCGCGCCCAGTGGTCCAGCGAGTGGATCGGCGCCAACCATGGAAGCCTAGCGACAAGGGCGGAATGCGGTCGATGGGGAGGCTATCCTTCGACACACCCCTACCTAGCGCGCCAAATTTCGGATTCAGGGCTCCGCAGACCCAAGAAATGGTTCGAACTCTAGGGCGTGTGCGAAGAAGTCAATCGCTCCAGCCTACTAACTCATCGATCTCATCGCCTAGGTCGATGAAGGGAAAGGGAAAGAGACTCGGGAGTTCACCCAGGTTTGGGCCACCATGTGGTGTAAGACCTTACTCTTGCTTCGGGGTGGATTAGCCTCATAGGGGGCTGAGGATGAACTAGTATAGAGGAAGAACAGCCTCACGAGGCGTGTTCTTGGGTGAGTGTTCGCTAGTTCGGGTCCCTGTCTTCTATGGTGGTGGCTGTCGGCATTCTAGGAATGGGGGTACCCAGACTTGTCTGCTTGCGGCCCAGAGCGTGACTCATCCAGCGGCCTGGTATGGCCCATCTTCATTAGCAAACCACTCAAGACCCTCGTGAGGGGACAAGCCTCATGAGATGGATGACCCAAGACCTCCCCTGGGGCGGCCTCACTATGCTGCTCCCGAGGAGCGGAGATATCAAGGCAAGGTACACATCGCGAGGTTCGAGTGATATGAGCCATGACGACCAAGGCCAGGCAGACGCCAGTGGGCGCAGGAAGCCAGTTTCCTCTTTGGTGCTATAAAGGGGCAAGCGCATGCGAGGAGTCCCGAGGCGTCAGGCAAAGGTTTCCATATCGGTGCAACGAAACCAAGACCGCCAGACACCAAAGAGGAAACCTGCTGCTCCACGCCCGCGGGCACCCGCCTGGCCTTGGTCGTCATGGCTTGTGTCACTTGATCCTCATGAGGTGGATGCTTGCATAGGAAACTCCACTCCTCAGGAGGCCGCCTCGGGAGGCCGCTCTCATCGGCGGTCCAGTCGTCGTCCGCCTCGCGAGGGTCTTATCTTGTCGATGATCAACATGGGACGTACTAGGCTTTTGATGCAGTCTCGTGGTGGGCCGCGGGCAGGCAAGTCTGGGTACCCTATATCCCAGAACGACGACATTACGTGTACCATGGGTATCAAGACTAGCAAAACTTAATGGGTATGTAATAGACAGGTGTTGAGGTTGTAGCAAGCACTAAGCATTGTATTGTGGCTAACTTACAAATACCAGAGTAAGAAGAGCAACTATGCATAACTGTCGCAAAGTAATAATGATCAATAAGTGATCATGAACTACTTATGAGTCAATCATAACCCCATCGTGTTCTCTTCCCGAACTCCCTCGAAAAGAGATGGTTATGGTTACGCACGCGGATGGTGTATTTTAGTTCAGATCTTGTCTCAAGTTCTCTACCACCGGATATTATAAATTTCCAATCAACCACATAACCGAGGGCATGGCTTTCGAATGGTTAAGTCCTGCAGGGGTGTCCCAACTTAGTCCATTACAAACACTCACAATCCGTGAAGGAAAATCCTCCATTCCGGAACAACCTAATCAAGCTCGGAATCCCGGTTCTCAAGACATTTCGATAATGGTAAAACAAAACCAGCAAGACCTCCCGACGTGCCGATACCCCGATAGGAGCCGCATGTATCTTGACTCAGGCCACGGTCGGATAGGTCAAGCTACGAGTAAAACCAATCCTCGAGTTTCCCTATGGTGCCCCGCAGGCTGCCCAGTTTGGACCAACACTCATGAGGATCACTGCCTCGGCTGTTTATTAAGAATCCTACGGTGCTAGATGATCCCTATGCAAGTTTTAGTTATTATTAGGAAAATGGTAAAACCAAACTTGGGCCTTGCTGGAAGAGTTTTATTCAAAGAAAACTGTCAAGGGGGGCCCATAAACCCTGACCATGTAAGGAATGCAAATCAAGGAACATAACACTGGTAAGGAAACTAGGGCGGCAAGAGGGGAACAAAATACCAAGCAAAAGGCCAAGCCTTCCAACCTTTTCCATGAATATAGATGCATTAATTAAATAACAGTTATTACTTTCAAAATATATATTAAATAACAGTTATTGTGATATCCCATGATATCCATGTCCCAACATGGAACAACATGCAACTGCACCTGTAACTTGCAATGCTATAAGAGGGGCTAAGCAAAGCGGTAACATAGCCAAACAACGGTTTGCTAGGATGATGGAAAAGGTTAGACACTGTTTAATGGCATATTGGGAGGCTTAATAAACAAGTGGTAGGAAGCGAAGCATAGCGATAGCATCAAGACAACTAGCAAACAAAATATAGTAGTGATATCCAAGATGATGGTCATCTTTCCTCAGATCCTGCTCAGAAGAAGATCGAGTCCATAATGTAGTCAAACCAACATAGTCGAACGAATCCTCACGATCTCAACGAAACAAGAACTACCGAGAAGAAGCACAATCGGAAAGAAGCAAGCAACAAGTAAACACACAACACATAAACATGGCATGATGCACAATCAATTATGATGCATGACAAGCTTAACGAGGCAAGGCAAGAGATGATGCATAAAGAACGCCACATCAAAGCAAGTTTAAATGAGTTCGGGAACAACATATAACAATTCCGGAAACTCTCCATATGCCAATTTCGAATTGATCCAGATCTTAATAACACAATATGTTAAAGTTGTTAAACAACAAGTTGATATGCACCATGATGATCTACACGTCTTTCTAGTCAAGTTACATATAAGGTTTATTTAATTCGGATCTACGGCCTAGAAGATATGAGCAAAACAAGTTAAACATGGCATTGATGCAAAATGCATTCAAACATCAAGCACCACACTCAAATCAAGGATGCAACATGACATGATGCTTCTAAATGCAAAACCAAGCAAGCTTCATAAATTACTTGATCGAAACGGAGGAACGGTTCAACACATACACATGAAACAAGTTTAAATGACAATTTGTCCAAAACAACAACTAGGCATATTGCAAGCAAAAACACAACATGCTACAGGAACCATATGAGCACAAAGTTGATGTGGACTTAAAGTACAGATTGCGTGCTTAAAATATCTTTAAGGTTCAGGTTCATAGGCATCAATATTAATCCAATATTATCCATGCAAAATGCAACTTTATAACATAGATTAGGAATTTGCGAAAAACTAGGCATACATATGAGAGTTAACAAGATGGCATGTGGGAGGCATGTAACAAAGATGCGACAATGCACGATCATGGAAAGCAAAAGCATGGCACTAAAGTACTAGTCATACATGGAAAATCATGCTTAGTAAACATGTTCAAACAACTTCTAAATCAATGGCATTCATCAAGACAAGTTGCAAGGTTATAACAGTTTCTCAGACTTTGTGAAAATCAGAGTTTGGCAGAAAATACATTCATGTTGCATACTACGGGACAAGAAAAGTATATGCTACAGGAAGTTTTCATGGCATAAAAGAGCATGGAAAGCATTTACTAAATACCCTTAACAAAGCATCCTTACTGAACATGTTGATATGAGCAACAAACTTGATGCTAGCATGATTGCAAAATGCAAAGTTATATAATAGCAGTTTCAGACTTAGTGGAATATAGGCATGGCAGAAAATAGATTCACGATGAGATGTTTAGAACAATAAAGAGGCATGTTACAACAAGTTTACAAAGCAACCAAGGGAATGGCAGCAAAGTACACATCACATAGGGCAAAGCACGTGAAGGAATCGTATGCATATGATCTATGGATTAGTGGCAAACATCCTCACAAGATTGAATGTTTTAACAGTTTTCTGTGTTAACCACATGATGCACTTTTGCAATAGAGATAATGACATGTAGATGAACTGTATAATTAATGCAAACCACACCATCATGTAGAGCACAGAGATTACATCGCTACATATAAAGATCATCATCATCGGGCAAACATGCACACAGTTATGATCATCACTAAATGCAACATGTTGTTTTAAACTAGAGACTTGGCGCAATTACTGAGGTGAGTGATGGAAAGCTAAGTAGTGCACGGGGCGAGGGATAGCCGGGTTCGCTCACCTCGGGCACATGGGCTAGCTCGGAGTGGGTGAGAGGAAAAAAACCGGGGCGATCGGTCTTCGTGGTTCGGGGCGGTCCACGAGGCGGGGCGTGGACTGGGCCAACCAGCCGGTTCATGCCGGCTGGGCGAAGAAAACCAGCAGCTGGGCGGTTGCAGATGGCCGGCATCGGCGCGAGCGAGGCTCCAGAGAGTAGAGGTGCCGGGGACACGTGAGGAGGCCGGAGGAGGGTCGCGGGTCGCCGGATCCCCGTGAATCCCACCCGGATCTAGCTGACAGACCCTTGGCAGCACCGGATCTGGGTCGAAGGATACGCCGGTGAGCTTCAGGTATGTCCTGGCAACTAAGGTTTGGCTGCCACGGGAGGCGTCCTATAGGGGCACCGGTCGAGGGCGTGACCACGAGAAACAAAGGAAGGAGAAGGGGCGGCGACGCTCATCAGCGGTGGCGGTTGCAACATCCGGTGATGGGCCAGCGAGTCCATGAGGAAGCGGAGATGGGCTCTGGCGAGGTCTGGTCGGCGGCTGGGCAGCGCCTGACGCAGGTGGGAGGCATGCGTGGGGGCCAACCCGGGCCCCAGATGGGCTCGGGCAGGCTAGCTTCGGGCCTCGCGGGCCTGGTGGCAGGGGAGGCAGGGCAGGGGCGACGTGGTAGATCCCGGATGGCTAGGCGGCGATGCTAGGGAAGGCAGGGGGACAGTTGGCGCGCTGCAGGTGGCTAGAAGCGGCCAGCGAGGGCGCTGTAGCGACAAGCGGCTGTGGCGGATTAGGTCGGCATGGAAAAGGATGGGAGGGGCAGCGGCTACAAGGTGGGAGGAGGTCAGGGGTAGGTTAGGCTAGGTTAGTCCAATTTTGGTAGGGGTAGGGGTTTATATAAGGTAGGTGGCTATGACTAGGGTTTGGAGTGGTTTTCGGACCCTCTGATGACGATTGGATGGCACTGGTCGCAAGGGGGTTTGTGGGCTGGTTTTGTGGGCTATGTAGGAGGGTTTGGCTGAGAGGATACAAGAGAAAAGTGGCCCGGCATAGGTTTGCGAAACACCGAAAACATCCGACGTTTGACCGGCTATAGTGCCGCTTTATGTTTAACGGTTGGGCTAACAAACGAGCACCAAATGCAACGAAATTTGGCAGGTAGTCTACCTACAATAAAATAAGACCGCATGCCAAATATCACCTCTTTCCGAGATTTTTTTAATGGCACTTATAAAGTAACATTTCAGAGGTGCCGCGGGCGCGTGCAAGTGTGTCTGGGCTCAGGGTGGACAACACAGAGAATGGGGATATCCGGTAACTACGAACAGATGAAAGTTTTGAAAAGAATGATGGCACGAGTGCCGATGCAAATGCGGATGATGCGATGATGAATGCAACAAATAGATGAAACAATCGGCAATAACGGGAATAAATGGAGGGGAATTGGAGCATCTATCTCGGGGCGCACACAACCCCCCACTTATAAGAGATCTCGTCCCGAGATCTTAGGAACGAGACGGAAGAGGAATAGGAAAACGAAGTTGCTTCTTGGAAAAATGTGTGAAAGCAAAGAACCTTGAGAGGTTAAACATTTCCAAGGAAAGAATACAATGGATATGAATGACGAGGAGGAACATTACGAGAACCTTGTAGGTTGATCGACATGAAACAAGAGCTTAACGAAACAAAAGATTATGAAACTGCACAGATATAACAAGATAGCCAAGGGATAAGAATGAAAGAATTGAGACAACACTCTGGTTGAACATGGAATGAAATAGAACATGAACTTGACAAGATGGCATTGTACTTGACGACAGCAACAACATCATGCCTACGGAACCATTTAAAGGGTGGAATCAAAATAAAGGAGAAAGAACTATATCTTCTACCATGAATGAATTTGAAAGCATCCTTTCTAAGAAGGGTTGAACAGAGTTGTTGGAGAAATGAGCAACGAAAAAGAATAATCTCCTTGTGGGCTTATGGAAACATGTCAAAACTTGAGTTGAAATTCTTCCACTACCAAATGATTGATTAGATGAGATGAAGGAAGAAATGCAAAACTCCACTTCAAAAGAATACGGAGAATTAGTTTCACTTCGAGACGCAATAAGAAGAATAATTGAGCTCCTCCAAAAGAATCTTGAAGAACACTCTGAGGATAAAAATCCTTAACGAACCACCATGTTGAGCCACCAAGAAGAACGCTAGTAATGAAAGAATTATAGAAGAGATTTGAAAGTTGGAATGAACATGATTGAAAACTTGCAATAATTTTGATAGTGGTTCATTGGAGATAGCCGAGAAAACTTTAAACTCCAGAAAAGTAAAGATGAAAAAACTTTGCACTAGAATTTATTCATCATGAACAAACTCCGAAGGAAGGGATTGATCAACTTGATGACAGAAGAATAATAATTATGTTATGCTTATCCTCCATCAATTAAATTAATGAGAAGCAATGGATTTGCATACTCCTTATTCACGTTGAAAAGGATAAAAGAGAGATATAGCATGAACTTGGGAAGGTCTTCGTGAAATACCAGTAGGATTGGAAAGAACGGATGCATTGATATGATGACAAAGGAAAAAGGAATATTGAATGAACCACCATAAGAATTGGAAAATGAATGAAGAAAAGAGAATGCCTCACCAGGAAGAATTAGAAAACGCACAAAGATACTTGAGGTATATTAGAGACAAGAGAACGAAGAGATTGCAAACTGATTAAAGAATACTTGACAAATGCGCCAGGATAATTGGGTAATGATAGCTGGTACGTGAGGATGAATAATTCTTATGGAATGATGGCCTTCGGAGAATCAAAACGGAAAAAACTCCTGAAATACTCTGGATGGGTAAGGAAAGAATTTCAGAGAAACAGAATAATTCGAGAGGATAACATGAAGCTAGAACCATAAATTTTCAACAGAACGGACAAAGATTGGAGAGAAACTCTTCTTCAGTCCTGGATGCTGAGAAGGAAGACGAGGAACACCACCAAAATAGTTGAGATACTCCAGAAGAGTGAAAAGGGGAAAGGTTGAACCAATGTTAAAAATAATTTTAAAGCAATCTGGGAGAAGGCATATGACTGATGAAAATTCATTCTTATGTCAAACTTGGAGAAAATTTTGGGAATAACTCCGGAAATATTAGAAGAGCCAGGTAAGATCCTGGGGATAAGACATGTGGGTTACGGCCCACTAAAAATAAAACACCGTTGGAAATGATTGTTTGAATGAGAAATGATGCACCAGAACATTTGAAAGACTTGAATGAGGCGACAACCTTAAATTAATTTGAACGCAAACACGAATATTCTGATATGTCTTTGTCACTCCGGAATGATTAAATGGCGAGATGCGAGCGAGCAAGGGAAACATTTGAGCTAAGGAAAAGAATTTAATCAACATCAAAAAATTGAATTTGATCCACCAGAGAAGAAAAAAAGATGAAGAATGTCGAATGAGACAAGAATTCATCGGTTGAAATAATCTGGTGAAGAATGGATAGACTTTGCATTAATAAAATGGATAATCGATTCAAGGCTTCGGACTCCATGAGGTAAAAGGGTGGGTGGGTGAAAAAAAACTATGGACGGGGAAAACAACACCATTTGGAACACTTGTGGATTGAACTTGCAAAAGATGAAGAGGGTCGAATCATCTGAAGAGAGTGCACCAGTAGAAAAAAATTGACATCACATTAAAGATCGGAAACTAACTACGTGATCCTAAAGAAAACTTGAAGGGGAAGAGGAGTATCATCCAAACACCTACATCAAGATTCCTCACTAGAGAGACGAAGGGGATGAGGAGTAAAAAGAATTCCTACTCTCTAATATAACTAGACTCTGAAAATAGTTTTTCTGCTAGACTCGGCAACGGCCAAACTACGATCAATCAAGGTGCTCCTATGTTCGGTCAAGGCTCGCATACCAACTTGTCATGTCCAATATGTGACCCTATCCTTGAGGATCTCGAAGGTCCCACCAAGGATAGAAGCGCATATTGAAGACACTTTCCAAGGTTGATATCATTACATCGTACCATTACATAATAGATGGGGATACGAACAAAGGCATACAAGTGCCACATGAATACATCAAACATCATACATCAGAGAGGCATTCGACTATGGACGAACACACAAGAAAACACAAATGACATCCACCCTGCTAGCCCAGGCTGCCGACCAGGAACCTATCCCCTCATCATAGAAGAAGAATAAGAAGAAGAAGAACTCCAAAACAAACACACATTGCTCTCACGTCAGATCAACACATTACATGTACCTACAACTGTTGTTGTAGTAATCTGTGAGCCACAAGGACTCAGCAATCCCAATACCATCGGTATTAAGACTAGCAAAGCTTAATGGGCATGAAATGGACAACTGGTGAGGTTGCAGCAAGCACTAAGCATTATACGGTGGCTAACTTACGAATACGAGAGTAAGAAGAGCAACTACGCATAAGGTCGCAAACTAATAATGATCAATAAGTGATACTGAACTACTTACGAGTCAATCATAACCCCATTGTGTTCTCTTCCCAAACTCCCTCAAAATGAGACGGTCACGTTTACGAATGCGGGCGGTGTATTTTATTTCGGATCATGTGTCAAGTTCTCTACAACCGGATATTATAAATTTCCAATGTACCACATAAGCGCGAGCACGACTTTCAAAAGATTAAACCATGCAGGGGTGTCCCAACTTAGTCCATCAGAAAATATCACGATCCGCGGAGGAAAATCCTCCATTCCGAAACAACCCGATCAAGTTTGGAATCCCGGATCACAAGACATTTCAACAATGGTAAAACAAATCCAGCTAGACCTCCCGACGTGCTGACACCCTAATAGGAGCTGCGTGTATCTCGTCACAGGCCACGATCGGTTATGTCAAGCTATGAGTAAAAACCAAACCTCGAGTGTCCCCGTGGTGGCCCCGCAGGCTGCCCAGTTTGGACCAACACTAATGAGGAGCACTTGCCCGGGTCGTTGATTGAGAATCCTCGGGTGCTAGCCGGTCCCTATGCAACTTTTAGTTATTATTAGGAAAATCATAAAACCAAAGTTGGGCCTTGCTGGAAGAGTTTTATTCACCGGAGGAGAGGTGTGAGAAGCTGGGAGCGACAGAGGGCAAGGGTGGAGGCGTGAAGCTGCCCTCCCACCTCCCCACTATATATAGGGGTGAGGGAGGGGGCAGTGGCCGATGGCCCCTCCTCCAAGGATGGGGCGGCGGCCCTAGGGGTGACTTTCCCTCCCCAAGTCAAGGGAGCGCCCCCATCTAGGGTTTCCCCTTAGCCCTAGGCACATGGGACTCTTGGGGGGGTGCGCCCATCTAAACTAGCTAGGGCGCCCAACTACAACCCATGTGGGTCCTCGGGGCTAGTGGACCTCCCCGGTGGACCCCCTGAACCCTTCGGTGCCTCCAGTACACTTGCCAACATGCCACCGAACTTTTCTGGTGGCGAAAACAGGATTTCCCATATGTCAGTCATTTCCTCTAGAACATTCTAGAGCTCCTCGTGATATCCCGGATCCCATTCGGGACTCTGAACAACCTTTGGACTTTCCGCTATTAATATGACACTACTACCCTAGCACTATCGGATGTTAACCATGCGACCCTACGGATTCGGGAACATGTAGAAATGACCGAGAATCCTTTCGAGTCAATATCCAATAACGGGACCTGGATGCTCATATAGATTTGTACATGTGCAATGACGATCTTTATCGGTTGAACCATGCTACTTCTCGAGCTTGCGATGTATTCCCTCGAAGAGGAAAGGGTGATGCAGCACAGCAGCGTAAGTATTTCCCTCAATTTTTGAGAACCAAGGTATCAATCTAGTAGGAGACCACGCGCGAGTCCCTCGCAGCTGCACAAACAAATAATAACTTCGCAACTAACACGGTATGGGGTTGTCAATCCTTTTACGATCACTTACGAATGTGATATCTGATAGAGATGAGAGTTTGATATTTTGGTATTTTTTGGATATAAGAACATAAAGTAAAAACGGAAAAGTAAAGTAGATTGTAGATTGATATGTTGAGAATAGACCCGGGGGCCATAGGTTTCACTAGTCGCTTCTCTCATGATAGCAGAATTCTACGTTGGGTGAACGAATTACTCTCGAGCAATTGATAGAAAAGCGAATAATTATGAGACTATCTAGGCATGATCATTATATATAGGCATCACGCCCGAGACAAGTAGACCGAAACAATTCTGCATCTACGACTATTACTCCACACATCGACCGCTATCCAGCATGCATCGAGAGTATTAAGTTCATAAGAACAGAGTAACACCGTAAGCAAGATGACATGATGTAGAGGGATAAACTCAAATAACATGATATAAGCCCCATCATTTTATCCTCGATGGCAACAATACAATACGTGCCTTGCTGCCCTGACTGTCACTGGGAAAGGACACCGCAAGATTGAAACCAAAGCCAAGCACTTCTCCCATTGCAAGAACTATAGCTCTAGTAGGCCAAGCCAAACCAATAATTCAAAGAGACTTGCAAGGATATTATAATCATACATAAAAGAGTTCAGAAAAGAACCAAATATTTCTCATAGATAATCTTGATCATGAACCCACAATTCATCGGATCTCGACAAACACACCGCAAAAAGAGATTACATCGAATAGATATCCTCGAAGACCGAGGAAACTTGGTATTGAGATCCAAAGAGAGAGAAGAAGCCATCTAGGTACTAACTATGTACCCGAAGGTCTGTGGTAAACTACTCACAACTCATGGTGAGGCGATGATGATGATGTAGAAGCACTCCATGGTAGATCCCCCCTCCAGCGGAGCTCCAGAACAAGCCCCAAGATGGGATCTCACGGGAACAGAAGGTTGCGGCGGTGTAACTAGGGTTTTCTCTCTTCTTCTGATGTTTTCGGGGTACGTAGGTATATATAGGAGGAAGGAGGGCACCGGGGGCCAAACGTGGGGCCCATGAGGAAGGGGGCGCGCCCTGTAGGGGGGGGGGCGGCCCCCACCTTCGTGGACACCACATCAGCCCTATTCCGTGGTTCTCAAGTATCCCGTGCATATTTTGCTCCAAAAATATCTCTCCCGAAGTTTCACTCTGTTTGGACTCCGTTTGATATTCCTTTTCTGTAAAACCCTGAAATTGGCAAAAACAGGAATCTGGACTGGGCCTTTGGGTTAATAAGTTAGTCCCAAAAGTAATATAAAAGTGTATAACAAAGCCCATTAAACATCCAGAACATCATAAATAATAGCATGGAACAATCAAAGAATTTAGATACGTTGGAGACGTATCAAGCATCCCCAAGCTTATTTCCTGCTCGTCCTCGAGTAGGTAAATGATAAAAACAGAATTTTTGATGTGAAATGCTAACCAACATAATTTTCAATGTAGTTCTCTTTATTGTGTCATGAATGTTCAGATCAGAAAGATTCAAGACAAAAGTCTATATTGACATAAGAAATCATAATACTTCAAGCATACTAACAAAGCAATCATGTCTTCTCAATGTACTATGGCTAAAGAAAGTAATCCCTACAAAATCATATAGTCTGGCTATGCTCCCTCTTCATCACACAAAATATTCATATCATGCACAACCCCGGTTTCAGCCAAGCACTTGTTTTCATACGCTAATCTTTCAAACCTTTCAACTTTCACACAATACATGAGCGTGAGCCATGGATATAGAACTATGTGGAATAGAATGGTGGTTGTGGAGAAAACAAAAAGGAGGGAGATAGTCTCACATCGACTGGGCGTAACAATGGGCTATGGAGATGCCCATCAATAGATATCAATGTGAGTGAGTAGGGATTGCCATGCAACGGATACACTAGAGCTAAATATGTATGAAAGCTCAACAAAAGAGACTAAGTGGGTGTGCATCCAACTTGATTGCTCACGAAGACCTAGGGCATTTGAGGAAGCCCATCGTTGGAATATACAAGCCAAGTACTATAATGAAAATTCCCACTAGTATATGAAAGTTACTAAACATGAGACTCTCTATCATGAAGAAAATGGTGCTAATTTGAATCTCAAGTGTGGAGAAAGATAGTAGCAATTGTCCCTTTTTTCTTTTCTTTTTTTTCTTTTTTTGGAGGGGCGTTTTCTTTTGTTTGGCCTTTCCTCACATGGGACAATGCTCTAATAATGATGATCATCACACTTATATTGATTTACAACTCAATATTACAACTCGATACTAGAACATAGTATGACTCTATATGAATGCCTCCGGTGGTGTACCGGGATGTGCAATGAATCAAGAGTGACATGTATGAAAGATTATGCATGGTGGCTTTGCCACAAATACGATGTCAACTACATGATCATGCATGGCAATATGACAATATGAAGCGTGTCATATGAACAGAACGGTGGAAAGTTGCATGGCAATATATCTCGGAATGGTTATGGAAATGCCATGATAGGTAGGTATGGTTGCTGTTTTGAGAAAGATATATGGTGGCTGTTTTGAGGAAGATATATGGTAGCTGTTTTGAGGAAGGTATATAGTGGGTGTATGGTACCGGCGAAAGTTGTGCGGTACAAGAGAGGCTAGCAATGGTGGAAGGGTGAGAGTGCGTATAATCCATGGACTCAACATTAGTCATAAAGAACTCATATACTGATTGCAAAAATTTACGAGTCATCAAAACAAAGCAATCAGCGCATACTCCTAGGGGGGGAGGTTGGTAGGAGTCAACCATCGCGCGCCCCCGACCTCCACACAAAGGATGACACTCTACAAATACCTCATGCTCTAACTTCGTCACATAGTGGTTCACCGTACGTGCATGCTACGGGAATCACAAACTTTAACACAAGTATTTCTCAATTTCATAATAACTCGACTAGCATGACTCTAATATCACTATCCTCATATCTCAAAACAATTATCAAGCATGCAACTTCTCATCATATTCAATGCACTTAGTACGAAAGTTTTTACTACATTCATCTTGGATGCCTATCATGTGAAGGCTAGTTTTATAGCCAAAGCACATTACCATGCTGTTCTAATAGACTCTCAAAATGATATAAGTGAAGCATGATATATCAACAATTTTCTACAAAATAAAATTACCATCATGCTTTAAAAGATATAAGTGAAGCACTAGAGCAAACTATTTAACTCAAAAGATATAAGTGAAGCATATAGAGTGTTCTAACAATTCCTAGGCCATATTTATCTCTCTCAAAAAGGTGTGTTCAGCAAGGATAATTGTCGCAAACTAACAAGCAAAGTCTCAAATGATACATGACGCTCCAAGTAAAACACATATCATCTAGTGAATAAAAATATAGTCCCGAGTATAGTTACCGATAGATGAAGACGAAAGACGGGATGCCTTCCCGGGGCATCCCCAACCTTAGGCTTTTAGTTGTCCTTGAAATTTACCTTGGGGTGCCTTGGGCATCCCCAAGCTTAGGCTCTTGCCATTCTTTGTTCCATAGTCCATCAAAGCAATACTCAAAACTTGAAAACTTCACAACACAAGACATACACAAAAATCTTGTGAGCTCCGTTAGTATAACAAAACAAACCACCACTCAAAGGTACTGTAATGAACTCATTCTTTGTTTATATTGGTGTTAAACCTACTGTATTCCAACTTCTGTATGATTCATATCCTCCAATACTACTCATAGATTCATCAAAATAAGCAAACAACACACGGAAAACAGAAGCTGTCAAAAATAGAAAAGTTTGTAGTAATCTGTAACTTTTGCATACTTCTGTAACTCCAAAAAAAGTGAAATAAATTGCTAAACGCGAGGAAGTTGTCTATTAATCATATGCAAAAATAATCAACTAAATAGCACATTCCAGTAAAATCTGGTGACCATTCTAGCGAGCGCTAACGATTCTGTTTTTCACATCAAGATCATATAAACATCACACAAGTCTTCCCAAAGGTTCTACTTGGCACAAACAATAATTAAAACACAAAACCACATCTAAACAGAAGCTAGATGCAATATTTATCCCTAAAAAGAAGCAAAAACAAAAAAAAATTAAAATTGGATTTCCTCCCAACAAGCGTTATCGTTTTACGCCCCTAGCTAGGCACGATACATGGATAGATCTACATATTGCCATCTTTGGAAGGCAATCCATAAGTGCCTCTCATAATAGATTCATATGGTAATTTTATTTTCTTTCTAGGAAAGTGTTCCATGCCTTAACTTAACGGAAATTGGAATCTAATATTTCCTTCCTTCATATCAATAATTCCACCAATCATTCTAAGGAAAGGTCTACCAAGAATAATAGGACATGAAGGATTACAATCTATATCAAGAACAATGAAATCTACGGGCACATAATTCCTATTGGCGATAATAAGAACATCATTAATCCTTCCCATTGGGTTTTTAATGGTAGAATCCGCAAGATGCAAATTTAAATAACAATCATCAAGCTCTTGGAAACCTAACAAATCACACAAAGTTTTTGGGATAGTGGAGACACTTGTAGCCAAATCACACAAAGCAAAGCATTCATGATCTTTAATTTTAAGTTTAATTGTAGGTTCCCACTCAACATAAAGCTTTCTAGGGATAGAAACTTCAAATTCAAGTTTTTCTTCATAAGATTGCATCAAGGCATCAACTATGTGTTTGGTTAAATCTTTATTTTGACTATAATCATGCGGCGAGTTTAGTACGGATTGCAACAAGGAAATTCAATCAATCAAAGAGCAATTATCATAAATGAATCCCTTGAAATCCAAAGTAGTGGGTTCATCACTATGCAAAGTTTTAATCTCTTCAATCCACTTTTAACAATTTTATCATCAAGATCTAAAAACTCCGAATCATTGGGACACCTTTCAATTAAAGTAGACTCATCTCCAATACCATCTTTATCAAGATTCATACTAGAAAACAAGGATCTAATAGGATACACATCAATAACTTTCAGATCTCCATCTTTATTTTCATGATAACTAGAAGAACACGCTTTTATATAACTCTCTTTTTTAGCACACGTCCTATCGGTTCTTTCTTTACATTCATCAATGGAAATTCTATGGCTTTGAGATACTCATTGATATCATGCTTAGGTGGAATAGATCTAAGTTTCAAAGAATCAACACCAAGAGTAATTCTATCCATACTTCTAGCCAATTCATCAATCTTAAGCAATTTTCCTTCAAGCAAAGCATTGAAATTCTTTTGCGAATTCATAAACTCCTTAACACTAGTTTCAAATTCAGAATGCATCTTTCCATAAGAGTTATTGTAAGAATTATCATAATTATTAGAGGAATTACTTGGAAAATGCCTAGGATTAAAGTTTCCTCTATAAGCATTGTTACCAAAATTATTCCTACCAACAAAATTCACATCCAAAGATTCATTATTATTTTCAATCAATGTGGATAAAGGCATATCATTAGGATCAGAAGAAGCACTCTTAGCACCAAATAATTTCATAAGTTCATCCATCTTTCCACTCAAAACACTAATCTCTTCAATAGCATGTACTTTTTTACTTGTAGATCTTTCGGTGTGCCATTGAGAATAATTAACCATAATATTATCTAGGAGTTTGGTAGCTTGCCCTAAGGTAGTTTCCATGAAAGTGCCTCTTGCGACCGAATCTAAAAGAATTCTAGAAGCAAAATTTAAGCCAGCATAAAAGTTTTGTATAATCATCCATAAGTTCAAACCATGTTAGGGCAATTACGTATCATTAATTTCATTCTTTCCCAAGCTTGTGCAACATGCTCATGATCTAGTTGCTTAAAATTCATAATATCGTTTCTAAGAGAGATGATCTTAGCAAGAGGAAAATACTTAGAGATAAAAGCATCTTTGCACTTATTCCACCAATCAATACTATTTCTAGGCAAAGCAAAAAACCAAGTTTTAGCACGATCTCAAAGTGAAAATAGAAATAACTTCAATTTAACAATATCGTTATCCGTATCCCTCTTCTTTTGCATATCACACAAATCAACAAAGTTATTTAGATGGGTAGCAACATCTTCAGTAGGAAGGCTAGAAAATTGATCTTTCATGAAAAGATTTAAGAGAGCAACATTGATCTCACAAGATTCAGCATCGGTAATAGGAGCAATCGGAGTGCTAATAAAATCATTATTGTTGGTATTGGAGAAGTCACACAATTTGGTATTGTTCTGAGCCATAGTGACAAGCAAGCAATCCAACACACAACCAAACAAGAAGCAAGCGAACGATAAACACACGGCAAAAAGAAGGGAAAATAAAACGGCAAGGGTGAAGTGGGGGAGAGGAAAAAGGGAGGCAAATAAATGTAATGCGAAGGATAAGGGGTTGTGATAGGTACTTGGTATATGACTTTTGCGTAAGCCTCCCCGGCAACAACGCCAGAAATTCTTCTTGCTACTGCTCGAGATTGCGTTGTATTACCTAGAAGAGGAAAGGGTGATGCAGCACGGTAGCGTTAGTATTTCCCTCAGTTTTTGAGAACCAAGGTATCAATCCAGTAGGAGACCACGCGCCAGTCCCTCGCACCTGCACAAATAAATAAGAACTTCGCAGCCAACGCGATAAGAGGTTGTCATTCCCTTTACGGTCACTTACGAAAGTGAGATCCGATAGTTTGATATGTTTGGTATTATTTTGGATATAAGAACAGAAGGTAAAAACGGAAAAGTAAAGTAGATTGTAGATTGATATGTTGAGAATAGACCCGGGGGCCATAGGTTTCACTAGTGGCTTCTCTCATGATAGAAGAATTCTATGGTGAGTGAACGAATTACTGTCGAGCAATTGATAGAAAAGAGAATAATTATGAAACTATCTAGGCATGATCATTATATATAGGCATCACGTCCGAGACAAGTAGACCGAAACGATTATGTATCTACGACTATTACTCCACACATCGACCGCTATCCATCATGCATCTAGAATATTAAGTTCATAAGAACAGAGTAACGCCTTAAGCAAGATGACATAATGTGGAGGGATAAACACAAATAACATGATATAAACCCCATATTTTTATCCTCGATGGCAACAATACAATACGTGCCCCGCTGCCCCTACTGTCACTGGGAAAGGACACCGCAAGATTGAACCCAAAGCCAAGCACTTCCCCCATTGCAAGAACTATAGATCTAGTAGGCCAAACCAAACCAATAATTCAAAGAGACTTCCAAGGATATTATAAGCATACATAAAAGAGTTCAGAAAAGAACCAAATATTTCTCATAGATAATCTTGATCATAAACCCACAATTCATCGGATCTCGACAAACACACCGCAAAAAGAGATTACATCGAATCGATCTCCTCGAAGACCGAGGAGAACTTGGTATTGAGATCCAAAGTGAGAGAAGAAGCCATCTAGGTACTAACTATGGACCCAAAGGACTGTGGTAAACTACTCACAATCATGGTGAGGCGATGATGATGATGTAGAAGCACTCCGTGGTAGATCCCCCCTCCGGCGGAGCTCCGGAACAGGCCCCGAGATGGGATCTCACGGGAACAGAAGGTTGCGGCGGTGGAACTAGGTTTTTCTCTCTTCTTCTGATGTTATCGGGGTACGTAGGTATGTATAGGTGGGAGGAGGGCACCGGGGGCCAAACGTGGGGCCCATGAGGCAGGGGGTGCGCCCTGTAGGGGGGCGCACTGCCACCCTCGTGGACGCCACGTCAGCCCTATTCCGTGGTTCTCAAGTCTCCCGTGCATATTTTTCTCCAAAAATATGTCTCCCGAAGTTTCATTCCTTTTGGACTCCGTTTGATATTCCTTTTTTGTAAAACCCTGAAATAGGCAAAAAAAAAAAGCAATCTAGACTGGGCCTTTGGGTTAATAGGTTAGTCCCAACAATAATATAAAAGTGTATAACAAAGCCCATTAAACATCCAAAACATCATAAATAATAGCATGGAACAATCAAAAATTATAGATACATTGGAGACGTATCAAACCACAGTGTCAAGGATTCAGTTAATCTCGTGTGGTTCCCTTTGTCCGGCGATATGCTCTTGCCAGAGATTCGATCGTTGGTATCTCCATACCTAGTTCAATCTCGTTATTGGCAAGTCTTTTTACTTGTTCCATAATACAAGATCCCGTGACTAAACTCATTAGTCATATGAAGCTTCTTATGATGTTCTACTACCGAGAGAGCCCAGAGATACCTCTCAGTCACATGGAGTGACAATTCCCAGTCTTGATCCATGCAACCAAACAGACACCTTCGTAGATACCTTTAGAGCAACTTTATGATCACCTGATTACGAAGTGGCATTTGATAGCACACAAAGTATTTCTCCGGTGTACGGGAGTGCATGATCTCATAGTAAAAGGAAGTAATACTTGACATGAAGAAAGTTGTAGTAAATAAATAAATGATGTAATGCTAAGTTTACGATTAGGTTAGTCCATCACATCATTCTCCTAATGATGTGATCACATTATCAAATGACCACTCATGTGTATGGTTAGGAAACCTTAACCATATTTGATCAATGAGCTTATCTATTAGAGGCTTACTAGGGACATTGTGTAGTTTACGTATTCAGACATGTATTTAAGTTTCCAGTCAATACAATTCTAGCATGAATAATAAACATTTATCATGAACGGGAAATATGATAATAACCTATTTAATATTGCCACCAGTGCATATTTCCAACAGTCTTCCCACTTGCACTAGAATCAATAATGTTTATTACATCATAATGAATCTAACACCCATGGAGCCTTGGTGTTCATCATGTTTTTCTCATGGAAGAGTTTTAGTCAGCGGGTCTACCGCATTAGATCTGTGTGCACTTTGCAAAGTTCTATGTCTCCATCCTTAATGTAATTACGAATGAAGTTGAAGCGGTGCTTTATGTGCTTGGTCTTCTTGTGAAACCTCGGCTCCTTGGTGTCGGTGTCAAAACCGGCGGATCTCGGGTAGGGGGTCCCAAGCTGTGGATCAAGGATCGATGGGATACAACAGACGATGAACACGATATTTACCTAGGTTCGGGCCATCTTGAAGAGGTAAAACCCTACGTCCAGATTAATTGTATTCGATGTGTATGTTATGGGTATAGAGTAGATCTACCTCGAGATCAGGCAGCTAAACACTAGGTTGATGAGGTGGTCAATGTAGCTCCCTCCCTAAAGACTAAAACCCTCGATTTATATAGACACTGATAGGGTTAGGGTTGCATGAGGTAGGTTACAATGAAGGAAATATCATGCCAACCTTAACTTGGAGGGCACACCATGACTATGAAGATCTTCTATCAGCATCCGGATCCGCACTCTAGCCGGGCTCCACCGCCGCCCATCAGTCCGGCCATATGTATTAGGCCGGCGCCCCGAGGACCCCCTAGCCCATGACTCCCTCAGGAGCCCCGAATTGGCCTCCAACGCCAGGGCTAGTGTTCGGCATCCGCACACTTCACAGTCTTCGGCTTGTGAGGCAACTTCTTTATCTCGTCTTGTGCGTTCTTGGAGCTTGAGTGGTATCTGAAAATGAAACATTTATTTTACTTGGCCTCAAAGGTCAAAGTACTCAAGTGTGAACATTGCCCTCAACTCACAGCTTTTAGCGAAGAGTCATGACCGCTCATAACATCGAATGGCTGGCTGTTCTCTATGCGCATCTCAAGGCCGGCTATTCCTAAGCACGCCCCATCAATGTGGACATTGTGTCCCGCTTTTCAGGGGATATGATCAATGCTTTCAATTCCCCACCCGCACGCATCGGCACGTGTATATCGAGAAGTGGAGAGGTCTGCGGCATGGAAAAGGATACTTAACTTCTCCGCGACCCATAAAAGGGGAAGCAACCGCAACCCTCAGCCTATGCCATCGTCCACCTCTTGCTATCACCTTTCAATCTCAAGTGCTCCAGCACCCTGTTCTTCTTCTCCATGGAAGTTCTCCTCCTAGTTCCCCCTCCCTCCATCCATGGTCAGTTCCGGTGCTAATGGCAAGTGGGAGGCCTCCATCCTCACCAACAGCGACATAGAGGATATCAAGGAAGTTGGCTACTTGCCGACGAATGTCGCCTACTGTGCCCCGAAAAGGGCCAAGTCATCCCTATGCCTCATCCAGGAGAAATAGTGGTTTTTATTACTCGTTTCATCCGAGGACTGGGATTCCCGTTGCAACCCTTCATGCGGGGATTCATGTTTTTCTACATGCTAGATTTCCATGATCTAGCCCCCAACTCCCTTCTACATATCTCCACCTTCATCACCGTTTGTGAAGTCCTCCTGTGGGTCCAGCCACACTTCGGCCTATGGTTGAAGGTCTTCAATGTCAAGCCGAAGATGGTTGGCGGTGCCCAAGAGGACTACAAAGGGGTGATTCTCAGTAAGCTCACATGAGTCCAATGGCTGGCGGGCTTGTTCATTGACACCGTCAAGGTGTGGCAGAAGAAATGGTTCTATATCACTGAGCCATGGAACCAGAAGGGCCTTGATTAGGGATCCGCCAACGAGGTGTGGAAGTTGCAGACGCGTATCTCCAATGTAATGGAGACCAGCACCAAACTAATCAACGTGTTCCAGATAATGCTCCAGCGCGGCCTCCCACCCTACCTGTAGACGGCGAAGCCGGTGTGGTCTTACGAGACCTAAGACCCGATCCTGTGCAACAGCTCTTCGGCACCACCCATGACAATGTTTGGGGCTTGCTGTTCGATCCCCAGAATGCGTGGCATGTTTAGGAGGAAGACATCGGCCTTGACGTCGCAAATCCCCCATGGGAGGTAGTCTATTTGTAAGGCCAAATTCATATCCGGGCTGTTCGAGGTTCAGTCTAACTTTCTTTCTGTCATTTTTACAGGGCTGGCTTAAGAAGGCTGAAAAGATTGGCAGTTCGTTCCCGCTGCCTGAGGGGAGTCAATCGGCTCAGTTGCCGGATCTGCTGGTCCCATCGCCTTACAAGGTGCCAGAGAAAAAAGGGAAGGACAAGAAGGACATACCGGAGGCCAGGGGTGGCCTTCCCTTGAGAGACTGTCTGGATAACAAGGCTGGAGATGTTGCGGCCCCGTCTGCCGAAGACGGGGTGGACTATGAGGATGAGGAGGAAAGTGCCTCCTCCCACTCCAAGAATAGGGCGGCATCCAAAGACGTCGAGGAGGAACAACCTCCTCGGGCCCCAAAGAGGAAATGATGCCCAAGTTGGTCCTGCCTGACGATTCGGACTCTGAAGAGGAGTCCGTGAAGATAAAGCAGAAGATTTCCCCCCGTGCGCAGTTAGTACTCTTGCAAGTTCACTTTGTACAACCATAGGTCCCTCCGGTGTGTATATAAACCAGAGGGTTTTGTCCGTAGAGGCAATCAGAAGAAACTCAGGCTAGGCGAATAGGGTTTAGCCAATACGATCTCGAGGTAGGTCAACTCTTGTAAACCTCAGATTCATCATATTCAATCAAGCAGGAAGTAGGGTATTACCTCCATTAAGAGGGCCCGAACATGGGTAAATAATGTGTCCTTGTGTCCCTTATTACTATCAATCCTCAGATACAAAGCTTGGGACCCCCTACCCGAGATCTGCCGGTTTTGACATCGGGATTGGTGCTTTCACTGAGAGTTCTGTTGTGTTGTCAATGGAAGAATCGATGGCTCGTTTCGTCACCGGCGACGGCGCTGTCCCTAGGGAGATCTTCCTCACTGAACAACTTTTCGTGTTTGGCGGGTTCGTGCTACGTGCCAACTCGGATGGCCACCTCAAGCAGGTCGACAGCTACGCCCCTGGTCATCAGATTAGGTTTGGAAGCACGAACTACGTCACCGATATCTGAGGTGATCTGATCTTTGAGGGGTTTACGACTTCGGCTGCCGCTCCCTGCCTCCATGAAGAAAACCCTTCAGATCTATCACCAGATCCCATCCACGAGTCGACACTCATGTCCGCTCCGCCCTTAGATCTGGAGCCGATTACATCATCTGATGACTGGAGGATAAACCCCGCCGGACTCTCTTCCTCTATGGAGCTTCTAATCGAAGACTCAGAGGCGGTCGTGCCACACACAGACCCATAATCAAACGGGGCTCTCCCCGCCATCGGGAAGACAGACCTATTTTCGATCATGAGCTCCGAACTAGTGGGATCCGCACGCTCCGGGCTCGTCCAAGTGCTCATCACCGAGCCCAGCTCCACAGGTCCCCAGACTCCTGCCTAGCTCCCGCTCTTAAATGAGGCGCTGGACTTGCTGCAATCTCTCGCCATCCTGGAGGACTCATCCCCAAACTATGCCCAGTTAGAAGTGGGGGCTGATATTAGGGAATTTTGTTTCCCACCCACCACCCCGTTCGTAGCCACTATCGAGGACATAACGGACATGCTAGACTATGCTTCTAAGACATCGATGACATGGACGACGATGTTGAAGCCAAAGCAAGTAAAAACCCGCCCATAACTAGGTGCTGGATGGCCACTTCCACCTATGATGTATACATGGTGGACACGCCTGAGAAAAAGCCTGTCGAGGAACCACCAAAACGCCGGCGTCTACGACACCACTCTCGATCGCGCCGAGGAAGAGAAAGCAACACCGGCACCAGAGACAATGACACTCTGGATAATGCCGACGACCCCATGGAACCAGCGTTAGTGCAGGAGGAGGGGGAGAAGGTCAATTCAATCCTGAAGATCTCGCCGATCACCATGATTCGGAAGACAGTAACTATTTGCCTATCTCTGAAGAGGATGCCAGCCTTGGTGATGAAGATTTCATCGTCCCAGAGGAACACCTCGAGCAAGAACACTTTTAGCGATGGCTTATCGCCATAGCGAGTAGCCTAAAAAAGCAGCAGTGGTGGCTTAAAGCCGTAAAGGATATGTTGAACGGTAGATGGAATCAAGTGCTAGACGTTAAGGAACAGTATGCCCATGAGCACCAGGCAAAGAGCTATCCCAAGCGCAAGCTACTGCCACAATTCGATGGCAAGGCCCTTGAGCCAATTCCGTTGAAGTACAATCAGGCTGATCAACCGGACTGACCACCTCACGGATGAGGCAAAGCGGCCCCCATCTCCCCACAATGAATGAAAGGATACAGCGGCTCCGGGCTACAAGTACGACCTACGTCAGGACCTAGCCATCAGCGACGGTCAAGCTAGAGAAATCTATGGGTCAAGAGGACGTGCCCCCACACGGGATGACAACTATCAAGCCTGGCACGACAAAAACAATACAGTTCGAAGTAAGCACCGAACACAGATGTCATCCGAACTCTGTCGCGATGTCGCCCGATATAGAGGTGCCGCACACCCTATGTGCTTTACCGATGAGGTAATGCCGCACCAATTTCTGGAAGGGTTTAAACCCTTAAACATTGAGCAATACGATGGAACAATGGATCCTGCCGTATGGATTGAGGACTTTATTCTCCACATTCGCATGGCTCCAGGAGATGACCTCCATGGCATCAAATACCTCCCTCTTAAGCTGAAATGACCAGCATGGCACTGGTTGAATAGCCTCCCAGTGAACTTCATTGGAAGCTGGGAAGAATTAAAGGATGATTTTCGGGCCTACTTTTAGAGGTCCGGACTCCCGAAGCTGATGACCTGAGCCACAAAATCCAGCAACCCGGGGAGTCAGCCTGCAAACTCTGGAATTGGTTCCTAACTAAATAGAACCAAATAATCGAATGTCCAGACGCTGAAGCCTTAGTGGCAGTCTAACTCAGTGTCTGCGACGAGTGGCTCGCGTGACACCTCGGCCAGGAGAAGCCGAAAACCATGGAAGCTCTCACTGCACTAATGACCCGCTTTTGTGCGGGCGAAGATAGCTGGTTAGCTCGTAGAAGCAGCAACACCAGCGACCCTGACACTTCGGAGGTCAAGGATGGCAATGGCAGGCCACGACGCAACAAAAATAGGTGCCGGAACAACAACGGATAGGCGGAGGATACCGCAGTAAACGCCGGATTCAGTGGCTCCAAATCCGGCCAGCGAAAGAAGCCGTTCAAGGGCAATCGAGACGGTCCATCTATTTTGGATAGGATATTAGAGAGGCCTTGCCAGATTCATGGCACCCCCAACAAGCCTGCCAACCACAACAAAAAAAATTGCTGGATTTTCAAACAGGCCGGTAAATTAAATAACGAACACAAGGGGAAGGGACCTCGAAGCAACGATGATGACGAGCCTCGCCCACCGAACACCCGTGGATAGAAACAATTTCCCCCTGACGTGACAACGGGAACATGAGATATGTCACTCATATTCCTAAAAGGGAGGGCAAGCGCGCATTAAGGGACGTCTATGCTGTAGAGCCTGTCGCCTCAAATTTCAACCCATGGTCGGCTTGTCCGATCACCTTTGATCGCACGGACCACCCAACCAGTATCCGCCACGGAGGTTCGGCGGCCCTGGTACTTGATTCTATTATTGACGAATACCATCTCACTAGAGTCTTTATGGACGGCGACAGCAGCCTCAACCTGATATATCAGGATACTATCCACAAGATGGGGATCGACTCGTCAAGAATCAAGCCCAGCAACACTACCTTTAAAGGAGTGCTACCTTGCATGGAGGCCCGCTGCATGGGCTCATTAACATTGGAGGTAGTATTCGGCTCCCTATATAACTTTCGAAGTGAAGAATTGATCTTGGACATCGTCGCCTATCGCAGTGGTTATCACGCACTGCTCGGACGAACTGCTTTCGCACACTTTAACGCAGTCCCGCACTATGCTTATCTCAAGCTCAAAATGCCTAGACCTCATGGAGTTATAACAGTAAATGGTAACATGGAGCGCTCCTGTGTATCGAGGAGCATACAGTGGCCCTGGCGACCGAAGTTCCAGGCAGCCTTACCAAGCCGAACAACTCACGTGTCATCAAGACCCAAGACAATGCTAAACATGTCCAACCCGCATTGCAATGCGGTAGCTCGATGGAACCTAAGCTTGATTAGCAGTTTAGCCCCCGCGAACCTCCCCACATGGTCGTCGCACACATACCTCGCGTACACAATTACACCATTGAGATACCTTGGGCAACACTGGAGGCATACTTCCTAAAACGGTATATAGTGCGGCTTGACCCTATTCGGACCTTAAATATGTTTCCAATGTAGGTTCGATAAAGAACCCTTTTATCTATGGCTGTGCGGGAACTTCTTTTCAGATTCCTCTTTTTCGCAGATGACCATTAGACTCACCTCCTTCAAGGATGTGTCACCAAGAAGAAATGGCGCAGACATGCATCAGGGCATCATTGGAATCTTTAAATAATTATATTTAGGCTCTCTGTAAATCTTTCCCTTGTTTGAAATTTTTGGCATGTAAAATGTCCTCGATGTTTTTGGCATTATTTGTAACTACACGACTCGCTGTATTAATCATGGTATAAAGGAAGCAGTTGATTCCCACTTTGTTTGGAATTTATTTTACACTATCACATGTATTCCCTTTCTACCTCAGATTGCCACACATGCTTCAATCCGGCCTTTACACCGGGGGCTGTATGCGGCCGAGAACATTTGAAAGTCCGAACACCTATAGGGAACTATTTGGCGTCCCGGATATTGCACTATATCTGAATCATGTGTTGGGTGTATAGTTGGGTTGCCCGGCTCCTGTGCTTACCACCTTACGTTCCACATTGTTCAGCTAAGGTAGTAAAGCGAGAACTACTGCGATTGTATTTCTGGTTCGTCCGGTCAAATACATCAGTAGAGAAAGCCAGAAACTAACTGTCATGATAAGCGTGTTCTCGTCGGTGATTCGGCAACTAAGTTTTATACTATCGATCATTAGTGATCTACCCCGTGTTATAAGAGGGGCTAGTCTTCGCCCAGCCTCGTGGAAAATGCACTGTAATTTGGATAACTGCACAAGCACAAGGGGCTAGTGCTTAACCCCACAATCAAACTCCTATGGTCAAGTGAAAGTAATAAAGACGCATAGTCTGATTGCCTGGATCACCCCGCGGACACCTCCTTTACGGACCAAGATGTTGGATCAAGTGTGGTCACGTGTCATGTTGAACACCCCTCTAGCATCTGCATGGGGGCTAAAGCCGATGACTGGTAACTTTTAGAGGTATAAAAATAAACGGCCGCACATGAGGAGAAGTCGCTAAAATATAAGGCGCACCAACATAGTCATACATAATAACATGGGTTAATAACCTAGTTTTTACAACCCGAACACACTTATCTAAAAACTACGTCATTCTTGCATTGGCCCTCTATAATGCGGGCTCCCTCCACTACGTCATCGAAGTACCTCTCCGGCTTCCGATGATCTTTGCCTTCAGGCGAGCCAGCGGTCGCCACTTCAGTGGCCTTCATCTTCGCCCAGTGCATCTTGACGCGGGTGAAGGCCATCCGGGCACCAACTATGCAGGCCGAGCGCTTCACGGCATCAATCTATGGCCACGCATCGACCAGCCACTTTACCAAGCCGAAGTAACTACTAGGGCTTGACTCGGCTGGCCAGAGGTGGAGTATCAAGTCCTTCATAGCCGAACCCGCCACCCCATGCAGCTCCACCAGCTGTTTCAGCTGGTCGTTGAGAGGCGTCAGGTGCTCCGGTGCAAGAAATTGCGACCATAACTGCTTCTCCGTCGAGTTCCCCTCCTGGGCTCGGAAGAACTGTGCTGCGTCGGATGCACTCTTCGGGAGATCCAGAAATGCGCCTGGAGAACTCCACACCCGGGTGAGAAACGCATACCTCTAACCGCCAAAGATACTCTGCAAAAGAAAGGCCTTACCAGCCGCTATCTGCCTCACCTGGTGGATCTCTTCACGAGCACTCTGCGACTGGGTCCGCGCCTCTTTGGTGTCATTGATATCCTTGGTAAGCTTGGATGATTGGTCCGAAGACTTTTTCTCCAACACCTAACATTTGTGAATGGTGTCCTTGAGCTCCCGCTCGACTTCGGCCACCCAAGCTTCATGTTGGCGGCGGGTAGCTTGCTCGGCCTCTATTTCGGCAGCCGCTTTGTCAGCAGCTGCCTTATTCGCCTCGGCTTCCTTCTTGGCCTAAGAAAGGGTACCCTTGAGGGTGTCGACCTCGGCTGCGCCAGCTGTGATTATAATCACATCATCCGATGAGTTAAACTCTCAATACACATATCATCTTTGATATAAACATAATATATTTTTTCTAAGTCCGCATACCTTGAGTTTCATCGAACAACTTGTTAATGCGGTCGAGTTCCTCGTAAACTTTTTGAAGCTTCCGATTGAGCTCGGAAACCTCTGCGGCCTGGGCGGATGCCGCTAGCAGGGAAATCTGTTCAAATAAACAAGACAATACATTATATTCTCGGATACTATATGGATCCTCTGTCTGATTCCTTTCAGAATGAAATAGAGCATCAAGGGCTTGCATTCGTACACAGGTTTTATATCTTATAGAAATGAAATATAAAGTTCTTTAGAGTATTATGTCGCATACCTCAAAACCCATCAGTAGGCTGTGAAAGGCTTCATTTAGTCTGCTCTTGGCAAACTGAGTCTTCCCCATATCTGCACCCATCAGAGTGCGGTGGTCCGCTACGATGGAAGCACTTTGCAGTGCTACCTCCAGAGCGTTGGGCGCCTCCATATTAACGAGGCCGTGGCTGAGCTGCTGATCCTTCCCCTTTCACAAGGGATTATTTATTCTATTCTGAAGCCATGCTAGCTGCCAGAATAGGGTTCGACGGGAGCCCGGATTGTGTAGGCTCCATGCAGTTGGTGACCATAGGGACCACTCACCCCCTCTTGGGCAGGGGATGTCCGCAGGTACAACACCTAGGTGTCCCCCATGGAGGTAGGTGAGGGGGCTTGCGGCAGTGTCTCGCTCTCTGCCATCTCGGCTGGCAGAGAGTTCCCCTCTGATGATGTATCGGGGAGTGTGCAGGGAGAACTGAAAAACAACAAACAAGATTACTTATACAACGATAACATTTGGACCGAAGACAACACACTACTAGGAAAAGGGCTATAGATGGGATGGTTACTAATGGCGCACCAGACATGCGGTGCGCCATTAGTATATACTAATGGCGCACCATGTGTTGGTGCGCCATTAGTGTCCAAATACTAATGGCGCACCACATCCACGGTGCGCCATTAGTAACAATTTTTTTTTAATTTTTTTTCAAAACTACTAATTGCGCACAAGTGGATAGTGCGCCATTAGTAGGTAGTTAAACTACTAATGGCGCACCACATCCACGGTGCGCCACCAGTAAATTTTTTTCAAATTTTCTTCAATTTTTTATTTATTTTTTCAAAACTACTAATGGCGCACCAGTGTATAGTGCGCCATTACTAGTTCAACTAGTAACTAGTAATGGCGCACCACATCCATGGTGCGCCACTAGTATTTTTTTCAAATTTTGTTTTTATTTTTATTTTTTATTTTTTCAAAACTAGTAATGGCGCACCGTGGGAGTGGTGCGCCATTACTCGTTGAACTAGTAATGGCGCACCACTCCCACGGTGCGCCATTACTAACTTGGCCCAAAATTTCACCCACTGCACCCCCCCCCCACATGGACCGCCTTTTCCAGTTTAAAATAAAATAAAAGAAAATGATGGAAATGTCAAAAAAATAAAATAAAATTAGTTTCCCATGTGATATGTGGTCTACTTGTTGGGAAAATTTACAAATATGAATTTTGACTTTATTTGCAAAATAGCTCTGGAATTTAGTAAAACAGGCATAACTTTTGAATACAAACTCGGATTAAAAAGTTTTTTATATGAAAAATCATCTACTCGAAAAGTTACTCGCCTAACAGAAAAAAAGTTACATGGATTTTTAGATCTAGAGGCAAAAAAATTCAAAAAAATCAAACTTACTAGTGGCGCACCGTTTGCTAGGTGCGCCACTAGTAACAGAAAAAAAAATTGAAAAAAAAATTGAAAAAAATATATTAGAATTTTGTTTCCAAAATATGATACGTAAAATGACCGGGAAGTTTGAAATATATTTTCAAAATTTCATCATACTCATGAACATGAACAAACTCCTAGACATCAAGAAGGGTTAATAGGATTGATATGATAGATATATCAACAAGTGCCTGTGAAGTGAGCTGGTGCTGGGGTTGGATAGAACTACGAAGTTAAGCATGCTCGGGCTGGAGTAGTGTGAGGATGGGTGACCTTCCGGGAAGTTTGACGACAGAGTGCGATTTGACTTGAGATTAAGCAAATTGACCCGAGGTTAAGCCATACTGACCCGAAATTAAGAAAAAAAGAAAAACAAAATATAAAAAAAATTAAAAAAAAATTATGATTTTTTTTACTAATGGCGCATCACGCAAGAGTGCGCCATTAGTATGCCAAAGCACCTGGGTATATATGGCCCCTTGGGAGGCCTACTAATGGCGCACCGTGGTCTATACTCGGCCAGGGGCTGGATCGCTGCCTTCAGAAGTCGGCTTCGGATTCTAAATCTGAGCTATCTGGGAGGTTCAGCTTCCTCCTCCTAGGCGCCCCCTTCTCCATGTCCTCGGGGGGCCGCCCTCTTCTTCCTCTTCCCCTAGATGGGGGATTCGCTTTCCACCTCCTCCTCCTCTTCCTCCTCATCATGGGAGGAGGGGGCGTCGGTCTCTCCAGATATAGTTTCCGAAGGACACGTAGGGCGGGGGGCGCTCTTGGCCTCCTAGCCCTTCTTCTTCTTAGCCTTGTTCTTCGGCACTTGGTACGGCTCCGGCACCAACATTGTCGTTAGCTGAGGCGTGGTCGGGTCCTCGGGTAGTGGAGCCAGACAGTCGACCCGCTCCACCTTTGCCGGCCAGGCCTCTATGGAACGCAAAAACTCTAATTCCTGTTATACTTGAAATATTTACCGGATAGAGCTTCAGCAAAATTGTGCTTACCGCCGCAGCCGAAGTCTCGTTGTCTAATCTGGTGTCTTCACACTCCTTCGGCCACTTCTTCTGGGCCTTTAAGAGAAGCTTCCAGATATCGCCGTACGTGGTGCCGAAGAAGCGCTTCAGGGTCCGTGGCCCCTTCAGATCAAACTCCCACAAGAGGGAGGCCCGGAGCTGGCAGGGAAGAGTGCGGCGGACGAGCATCACTTGTATCACATCAGTGAGTTTGGTGCCATCCGCCAGCATATTGGAGATGCGATTTTGTAGTGTCATCACCTCCATTGGGATCCCCACTCAAGGCCCTTGGTGGTACATGAGGTGAGCCTCTCTAGGGGTCCGGATCTAAAATCGAGCATGGAAGCCCAAGTGGCTTCATGGGGTTCGATGATATAGAACTACTCCTATTGCCATATCTTAACTATTTCCACAAAGGCATCTTTGGGCCAAGTGGCGTTGGGGAGCTTGCTCACCGTGGCTCCGCCGCAGTTTGCATGATGTTTGTCGACCACCTTTGGCTTTAGATTGAAGACCATGAGCCATAGGCCGAAGTGTGGGGGCGCGGAGGAAAGCTGATATGTGTAGGATGGAATTTGGGGCTATATCATGGAAATCTAGACCGTATAAGAATAGGAGGACCCAGACAAAGGGGTGGAGTGGAAATCCTAGCCCCGAAGAAAATGAGGGATAAATACAACCCTCTCACCGAGCGCTGGAGTAGTAATCAACTGATCATTGTCAGGCAGCCAGTGCGCTATGTTTGCAGAGAGATACCACGCGCTCCGAAGGGCCTTCACGTCTTTCTTAGTGATGGTGGAGGACTCCCACTTGCCCTTGGAACCAGATCCGACCATTGCCGGAGAAGGAGGCTGTGGTGGAGAAGGCTGGAGCTGCGGGCACTAGAGTTATGAGATTGGGTAGCAGAGGATAGAGGAAAGCATGTGGAAAAAGGAGGGGTCTTTATCCTTTTATAGATGGTAGAAATACCAAACGTCCCCCACTCATGCCATAAAACTCGCCTGTTCCCAAAGAAATTGTGCGTAAGGTGCGGTTGGATTACCCAAACCATATTGATGAGGATCCCGTAATGGACAGGCACGATCTCTCTTTCGACAAGACTTTCCAATGGAGACTATGCCTTTAAACGCGAAACCGGAGCCAAGGAAACGGTTCGAAATATTAAAGGTTCAAATGTGACATTTTGCCGAAGAAAGTTTTTAGTAAAAACACTATACCTATTTGGCTGTTTATGCCTTCGTGGCTAAGGGTTGTACTAATCATGCAGAGCCGGACATAGTTCCTTTATGCAGGAAATAAACTTCATATGTTCGGAAGGAGGAACCCGCCTTGCAATGTTGAAGACAATATGCGTGCCGAATACCTCGTCATCGAAGACTGGTTCTGGAGCTACTGAGGGAGTACTGGATTAAGGGGTCCTCAGGTGTCCGGATTACTCGATATGGGCCAGACTCATGGGCCGTGACGATAAAGCAGAAGATTATCCCCCGCGTCCGATTTGGAATCCTGCATGCGTAGAATGGCAAGTTTTGTGTCTGGGTGTAATGTTTCCTTCGTCACCAAGGTAACTTTGTACAACCCTAGGTCCCTCCGGTGTGTATATAAACCGGAGAGTTTAGTCCATAGAGGCAATCAGAAGAAACTCAGGTTAGGCGACTAGGGTTTAGCCAATACGATCTTGAGGTAGATCAACTCTTGTAACCCTCATATTCATCATATTCAATCAAGCAGGAAGTAGGGTATTACCTCCATTAACAGGGTCCAAACCTGGATAAACACTTTGTCCTTGAATCCTGTCACAACCTTAGTCAGTGCTTGCATTAGGACTAGCTAGAGTGTTGCATCATGTTTAAAATTTTCCTGAAACCAGAAATGGGGATGGCATAAACACCCACCACCACTTAAACCAACTAGGGTTTACTAAAATATTTTTCAATGTACCCAAAATGCCATTATAAAATGTTCATCATCTTTGCCTTGGTCTTACACCACTTACAAAAATGGTGCACAATTTTCTAGGACATCCTAAGGTCACTGGATTAAATCATATGTTATTTGCATTTGGACGTTTAAATGCTATAAAATATTTTACATTCCCAAATAATCATAAACCAAAATGTTCCCTGTTGGATATATTCTATATAGTGGGCATGAGTAGTTTGATGATTCTTGAAAGTGCTTAGGCATTCTTAATAAAGCAAAACAAATACAGAAAATTAGAAAATAGAAACAAATTAGAAAAACAGAGAGAGAGAAAGGCCAGAGGCCACTTACCTGGTAGGCCCACCTGGTGGCCCAGCACTGCGCTAGCCCATGCCAGCCAGCTGCTTCGCCCTGCCAGGCAGGCACGTGACGCCGGCGCGGGCCAGCTCGCCACGGCGGTAGCTGGTTGCCATTTGGAAACCGCTTTGCCGCCTCGACGCCTCGCATCTTCGCCTCGGTGTGGCCAAGCTCGCCCAACACCTCACTTCCCCCCCCCCCCCCCCCCCCCCCCCCCCC